>CM035152.1:49421279-50078528 GCA_020205615.1 Panax quinquefolius | reverse complement strand
AATTGAAAGAATACAACAAAGCAAAGTAGGTGAACAAAATATGGTATTTCAATTTTTTCATGTAAAATTTTATTAAGTTTATTCTTATAGTTTATACTTAATACTTTGTAAATAATTTTAAAAATAGATATGTCAAGCATTAGAGATGTTCAAAAGTATCCAAATCCAACAATTTGAATTTATGCATTGTTAATATAAAAGGATGCACCAAAATGGAGAACAGATAATAGTGAAAAAAAAATAGAAAAGTACTAGAAAATTAAGTCCAGCAGCATCTTCTCCATCAATCGTAGAAGAAGTTTGGGTGAAGACGATGGTATTGAAGATACAATCTTTGTAGGATTAGAGAGGTTGATGGGAAGAAAGGCTTCGAAAGCATTATTTAAAAAGGGCAAAAGAATCGGTGATACTAGTACACCTATGGAATTGAGGTTTGAGAATTTTGAGAATCAGATAAAATTAAACCAACAAAAGAGACAAAAGAACATGGACAAAATATATTTTCAAGAGTAAGAGAAGTTGAATATAATGAAACCATAAGAGGATGAAAGGATCATGATGATTGACACGACTAACATGGAGCCTGAAGTAGCTGAATATTACAAACAACGCAAGAAAGAAATCATGAAAAGAGTTACATCTAGTAGTTTACTTGCTTAATATTAGAGAATCATGATTTACTTATTATTGTAGTAGAATGTAATGGATTACGCTCTGTCATGTATTGACCACAAGTGTTGAATTATATCTTCTTGAAGTTGAGAATGAACTTGTTTATCCCTTACGTTATGATTGGCTTCAATGAATTCAAGTAATTGTGGGGTACGCTCATGAGACACTTCTATAGTTAGAATCTCGTCATGTGTATCATAGGTTGTTGGTTCTTGATTTTTATCTCGTTCATCTTCAACGATCATATTATGTAGTATTATGCATTCAGTCATAATTTCTTTTAGTGTTGTTTGATCCCAAAATCGTGCAGGACCGCAAAATGTGCTTGGAGTACCCCAAATGATTGCTCAACATCCTTTCTAAGCGCCTCTTGAGTCTTTAGCAAATAATTTTCTTTTATTTTCACGAGGTACCGAAATGGTTTTAACAATTGTTGCCCATGGTGGAATATATACCATTAGCATGGTAATATCACATCGTGTACTCATTTTCATTAATTGAGTAGTTTATAATTGAGCAAACCTGACCTTGAAGAGCGAGAGAAGATAGATGAAATCTCCAAAACGTTAATATCATTATGAGAGCCTGGTAATTCAAAAAATTCATATCATATCCAAAGATTGTATGAAGCCACCACTTTTGAAATAATTGTTGGCTCATGTACATGTCCATAATATATACCATGCCACGAAACCAGACAATTCTTCCATTTCCAATGCATGCAGTCGATGCTCCCCAACATCCTAGGAAAACCACGCTTTTCAGCTTTTGATAGCAATATAACGATGTCATCATTATTGGGGAATCTAAGATATTCATCACCAAAAATTGAAATGACTGCTTTTACAAATCATTTAAGACTCAATATAGTTGTGCTTTTACCGATCTGCACATAATCATCAACAGAATCGGGTGAAACGAAATCTGCATTGAGGTAATTATCTTTTGTAGAGAAGATAAATCAAGTTGTCCTGCAACATTCATTTTTTGGACAAAGTATGAATCATACGCTTTAACTGCTCTTTGAATTCGGAGGAAAATGGGCGCCGCATTCGAAACTTTCTCCGAAATAGATACAGGGGTATGTAGGATGTTCAGCAATATAATCACAAAAAAGTCGATTATGACCTTCATGTCAACCACGATCAATGGTAATACGACCTTGCACAGAACCACGATGACATGATGTATGTGTATTGACATTTTGTTGTTCTTCTTCAATAGTCGTCATGCCTAAAATTGTCCATATGCTTCTTCATCTTTTTCTACATCCATGTGCAATATAACTAATTCGAATTGACGAGATATATTTAAAATAACGTATATGACTGGAAGACTGAAGTTGAGATGGGTGAATATGATAGACTAGATGTGTCTTATATTTATAGATGTTGTTTGTTCTTTAAAATATAGGTGTTAGAATATGGCCGTTGAAGTTTTTTTTTGAATTCATTGATTATTTTAATCTTTTTATATTATAGTCCACGAGATAATCCACATGATAGTCCATCCGCTAGAAAGATTGAAGACTAAATGACATTTACTGATGTCATATGGACTAAATATAGTTCACGGGATAGTCCATCTGCTGAAGATGCTCTTAAAGAGAGTGCCTTCAAAATAAAAATAAAGTTTACAAAAATAAATTTGGAGAAATTATCATAGTACAATAATAGAGATTTAGGGGAGGGTGTTTCTAAAATAAGGAGAGCCCTCCCATCAAATACTTGAATCTATAGGCAAAATTAATGCAAATCAATTTAAGGCGATTTAGTATTCAAATGATCTCATTCGCAAATAATTTCAATAGATAATTTCTAAAACTATAAAATACATCCTTCAAATAAACTTAAACTTCCTTGACATAATTTTTAAAGGCAAGTAATTAAATTTACATCTAAATAACAAGATCAAATTCCGCACATATCTATCTATACCAAAATAGAACAAGGCAAATATGACTTTATTTTAATTGGTCTCAGCAATTTAAGTTTGGTGACTCGGTAACTTCATTTTTTTTCTAAATTTTTTTTTTATTATTTAAAATTTTCATACTTTTTTGGTCATAACTTTTTGTATTCCCAAAAATTAATTGATGTAAAACAAAGTTTGGAAGTGGATTCAGATAGGAGCAGATCCAAATAAAAAGTTCTCAGGGGGTCAAATTTAATTTTTTTTTGTTAAAATAAAATTATAACTATATATATATATATATATATATATATATATATATATATTTTCTAAATTCAATATAATTTCTCAACACTTTAGTTACGTTTAATATATATTCATAATTTTCTTATAAGAAAATATTAGAATGATTTTTAATCAACAAATTTTTTATTAAAAACCCAATATAGTATAAAAATGACAAATTCAAAAGAGAGTTGATAAAGGCCATATACATGATAATAAAGAAAACTAAGTAAATAGTCTTGGAGTTTTAACACATTGTCTTTGTCTTCGTGTTTTAATTTGGTGATAAAAAAAAAGGAAACGAATGAAAAAGAAAAGAGATAATGTCAGTTTTGTAATAAAAGAGATTTTTTTTTAAAGAAAAGTGATGTTTTTGAGTTTTAATTAGAAAAAAAAATATAAAAAAAATGAGTGTCTATTTAGTCAAAAAATTTCTTCTCATTTTTTTTACAACTAAAAAAACTTTACAAGATGTTAGTTAAAAAGAAAAGAAAGTAGAAGAGAGTACTTACTTTTTGAGCCAAATATTACATATTGAGAGAAAAATAAGAGAAATAGTACAAAATTATCATTACTTTAAAAAGTCACTTGTACAAAAAGAGGGTGGTGGTGGTGGGGGGTGTGTACTGTAGGGGAAGGGAAGGAGCCAAGGAGGGCACAACACTTGGACGAAAATTCAGTGGGGGCAGGTGTTGTATTTTATACAAATAATATATTACAAAGTTAAATAAGAATAAATATATTCATATATTTTGGTGACATTAAAAGAGTTTAATGTGTAAATTAAATGAGTTATAATTAATATATTTATTGAGATTTTGTATCGGTTAAATTAATATTAATTATTGGGATATTAATAATATATTACCGTTGCATTAATATAGAGTGTGTCGTTGCCATATATCTTTGTGTTATATATATTACCGTTTGACAGTAGTGTATCATTTGCTATCTTTGTATATATATATTTCTGACTAAACACTATTTGAGAGAGAGAGATACTTTGGAAAACATTACTGAGTTAATATCTTGATAGCTTCTGTTGCTAGTGTTATATATATAAACAATAAATTTTATATCTATATTTTATTGTTTATACACGGATTAATTTTTGAGTTTGAGTAAGAAAAATTAGAAGTTGTTCATGGGTCATTTAACTATTTCTAGTGCTGGTTAGTTAGGTGAAGAGCCGTTGAATCTTGGAGTAGGATTTTGTCAGTGACCTTAGCACCGAGAAAAAAAGTTCTCCGAGGGGCGAAATTTCTACTTAAGATTGTTGGAAAAATACGAATAATTATAGGATTCAACTATAAAATAAAAGAAGGGCAGAAATAAAACTTATCGATGCAGAGCAAATTATGTTGAGTAGAAGCGTGCAGTGCACTGTCCTTAAGTAGAAATTTCGCCCCTCGGAGAACTTTTTTTCTCGGTGCTAATGTTCTTATAATGCTGGCGACGAATCTGATACAAAAGTTAATTTTCATTTGCTGTGAACCTGAAATAATTAAAAAGTTTATTGAGAATCGAGATATTCAATTAATTATTTAATAAAATCTACGTTTAGTGACTCTTTATTGGTGGGCTAAACTGAGAAGAAAGTTCAAAATTTCAATTCCTAATATGAATAGTTAAGTTTGAATACTTATGTGTATAAAGTGTATATAAAGTTACTTGTTGGTGAAAACTGAAAAAACATAATTATAACAATGTTATATACGTGTAAGGTCAATTTGATGAAGTGGGAAATTAAAGTATGTTTTTGGTCACAATAACCAAGCTGGTTGTGAAGACGCTCTCTATACGACATTGTTAATTTTGATTAGTTAAATGATTAAAAAACATTAATATAATATAAAAGGGCACAAAGGTGATCATGCATGGAATTTTGATGACCGCAAGTCTATAACAATTATATATATCCCTTTATAAATGATCATAGCCACAATTAGTCGCTAGCTAACATCCGAAAAATTACGCTTATCTGACCAGATTTCACACATTAACGTCCCACAAACTTTTGAAGGACTTCCCTTAAACACGCCCAAGAAATTGTTTGAAGGTTCATGATATGTTTTATCCAGGGCTTTCTATTGGTATTTAGTAGCATCGCTTGCCAATCTTAATGCATGTATAAATGTAGATGCTATAACTACTAAAAAATACATGCACTGCATTTGTTATTATTGTTGAGAATCTACTATTAATTGAGGTGTGAAGATTCAACCAAATAGATACTTTCTGTGATGCCTTTTCTCTGCTCTTTCCAACAGTTGGGGTGTGCATCGAGTGATCTGGCCTTTTTATTGCGTGATGATATTTTAGGCCATGTGAATTACTTGGAAATTTTAAAAGATGTTAAAATTTTAAATACCAAGAAATGTCAAGTGTGTGTGAAAGCCAAAACTACTAAAAAGACATGGCAATCAATATTAGTTAGAGAATCTGAACCTCTCAGTTTAATTCATTTAGACTAAGATGATATGTCTAGAAATATCTTAAAGTGTGGGGGTGTCTTACTAAGGTATTGTTACCTGACCCTAAAAAAGAAAAATTGGTTCTAAAACTGCTAATATGCAGTTAATAGACTTAGCAGATACACTCATAATCCTAATAAGGATCATTAGGCGCTCGCTGTAGAATCTTCAAGTATCTGTGAGGTACTATTGATTTGGTTTGTATTCTCATGTGATCATGCAGCTTCTTGTGGGCTATAGTGATGCCAACTGAATCTCTTATTCAGATGAGATCAAATCCACGAATAACTACATATTTACCTTAGGAGGAGGAGCAGTTACTTAGAAGTCTACTAAACAGACTTGTATAGCCTACTCTCTCTACTATGGAGTTCTAGTTTATTGCCTTAGAAGCGGATTACGAAAGCATAGTGGCTCGAAATTTTTTTAAAAATATTTCTTTGTGAGAGACTAGTTCCAATGTTTTTAATTGTGTTTGCCAATTGCTATAGGCGCGAAAGAGTAAGAGCTATAATGACAAGAGTAATATACGCCTAAGACATAATATTGTAAAAAATCGTAGTGATGGGATTATATCCTTAATTTTGTTAGAGTTAAATCTTGCGGATCCTCTCGTAAACTAAGCATAGGCTACCCAATACATCGAGGGGATGGGACCCTTTATGCGGTGATGGTAACCCAACCTATATTGGTAATCCTAATTAAAACGAATCAAATTGCATAAAAGTGCTGATAAAAATCGAGTTTAAAATTTTACAAACCATATACCACCCCTTTATGCATAATTATTAATTAAACGAAAAAGATAACGAATAAGCTTCACCTCGAAGATCGAGTTCACCTCCAAAGTTCACCTCGTTTTCGCTCAACTTGAATCTACCGGGTTTGGTTCCTTCCTTTCGATCAACGTTAGCCACCCAAATGTTTGGCCTCTAGAGGTGATCCACCAAGGAATAATAAAGATTCAAGAAATGGGTGGTTGGCTAAACCCCTAGTTTTTCTATCTCTATAGAAAAGGCGCATTCTCCCAACTATTGGAATTATTACGATGTTGTAAAAAGTCAACAACCACATCACCCATAATAAGACTCCTCTTATTTATAGATGTGGGCAACCCACCTTAACAATTAAGGAATTGGGATTTATTTAATTAATTAAATTCTTTTAATTAATTAAGCTCCCTAATCTTATTAGGAATAATTAATTAAACTCCTTTAACTAATTTTCCTTCCTAATCCAAATAGAATAAATGAGAGTACTTATATTAAATTAATTCCTAAACTCTTTTAGAAATTAAAATAATAATAATTTTAATAATATTAATAAGACTCCTTTTATTAATTTATATTTAATATTTCTAAAATATTAAATAATAATATTAAGCTATTTAATTTATTCTATCACCATAGATTAAATTAAATATACTTAACATATTATTACGATTATGCCATTAACTTCTTAAATAATTATTCTTCCTTTTATGGTGTGACCCTTTAGGTTCTCCATATTAAACCTATTGTGAATAAATCAATTAGAATAATTCTAATCTTATTTAAATAAATAAATTAAACAATTAATTTATTTAAATAAATAATATTTATTCTACAATAGGGATAAGCCTCCCTAATGATCAACGACATTCCGTATAATATAGATTTCAACATTAATCATAAAAGAACATTTGAATAAATAGTTACCAGACAATTCAATCCTTCCACCATACAATGTCCCAATTAAATATAAGACATGGAATTACTTGTCAAGTCTTATTTTATTTAATTATATGTATTTCGATCCTTAAATGCACAACACCAAATAATGCAAATTAGAAACTCCTTTCTAATTTCATTCGCCACCAAGGACTACTCGGGTTGTCATTTATCGAATCACATAGACATTTCTCTTCTTTTAATAAATGGTAGATTCTTTATCGATCATACATTATCTCCATGTATAACTTATTATACCCAAGCATACCCTTTGATATATACCCTAAGGGTCTTAAGGAATAAGTCAAAGTATAACTCATCATACACAAGATACTATGATGATCTCAAGTCCAAGGATCACTTATACTACTATCACTACAGAATTCCTATCGACAAAAAGTAAAAAACTCCATTAGGTATTCCTTAGCGAGCCACGCTCAAAGGAACTTATTCTCTAATAAGCACCTACATACTTGCTTTAGTGTCTCCACACAAATGGTCATGAGATCAATCATCCTCATCCAACGAGCAAGAAACGATGTACCAATCTATCCTGGATTCACTAATTCCCAATTTAGTAATCCAACGATTGGGAACTATTTTAGTTTTAAGCTTTCTAAGAATTTAGATCTCATTAGAATGATCATCATCATTATTCTAAAAGCATTGCTTAAAACTACGGGTTTATCACATATTATAAAACAAAGATCATGTAGATAATTAAAAGCCTTTAATAAATTAATACTTTTTATTAATAAATGAATAAGATTGTTACAAAGTATACGCTTTATCATCAAACATGATCGGCTTTGTGTGCATATTACTTTCAATCTCCCACTTGCACTAAAGCCAATCGCCATTGTATCTTATACTCTTCTTCTCTAAGTGACGATTATCCCGTCATTAGATAAGCTTTAGTTAATGGATATGTAATGTTGTTCTTGAGAGTCCACCATCTCTATATTGATTTCCCATCTTTCAATGATTCTTATAATCAAATGAAAGTGCCACAACACATGTTTAGATCCAAGATGAGACTTAGAACTATTCCTAGTTCTCATTATGAACTTTTAATCCAAACAATCAACTTGCAGCTTCATTTATAGCTATATACTTTATCTTTATTACTAAACCAAAGAACTCTTTCATTGCTTGGAACCTTTCCAATTCATCGCACCAATCGCTCAAGGTAACCTTTTACCTTAAAGTGGATTTTTCTGCGTCGCCTTGGTCTGTCTCAAAAACTTGAGTCCGCATAAGCCCTCTAGTTTTAATTAAGACCCACCATGAATATGATCACATCCTTAGTGCCGATTAAGCACTTTAAGATGTTTTCACCGACTCATAGTGAACTTCTCCATAATATGATCGATCAACATCAAGTCTCGTACATTTCATTGCATACATGATAATTTACTCATGCGATCTCTTTTTGGAGTCTATGGGGACTATTAAGAGATACACTCCATAGCTCATCAACATGAGACATCTCTTGAGTTTGCCATGCTAAACGACTTTTAGCATCAAATGAATATACGTTCTCGGGTTAAGTCGAGCATCCTCTTAAATCTATCTATATAGATTTATATCCCCAATTAAGATACTCTTCCAAATCATTCATGGAGGAATGTTTAAACAACTTTATCTTTATCGATTGTAGCATTGGTATGTCATTCCTTATCCGTAGTATATCAACATATAGTACTAGGAATGTCACGATGCTCCCTAATCGACCTTTTGTACACACTAGGTTCATTCTTATTTTTGATAAAATCAAACTCTTTTAATCGCCTCATCAAAACGAATGTTCCATATTTGAGAAACTTGCTTCAATCCATTTCTCCGAGTGTCTACAACACTTACCTCATCGTATGTAATCGGATCATCATCTTCTATGATGTGTACCTCATCATCATCATCTATGATGAATCCATACCTCCTGTGTATCTTCTTCTGACTATTCCGCATTTATTATCTGTTGTGGTATAATAGTCTATCTACAAAGTTCCTCTTATTTGACTTATAGTATTTTGTGGTTCTTGAACTCTTCAAGATCTATTATCCTCCCACTAGCCCCTTTTAATGATAAACACCTTTATCTTAGAAGGCGCATGTGTTTCGTAACAAACACCTTTTGCTAAGTAGAATTATAGAACATATACCCTAAACTTACTTTAGGATGTCCCACAAATCAGACATGTCAAATCTTGTCCCAATCTTATTCTTCAAACCTTTTCACATAAGTTGGACAACCCTTATCTTAACATACTTAAGATTAGGAATCCTCCCCGTCCATAACTTTTATGGAGTCTTGGGGCCAATTTTGAGGTTACCATTTTCAGAGATATGCAACCATTTCTAGGACATTATCCTGAAGGATACCGGAATGCTCGGTAAAATCATTTTGGACCGCATCATGTCCAACAAGGTACGATTTTTCATTCAGATACATCAATCAATTATCACGATCGTGATGTGTCCATTACGAGAAAACCATTTGAGATGATCCAAAAACTTATTGCACAAGTATTTATTCCTTGATCTAATCAAAGAATCTTAATACATTGCTAATTTGTTTCACTCCGAATTCTTTGAACCTTTCAAATAATTCACACTTGTATTTCAAAGAAATACACACATTCAACTCTTTGAATAATCATCTCCTTTTCTTATACTAATTTGTTCAATATGCAAAATTATTTTCATGTAAGTCAAGTATACAAAATTTATTAAGTAATATTCCATTCTATACAAAACATTATTATTATAAATAGAACAACAATTGTTCTTAATTATAATACCAAAGATTTCATTGTCCAACAATAAAATGGAAATAATATTTTTAACAAGAACTGGAATACAATAACAACTTATCGACTTAGTAGATTTGCTTAGTAGGCATTGCTAAACTATAAGTTTCTATGGCTAATATGGCAACCTTTACGCATTTTCCATTACATAGGATTACTTATATTTGTTTAGCTTTCTACTTCATTTGGTCCCTTCATAAATCTATATTTATGATAACCAAAGTCAGTATCCAATACCCAAGTAGAACCTCGACTTAAAGAAAAATTATTTTAATTTATGAACAAAATTGTATTTGTAAATCAAAACTTCACTAAACTTCTTTGGTTAGCCTCCGCAAGATGCTTCTCGCAGCTTTTTTCCAAAGGTCCGTGCTTATAGCAAAGGAAGCAAACTCCTTTGCTATCCATATCGCTTTTGTTCTTATTATCCTTTGTTTATGCCTTTCTATTTACCTTCTTTGAATCGCTCTTCTTTTCAAGATCCTTTGGCCCTACCAAGAAGACTTGATCTTTCTTGGTTGAAAGTGACTCTCAACATTTTTCAATATGTTAAGCAAATCAATGAGGTCGATATCTAGCTTGTTCATATGAAAATTCACAACAATTGTTAAAGGAGTCCTGGAGTGAGTGCAAGATCAAATCTTGGCTCAACTCTCCATCCATGACAAAACTCGTCATGTCATAATCGATCAATCAAATTGATTATGTTAAGGACTTTTATCCGTATTATAGTGCCATTAGCTATTCTAGATCTAAGAGCTCCTTAGATATCTCGATATCTATCTATCCTACTTTCCTCACCATCAACTACTTGATGTGCAGGAATATAGTAGAAGCATCCATAGTTTCATTCGACGTTGAAGCTCAATTACTCATAGATGCGAGCATGATGCATCGAGCCAATCATGCATCATCTTGCCACTTTCTAAAAGTAGCAATGTCTTCCTCGAGGCATTATCTCGCAACCATTGCAGGGATATGCGTATTAAGGACATAAGATAGCTTTTCAAATATGAGAACTATTCTCAAATTCCTTAACCAATCCGCTTTAATTGGCCCGTTAATTTAGCATCTAATATGCTTCAAAGATGATAGTAATTTAGACATTGTAAAATTCTATAAATGAATTTGTAATTAACAACATTTTAACATACATTCTTTTATTAATTACCAAAATAATTTAGGTCTTGTTTTAAATTGGTATCTCCCACTATTTTCTTCAAACTATATTACCTCACTTATATAGTTCAAGAAAATCTAATTAAAGATTTGCTAGTGAGAATAAGGATCTCATTTCAAATGTATATAGCCTTGTGGTGACACAACAAACTATATATAAATAAATAGTAGACAACTTTTGTCAATTACATCAACTATGCAACTCCTTTTCTTTTGCCTTCTTAGATTATTTTGATCAAGTGGTGGCACATCCGAATCAAAATTATCCAAGTTAAGTCCCACTAGCACTCCATATATTCAAAAAAAAAATATCATCCTTGTGGTGACACAACAAAACAATATTGTTTAATTTTCTTTATAAGCATCAAATGTGATAAATTAACATCTTAAATACTTAATACTTGCCTTGTGGTGACACAACAAACTCATATTAAATATTTAATACTCTATTAATTTTATCATGCTAGAAGAAACGCGTTCGATATTCCAAATATCTTTGAACGCTTTAGGACTTAATATAAAAATTGAGGGTTTGTTATTAATTTGTCTCATCTTGTTTAAGCGTATGCATATATATATATATATATATATAAAATACTCATCATATTAATAAACATGCGAAGCATGTTTGCATAATATATAATATATATAGTATAAGCATGCACATATAGAATACTATATTATACCCTATCGATTATGGACTTTTATTCTAGTTTGGTTCACTAGAGCCACCAAGTGAACCAAAAGGTCAAGCCCCTAGGGTGCAAGAATTAATATTTAAATATAACAATTATATTTAAACCCTGCTCCATTACCAATCTGCCTTCACACGCTTCCTTGCTCCTTTGATCTCTAATTCTTCAAAATTAATTCTAAATATTCCTATTACAAAACTATTTTAAAATAAATAGAAGCCTCGATCAAGCGATCGAAGGGAAGTACATGAAGGGAGATAGAATTTACATTAAGAAAATTAGAGAAGTTAGACGAGGTACGCAGACCCATTTAATAAAACCCATACATTCATGCGTTCAACTAAAATAAAATCCAATCACATCGGTCAATAGTCCATAATCAATCCCATTTATTATCATACACATCACCATATGCATCAATAAATAATATTCATCTTATGAATAATAAACATTCAATATATATATTGATATCATTTAATGGGCAAATTTAATTAGTATAAAATCTAATTTTGAATCAAAATAAACTCCTTTATTTTAATCCAAATTTAAATCAAAATAAAACTATTTTATTTTAATTTATCTAATTTTTGAATAAAATAAACTATTTTATTTTAATCAAAATTTTAATCAAAATAAACTCCTTTATTTTAATTAATTATGGAATCCATTTCCATATATATATAAAAAAAATTATTAAAGGAAACACTTGATTATCTTTCCTATTCACAAATAAACTCCTTTATTTTGAATAATATGAAATCTTATTTCATATTTAAATAAACTCGTTTATTTAAGGAAACACAGATTTCTTTCCTATTCACAAATGAACTCCTTTTATTTTGAATAATATGAAATCTTATTTCATATTTAAATAAACTCCTTTATTTAAGAAAATATGGAATCCAATTTCAACTCTAATTAGTTATCATGGAATTCAATTCCAACTCTAATTAGTTAGCATGAAATTTAATTTTAAAATTAAAATAACCTTTTATTTTAAGATTAAAATAAACTTTTATTTTAAAATTAAAATATACTTTTATTTTAATAATAAAATAATTAAGAATATTATATATTATTAATATATAATAACCGTCCCATTTTATAAATTAATATATATATATATATATATATATATATATAGTATCCGTGCAATTCACGTGCCATTAAACCGCAATCAATTCGCTTCTTTTTTTTTTTTTTGAATTTTTGAAATCAAACATGATTCATAGAACTTCTTTTTGAAAATAAAATCACCACATACTTCTAAGTGACATAAAAAAAAACGCTTATCAAAAAACAGATTTCGCAAAATAATTATCACATTTTTTTTTAAATTTTATATAACAAAATTATGCCCAATTTAATTGTTCTAAACACATATCAATATACATATCAAATCAATAATTAATAATTCGCATAAAAAAGTTTGGCTCTCGATGCCACTTTATTAGGTTTGTAATATTCAAGAACGAATCAAATTGCATAAAAAGTGCTAAACGTGGAAAAATCGTGAGTTTTAAATTTTACAAACCATATACCCTTGATCACCCTTTATGCACAATTATTAATTAAACGAAAAAGATAACGAATAAGAATCATACCCTTGAAGATCGAGCTTCCTCAGGTACAAGTTCACCTCCAATCCTTTTCGCGTTCAACTTGAATCCACCGGGTTTGGTTCCTTCCTTTGATCAACGTTAGCCACCCAAATGTTTAGCCTCTAGAGGTGATCCACCAAGGAATAATAAAGATTCAAGAAATGGGTGGTTGGCTAAAGCCTAGTTTTTCTATCTCTATAAAAAAGTCATTCTCCAACTATTGGAATTATTACGTATGTTTGTAAAAAGTCAACAACCACATCACCCATAATAAGACTCTCTCTTATTTATAGATGTGGCAACCCACCTTAACAATTAAGGATTTGGGATTTATTTAATTAATTAAATTCTTTTTAATTAATTAAGCTCCTAATCTTATTAGGGATAATTAATTAAACACCTTTAACTAATTTTCCTTCCTAATCTAATTAGGAATAAATGAGAGTACTTATATTAAATTAATTCCTAAACTCTTTTAGAAATTAAAATAATAATAATTGTAATAATATTAATAAGACTCCTCTTATTAATTTATATTTAATATTTCTAAAATATTAAATAATAAATATTAAGCTATTTAATTTATTCTATCACCTTAGATTAAATTAAATATACTTAACATATATTATTACGATTATGCCATTAACTTCTTAAATAATTATTCTTCCTTTTATGGTGTGACCTTTTAGGTTCTCCATATTAAACCTAGTTGTGAATAAATCAATTAGAACAATTCTAATCTTTATCTAAATAAATAAATTAAATAATTAATTTATTTAAATAAATAATATTTATTCTACAATAGGGATAAGCCTCCCTAGCGATCAACGACTTTTTCGTATAATATAGATTTCAACATTAATCATAAAAGAACCTTTGAGTAAATAGTTACAGATAATTCAATCCTTCCACCATACAATGTCCCAATTAAATATAAGACATGGAATTCTTTATCAAGTCTTATTTTATTTAATTATATGTATTTCGATCCTTAAATGCACAACACCAAATAATGCAAATTAGAAACTCCTTTCTAATTTCATTCGCCGCCAACCAAGACTACTTGGGTTGTCATTTATCGAATCACATAGGACATTTCTCTTCTTTTTTAATAAGTGGTAGATTCTTTATTGATCATACATTATCTCCATGTACAACTTATTATACCCAAGCATACCTTTGATATACCCTAAGGGTCTTAAGGAATAAGTCAAAGTATAACTCATCATACACAAAGATACTATGATGATCTCAAGTCCAAGGATCACTTGTACTACTATCACTACATGAATTCCTATTGACAAGCAATTAAAACTCCATTAGGTATTCCTTAGCGAGCCCACGCTCAAAGAACTTATTCTCTAATAAGCACCTACATACTTGCTTTAGTGTCTCCACACAAATGATCATGAGATCAATCATCCTCATCCAATGAAAAGCAACGTATGTACCAATCTATCCCATTCATTAATCCCCAATTTAGTAATCCAATGATTGAGAACTATTTTAGTTTTAAGCTTTCTAAGAATTTAGATCTCATTAGAATGATCATCATCATTATTCTAAAAGCATTGCTTAAAACTATGGGTTTATCACATATTATAAAACAACATCATGTAGATAATTAAAAGCCTTTAATAAATTAATACTTTTTATTAATAAGTGAATAAGATTGTTACAAAGTATATGCTTTATCATCAAACATGATTGGCTTGTGTGCATATTACTTTCAATCCCAGGAAGTAGGTTCATATGGGTAACAACAAGTCATTAGTTGATTGGTTGAGACACTATCCATCTTATACATATTTGATTTCATCCCTATGGTGTAAGATAGTGTAATTCTACAGTGTTAGAGGTTGAGTTATATACTCTTAATGTTTTCCATAGTCCTGTTGGGTGATGTGTTTAACTGTAAAACACATTTGATAGAAACACCTATATGAGTATAGAGGTGAGGCCGCCTCTTATGAAAACAAGACAGGTTTTCTAGAGCGCTCATGAATTCCAGGTATGGCGCAAGGCCAAATTGTGTCAAATCGCGTAGAACAACTTCTAATTAGAGTTTGTAGTGTGAGTAATGATTACTGATTCATAATAAGGAATAAGGTTCATACAAATTTTTATTTCACCAAATTCCTGTGAATCAAGTCATATTCACTCTATACATTAGTTCATAGTCCAAAAGACACCAGTGTTAACGCACTGCATTCTTATATTTCTTATTCAAATTTATTTTATTTTTACTTTGTAATATGTGGGGGATTGTTGTATTTTATACAAATAATATATTACAAAGTTAAATAAGAATAAATATATTCATATATTTTTGGTGACATTAAAAGAGTTCAATGTGTAAATTAAATGAGTTATAATTAATATATTTATTGAGATTTTGTAACAGTTAAATTAATATTAATTATTGGGATATTAATAATATATTACCGCTTGCATTAATATAGAGTGTGACGTTGCCATATATCTTTGTGTTATATATATTACCGCTTTGACAAGAGTGTATCATTTGCTATCTTTGTATATATATATTTCGACTAAACACTATTTGAGAGAGAGATACTTTGGAAAACATTACTGAGTTAATATCTTGATAGCTTCATTGCTAGTGTTATATATATATATATATATATATATATATATATATATATATATAAAACAATAAATTTTATATCTATATTTTATTGTTTATACACGGATTAATTTTTTGAGTTTGAGTAAGAAAATTAGAAGTTGTTCATGGGTCATTCAACTATTTCTAGTCTTTGGTTAGTTGGGTGAAGAGTCGTTGAATCCTGGTAGGATTTTTCGTTGACCTTAGCACCGAGAAAAAAAATTCTCCGAGGGGAAATTTCTACTTAAGGATCTGTCTTGTAATCGCATTTGCCTCACAACATAATTTGCTTTCTACATCGATAAGTTTTATTTCTTTCTTTTCTTATTTTTTATAGTTGAATCCTATATTTATTCGTATTTTTCCAACAGCAAGTGCCCCCTGCCCCTAGCGTAGATCCGCCCTTGGATTCATAATTGCAAGCAGATTCGAAAGTCAAGTTGAATAAACTATAGTCGAACGTCATAATATATCAAATCAAAACTTTGAACAAGCTCTACAAAACTTATACTCCCTCGGTTCCCTTTTATATGACGTTTTAAGATAATTTATTTGTTTCTAAATATTTATCGCTGTAGGATTTCTAGGAGAATTAGTCCCTTCATCTTCTTTTTATGTATATCCATGCAATCCACTATATTCTCTCCCCTTCCCTATCTGACTCACTCTCTCCCTTTTTGTTCTTCTCTCTCCTTTTTTGACTCTCTCTCACATGCAATCACTATTTTTAATATAATCATGTATTCTTCACACAAAAAGTAGAAGTAATTTGGTCATGTGTTTTTAATTGCAAAATATTAAAAAAATAATTTAGTTTGCTATATCTATGGTTAATATAGTTTAGTTTGTTTTGTTTTATAAGATCATACATAATCTAAATACTAACAACTTTTTAATTATAAGGAAAAATGGTGGAAAACAAAAAAGAGAGCTAACACAAATTTTAAACAAGTAAAAAAAAGAAAAAAAAGAAGAGTGAGACGACGTAAAAAAAAGAGTGGATGAGAAAAATTAGCTATATGAGAAATTTAGTTTATGGGATAACTACATAATTGTTAAAGATGAGGAGAGAGAAAGTAGATGAATAAACAAATGAAATGGTGTTTTGGGCATTTGATAGCATTTTATTAGGTTTCTTAATATATGTACTCACCTTTAAAATGTCAGATAAAACAGAACCGAGGGAGTGTTTGTTTAAAACCCCAAAAAACTGTTTAAAATGGTCTTATTGCCAGTCAAAATTTTGGTCAAATTTAAATTAAATTTGAAGTTTTAGTATGTCGTTATTACCGTTTCTAATTAGGGTTAGAAAGTGTTCTAGACTATTAATATGTTGTTTTGGGGCTTTAGAAGTATTCTTTTGAGAATTATTAGCACTAATATCGTGTTTTTTCTTGAAAAAATCTTTATTTTCATTTGTATTCAAAGATATATTTACCTTTGTGTTAGTAGGTTAAAATAATCATTATATTCCGTTGTTTTCATTTGTATTCAAAAATATATTTACCTTTGTGTTAGTAGGTTAAAATAACCATTATATTCTGTTTCATCACTAACTCTAACAGTTCAAAAGTTAAGGATTTGTTTGGTAATTGTTTTTACTTTCGTGTTTATGCTTTCTATTTTTGTTTCATATGTTTCTGTTTTTATTAATTTCACTGGTGAAAACAAAAATAAGACAACGTTGTTGTTTGATAATTATATTTAAGTGTTTATTTAATTTTATTTTATGAAGGGGTAGAGTTTGAACTTTTGTTACTGATAAGATTCAATGCTTGAACCTCAATAGAGTTGAAATGGTTCCCTGTCTTGCCAAAATTGAAGAAACAATTTTTTTTTGTGTTTTTACTTTTTTGCTGTCAAAGTGATTTTACTTCCACTTTTTTTAAAGTAGAAACCGTTACTAAACAATATTTAAAAGTAGAAATAATTATCAAAAGTACCTAAAGTTTTCATAAAATTTAGTACACATTTACAGTTAAATATACAATGTATTCCTTGTGCAACTAAATTTACATATCTAGTACTAATTATGTATTCCTTGTGCAACTAAATTTACATATCTAGTACTAATTTTCCGCACATATGCAATAAAGTCGGGGGCTGATCCAGATTTTTTTTCCATCAGGGGCGGATTTTGTAAGACTCCAACTTTTATAAATAAAGATTAATTTTTCTCTAAATATTATTTTTGGAATATTATGAAGTTGATTTGATATAATGTTACACTTGTGGGTAATATTTATAAATTTTACAAAGTAAGCAAGTTGTTATAAAATATTCGATTGGTCGGGAAATATTCGTTTTATCAGAGAATATTCGTACGACAACACAATCATTGGTGGACCCCACAACGAAATTATTGTCGGAGTTAGAAAACGACAGAAATATCTTTTTATAAAAATAACGACGAAAGTTTTACCGTTAACTATTGAAATACCCGTTGATAAAAGTACAGTAATACGCGTGGTTGCATAGTAGCACACGATATTGTACAGTATCTTTGATTATTGATGCCTACGTGAGAAGTCACTCAATTTCATTCAATAATTGCCACAGTAATTATTGCACAATTTCTTATATTATTGATTGAATTATTGTCACAGTTTCATCTGCACAATATTTTATATTATTAAATCAATAATTGACGCGACACAATTATTCATATGATTAGTTAGCATTATTGACAATGTCTAGAAAATTCTCGCAGGAAAGGGGTTTGATTATTTAATCATACGCAAATAAGGATAAATCCGTATTGGAAAACCCACTCTTTCCAGAGAATGATCTGGTTGTTGATATTGTGAGCTTATAATATTAATTATTATGTGGTGGATATTGGTTCAATTTTTATATAAATGAAGGAATTCAACATGAGATATTTGTTGAAAGTTTGACATATTTTTCTGTGAAATTACAATTATCTTCTTCAATAAAATATTCATTCAAATATATTATAGTTTTTTAAATAATAATATTATAATATATATATATATATATATATATAAGCATGTGATTAAAGGGGCGGAGCTGAGCAAGTTGAATTCTAGTGCTTTATTTTCAAAAGCAATATGCTTTTGGTTGTTTTTTTTTCAAAGTTGAGATTCTCCTGCAAAGACATTACATGCAAGTGTTTCATTTGGTGTGGGCCCTCAACCTTGAAAAAATAGGGAATTAGGCAGAAGTTAGGCTGAAGAGTTAGGCTTAGTGGTTTGTTTTTTCTTCCGTGCTGCACTATAAATAGGGGGTAACACCTCCTTCCTCAACACACCATTCCAATATCAGACATTCTTATTCTATAGTATTATGAGTATTTTCTCGAGTATAAGGATACTTTGAGTGTAATTTTTTTCTACAAGATTTTCTCAGTATAATATCCGATATTCCAGTCAAATCTATTTTCTACTAAGGTAAAGGATATTATTTTATTTCAATACTCGTAAGAAATATTATTTTCTTTTATATTCCATAGTATGGAAGGGATATTATTTCATTTTATATTCCTAAATTTAAACTTACTATGGTAAGTATTGCTTCTATAATTCCTGAAATTAGTAGAATATCCTTGATATTTGCGCTTCATCCAGTATCTTTTCATGAAAATATTATTCTAAGCATTCTTGATAAGTTTTAACCTTTTCATGCTAGAGTACTATTCACGAGGTACTATTTCGAAGTACTATTTATGGGGTACTATTCACTCAGGTACTATTCACCAGGGGTACTATTCATGACAAAAATTGATTTCTTTTCGGTCTAAATCATTTTTGATACAATATTATTCTTAAATTTTACTCCACAAAGCAGTACATGTTGACAATTTGGACATTATTGATCTCTGGATAAATTAAATTATAAATCTTTAGAATTTATCCTTTGCTTGCATTTAATTGAATTCTTATATCATTGTCATCATCCTCATGTTTATATTGTTATAAAAGTCATCTTTGGCCCGTAGTGCATAGATGGACTGTGGATTGGTATGATTATGACCAGGGATTATTCTGTATAATCATGACCCGTAATGTTACAAATGACGTGGTAAAAGTCCTCATTGACCCGTAGTGCATTGATGGACAGTTGTTAGCATGATCATGACCATTGGTGATAATAATGAATATCCTTGGCCCTAGTGCATGGATAATTCAGTGATGTGGATTATTTATTTAGCTGAGTCTCAGCGATTAAATTGATGATAAACTTTTAAATCATAGAAGATAATAGATATTATGCTCTACTTGACTCTTCTAATGGATTGTTTATTCCACTGCAGTTAAACTTGTTGTCTATTATATTCTATCAGTTTAACACTGTTGAAGGCTAACGATAATTTATTCTGCATTATCTTAGTCATAATATTCTTTACTGGGCTAGTTGAGTTCACCTTTTACTTTCATTGTTCTCTTCAGAAAATGAGAATATAGCTAGGACTAGTCGAGGAACGGAGTGACGGTCCAGATGGTTGTTTTAGTAGTCCTTACTATTCTATGAAATAGTGTGATAATAATTGTAATAAGATTGAATTTGAGTGTGGATATTGTCTAGAAGATAATATTCGTATTAAAAGTCTCAGCATATGTTTTGTTGTATTTACACGACAGTTGTATTAATTAAGTTGTATTTAAATTTTGTACCATGTATTTGGCGACTCAAGATGGGTGATGTATACCTATTTTGGGGGCGTCACAGTTGGTATCAAAGCTTAGGGATATGATCCCTGGCTGAGATGTGAGACTAGAACTAGGAGAGGAGAGACGGGTAATTCCTTCGCTAGTATGACCTACATAAGTTTATTTGTTATTTAAGTGGTCCGTTAGAATATAGGGATAATATGTTACAAGTCAATTAACCCTTGTTTTGTGGCAGTATTTGAAAATTACATCCGAGAATTTTGAGAATAGCAATGGAGCACATGAGGCCGTTGAATCACCAACGATCAATAACCAGAATAATGTGCATCAGGAAGGCAACAATCCTCATGTATACAACAACACCGACCAAATGATGAACGACGGAATGTTTAGGAGCTTTCTGCAATTCATGTAACATCAGGTAAGAGAGACTCCTGTTCAAAATGTAGGTGGAAACACTGGCAACTCTCAGACGGTCACCGTTAAGCAATTCAAGGAGCTGGGACAACCGTAGTTTTTGGGAGAGTTAAAACCACTTAAGGCGGAGACGTGGGTAAAGCAGATCACCAAGATATTTGATATTTTGGGATGCTTCGAGGAGTAAAAGGTTCCCTTTGACACCTTCATGTTGCGAGGAGAGACAGATTATTGGTGAAAATCTGTAAAGCGTACTCAGCCTGCTGCACTGAAGATGTCTTGGGAGA
The DNA here is from genome assembly GCA_020205615.1 of Panax quinquefolius. NCBI lineage: Eukaryota > Viridiplantae > Streptophyta > Magnoliopsida > Apiales > Araliaceae > Panax > Panax quinquefolius. The sequence goes on along the minus strand of CM035152.1, from coordinate 50,057,228 downwards.
AGTTCTAAGAATTGTTCAATGACAAGTACTTTCCTAAAAGTATTCGTCACATGAAGGAGGTGGAGTTCATCAAGCTGGAGTAAAACAACATGGCCGTGTCGCAGTACGAGGCTAAGTTTTCTGAGTTGTCCTGGTTTGCATTCCATTTGGTTGATAATGAGGAGCGTATGACGCGGATGTTTCTAAGAGGTTTGAAACCCGAAATACGTCAATACCTCATTTTTCACAAACTTTGCTTGTATTCAGATGTTGTGAATAGGGCTCAGTTATTGGAGCGCGATAATGAGTCAACCCAACTAAGAGAGAGCAGCCGACAAATTTATAATACCAGTGGTAACAGTCATCAAAGCGATGACAACAAACGTGGAGGAAATCAATATGCCAGAAATGGTAACCACTTCGGTGGTAATTCTGGCCAAGACAATAGAAGCAGAAATTTCAAGAAGAGGAGGTTCAATAATGATGGAAAGACATCAACAGCAGTGTGACGCCCCCAAAATAGGTCCACACGACCCATTTTGAGTTTCCAGATATCATACTATAAAAATCAAATACAAACTTCATTTATACAACTGTTGAACTATCGCAGAATACGACCACACGCTTAAATCTGTGAGTTTTAACACAAATGTATGTAACTCTCATGGTGCCCGGACCACAACCTTACAATGGTACTTTACATAAAAAATGCAAATAAAAACTATTTTAGAAATTAAAATCATTGGGAAGTGCTCAAGGAAACCTTCGTATACATGGGAGGCCACGTGCGTCTAGATTATGATAGATATCATATGTCCATAGAATTATTTTTGGTCAATCTAATAGACCCCAAAGAAAAATGAGAAGATTACTATCATGTTCTTTTTCTAATGGTGAGTCTTCTCTTGACATATAAGTATCTCCAACGGCTCAGAATTGAAAATTATATTTCAACCAAACTCCAAGATCATATAGTAGTGCTCGTAGATATACTCAAAGAAGTGGATGTGCACAACCTTGTCTTATGATAACACGAGGTTGTATGTCATTAGACATCTTGTATGACATGTGGCAAAACACCTCTCCAAAGTCAGGTTCACCTCACCCTATTTGGTTCACCAAAATTAAATATCAAATGACGATACAATAATGCACGACACACTTATCTAAAGTTCTCAATAAAATTATTTCCATACTATTTAGGAGAACCACAACAAATTTATGACCACCGTTTATTCTCTCCTCATACCCCCCTCGACCCGGCCTACACTCTTATTACGAAAGGAATTGTGAAGCAAAAAGGGTGAGCAGAACTAGCCAAAGAAAGAATATCATGACTAAAGATAATTTACATCATCAATAGCCTTCATCATCAAGAATAAATCGTAGATTTAGAACATATGGTAGATGATAAAACTTTTCAACCATAGTTGCAATGTGAACGACCCGATCCATTAGAAGAGTCAAATAGACCATCAGGTCTATTATCTTCTCCATGTTAAAAGTCCACCAATAATGTTTTATCCCTATAACATCAATCAACAATTCCTATCCACAATCATATGAATAACTCATAATCATAATTGCGATTCTAAATTCCTCTTTGCACCTAGGATGAAGATAATTTTCATCACCTATCTTCACCTGAAACATCAAAAATCATAGTTATACCAAATCACAATTCATGCTCATAATCATACTAATAAATTCATCTTTGCACTACGACCAAAGATATTCATTAATAATTCATCTTTGCACTACAGGCCAAAGATATACAACTGTATTTTAGAAGAGTCAAGTAGAGCATGATATCTACTATCTTTTACGAATTAAAAGTGTATAATCAATATGTTATCGCTGAGACTCAACTTAATAAATAATCCACATCATCGAATCATCCCTGCACTACGGCCAAGGATATTCATATAATCATCAATGGTCATGATTATACCGAATAATCCCTGGTTATAATCATACCAATTGTCGACGTTGGGATTTTTGATGTCCCTTTTTGTTACTTGTTCTTTGGTGTTCTCATGTTAATGTGAGATTTGTTTGAAAAAACAAGTGAAAAAGGTCTGACATGTGTAATGTCGACGATTGGAATTTAAGAGTCGCCATTGGTGTTTTTAATCGGTTGCACTAACGCGAATCAAAAAGGTTCACACATCGACCCAATGATGTGACAATCTAAGCTAAACGGGTTCTGGCGGAAACCGAGATTCATTAAGGGTTCGGGGCTTGATTGTGCGGAGGGAAGGTGTTAGGCACCCACCGACATCCGTGTTGCCATTGTGACCGCCACTTCTCAAAGAAACTATTATATGAATGTGTGTGTGTGTGTGTGTGGATCAATGTGCAATTATTTGGAAAGTAGTGTGAGGCCTCGTTCGCACCTATATACACCGGGTTTGAATTTATAGCAAAATTCGCTTTTAACTGTGATATAACAATGAAGTTTTATAAAAGAGGTGTTCAAACCCTTTCGCTCAATAGGAATTGAGACCTTTTCATACTTCCATTTTATCATTGTCTATATGTTCTATTGTTTGTTTGCTTTTACTTTGAGATCGCGAAGCATCTGCGAGAATTAATATACAACAATGCTAAACTCCTTATGGGCATGATGACCATCCAAGGAAATTCGACATTGTAAATAATGTATGCCGCCATAAATTTGAAAAAGTCCATCATGGGAACCAAATCTAGATTTAATAGAATGAATCAAGATCACATGATTCCTAGGCTCATATGATAATCGCAAGTAGTATGGAAAGCGATGTCGCTTATATATATATATATATATATATATATATATATATATATAAAAGCTATATATATATATATATATCGCATGATCAACCACCGTGAAGCAAATCCACGGGGGATCAGAAAATATAAATAAGGCAATAAATGCTATCAATCGCCATGGAATGAATTCTAGGGGGGACTTGAATGTAAATAAAGCTGTAAAAAGCTATCAACCGCCACGAAGTGAACTCCAGCGGACATAAATGTAAATATATATATATATATATATATATATATATATATATATATAAAAGCAAGAAATGCTCCTTGGATATAAAATCCAAGATCATCGGATATGTCCGACAACAATTATATATATATATATATATAAAAGCAATTAAACACACCGGATGTAAAATCCAGGCTCATCAAATAGAGTCTAACCACAGTTTATATATAAATATATATATATAAAGCTAATAAATGCACTGCATCAAGTTCAGGCTCAATCGAGGCATAACTCGATAATGTTAGTCCGTATAAAAATATATATATATATATATATATATATATATAAGTATATATATATACAGACAAAAATGAAAATCACGGACCGAAGTTCTGGCAAACACACTTACACGACTCTCAACGTGTACAACAGTGTGTGATAATATGAAAAGAAAGCTTTATAGAATCTGAGAAGGCTTACAGTTGGCTGCCAATTTTGTCTTCTATGACTCTATTTGGATAAATACTCAGCTCCCGCTGGACAAAAGATAGCTATATGTGAGCCAACTGAGAAAGAAACACTCAATATGTGGGTGTACAAAGTAAAATGGACAGGGCTTCCTCGCCTTTTCTCTCTCTTTCTTTCCTTAAAATGGCTGGCCATCAGCTTATATTTATAAACTGATGGTCAGCAGTGTATTTACTACACTACAGCAGCTATACTGCTACCGGTCGTAGGGCCTTGGGCTTCATGGGTCCCATCGTCTCGAAATACGTGCACTTACGCACTGTAATATTCACTCGAACTTGTAGAACTTCAATCCGAGTTTCTGAACGAGGTATATGTGACCTTCTTCGGATAGCTTGTGTCGAGAGTTACGCAATGACATGGATTAGAGGTTGTACGAAGTCAGGAAGAGGGGACCATGCCCATGGTCTTCAAGCTTCAAATTCTATCCAAAGTACTGCTACGCATAATAGTCACTCGGGATTGGATATCCTGGTTCTTGAAGGACATGGTTGTATGTATATATGTATTGAAGTGTCGAGATGACGCGTAGGTGATGTGGAAGCAAGATGATGCTTGACTCTTTGCCGGGGTTATCGCCGGTTTGAGTTGAAAGTAGACGTTGCTCAGGGTTACATCTGAGACTGGACTACTTGTTGGTATGCCATGATATCATCTTGTGAGAGAAAATGTTGAAGTTGTGAGATGACGTTTGGCTCTTCACCGGGGTTATCGCCAGTTTAAGCGGAAAGCAGACGTTGCTTAGGGTTATATCTGAGATTGGACTGCTGCAAGTGTTTGAATGCCGCAAGGTCATCTGTGAGAGAACCTGTCTTCTTGGTGTTAGCTTCAGGTCTAAGGTATGAGTGCCTCGGCAGAAGGGCTGAGCTTGAAGCTGCTCGCATATATTTGAAACAAATATTTTTGGAGTTATCGCCGGAACTGCAATAGCATTCCTTGGGGTTATCGCCAATAACGAAACTCGGGGTTATCTCCGAGGTTGGAAATGATCCTTCCGATGTGTGTTCTAGAGTTGAGACTGAGACTCCCGGTGTGTGTTCCGGATTGTGGTTGAGACTCCCGATGTGTGTTTCGGGTTGTGAACTGATCCTCCGGTAGTATCCAGAATAGATGTGAGCTGTCTTCCAGGGTTATCTCCGAAAGACGATTCTGCCTTCCTGTATTGTTAGTAACAATTGTGTAAAAAAAATTCGAGTGTCTACAGATTCCCCTCTTTATCATATTCATGCAATGCAAGGCATGGATAAGATAAAGAATCCTAGACACTTGAAATGCAAGTGAAATAAACATGATGTTATGTGCAGCAACATGATGCAAATGTATGAATGAAATGATTGTCATGTAATCTTGCTGGGATGATAATCAGCGATGGCTTGGACATGCGATCCAAGTCTTCAAGGATGTTGACGTTGGGACTATCACCAAAGTCTTGAATCCTAGACACTGGCTTGTATTCCATAGAGGTACCTCTTGTGTATAAGAGATCTGTGGAGATAAAGCTTTGTCTGCTTTGAGGATGTGTATAACATATTTCCTCATCCTATCGGAGTTACTGCCAACAGTCAGTTGTTGTTAGGGTTGCCTGACCTTCGTTGATGTGTGTATCACTGGATAAATCCCTGATGGGTGTATTATCAAGGTTTCTTGACCTTCATTGATGTGTGTATCAATAGTTGAATATGTTGTAACCCCTGCCGGGGATACGTCAGGGTTGCCTGGCGCTCATTGATGGCATCGGACCTTTGTGGGGTATTGCTGAGCATGATGTATGAAAGCTGAGGCCACTAGTATCGTATACCTTGTTTGTGTGAATACCAAAGGTGGAACATGTGGAGCCGTAGTTTGACACATGAACACCGTGATTCCTGCTATTCCGCCAATCACGTGGCGCTTTTATTCCGATTCGGCCTTTTTCAAACAGTGAGACCTCCTTTTGCAACTCTAACTAGAGCGAGCCGAGGTGTGGGACCCATGTAGAGTGTTAGTAGGTACACCTGCAGGCCATGCAGTACACACGCAAGAGTCAGCAGATGGACTCGAGGCCAACTGTGGCTATGTAAAGCCAAAAGGTTGCTTTCATAAGTCATTTTTAGCTGCACGATGAAGCAAATCTGAGAGCTTCTCATCAGACTTGTTGAGTTCGGGCAACTTTCTGCATAATCTGCTACCATACAAGCGTTCTTCACTATCTTGGTAACGTATGCATGTATTCTTTTCCAGTTTTTATCCGTTGGAAAATGACTTATCACATGAAATGCATTTAGACACATAGTAGTGAATATGCATGCTGATATGATTTGATAAAAATATTCAACATAGCAAATGTTAGTATTAAACCATGCTGAACATAATGATGTGAAAAAATTTGACTTTTGAAGGAGTCAAATTGGTACCTTTTACTGTCATTTCTTATCCTATCTGAGGACAAATGAGTAAAGGTAGACAAGCAGAAATAATCCTGGTAATTAGATTACACTTACAGATTTTTACCGCAATGTATTAAATGCATATAGGATGTATATGACTGTGTATAAGTGTGCTATTGAATGGCCACCTAGTCATGCCTATGTGCATGTGGATAGTCCCATTTACAAAGGGGCTTATGGAAAATTTTCCCAAAAATGTGGGAATGATTAGTCATGCATTTTTAACTCTACTGTAGACATATGTTAAAACAATGCATGCATGCATGTTGAAAAGCTCCAAGTAAGAATTTACCACACCCTTTCTGAGGTGATTTAGAGACTTGTTGTCCAGATATTATCGATCCAGATCAACCAAGTAGTTCCCGAAGGGCCACTTCAGGTGTATGGAGAAGGGCTTTTGAAGAGCCTCACCGCCGATCTGTCAGACAGCCTCATCGTTTGGTGGAGGAAGTGATACGTCCTATTCGGGTTGAAGTACCGAATGTTGAGGACGAGGAGGAGGATGTACCAGTCTAGGTTCCTGCTCCTGCTGTACGTGTTCCCCGTAGGGAGTTGCTAGGAATTCAAGTGGCGAACCCAGATCTTCAGAGTGACTTGAGTCGGCATCCTTCAGTATACCTGCACGCAAACGAGGTATGAAGTTAGATCTTAATCTTCCTTGTTTCCTATTGATGAGGAGTAAAGGATTCTCGATGTTCATCTCGCATTTGATGTAGGTTCCCGGCTTCACATGACCTCGAGGAACTGGTTTAGCATCCACTCTATGTATCAGGCCTTGCATGATGACTACAGAGCGATCGTCCATGGATGGGGGTTTGGAGCATTCTTTTCTATTCTTCCCCGTCGCTGTCCCTGGGGTTACCTCAGGGCATTGTCTGAGCGGTGGTTTCACCGCACTCATCCACTCCATTTATCGGATCGTGAGGTGATGATGACGCCGATGGATTGGCAGTTTATCACAGGGATGGAGTTTGGAGGGGATCTAGTGCCTTGTACGGCGGATATTACCCCTACTGCCATCAGATCCTTGTTGGGAGTTCCGGCTGAGGCGCTCAAGGGCAAGACTATTTGTATGGGTCCTTTGAGCGTAGATGCTATGAGCGGGCTATTGAGTGAGCCCATACCCGATGATGCGAGAGTCAGGGATCGCATTCTTCGATGATTGTTCCTGATGATCATTAGGGGCTGCTTCATAGTAGATAATTCCTCTATGGTGTCTTTCGCTTTGATCAGCGCCACTTGACATGTGGACCGTATAGGAGACTATGATTGGGGTTCCTATACCTTTTCCTACTTCCTCAGGGGAATGCGCATGCAATCGCAGGGCTTGACCGAGGCGTGGTTAGGATTCTACCCGTTCCTACTGGTGAGTGTTCCTCTTGTCTCTTCCCATGTACAGGTTAAGAGTGTTGACTGACAGCAGATGTTTGCCTTTGTGTTGGCAGTTTTGGGCCTATGAGAGGCTTCCATGTTTGCGCCCTATGAGCGTGTTAGGTTTAGATACCTATCCACGAGGACGGTGATGACATCATTCTATACTGGCGGAGGTCCCTGTTGCTGAGGGTTTCACTCATTGTCGCCTGCAGCTGGAGTTGTTAACAGAAGGTGTCATCAAATGGGTTCCCTACTCTAGAGAGCATTTGGGAGTTGGATTTGAGGATGGGTACCCGACTGGAGTTGAGTACATTATTTCCACATGCAGGATTCCTCTCTTCACAGATGGAGGATGAGAGCTCTACTTAGGAGAGCGTGCTATCAGGAGCACTACAGGAGAGATCCATATGCCGATCTTGCCTCCCGCCAGTGTTATCGCCTATTTTATACCACCCGTCATCGACATCCCGTTGTTGGGGATTAGCGGCTTTACTTTATCGAGAGGCCCTCGCACTCGTGAGATATTCCGTGATTGGTGGATCCTCGTACCATTGGAGCTCGCAACCCGCCACACGCTTTTATGGGAAATATGGTTCCAGGATCTGTGATGATGATGGATTGGCTAGCCTGTGTCAGAGATCCGACTCATGTGACACAGATTGATAGATTGACCTAGCAGTTGGACCGGACACATTTCTTCATCCGGCATTTGGGTAGAGATCCTTCAGAGGTAGATACTTTTGATCCTTCCAGCTCTGGCACTAGCCCTTCAGGTGACCCATATGGTTTTGCTGGTGCAGATCCTCCCTTGTATAGGCCTGACATCCCTGTAGATAGAGATCAAGTAACTCAGGAGGAGTTACATCAGGTGGATAGCATCGATGATGTAGACATTGACACTATTAACTTTTTCTGATGTATTTATCTCTTTTGATAGGCCTTTGTTAGCTGCTGGGTAACTTCGCCCCATTCTTGCTATATCTTTTGATAGGCCTCTGTTGAGTTGTTGGGTAGCTTCGCCCCATTTCCTTGTATTTTAGCTGTACAGAGATGTATTAGATGATGATATACTTAGGAATGTATGTACATTTTCATTCCCTATATCATATTGCCATCTATTATATCATGCATGTTATTGTGTTATGCATATGTATGTATGTCCAGAGATACTCAGCATTGACCCCTGGATGGTCTTATGACACGGCCCGTACAGATGTCTTCTTCGACAATTAGCCGTATTGATCATACCCCACCATTTTTGGTAGTAGATGGTATGCGCTCATGGTATGATAGTATATCACCATCAGACATGGTGATCGTAGATGATTTGATGTAGCATACTATGACCCTGTTAATGTTTCAGGTTCCCACAAGATTTGTAGAGGGTATGCTAGAGCACTGGGTATCAGAGAGGTAGGTTTTCCGATTTGAGACCTAGGAGTTGACTCCTACTTTGGAGGAGTATGTGACGGCCGACGATGTCACGGGATGCACCTTCTCAGGTATATGGCTATCGGAGACATGAGTAGACAGTTCATGAACCTCACCGGATTGAGACGTAGAGTGGTCGAGGATGAGATTACATCCAGCCACGTGATATCCCAAATACAGTTTCGCTTTGGACAGTTTTGGCTATGAGGATGCTTATGCATGGTATTCCGGGATTTAACTACACCAAGAACCATCATGGCGTTCACCCGAGTGGATGTATTTCTCATCATGCGCGATTGTCACGCGCCTACATGCCACGATATATGGATGAGTTGGATATCGGCATCATTATGGCAATGAAAACAATCAGGGAGGGTCCTACCATTGTAGACTGGATGATTGTTGCGTAGACATCGAGGTCAGCCTACATATCAACCGCACTTATCCCGCAGGGAGTGTTCACTGTGCGCGATTCCATGTCAGATGTGTGGTTTATGTCACACTTGAGACCGATTGGTACATTCAGACGGTAGGGGTTTTGTTTTACCCATGATATATCCATGTCCTACTCTTTTCAACCTGCGGAATGTACAGATGCTGCATCGTGGTCAGCTTTCTTAGCAGGGATTAGAGACCCATTTGCTATATTGTCGTGTTCAGGGCTTGTCTCACCCTATAACTTCATTACTCATGCTCCGGGTATGGATTATCTCCCCCTGGCTGGATTGAGGGGCATGATTACTTACCACCCATTGGCCGTGATGTGTCAGTTTGACCAGTTTCAGGATTTTCACCCGTATGAGTGGGTAGTGAGTTAGCGCTTCGCTTCACACCATTTATCAGCGGAGGACAGATCCAAGTTGTATACTGCTGGGATCAACCGAGTCAGCCGAGTTTTCCGTCACCATCTCAGTTGTTCTACAAAGTATTTCAGATGGATGGGCGGAGATAGAGATCGATCTACCGTGGTAGTATCCACAGTGCAGGAGATTGATTATGACGATGAGGAGCCTATAGAGGAGGCTGACATTCTCATCGACGATTTGACTGCTGGGCTGCCAGCATATGTGATGGATTCTTCCACCTCGAAAAGCACCACCGCTGTTCAAAAAGATTCGACACAACATTTGGAGAAGAGCTTACATCTGATGACCTATGATAGAGATCAGGCTAGGGCCGCAATGTTGACAGCTCTTGATGAGAGAGACGCCGCTCTGTTAGAGAGGGATGAGGCTAGATCAGCCAGGGATGCATTAATAGTGGAGCGGGATGCCACCTTATCTGCTAGGGATGTGGCCATCGCAGATAGTACTTTAGTGAGATCCCAGATGATTGTCAGTCTTGTCGACATGAGTGCTTACATTGATGAGCATTCTGCCACCATGCAGTTAGCCTCAGATCTGCTAGATCGTGTAGATAACCTTAGGCAGGAGCTGGTAGCGTTACCTCCATCTTCAGAGAGAGATGCTATGTTAGATCTGATAGTTCGCCTGTATACAGATCTATAGATAGCTTTGTATTTTCCTGCACAGACTAGCTTAGCCATTTTTTCATGTACAGTACACATGTATATATCAAACAGTATTATGTATGGCAGAGAAATATATTTTAATTCACTTCCCTTTTAGTTATGCCTTGATACTTACTTGATATTTGCCTGTTTCTTCAGGGCCTTGTGATCTTGATGCATTCTGAACTTATCCTTGATAGATGGACATTGAGACATCGCAAAATCTCTCAGAATGGATCATTGATCTGTATGAATCCCTACCATCTTTGGTGTCTTGGGATCGGTATCTCAGATGAAATGTGGAGAGGAGAATGGTTTCTTCCTCTCGAGATCGACTGCACTACGGATGGTCGCCAGTACTTCTATTTGTGAGAAGCGTAGTTAATTCCATCTCTTATGGGTTGGTATTGCTCTTCAAGGCACGATCATAGCTTCGATGGTCACCAAATCTTCTACATGTGAGAAGAGGTTGGGTAATTCCATCCCTTTGATCTGAAACTGATGAAATGTGGTGAATTGAAGGTTGATCCTAGTACCGTGTGACAAATATGTTTGTTTTGGTAGGGGTTAGACTGAACCATGAATGGCTGCCTACGTACTCCTATTGAAGAGGAGATCAAGTCTGCGTAGTTCGAACCTGGTGTAAGAGGTTCAAGGCTTGATTGTTAAAGGCAGAAAAGTGTAGAAATGTTTTTGTTGTTTTTGGGAAAGGGGCAGAAATATTTTTGTTTTTTTTATTGCGACCGGGCCATATAGAATATGGTTGCCTACGTACTCCTATTGAAGAGGAGATCATGTCAACGTAGTTCGCCCCTCAGGGCGAATTGAAGGCAAAAAGAAGCGTGAATCCCATGTGCAGGCTATACTGCAGGGAGAAGAAAGTTTGACCCCATAATGGGGACAAACTGCAGGTTTGAAAAAAGTTGGATCCCGTCTTTAGGATCAACTGCAAGCGTAGAAAAGTTTAATCCTGTCTTTAGGATAAACTGCAGGCATAAAAAAGTTTACCCGTCTTCAGGATAAACTGCAGGCGTAGAAAAGTTTAATCCCGTCTTCAGGATAAAACTGCGAACGTGAAAGGTTAAATCCCGTCTTCAGGATAACCAAAAATTTTAGGAAAGATTTGAAATGAAGTGAAAACCAGGCTGTTGGTTTGAAGTGTATGTTTCCCTGAGGGGAAAAAGAGCATGAAGGGAAGAAGGGTTCAAAACCGGAATGACTGGTGATTGGATAATCAAAACAAGGATGTTTGTTTGATGGTAACTTCAGACATAGTACCGCTGTTAGGTTTGTAATATTCAAGAACGCAATCAAATTGCATAAATAAGCAGAAACGTGTAAAATCAGAGTTTAAAAATTTACAAACCATATACCCGGATCACCCTTTATGCACAATTATTAATTAAACGAAAAATGAAGAACAAGAATCATACCCTTGAAGATTCGAAGCTTCCTCGTGTACAAGTTCACCTCCAATCCATTTCAAGCTCAACTTGAATCCACCGGGTTTGGTTCCTTCCTTTGATCAACGTTAGCCACCCAAGTGTTTGGCCTCAGAGGTGATCCACCAAGGAAGAAGAAGGATTTAAGAAGATGGGTGGTCACAAACCCTAGTTTTTCTATCTCTATAAAAAGGGAGCGTACTCTCCAACCATTGGAATTATTACGTAGTTCGATATCCGATATAAGACTCATCTTATAAAGATATCAAGTAACCCTATTAAAATAAGGTATTATTTAATTAAACCCTTTTAATTAAAGGGGCTCCCTAATCTTATTAGGGATAATTAATTAAACTCCTTTAACTAATTTTCCTTCCTAATCCAATTAGAATAAATGAGAGTACTTATATTAAATTAATTCCTAAACTCTTTTAGAAATTAAAATAATAATAATAATTGTAATAATATTAATAAGACTCCTCTTATTAATTTATATTTAATATTTCTAAAATATTAAATAATAATATTAAGCTATTTAATTTATTCTATCACCATAGATTAAATTAAATATACATAACATATTATTACGATTATGCCATTAACTTCTTAAATAATTATTCTTCCTTTTATGGTGTGACCCTTTTGGGTTCTCCATATTAAACCTATTGTGAATAAATCAATTAGAATAATTTAATCTTATTTAAATAAATAAATTAAACAATTAATTTATTTAAATAAATAATATTTATTCTACAATAGGATAAGCCTCCCTAGCGATCAACGACTTTCCGTATAATATAGATTTCAACATTAATCATAAAAGAACCTTTGAGTAAATAGTTACCGCATAATTCAATCCTTCCACCATACAATGTCCCAATTAAATATAAGACATGGAATTATCACAAGTCTTATTTTATTTAATTATATGTATTTCGACTCTTAAACGCACAACTCAAATAATGCAAATTAGAAACTCCTTTCTAATTTCATTCTCGCCGCCAAGGACTACCGGGTTGTCATTTATCGAATCACATCGACATTTCTCTTCTTTTAATAAATGGTAGATTCTTTATCGATCATACATTATCTCCATATACAACTTATTATACCCAAGCATACCCTTTGATATACCCTAAGGGTCTTAAGGAATAAGTCAAAGTATAACTCATCATACACAAGATACCATGATGATCTCAAGTCCAAGGATCACTTGTACTACTATCACTACAGAATTCCTATCGACATGCAAGTAAAACTCCATTAGGTATTCCTTAGCGAGCCAATGCTCAATGAACTTATTCTCTAATAAGCACCTACATACTTGCTTTAGTGTCTCCACAAAATGATCATGAGATCAATCATCCTCATCCAACGAGCAAGCAACGATGTATTAATCTATCCTGATTTACTAATCCCCAATTTAGTAATCCAATGATTGGGAACTATTTTAGTTTTAAGCTTTCTAAGAGTTTAGATCTCATTAGAATGATCATCATCATTATTCTAAAAGCATCGCTTAAAACTATGGGTTTATCACATATTATAAAACAAAGATCATGTAGATAATTAAAAGCCTTTAATAAATTAATACTTTTTATTAATAAATGAATAAGATTGTTACAAAGTATATGCTTTATCATCAACATGATCGGCTTTGTGCATACTACTTTCAATCTCCCACTTGCACTAAAGCCAATCGTCATGGTATCTCATACTCTTCTTCTCTAAGTGACGATTATCCCGCCGTTGGATAAGCTTTAGTTAATGGACATGTAATGTTGTTTTTGAGAGTTCACTATCTCTATAGTGATTTCCCATCTTTCAATGATTCCTATAATCAAATGAAAGTGCTACAACACATGTTTAGATCCAAGATGAGACTTAGGAACTATTCCTAGTTCTCAGAATAAACTTATCATCCAAACAATCAACTTGGCAGTACTTTCATTTACAAATATATACTTTGTCTTTATCATTAAACCAAAGAACCTTTTGCTATTTGGAACCTTTCAAATTCACTACACCACTGTTCAAGGTAACACTTTACCTTAAAGTGGATTTTCGGTCGTCTTGGTCTGTCTGAAAAACTTGATTCTGTAAAGCCCTCTAGTTTTAATTCAGACCCACCATGTATGCTCACATCCTTAGTGCCGGTTAAGAACTTTAAGATGTTTTTCACTGTCTTACAGTGATCTTCTCCAGAATATGACCTATCAACATTAGATCTCGTACATTTCATTGCATACATGATTGTTACTCATGTGACCTCTCTTTTCAGGAGTCTGTGGGGACTATTAAGAGAGATACACTCCATAGCTTATCGACATGAGACATCTCTTGGAGTTTGCCATGCTAAACGACTTTAGCATCAAATGAATATACGTTCCTTGGGTTAAGTCGAGCATCCTCTTAAATCTATCTATATAGATTTATATCCCCAATTAAGATACTCTTCCAAATCATTCATGGAGGAATGTTTAGACAACTTTATCTTTATCGATTGTAGCATTGGTATGTAATTCCTCATCCGTAGTATATCAACATATAATACTAGAAATTTCAAGACGCCCCCACCGACCCTTTTTACACACTAGAACTCTTACCTCATCGATGTAAATCGGATCATCATCTTCTATGATGCGTACCTCATCATCATCATCCATGATGAATCCATACCTCCTAGGTATCTTCAAGACTATTTCGCATTTACGATTCATTTGTGGTATAATAGGTCTATCTATGTGTTCCTCTTATTCGACTTATAGTGTTTTGTGGTTCTTGAACTCTTCAAGATCTATTATCCTCCCACTAGCCCCTCAATGATAAACACATTTATCTTAGAAGGCGCCGTGTTTCGCAACAAACACCTTTTTGCTAAGTAGGATTATAGAACATATACCCTAAACTTACTTTTAGGATGTCCCACAAATTGTACTTGTCAAATCTTGTCCCAAGCTTATCCTTTGAAACCTTTTCACATAAGTTGACAACCCCTTATCTTAACATACTTAAGATTAGAATCCTCCCCGTCCCATAACTTTTATGGAGTCTTGGTGCCGGATTTTGAGGTTACCATTTTCGTAGATATGCAACCATTTCTAGGACATTATCCTGTAAGGATACCGAATGCTCTGTAAAATCATTTTGGACCGCATTATGTTCAACAAGGTATGATTTTTCCTTTTAGATACATCAATCAATTATTACATATCATGAGGTGTCCATTATGAGAAAAACCATTTGAGATGATCTAGAAACTTATTGCACAAGTATTTATTCCTTGATCTAATCAAAGAATCTTAATACTTTGCCAATTTGTTTCACTTCAATTCTTTTGAACCTTTCAAATAATTCACACTTGTATTTTTAACAAATACATACATTCAACTCTTTGAATGATCATCTCCTTTTCTTATACTAGTTTGTTCAATTTACAAAATAATTTTTCACGTAAGTCAAGTATACAAAATCCATTAAGTAATCTTTCATTTCTATATTAAAAATTATTATTATAAATAGAACAACAATTGTTCTTAATTATAATACCAAAAATTTTATTGTCCAACAATAAAATGGAAATAATGTTTCTAATAAGAATTGGAATACAATAACAACTTATCGACTTAATAGATTTGCCCGTGCAGCATCTGCTAAACTATAAGTTTCTATAGCTAATGCAAAGAACCTTTGCTTCATTTTCCACACATAGATTACTTATATTTGTTTAACTTTCTACTGCTTGGTCCCTTCATAAATCTATATTTATGATAACCAAAGCTCAGATCCAATACCCAAGTAGAACCTCGACTTAAAGAAAAATTATTTTAAATCATGAACAAATTTGTATTTGTAACCAAAACTTCACTAAGCCTCTTTGGTTAGCCTCTCGCAAGATGCTTCTACGCTTTCTTTCTAAAGGTCCAAAGCTTATAGCAAGGAAGCAAACCCTTTGCTATCCATATCGCTTTTGTTCTTATTATCCTTTGTTTACGCCTTTCTATTTACCTTCTTTAAATCAATCTTCTTTTTCGTAAGATCCTTTGGCCCCTACCAAGAAGACATGGTCTTTCTTGGTTGAAAGTGACTCTCAACATTTTTCAACATGTTAAGCAAAATCAACGTAAGTCGATATCTAGCTTGTTCATATGAAAAATTCACAATAATTGTGAAAGGAGTCCGGAGTGAGTGCAAGATCAAATCTTGCTCAACTCTCCATCCATGACAAAACCAGTTGTCCTAATTGATCAATCAAATTGATTATTTTAAGAACTTTTTGTCTGCATCAGTAGTGTCATCGGTCATTCTAGATCGGAAGAGCTCCTTAGATATCTCGACATCTATCACCCCATTTTCCTCACCATCAACTACTTGATGTGCGTGAATATAGTAAGAGCATCCATAGTTTCATGTCGACGTCAAGCTCATTACTCATGGATGCGAGCATGATGCATCGAGCTAATCATGCATCATCTTGCCACTTTCTAAAAGTAGCAATCTCTTCCTCAGAGGCATTGTCTCTGCAACCATTGCAGGATAGGCGATAATGACATAAGATAGCTTTTCAAATATGAGAACTATTCTCAAATTCCTTAACCAATCCGCTTAATTCGGCCGGTTAATTTAGCATCTAATATGCTTCGCAGATGATAGTAATTTTAGACATTGTAAAATTTCAGTAAATGAATTTGTAATTAACAACATTTTAACATACATTCTTTTATTAATTACCAAAATAATTTAGGTCTTTGTTTTAAATTGGTATCTCCCACTATTTTCTTCAAACTATATTACCCTCACTTATATAGTTCGGCAAAATCTAATTAAAGATTTGCTAGTGAGAATAAGGATCCCATTTCAAATGTATATAGCCTTGTGGTGACACAACAAACTATATATAAATAAATAGGTAGACAACTTTTGTCAATTACATCAACTATGCAACTCCTTTTCTTTTGCCTCTTAGATTATTTTGATCAAGTGGTGACACATCCGAATCAAAATTATCCAAGTTAAGTCCGACCTAGAACTCCATATATTCAAAAAAGAAAATATCATCCTCATGCAAGACACAACAAAACAATATTGTTCAATTTTCTTTATAAGCATTAAATGTGATAAATTAACATCTTAAATACTTAATACTTGCCTTGTGGTGACACAACAAACTCATATTAAATATTAAATACTCTATTAATTTTATCATGCTAGAAGGCTTAATGCTCGATATCCCAAATATCTTTGAACGCTTAGACTTAATATAAAAATTGAGGGGTTTGTTATAAATTTGTCTCATCTTGTTTAGCGTAAGTGCATATATATATATAAAATACGCTATTATATTAATGAACATGCGAAGCATGTTTGCATAATATATATATATATATATATATATATATATATATATATATATAAGAAAGCATGCACATATAGAATACTATATTCTACCCTTGATTGATTATGGACTTTTATTCTAGTTTGGTTCACTAGAGCCACCAAGTGAACTAAAAGGTCAAACCCTAAGGGTGCAAGAAATAATATTTAAATATAACTATTACATTTAAACCCGGCTCCATTACAAATCGGGTCTTCAAGCGCCTTGCTTCCTTGATCTCCAATTTTTAAAATTAATTCTAACTATTCTTATTACAAAACTAATTAAAATAAATAGAAACCTTGATCGTGATCAAGGGAAGTACATAGAGGGAGATAGAATTTACATTCGTAAAAATTAGAGAAGACGAGGTACGTAATTCCCCATTTAATAAAACACATACATTCATGCATCCAACTAAAATAAAATCCAATCGCATTGGAATAATAGTCCATAATCAATCCCATTTATTATCATACACATCAAGATATGCATCAATAAATAACATTCATCTCATGAATAATAAACATTTAATATATATATATATATTGATATCATTTAATGGGCAAATTTAGTTAGTATAAAATCTAATTTTGAATCAAAATAAACTCCTTTATTTTAATCCAAATTTAAATTAAAATAAACTATTTTATTTTAATTTATCTAATTTTGAATAAAATAAACTATTTTATTTTAATCAAAATTTTTAATCAAAATAAACTCCTTTATTTTAATTAATTATGGAATCCAATTCCATATATATAAAAAACTTTGATTAAAGGAAACACTTTATTCTCTTTCCTATTCACAAATAAACTCCTTTATTTTGATTAATATGAAATCTTATTTCATATCTAAATAATCTTCATTATTTAAGGAAAAATTTGATTCTTTTTCCTATTCACAAATAAACTCTTTTATTTTGAATAATATGAAATCTTATTCCATATCTAAATAAACTCCTTTATTTAAGGAAACATGGAATCCAATTTCAACTCCAATTAGTTATCATAGAATCAAATTCCAACTCTAATTAGTTAGCATGAAATTTAATTTTAAAATTAAAATAAATATTTTTATTTTAATATTAAAATAAACTTTTATTTTAATTATAAAGAATAAGAATAATATATTATATATATATATATATATATATATATTATAAAATAACAAATATATATATATATATATATATATATATATATATATATATATATATATATATATATATATCCGCATCTCCTTTTATACATCAAAAAGCTCCTCAAGCAATATATGAATCACGTGAATCAAGGCATTAATTATATGAATCACGAAATGGTTTTTACAGTAATGGAATATAATCTGATTATATATATCACCATAGATTACTTTCAAAGATGTAAAAAGCTAGCTACATGAATCATATAAACCATATAAATAAAGCATGGTTTGAATCATATTATTACAAGCATGGCTCATGGTCCCTTTATATGCATCAAATATACAATCGACTCACCAATGAAATTTCATAAAATGGAATTATTTTAATTTTTTAATTTATTTATTTTTTATAAATTTTATAAATAAAATTATGCCCAATTAAATTGTTCTAAACACATATCAATATATATATCAAATTAAAACAATTAATAATTTATATAAAGGTTTGGCTCGATGCCACCGTTAGGTTTGTAATATTCAAGAACGCAATCAAATTGCATAAATAAACTAAACGTAAAATCGTAGAGTTAAAAATTTACAAACTATATACCCGGATCACCCTTTTATGCACAATTATTAATTAAACGAAAAAATGAAGAACAAGAATCATACCCTTGAAGATTCGAGCTTCCTCGTGCACAAGTTCACCTCCAATCCTTTTCGCTTCAACTTGAATCCACCGGTTTGGTTCCTTCATTTGATCAACGTTAGCCACCCAAGTGTTTGGCCTCTCAGAGGTGATCCACCAAGGAAGAAGAAGGATTTAAGAAGATGGGTGGTCACAAACCCTAGTTTTTCTATCTCTATAGAAAGTGAGCGTATTTCCAACCATCGGAATTATTACGTAGTTCGATATCCGATATAAGACTCATCTTATAAAGATATCAAGTAACCCTATTAAAATAAGGTATTATTTAATTAAACCCTTTTAATTAAAGGGCTCTCTAATCTTATTAGGGATAATTAATTAAACTCATTTAACTAATTTTCCTTCCTAATCCAATTAGGAATAAATGAGAGTACTTATATTAAATTAATTCCTAAACTCTTTTAGAAATTAAAATAATAATAATAATTGTAATAATATTAATAAGACTCTCTTATTAATTTATATTTAATATTTCTAAAATATTAAATAATAATATTAAGCTATTTAATTTATTCTATCACCATAGATTAAATTAAATATACATAACATATTATTACGATTATGCCATTAACTTCTTAAATAATTATTCTTCCTTTTATGGTGTGACCCTTTAGGTTCTCCATATTAAACCTATTAGAATAAATCAATTAGAATAATTCTAATCTTATTTAAATAAATAAATTAAACAATTAATTTATTTAAATAAATAATATTTATTCTACAATAGGATAAGCCTCCCTAAATGATCAACGACTTTCCAGATAATATAGATTTCAACATTAATCATAAAAGAACCTTTGAGTAAATAGTTATCGTGACAATTCAATCCTTCCACCATACAATGTCCCAATTAAATATAAGACATGGAATTATCACAAGTCTAATTTTATTTAATTATATGTATTTCGACTCTTAAATGCACAACTCAAATAATGCAAATTAGAAACTCCTTTCTAATTTCATTCTCGCCTTTAACCAAGGACTCACCAAGGTTGTCATTTATCGAATCACATAGACATTTCTCTTCTTTTAATAGAAGTGGTAGATTCTTTATCGATCATACATTATCTCCATATACAACTTATTATACCCAAGCATACCCTTTGATATACCCTAAGGGTCTTAAGGAATAAGTCAAAGTATAACTCATCATACACAAGATACCATGATGATCTCAAGTCCAAGGATCACTTGTAGATTACTATCACTATAGGAATTCCTATCGACAGTGCAAGTAAAACTCCATTAGGTATTCCTTAGCGAGCCACGCTCAATGAACTTATTCTCTAATAAGCACCTACATACTTGCTTTAGTGTTCCACACAAATGATCATGAGATCAATCATCCTCATCCAATGAGCAAGTAAACGATATGTACCAATCTATCCGGATTTACTAATCCCCAATTTAGTAATCCAACGATTGGGGAACTATTTTAGTTTTAAGCTTTCTAAGAATTTAGATCTCATTAGAATGATCATCATCATTATTCTAAAAGCATTGCTTAAAACTATGGGTTTATCACATATTATAAAACAGCATCATGTAGATAATTAAAAGCCTTTAATAAATTAATACTTTTTATTAATAAATGAATAAGATTGTTACAAAGTATATGCTTTATCATCAAACATGATTGGCTTGTGTGCATACTACTTTCACGTTTCACCGTGTCCGAGTTGATAAGTTGTGGAAATTCATCGCCGTCTATTTCCTGCAATCTGAGAGGACCTCCTGTTAATACCTCCTTGACAACAAATGAGCCCTCCCAGTTAGGAGCGAATTTTCCTTTGGATTGATCTTGGTTGTCAACGATCTTTTTCAAAACCAAGTCATGTTGTTTGAATTGCCGTCGTCAGACTTTTCTATTGTAGGATCGTGTGATCCTTTGTTGATATAATTGACCATGGAAGATTACCGCGACTCTACTTTCGTCTATTAGAGATAATTAGTGATACCTGTCTTGTACCCATTGGTCCTCATCCAACTGAGCATCCATCAATACTCTGAGGGATTCCATTTCCACCTCTATGGGGAGAACTGCTTCCATCCCATAGGCTAATGAGTAGGGGGTTGCCCCAGTGGAAGTACGCATGGAAGTTTTATAGGCTAATAAAGTTAGAGGCAAGAGGTCAGGCCATCCTTTGTGATTGGTAGACATTTTTTGCATGATCTTCTTGATGTTTTTATTAGCCGCTTTTACAAAGACCATTCATCTTCGACCAGAGACGATCGAGTTAAGATGCTTGATGTGGAATTTATCGCATAATTCCTCCATCATTTTGTTATTGAGGTTCTTAGCATTGTCTGACACAATGACCTCTGGTTGTCCATATCGATAGACGACATTGTTTCTGATGAAAGCAATGATAACTTATTTAGTAACCTTGGGGAAGGATACGGCTTCTACCCATTTGGTGAAGTAGTCGATCATGGTGAATATGAATCGATGACCATTATCGGCTTTGGGCTCGATGGGCCGATTACGCCCATTCCCACATTGAGAAAGGCCAGGCGAACTCATTCGTGGAGCTCCCTCGAGGGGCGTGGATAATATTCCCATGGACTGGCATTAATAGCACCTTTCGACGTGATCATCACGGCCACTTTGAGTGTAAGCCAATAATGTCCTGCTCGAGAACTTTCTTGACAAGTAAGGGACCGCCATGTGGGCCACATACTCCACCATGGATCTCATCCATGAACCTCTCGAGCTTGGTCTTTGTCTAGACATCCGAGGAGACCTAGTCCTCAGATCTCTTTGTAGAGTGTATCTCTACTTCGGGTAGAATTTCATAAGAAGTCGATGAATCCGCCTTCTTCTCGCTTAGGCTCGCCTCACGTGTGTAGATCCATCTCGCAGATACTCCTTGATATGCTGATACCAAGGGTGTTGGACGGGAGGTAACTCATCCGATACTTCTCCAACGTAGTTCCCATAAGCAGGGGCTTTTTGCATAGCAAATGTGATGCTTGGCATGCTTTCCTTGTCAGGTATGTGAACCAAGGAGGCCAACGTTGCTAATGCATCCGCAAAATCATTCCTATTACGAGGAATGTGTAAAAAGGAGATTTCTTTGAACTCCAAAGCCATCTATAGAACTTGCCGATGGTAAGGCAACAAATGTAATTCTTTGGTTTGATAGATTCCTGTGGATTGTTTGATTACCAATTCGGAATCTCCAAAGACAGTTAGCCGCCTGATGCCCATTGAACGGGCAAGTTTTATCCCCATGGTACAGCCTTCATACTCAGCTGTGTTGTTGGTGCTGACAAACTGCAATTTGACTAAGATGGATACCGTCCCCATCTCGCATATTAGAATCGCTTTAGCTCCAGAGCCTTCTCGCGTTAATGTACCCATTAAAATATATTTTCCACGTATGGCATGCATCGTACTGATGGTGTTGCTGAATTGTCATTATCCCTTCATCGGGGAAGTATGTTTCCAAGGGTTTGTAATCCCCTGCAGGTGAGGCAGCCAGTTGATCCGCAATTCCCTGACCTTTGACAAACTTTTGCTTCACGTAGACGATGTCAAATTGTTGTAGGATCAACTGCCATCTGGACAGCCGACAATTCAGTATGGGCTTGCTGAACACATACTTGAGAGAATCCACGCGGGATATGAGATGGGTTGTGTGACCATAGAGATAATGCTATAATCTCATGGAAGCCCATGCTAAAGCACAACAAGTCTTCTCAATCAGAGTGTACTTGTGTTCACTGGTGCTGAATCTTTTGCTGAGGTGATAGATAGCTCGTTCCTGGCCTCTATCATCTTATTGCCCCAGCATGCAGCCCATGGCATTGTCATTAATGGACAGGTACATGAATAGGGGAACATCATCCCTAGGAGGTACCAAAATAGGAGCGTTAATCAGTTGCTCTTTAATTGTAAGGAAGGCTTTCTGGCACTCATCATTCCATTTCAAGGAGGAGTTCTTCCTTAATAGCTTAAAGATGGGCTCACAAGTTGCTGTGAGTTGAGAAATGAACCTACTAATGAAGTTGATTCTTTCCAAAAATCCCCGTATTTCCTTCTCTGTCTGAGGAATTGGCATTTCCTTGATAGCCTGGATTTGGTAGGATCCAGTTCAATCCCTTTGTGCCTGACTAGGAAACCTAGAAACTTGCCTGATTTAACACCAAATGTGCATTTGGCTGGATTCAACTTCAAGTTATACTTACGCAACCTGTTGAACAACTTCTTGAGATGGTCTAGGTGGTCCTCCTCCTTCCGGGATTTGACAATGATCTCGTCCACGTAGATCTCTATTTCTTTATGCATTAAATCATGGAAAAGAGCCATCATAGCTCATTGGAAGGTTGCCCCGGCGTTGATGAGGCTGAATGACAACCGTCTATTGCAAAAGGTTCCCCAAGGCATGATGAAAGCAGTTTTCTCACGGTCTTCCTCAGCAACCATAATTTGATGGTACCCCGCAAAGCAATCCGCAAAGGAGTACATACCATATTGAGCAGTAATGTCAATAAGAATGTGGATAAAAGGTACGGGAAAGCTATCTTTCAGGCAAGCTTTGTTCAAATCCCGGTAATCCACGCAAACTCGCACCTTTCCTCTTGGCTTAGGCACGGGAACAATGTTGGATATCCACTCCGGATATGTGGACACCATGATGATGCCAGCTTGAAATTGTTTCATAATTTCTTCTTTGACTTTCAAACTCCACTCAGGTTTTAATTGCCTGAGCTTTTGCCGAACTTGCTTGAATCCTTCTTTAATGGGAAGGCGATGAAGAACAATGTTAGTGGACAAACCCACCATGTCTTCATGAGACCATGCAAACACATCCTGGAATTGAGTTAATAGTATAACCATGTCATTCCGTTGGTTTGAAATGAGGTCTAAACCAATCTGGATTAGCTTTGGGTTTTCTAAGGTTCTAAGATTGAAAGGAGTAGTTTGGTCAAGGTTGGGTTTAGGCTTATCTGCGACCCATTCCTTGATCTCTTGAGGTGTCTCAATGTCCTCTTGAATGTCCATCAAGTCTGAGTCCAACTTTGTATCAAAGTTACATTTCTCGGAGAGAAGGCACCTCATCGTAAGAACATGACACATCTAAATTCGTAGTCCTCAAACAAAGTATGCTTTCACTTAATATATGCAACTGTTCGATCATACAAAAGTGTTAGCATGTACTTGATAAAATAACTTCTAGTACTGTAAAGAAAAGTAAGCAATTAAAGTTATCTACAGGGTAGAGGGATTTTCTGCCCATTTTACCCTCGTCGACCAATGCATGGAATGCTGTTCCAATTATGGAGGGCAAAGTCCTGATGGACTGTAGTAATGGAAGGATCGTCATTGTCCTCCTTCTCCCAAATGATAACCATGACATCTGGGCAATCATCGTCTGGGGTGTATCTGTTTGTATGTTCATCATGAACAATGATGCGTATGCCTGCCATCATCAAGGCAATGTCATGCTTATGTTTTCGTTCCCTTTCTTCCACTTCGGGATCGGGAATCAGCACCTCTTTTGCTTTGAAAGGTACTGGCTTGGGAAAAAACATATTCATAATATGTGCTGGCACCTTAACTGGAGACTGGATCAGCTTATGAGGTGCAGATTGAAAACATCAGCATGTGACGGAAGCTTAAGGAATCGACCGGTGTTTATGCGGATTCCTATGATCGAATCGCAAATAGTTTAGCCTAACCGTCCCCGGCTTGACCGACACTCAATAGGGTGCTTAATACCGCTTATCTTTGCCAAGCCCTTGTCCAGCCGATAACCCAATGACATCATTTCTTGAGTAATGATATAACCTCGCAGAAATCTTGGAGTACGGAAGTGGTGCTTCAATAGTTGATATCGAATGTTGCTCACTTCAAGGTATGAAAACCGGCCGCTCAACTTCGAGTTGAAACTGATAATTGGCAGTTCTCCCTACTCAGGATACTCCGGCTCAACATTAACATTGACTAGACTGTTGTTGATAATGTATTTGAGCTGTTAATGTAACGTGGATGGAACAGCTCCAGCCATATGTATCCATGGTCTTCCTAATAGCAGGTTGTATCCTGAATCTATCTTTAAGACATGGAAGGATACATTGAATGTATTAAGGCCAATCTAAATTGACAATTCAATCTTTCCGACGACATTTCGTTGGGATCCATCAAAAGCTCGGATAATCGTGTGGCTGCTCTGGATCCGATTGAGATTGATATTCATCTTTACTAGGGTGGCATAAGGGCAGATATTTAGAGATGACCCTCCATCTATTAGAACTCCCGCTAGCATGTACCCGGAGGATAACACTGCGATGTGCAGTGACTTACAATGACCGGTCCCTTCGGGCGGTATGTCATCATCAGTGAAAGATATCACATTATTGTTGAAAATGTGATCGATCAGATGTTGAAATCTTTCCACATCCACTGATTTTGGTAAATAGGCTTCTTGTAAAAGCTGCAATAGAATCTTCCGATGATCTTCGGAAGAGAAAACCAAATCCAGAATAGATATCTGGTGTGGATCTTGTCGTAAGCTTAAAACCACTTTGGCTTCATTGTGACCCATAGTGCAGAGGATTTTTTCAATCTTCTCCATGGGAATCTTCCCCTTGGCTTTACAAATAGGTTTTATAACCCGTTGAGGAAGATACAGTGGATTATCCTTCGACACTGTAGCAGTAGTATGAGACGTAGATCCTTCAGCTCCTCCATAATTCCATGGAACTTTGTGCAATCTGACAACAGGATGTTGTGGTCTGAAAAATAGAGGAATTGGCTCAGGTGCGGCCACTTTCAAAGGATTGTCAACTCCTTTGAGTTGAATGGGTTGTATAGGAAATACTTTAACAGTTTCACTATCCACGTCGGATATAACTGCGATTGATTCCTTCCACTTGGTAGGGCTTGCATTCCCACCTTTGAGTTGCACAGTGTAATCATCTACAATTTGCAGGACACCACTATCAATAAGATTCTGAATGAGATGGCGGAGTGCCCAACATCCTTCTGTGCTGTGACCGCGAGAGTGTGAATGATATTGACACACTTCATCAGATTTGAACCGTCCAGAGCGGGGATTTATTGGAGGTAGAAGAAATGTAATTCTTATTTCGTTGATCAACATTTGAAGGATCTCGTCCATGGATTGGCCGAGATATGTGAATTCCCTTTGATTGGCAAAATCACGACGGGCTTTAGCACTTGCTATCTTTGCAACCTTTTCTTCCATAGCTTCGTTTTCTGAAGGCGATGGTGGAGCATTCATAACAAATGGAAGGAGATAGGCATGCTCCTGTTTAATTAATTGGCGTGTGACTTGATGTTGATGGGTCACCAGTTCTGTTAATTGCTCAATTTGTTTGCAAAGAGCTTTCATCTTTCATTCCATGGTAAACTGGAACTTTGCATAATCCCATCTGTCTTCACCATCTTGATGGTTTGAGATGGCTCGCCATTAAAATCCGAACTTTGCCCAAAGGTCTCCAACCGATCGTTAACCTAACTCTTCTTCTTTGTGTTGAGGAAGAGGGTTGTCCCGCATACGAGGTTGATCAGTTTGGTGACTACAATCTCACCATTGTCTATCAAGTCCTGATCTTGTGTTTCAAGGCCCAACAATCTTGAAGTGTCATGTCCAGGGGCTCCAACATGATAAGCACACTTCCGAGTAAAGATTAAAACCCCTCCCATTAGGGTCATTGGTGGAAGAAGACGTGTAATTTCTTTCCGAGTAGTCGGAAGAGCAAGAATATTCTCGAGCGAGTCCCCTAAGGGTGTGAACGCTCGAGGTTTCTTTTTTACTTCTCCACTTTTAGGTAATGGAGGGTTTGAAGATTGTGTCTTGAAGAGGGAATAGTTTCTCCTCTCAGATAGACAAAGCTTTGATTACCTTTTCTCGTCTCTTGTAGATCAAGGAAACATCCTCCTTTTCTTTTTATGGATTCCGGGGGTTGTTTCCATAAGATCCAGATTGGTTGTGCTCAGCAACTGCTTTGAGAGCAGCTAGGTCTTGAATCTTTCCAAATTTCAATCCCATTTCAGCCATTTCTCCGTGCTTGATCATTTCAGAGAATGGTTTGCCAATACTACTAGAACTCTTTTCATAGAAAAACTTCTCAGACATATATGAAAGTCATGACCATCTCTCGATTTTCTCACTCATGGAAGGAATAACTTGAGCGTAAAGGCGCCCACCTTTGAGAATACTCTCTGACTGACTATTAGACCGCTTTCTTGACCTTGGTAATTTGGTACCGGTCTGGAGCCATCTGAGACTAAAAACTATATTGAGTGAGGAAGGCGTGAGCCAGTTCTTCCCAACTATGGATCTTGGAATTGTCTAGTCTGGTGTACCATGAACGGGCTTCTCTAGTGACTTTTTTCAAATAAATGATTCGACATTTTCATTTTCCGCGAAGATCCAAGTTCTCCAATGAATACCTTTAAATGGGTATAAGGATCCCTAATCCGTCCATATTTTTCAAAATCGTGGTTTTGAATTTCTCCGGATATCGACACTCAGGAAATATACAAAGGTCTCAGATATGAAACACTCGCCATGTGTTCCAATCCCTTTGAGAACGCGGATAGTTTCCTCCATTTGAAGGACCTTTTGCCTGATATCACCAGTTTCTGGATCTCCTTTGAGATGGGTGTTTTTAGGGCCTTTGTTGGTCGTATCCAACTGAGGTTCTGGAATTTGTTTTTCCAGACCTTGGACATCTCCTTGTGTAGAGGATTCCGCATATATAGGTATCTTCGTACCCTGAGTGGACTGGTGCAATTCTTTTAGTAGAACAGCCAAGTCTGTGATTTGTTTACTCAATCCGTCAAATTCTTCTCGGGAAATAGTGTTAAACTGGTCGAAAGAAGACATGATTGGCTGTAGGCTCGTGGCCTTTTTGGACTTTGAGCGGGTAACAGGCCTAATTGCTTCCCTACAAAAGACTTACGTAGTTTAGTCTTACGATAAATGTAAAAGTTATCATAACAATGTCCGCTTTAGGAATTTTATCTTGCAAAACCAGTTGTTAATTGATAACATGTCATGTATTACAAGTAAATGCTTTTACAAGTAATTAAAAATGGAAAGTATGAAGAGACTTTCCTCCGCGTTTGGTTTATCAGAGGTTGACCTATCTTAGGGTTACTCTTGCGGCTTTTTGGCATGAAGGTTCCCAGATCATCACAATCTACTTGACGGGAAGTTAATCCGGTCGTTCAACTTGGAGCGGATCTGAGTGGTACCTTTCCTGAGCCCCGGGGAATTATTCTTCCCACGGTTCTAGTAATCAAACACCGATGGGATAGCCTCCTGATGGAGGGACCACACAACATACATTCACATACAACGTGTCTCACTGTTCATGCAAAATGATGACATGTGCGAAGCACTAATATCACAGATAGATATTTAGCAGTGCAGTAATTAAGATGAATTCGTACACATTCATCATAAATGTAAATGAAACATTCACATAGAAGCATATAACAATTTTGAAAAGCTTGTAATAGCGGCTTAAGCCCTCTTCATCGAGTCCACAATGAGAGTCGCCACCGTCGACGCCGGGATTTTTTGATGTCCTTTTCGCATTACTTGTTCTTTGGTGTTCTCATGTTAATGTGAGATTTGTTTGAAAAACAAGTGAAAAGGTCCCATATGTGTAATGTCGATTTATTGGACTTTAAGAGTCGCCAACAGGTGTTTTTAATCGGTTGCACCAACGCAAATCGGTAAAAGGTTTGTACATTGACCCAAAGATGTTACAATCGCTAAACGAAGTCCGTTGAAATTGAGATTCATTGAGGTTCGGGGCTTGATTATGCAGAGGGAAGGTGTTAGGCACCCCCGATATCCATGTTGCCACTTGTGGACCGCCACTTCTCAAAGAAACTATTATATGAATGTGTCTGTGTGTGTGATCAATGTGTAATTATGTGGAAAGTAAAGTGTAGAGGCCTCGTCAAGCACCTATATACACCGGGTTTGAATTTATAGCAAAATTCGGTTTTAACCAGGATATAACAATGAAGTTTTATAAAAAGAGGTGTTCAAACCCTGTGCTCAATAGGAATTGAGACCTTTTCATACTTCCATTTTATTGTCTATATGTCCGGCTTGTTTGCTTTTACTTTCGATATGTGAAGCATCTGCGAGAAAATAATATACAACAATGCCGAACTCCTTATGGGCATGACAACCATCCAAGGAAATTCAGTCATTGTAAATAATGTACAAGCTGCTTACAGCTGGAAAAAGCCCATCATGGGAACCGAATCTAGATTCAATAGAATGAATCTGTGATCACATGATTCCTAGGCTCACATGATACTTGCAAGGTTTATGGAAAGCGTAGCGCTATATATATATAAAGTCAGAATATATATATATATATATATATATATATATATATATATGTGCATGATCAACCATCACAAGCAAATCCATTGTGGGATCGAAAATGTAAATAAAGCAATAATGTTATCAACCGCCACGAAATGAATTTCAAAGTGACTTGAATGTAAATAAAGTCAGAAGCTATCAACTGCCAATGGGTGAACTCCAAAGTGAGATAGAAATGTAAATATATATATATATATATATAAATAAATCAAGAATGCTCCTGGATATAAAAATCTGTGCTCATCTGATATATGTCGACAACAATTATATATATATAAGTATATATATAAGTATATATATATATATATATATATATATATATATATATATGAGCTTGATTTACATCTGTGCGCTTAATTGCTTTTATATATATATATATATAAAGCCAATAAACGCACTGCATCAAGTGTAGGCTCAATCGAGGCATAACTCGATAATGTTAGTCCGTATAAAAATATATACATATATATATATATATAAGTATATATATTCAGACAAAAATGAAAACCACGAACTGAAGTCCGGGCAAACACACTTACACGACTCTCAACGTGTACAACAGTTTGTGATAATATGAAAAGAAAGCTTTATAGAATGTGAGAAGGCTTACAGTGGGCTACTAAAGTAGACTTCTATGACTCTATTTGGATAAATACTCAGCTCACACCGGACAAAAGATAGCTATATGTGAGCTAACTAAGAAAGAAACACTCAATATGTGGGTGTACAGAGTAAAATGGACAGAGCTTCCTCGCCTTTTCTCTCTCTTTCTTTCCTTAATGGTCGGCCATCGCCTTATATTTATAAATCGATGGCTTCGTGTGTACCAGCATGCACCGCAGCTACACCTGTGGTCGGTCGTAGGGCCCGCTTCGCGGTCCCGCTGTCCTCAAGTACATGCACTTACGCATCAGAATGTCCGCTCAAACTTACGTAACTTCAACTGAAGCTTCCTAACGAGGTATATGTGACCTTCTTCTGATAGCTTGTGTCGAGAGTTATGCAAAATGACATGGATTAGAGGTTAGACGAAGTCGGGAAGGGGACCATGCCCATGGTCTTCAAGCTTCAAATTCTATCCAAAGTACTGCCACGCGTAATAGTCACTCGGGATTGGATATCCTAGTTCTTGAAGGACATAGTTGTATGTATGTATGTATTGAAGTGTCGAGACGACGCGCAGGTGATGTGGAAGCTAGATGATGCTTGACTCTTCGCCGGGGTTATCGCCGGTTTGAGTTGAAAGTAGACGTTGCTTAGGGTTACACCTGAGATTGGACTACTTGTTGGTATGCCGCGATATCATCTTCTGAGAGAGAATGTTGAAGTTGTGAGATGACGTTTGGCTCCTCACCGGGGTTATCGCCGGTTTAAGCGAAAAGCGTGCCGCCGCTCGTGGTAATATCTCGAGATTGGGATCGTCAGAAGTGTTTGAATGCCACAAGGTCATCTGTGAGAGAACCTGTCTTCTCGGTGTTAGCTCCAGGTCTAAGGTATGAGTGCCTCGGCACTGAGCTTGAAGCTGCTTGCATATATTTGGAACAAACATTTCCGGAGTTATTGTCAGAACTGCAATAACATTCTTTGGGGTTATCGCCAATGACGAAATTCAGGGTTATCTCCGAGGTTGGAAATGATCCTTCCGGTGTGTGTTCCAGAGTTGAGACTGAGACTCCTGGTGTGTGTTCCGGATTGTGGTTGAGACTCCCGGTGTGTGTTCCGGGTTGTGAACTGATCCTCCCAGTATTCTAATGGATGTGAGTCGCCTTCCGTGGTTATCTCAAAGACGCATTCTTCCTCCCCGTATTGTTAGTAATAGCTATGCGTAAAAAATTTCGAGTGTTCACACTAATAATCGCTCCATCAATGCACTACGTGCCAATGAGGACTTTTACCACATCATCTATAATATTACGGTCATGATTATACCACATGATCCCCGTCATAATCATACCAATAAACAGCTCATCTATGCATTATAAGCCAAAGATACTCATCAATCATTAGTTCATCTTTACGTAGTAAGCCAAAGATATACAACCAGAAAAACCACTAATCAACAAATTCATCTTTTCACATAAGCCAAAGATATACAACCAGAAACAATTAATCAACAAATTCATCTTTGCACGTAAGCCAAAGATACTCCAATCAAAACTAATAATCAACAAATTCATCTTTGCACGTGAGCCAAAGATGACTTTCATCACAATATAAGCATGAGGATGATGACAATGATATAAGGCATTAATCAACGAAATCAAGGATAAATATTAAAGACTTTAAATTTATCCGTAGTTTAAAAATATCCAAATTGTCAACATGATACCGCTTTGTGGAGTAAAATTCAAGAATAATATTCATGTACCAAAAATAATTTGGACAGTAAAAGAAATATATTTTTGGGTAAATAGTACCTCACAATAGTACCCTATGAATAAGTACTTTCGAGAATAGTACCTCGTGAATAGTACCCCCGAAGCATGAAAAGTACCCCAAATACCCGAAAGTGAATAATATTCGGGTGAATAGTAATTTGGGTGAATAGTAACCCATAAATAGTAACTCATGAATAGTACTCCGACACGAGAAGTGTCCCGAATACTCGAGTGAATAATACTAGAGTGAATAGTAACTGGGTGAATAGTAACCCGTGAATAGTAACTCATAAAAAAATACCAAAGAAAATGATATTCTATGATGAGTACAAAAGAAATTATATCTCATACGAGTATAATAGAATATACGCAGCTGCAGATAGATTTTCACCCACCATGCGGTAATCCACGTAGACAGATCATTTCCACAATTTAATAAAGAATGAACACGAAGGATCATTCACCATGCATGCGATAATCCACATGTATGTGTTATTCCAATGTAATAATAAAGAATGGAATAATGTAAGAATTCTACAAGGCATGCGATAGATCGATGCATATAGGTTATTCCAACAGTAATAATAAATAATGGAATAATAGAAGAATTCACCGCATGCGATAGATCGCATGCATAAAAGTTATTCCCAACCAAATAATAAAGAATGGAACTGCATCATGCAGAATCCGCATACATGCTGATATATTCCAATAGAATAATAAAGAATGGAACCCGTGTCATGCGAATCCAGATGACATAAGATATTCCAATGTAATAATAAAGAATGGAATAACAATGTAATTCACCGGACATGCGATGACATGCATGTGTTATTCCAATGTAATAATAAAGAATGGAATAATGTAAGAATTTCACCATGTATAAGCATTGATTTCTTGACAGATTAAAGTTATTCCAACATAATAATAAAGAATGGAATAACAACCCTTTACGAGTATTGAAAAGAAAATAACTCTCTTCATGAATATGAAAGAATAGTACCCTTACCTTAGAGAAATCGGATATTGGAATAGTGAGGTAAAGACTTCTTCTTCTTTCTCTCTATAATTTCTCTCTATAATAATTGCTCTAAAGCTTTAGTGAATTGATGAAAATAATGAAGAAATGAGCTTCTATTTATAGGAAAATATAGTTTCCATAAATGCACATTTTGGGGCTCAAAATATTACAAAGATAACACCTTCCTCTTTTCTTCATTTTTAATTTAGTCCTCAAGCAAGTATTATCAAACTTGCACCACCTCCCTAATAGTAAATCATGTGAATCAATAGTAAATCACGTGACTCAATAGTTCTAAACATGTGAAAAAAGTAATTATAGTATAGCACCTTCATCTATACCTCCATTTTTAATTTAGTCATGCAAGTATTATCAAACTTGTACCAACTCCCCTAATAGTAAATGAATGTGATTCAATAGTACACACATATGAACAAATAGTTATAATATTGTGAATTAATAGCAATTAATTGCTCATTTTTCTGATTAATTACACGATTGGTCAATATAACTTTCAGACATCAATTATTATCGAAATAAATGTCGGTTTCCACTAACACTAATAATCTCAATACAATGGAACTATCAATTTCATCTTTAATCAACACGAACTTATTCATCATTAATTTTATAACTCACAATATTTAAAAACTAGGTCATTCCCAGGAAAGAGGGGGCTTTTCGATAAGGATTTATCTTTATTAGCGCGCAATTAGGTGACCAAACCTCCTCGACGTGTAACTTCTGAGACATTATCAATATCGCAAATAATAATATGAATAACTTTTCCGCCTCAATTATTGATTTAATAATATATCATATTATGCGTATAATATCGTGATAATAACTCAATCAATAATATGAGAGATATGATGCATCAATTCTCGTAGCAATAATTGAGTATAACCGAGTGACTTCACGTAAGCTTCAATAATCAATACCGTAGTGCTACTATGCAACCACGCCAGACATCGCATTTTTTACTACCGAGTAGTTCAACAGCTTTTAACGAATACTTTCACCGTTTTTTTATAAAAGATAATTTCATCATATTTTCTTACTATGACAATACTTCCGCAGGGGTCCACTAATGATTGTGCCGCCCTACTGATATTCCCTAACAAAAAGAATATTCCCCACCAAACGAATATTTTATAACAACTTGCATACTTTGAAAATTTTTCATACATCACCTTTAACTTTAACCTTTATCAATTTAACCATTTACTAAATAGAATAATTATAAAAATTGAATACTTTCATTTCTTAAAATTTGGGGTCTCACAACCAAAGACCCATTTTCAAGGAAGGGGAACGACCACCTATTCAGATGCTTCAAATGCGAGGGAAGGACACATCACCCAAATCAGACGAGAATCCAAAGTGTGTTATAATTACTAAGAGAAGGTCACCTAGCTTTGGATTTTGTCGTCTTTGGAAGTCAAGTCCATCTCGGATGGAGACACCAAAGGCCATCCCGCATGTCAAAGCTCTAGAGTTCAAGGGAGAGCGTTTGTTGTGACCTCCCAAAAGTGAGGAACCCAATGAGGTTATCACGTGTAAGCTAATCATAAACTCTTTTGAAGTCTATAACTTATTTGATACTGGTTCTACCCATTCTTTTATTTCTCCTACTCTTACTTCAAAGTTTAAATTTGACTCTAGAGAAATTAGACTTTGACTTATCTATCAAACTCGTTGGGAGAAACCTTCATTACATCCATTGTTTATAAGTCTTGTTTGATTCAAATAGACACCCCTCACATTACACTCGTCGACCTTTATCTCTTCGAAAATACTTGCATTTGATGGGATATTAGGGATTGATTGGTTAACTATTCATCACATAAAAATTGATTATTCTTGTAAGGTTGTTAGCTTTCATATTCCTAACCAACCAATTATGCGAATTCAAGCAACCAAACCACTAAAGTCAATCACTGTCATATCAAGCCATAAAGCTATTCGTTTATTGTAAAACGGATGTCAAGCTTTCTTAGCCCATGTCACGGATTTAAACAAAAATACGTCCGATTTGAATGATATTTCTATTGTTAATAAATTTCCTGACGTATTCCCTAACGAACTTCCTGGCCTACCCCCAGAGCGTGAAATCGAGTTTTGTATTGATCTTGAAACTGGTACAAAACCCATTTCCAAAGCTATATATCGAATGGCTCCTGTTGAACTTCTGGAGTTAAAAACCCAACTGTAGGAGTTTTTAGACAGTGGTTTCATTCGACCTAGTACGTCTCCTTGGTCTACTCTGTTGTCTCTTTTTCAGTTCTAATAAAAGAGCTCTAACTTATGCAAGCATACATGTGTCAACAAGTAATATAGAGTAAGTAGAGTATCGTCCCACAGAGAAAGTTGTCTAAATTAAACTACTATTCATCAACTAAATCACTATTTTTATATGCTCAAACTAAAGATTATAACTGTGAATTATTCTAAATGCAAATAATAACTAAAATGAGAATAAGAATATAATAAATCAAATATGAAAATAATGGGATCCTAACTTCATTTAATACTTCATCTAATTACTATCCTCATGCAAGTACGTTCACATATCACAGGAATGTATCCAAGAGCACTAAGGTAGACATAACCATTTTTCAATGCATTATGACCTACTTACATAACATCCACATGCGATAGACACCATGTAATCATCAATATAACCAAAATCACTATATGTCTATGTGAAATTGCAACTATATTAAATTTAAGCACAAGCCCTTATTTTAACTCATACGGTGAAACAGTATATATCTATCTAATTCATGAAATACAAAGCTATACAAAATAGCCCCATAAATGCATGCTATCATGATTACAATCCATACTCGCATGTTATCTTTCAACTCTATACAAGTAACTAAATCAAATGGTGATCAATCATTCATGCATGCAAATCAACCATAATAGAAATTCCTTTTGATATGTAAAACAGACCAGCATTCAAGCACACAATTAAACTACATATTAAAATCCGTTAGAATCCCATAATGGAGTTTAGTTCATAACTGAACCAAAAGCCATTATGGGATCAAAGCTAAACATGGATAATAAGCAAATAATTGAAAGAGAAGGGATAGAAACGATCAAACCCAATTGCTGATTATATTCCAATGATAACGTTAAAATCCTCATAAAAATCCAGCAAAATAATAATAATTATCCACAATGATAGAAAATCCCAAGAAGAATTAGAAAAGATGGAGTTTAGGCTTCGTTCTTCATTGGAATCTCTCTCAAGGTGTAAACCCTAGTTGCAATATGAAAAATATGTAAAAAGTATTGAATGATATGTCTGACACCAGTTAGAATAGTTTTAATTGATTACAACTCTTTAAAATTTAAAATTAAAATAAACCGCCAAAGAAGAATAGTTATCATCATGCGCTGCATGTGCCGCTCCTCCCATGTATTTCTCACGGACGCACCTTTAGTGCAAGTCCTGATCTAGCCGTGTGGGTCCGCGTATGCTGTGTGTGGCTACAGCTCGCAATCTCGATTCTGGTTTTGATGCGGTTCTCGCAGTTGTTGCATTCGCTATCGCTTTGTTCCTCACTCATTCCTTTCATGCTTAGTCTCCTTGCTCCACTAGATCCTCATGCCATGCATCCATTAGCCTCATGCCATCTAACATGACCAAACTATGCCATATCCTGCACTTTTACACCAAAGGAGTTCTCAGTACGTGCAATGCAAAATAACATGAAATACAACTAAAAACATACTAAAATGTACTTGAGATGGGCATAATTCGCGTGAATTGATATCCAATAAGTAGGTATAAAACCCACTTATCAAATACCCCTAAACTTGAACTATTGCTTGCCCTCAAGCAATACATGCTAAATAACAATGAAAATGCAAAAGTACTACTATGCAACTAAATTACTATGCAAACTAGTCTCACATTGTTCCAACTTTAATAGAATTTCAGTCCAAAATGCCTCAGCGAATTATCCAGATTCAAGAATACAAATTCAAACTAACTATGGCCATAACATCATACACTCAGATAATTCATAGATGCTATAGAGATGCTGTGTGTGTGTGTGTGTGTTGTGTTCACTAAAACTTGATTCATGCAAAGAATACACATGCTAAACTGCTCAAAACAGAAAATTATAGTCTAAATTAAGACTCATGCATACTTATGCAACGAAGAATGTTCCAACATATCCAAACAAACTAAAGTTCATCAATGGGCTTAACTGCTTTATTGATACTCACGAGGGTGCTTTTCGCTCTTTTTCGCAGTGTTTATTGCTATATTTATTTTTATTTTCTTTTTCTTTTTTTCTTCTTTTTTTTTTCACATGACTGTGCAATGCCTTATTCCATTAGGCAACACTGCTACCCCTTAGTGAGATTTTAACCAACGACTCCCAGACCATGAAAGACCTTAGGGCGCTAGGTGTAAAGACAATCCCCTCGGGCGTACTTACTAAAGTAGCCAGGGCCCTGAAATAAGACTAGCCACGTTATTGCTATTCATTTTTTTTATACAAAGCATACCCATGTTTTCCCAAAGTTTGAATGTCAATGTTTTGCAAGTCTACATGCATGTTCCACATATTTCTCTTTTTAAAACTACATTTTCTAACAAGCAATGCAACACATACTTCTTATACCTACAAGTGATTGTGAACACATCTGTGCAAACCGAAAGCATTTAAACAGCAACATGAATTTCTTCGTGTAAAATAATATAACTACGTTCATGTTATCCATTATACTCAAATATCCTTCACAATTCACTATCATCCTTGGCTAGGCAAAAATTCCATAAAGCTAGACTTTGTCAGACATGCAAACTAACTAAAAATTTCTAACACATAAACAAATAAACTATCATGACATGCAACTAAACATGCAAAATTTAAACTAATTATGCAAAAACTACATGCAACTATCCTACTACCCCAATACCCCCAAACTTAAAGTATTCAATGTCCCAGTGAATGAAGGTAAAGGGTAAAGAAAAAACTCCCCTAATGATCGGCAAAGACCACCTCTTCGGTGGTGAATCTGTGGTGGATATGGCATCGTCATCCAAATCGAGGCCACTCTAGCATCGTCCTCTGCTGGTCAAAAGCCTCGACCAAGGCCCTCGTGAGACCCGTAACAAACGCTCTAAAATTATCGTATATGGCATCAACCTTTCGCTGTAAAATTTAGAGCTGACGATCACCATGAGGAGCATGTGTTTGCGTCAACGGGCCTGTCTCATCTGTCTGGGAGGGCTTCTATGATGGCTTTGGGAATGTAGGCTGGAGGATAAATCCTCTTCCTCGTGGGTGCGGTACGCCTCCTACCCAATCCTCAAATTTTGCAATGGTGGCATGAGTGATGTCCTGGTTTGGGTATTGCATTTGTTCGTTGCCCCAGTTGCATCCCTGATGAGCACATAACATAGCTACCACTAACGCGTGTGGAATGCTCCCAGTAGTACTTCCTCGTAGATATCGCATCATATTCTGATGGATGAGATGGCCAACGTCAATATATTTTCCGGTGATTATGCCTCACAGAATAATTGCCCTCTCCGCTGTGATCTCGTGCTGATGAGATGAAGGCACTAGCTTGGCACAGATAAACAGATTCCACGCCTTTGCATATCAGTTCAGGGCTGCTGCTGGGAATATGCGAGGCTAATTTGTGCCGGCTTTATATGTCCATTTCGTGCCAGGCACGCACAACTCAACAATCACCAATTCCAAGTCTTTTTCCATATGTGCACCGGTGACCCAGTTGGCATCCCCTATTCGCGGTGTATCAGTGAGTCTGAAAATGGTTCTGATGGCTGTGGGTCTGTAGTCTATCTCAAAATTGCGAACCATAGAGATACCGCTCATGGTGACCTTAGCATTGACATAAAACTCTCGGACTATGCTCGTCAGAATGGGCGTGGGAGTGGCAGTCAGTCCACCCCAGTCTCTTTCATGGATCATTTCACATAACTGCCCATCTTGTCCTTCCGGTTTGAATCCCCTTTCTTTCACGAATGTCTTAGCTACAATTCGGTAGTACTCCTGTTGGGCTTCCAAACACAGAAATTTGTTGTGATCGACAATATCCTCCCCCTGACTGCCGGAGGAAGATGATGAAGAAGAAGAAGATCGCGCTCTCTTTGGACCCATTTGCTTTGAGAGAGAATTGAAAATGATATGCTTGATAATGAATAAGAGCTACTGATGAAAATACCTCCAAACTCATTTCTGCAATCCCAATCAAAAACCCTAGCTTTATACTACACTGATGATTCGTGGGTAGATGTGGAACGTGGAAGAAATCGTGGATGATCACGTGGTGGAGAGATTGATGGCTTGAATTTGTAACTGATAGAGAGGAAGATAAGGAAACATGCGTTTGTGGGAGAGCAGTTGATTTTGCTTCTATTAGGATTTCAAATTAGAGCCCAAATGGTCCCCAACATGTTTTTAAAACTTTTAAAATTGTTTTCGTCCGGTGTCGCGCGTGGCCGCGTGGGTATTCAATGTGTTTCGGTAAAGCGGAGCGCCTGAGTATGAATTAGGTCGATTGGCATGTCGCATGCAAGCGCGCATTTTTACTACAGCTTCCTTGCGGCCACGCGATCCTCGATATCATCTCACATCATCGATGTTCAACTCCAATCTTCATATCAGTGATGCCTTCAATTGCTGATGCCTACATAGACATGAATGCCCACTGTTAAGACATGAATCAATAACCAAAGAAATTCTCACCTATTTCAAACATTCTCAATGCAAATCTTGCTACACCCTCAAGTATGCAAATCCGATATACTATCAAAAATGAACTAAAGATGAACTAACTTAAATAATCTAAAATGAATAAATAAAGAGCCAATAGAGATAGAAGTAATGGGTTGCCGCCCATCAAGCGCTAAGTTATAGTCAATTAGCTTGACTGTCTCTGAATCTCACGTCAAAGAAAGAATTGAGGTGCCTTCCTGTCTGTCCACCTCACCCCTCACAATAATGACTTCAGCTTTCGTCAATGGCTCTACCTCCAACTCTGAATTTTCATAAAGTACACAACTTAACGGTTCATAGTTCTCCAAATTCTGTACTTCATCATTTAGGCGCACGAAATCAACCCGGAAACCCTCTTCGTCATCTGTTGGGAGCTTCATTGCCTTGAAGACATTAAAGGTAACCTCCTGATCATGTACGCGCATCGTGAGTTCCCCTTTTTGCATGTCTATCAAAGTCCTGCATGTGGCTAAAAATGGTCTCCCCAGTATGATTGGTATGCTTTTGTCTTCCTCTTAATCTAAGATGATGAAGTCAGCCGAAAAGATAAATTTGTCCACCTTTACCAACACATCTTCAACAATTCCCCGTGGATACGTGATGGATCTGTCAGCTAGCTATAATGATATGTTTATCGGCCTTGGAGCCGGCAATCCCAACTGATTGAATATTGACAAGGGCATCAAATTTGTACTTTCCCCATGATCACATAAACACTTACTGAAGCTCATCTTCCCGATTGTGTACCTTAATTGTGAAGTCGCCTTGATCCTTTAGCTTTGAGGTAATTTCAATGAAGCACCGATCGCATTCCTCTGTCAAGGCTACCGTCTCAAACTCGTCTAATCTCCTCTTCCTTGACAATATACCCTTCATGAACTTTGCATAGCTTGGCATTTGTTCTAATGCCTCGGCGAAAGGTATGTTGATATGAAGCTTTTTAAAGACCTCCAAAAATGTACTGAATTGCTTATCTTCCCTCTGCTTATTTAATCTCTGTGGATATGGAACTCGAGGGTAAAATGGTGGTACTGAACTCATAGGCTTCTCAACTGACCCTACTTTATCCTTCTCTTCCTGTTGTACCTCAGAATTGTCCAGATTTTCTTTCTCGTGAGCCACCTTCTTTCTCGCTTTTGCGGTCATCACACTGACTCCTCTTCAAGGTAATCATGCTTGGGCGCGCAACTATCAGTACCTGCAAGATTTTTCCCAGATCTTAATGTGATCGCTTGGCACTGTTCCTTCCCGTCTCTTCTTGGATTTATCTCTATATTACTTGGCAATGACCCATGGGCCCTGTTGTTAAGCATGCTCGCCATCTGCCCCATCTGAGTCTCCAAATTCTTAATAGCCACTACTTGACTTTTGATTATAACTTCCGTGTTTTCCATGTACTTCAACATCATCTCCTCAACTTCTAATTTCTTTTCTTGCTGAGGTGCAACTGGAGTGTGATGTTGTTGTTGAGAAAATCCCAGCGGGAATGGTGGTTTTGGTGTAAATTGTGGCTGAGATGGCTATGATTGAAATTATTGATTCGGCTGAAACTGATTCTGCTGATTCCCTTGGTTATTTGACCAACTGAAGTTTGGATGATTTCGATTGTTGGGGTGGTATGTGTTCTGAAACTAACCTTGGTCTTTCTTGTAATTACTCACATATCAGATCGATTTCGAAAACGATAAAGACATTGATCCGTCGAGTGTGACCCCGACAAATCTCACATATGAAGGCAACTATTTTCACTTTGCTCTCTGCTATTGTATCTATCTTCTTTGCCATAGATGCCATCTGTGCCGACAACTGAGTAATAACATTTACCTCCAACAAACCTGCAACCTTGGGCTGTGGCATCCGAGATGTAGGATTCTGAAAATCATTTGCTGCCATAGTCTCGATAAGGGTATAGGCCATGTCATAGCTCTTTGCCCATAATGCCCCTCCTACAGCTGCATCTATAATGGGTCTCGGCTGCCATCCCAATCCGTTATAAAATGTATTGATTACCATTCAATCCGGCATATCATGATGCGGACACTTCCTTAGCATCTCTTTATATCTCTCCCATGCTTCATATAAGGACTCACCCTGTTGTTGCTCAAATTGAGAGATAGTTGTCCTCATCTTTGCAGTCTTAGCCATTGGGAAAAACTTGGCTAAGAATTTCTGTGCTAAGTCCTCCCATGTAGTGATTGACCCTAACGGCAAAGAATGCAACCAACTTCTCGCCTTATCCCTCAATGAGAATGGGAATAACCTAAGTCTAATAGCGTCCTCCGACACACCGTTGTATCTGAATGTATCAAAAATCTCTATAAAACTCAATAGGTGTTCATTCGGATCATCCGTAGCAGCACCCCCAAACTGTACTAAATTCTTCACCATCTGAATAATGCCCGGTTTTATCTCAAAAGTATTCACTGCTATTGCCAGTCTGACTACGCTAGACTGAAGTCAATTTATATTCGGCATGGAATAATCCCTTAGAGACTTATGCACTTCCCTTTGTTCTTTTGCCATGTCAGATATAGTACTTTCCAACTGAGCTTGCAAATTTCTCCGCACACTAGCTTTCCAACCTCTTCCGTTAATGTTATCCTGTGCTGGTATTTACTCAGAATTAGATGATCACGTGCGCATAAAAATCTACAAGTACCTGAAATCACAAACAAAACAAAAATAGAAATGAGATAAGAATAGTTATGTCTAAGTTATACAATATAGCTTAAAAGTGATGATAATTATTTAAATTTAAACGCCTTTCCCCAGCAACGGCGCCAAAAACTTGTTGCCTCTTCTTCAGTTCTAACAAAAGAGCTCTAACTCATGCAAGCATACATGTGTCAACAAGTAATCCAAAGTAAGTAGAGTATCGTCCCACAGAGAAAGTTGTCTAAATTAAACTACTATTCATCAACTAAATCACTATTTTTATATGCTCAAACTAAAGATTATAACTGTGAATTATTCTAAATGCAAATAATAACTAAAATGAGAATAAGAATATAATAAATCAAATATGGAAATAATGGGATCCTAACTTTATTTAATACTTCATCTAATTACTATCCTCATGCAAGTACGTTCACATATCACAGGAAAGTAGCCAAGAGCACTAAGGTAGACATAACAATTTTTCAATGCATTATGACCTACTTACATAACATCCACATGCGATAGACACCATGTAATCATCAATATAACCAAAATCACTATATGTCTATGTGAAATTGCAACTATATTGAATTTAAGCACAAGCCCTTATTTTAACTCATACGGTGAAACAATATATGTCTATCTAATTCACGAAGTACGAAGTTATACAAAACAACCCCATAAACGCATGCTATCGTGATTACAATCCATACTCGCATGTTATCTTTCAACTCCGTATAAGTAACTAAATCGAATGGTGATCAATCATTCATGCATGTAAATCAACCATGATAGAAATTCCTTTTGATATGTAAAATAGACCAGCATTCAAGCACACAATTAAACTATATATTAAAATCTGTTAGATTCCCATAATGGAGTTTAGTTCATAACTGAACCAAAAGCCATTATGGGATCAAAGCTAAACATGGATAATAAGCAAACAATTGAAAGAGAAGGGATAGAAACGATCAAACCTAATTGCTGATTATATTCCAATGATAACGTTCAAATCCTCATAAAAATCCAGCAAAATAATAATAATTATCTACAATGATAGAAAATCCCAAGAAGAATTAGAAAAGATGGAGTTTAGGCTTCGTTCTCGTTGGAATCTCTCTTAAGGTGTAAACCCTAGTTACGATATGAAAAATATATAAAAAGTAATGAATGATACGTTTGACACCAGTCAGAATAGTTTTAAT
Source organism: Panax quinquefolius (assembly GCA_020205615.1). NCBI lineage: Eukaryota > Viridiplantae > Streptophyta > Magnoliopsida > Apiales > Araliaceae > Panax > Panax quinquefolius. The sequence continues at coordinate 50,013,906 of CM035152.1, read as the reverse complement.
TGATTACAACTCTTTAAAATTAAAAATTAAAATAAATACTCGTGGAAGATCATATACATCATGCAAGCGCCAAGACTCCTCCTATGTATTTCTCGCGCGGGCGTGCGAGTGCAAGTCTTGATCTAGCCAGGTGTGATGTGCATGCCATGCAGCGTGGCTTGCAATTGGCTTGTATATCCGCGATCGCATGGCTTCCTGCAGTTGTTCACATTTGCTACTTACTTTGTTCTCACTTCATTCCTTTCATGCTTGGTCTCCTTGCTCCACTAGATCCTCATGCCATGAATCCATCAGCCTCATGCCATCTACATTAGCCTCATGCCTTCTAACATCACCAAATTATGCCATATCCTGCACTTTTACGCCAAAGGAGTTCTCAGTACGTGCAATACAAAATAACATGAAATGCAACTAAAAATATACTAAAATGTACTTGAGATGGGCATAATTCGCGTGAATTGATATCCAAAAAGTAGGTATAAAACCCACTTATCATGCTCCTGTTCTATTCGTAAAGAAGAAAGATGGGAGTATGAGACTTTGTATTAATTATCGCGAGTTGAATTATGTCACCATCAAAAATAGGTACCCGTTGCCATGCATTGATGACCTATTTAACCAATTACAAGGCGCTAAATTCTTTTCAAAGATCGATCTTCATTCCGGATATCATAAGTTAAAAGTTAAAATTGATGATATTCCAACGACTGCTTTTAGAACTCGGTACGAGCATTACGAATTCCTAGTCATGTCTTTTGGATTGATTAATGCTCGTGTGGCCTTTATGGATATGATGAACCGAGTATTCAAGGAATATTTGGATCGTTTTGTGTTTGTCTTTATTGATGACATCCTCATCTACTCCAAAAGCCGTGAAGATCATGAGCAACACTTGGGGCTGATACTCCAAAAGCTTCGTGAAAACAAGCTATATGCCAAGTTGAAGAAATACGAGTTCTGGCTTGAGTAAGTAGAATTCCTTGGGCACGTGATGTCAGTGACCGAAGTACGTAGCTTTTTGGGCTTAGCTGGTTATTATCGGAGATTCGTGGAAGGATTTTCTTGAATCGCTACTCCATTAACTCAGCTGACTCGGAAAGATATAAAATTTAGGTTGAGCGAGGAATGTGAGAAGAGTTTTCAAGAACTCAAGTTGAGATTCATTTCAGCACATATTCTAACAATACCATCTAGTTCGGAGAGATTTGTCATATACAGCGATGTTTTAAGCAAAGGTTTAGGATGCGTTCTCATGCAACATGGGAAAGTCATAGCCTATGCCTCACGACAACTGATGAGTGAGTTTTATACTCATAATTGAGTGCGTTTGAGCTTAATCTTTTGGTTGATTTTAAGTGTTTGTGTCTATTCATGCATGTTTTATGTTGTTTTGTAGGAATTGGGACAAAAGTTACTTGGATCGACGTTTGGAGTGGCTAGATTCGCGTTTTGGCTTGCCATTTACAGAGTAGTCACTTCAGAGCAAATTTGAGTATTTATATGGACCTTATTTTGAAACACTTAAAGAATGAAAGTTGTATATCTACTTCTCCTCTTTCCAGATCATCTTGAATCATCAAAATCGGAGTTCGAACAAAGAAGTTATGGCCATTTTCCCAAAGGATGTCGGAGCAGAAAATTTCAGAAAAGGGGCCAGCGTCGGGGCGCCCATTTTTGGCCTATGCCCAGCGCTGGGGCGCTGGAGAAGAGGTTGGTTGGGCCTGGACGCATTTTTGGGCGAATTTTGACACCTTTTTGACTTCAAATTGGATTGGGTTTGTTCCTAAGCTAAAAATTGGACTTGTAACCTATAAATACATGATGTATGGCATAAAATAAAGGGAGAATACATAGATTAGCTTAGATAAAACACTCCATTAGATTAGAATATAAACCTTAGTTCTTAATTAGCCATTGGAGATTGAAGCAAATTAAAGAACACTGAAGATCAAGAGCAAGAGTAAGAGGGGAGCATCAGATTTGTTGACAATAGATTCTATTCTCTTCTCTTATCATACTTTTATCTTTTAATGTCTATTCAGTTGTGGATTTTTGGTTTTAATTCATTAATTATGAACTAACTCTTTTATTAAGATTTCAATTAAACCTTTTATGGCTATAAATTAGTTATTTGATTTATTCCAATTATTTGTGTTAAAGTGAGTTGTTTGTCTTGCCTTATGCTTATTGATTAATTATCTGATCAGTAATTACCTTGTTACTCTAGAAGGAATTAAAAGAGGAATTCTAGGGTTAGAACTGGGCATGATATCAAATGACTTAGTTATTTGTAAAGTGAATAATTAGGTTTGTGAATTGAATGGAAATATCTGTTCACCGCATGTAACAGATAAGGAATTGGGATTGAAAAGAGTTTAATTCAATTATTTTGCATAGGAATATAGCAAGATTAATCTGGATTAAATAGAAGGCAATTGATCACTTGGAAAAGGACTTTTGGCATTTGAGAATTCTTGTTAACAATTTAGTAGACATAATAATTGGGATAATTGGATAATTGATTTATAGTTCATAATTGGGGATATTGGAGTCTTAATCCTTATTTATCTGAATTCAATCAAATCTTAGTTTTCTTTATTTGCTTTATTTTAGAATAATCTCTTTTAATTATTTTAATTTAGTTTTGTTAATTAGAAAAATCACGATTTGGGATTGTTTAAAAAAAATTAGTTTGGTTATGAATTAGTACTTGGTAATTTTTATTAAATAATTCCTCATGGGAACGATACTGTACTTTCACTTTATTACTTGTTGACCGTGTATACTTCCACGTATTCATTGATTGTGAAATCGATCAACAAGTTTTTGTACTTGAATCTGTAGGGTAATTAATTTAATAATTATTTACCAATATTAATTTCAATCAAATTAGTCTTAATTTAAACATTTTATTTTAATTTTATTTTCATTCTCTTCTTATATTTCTCTCTTTTAGGTACCATGGATGACTTTAGTATCAATGGCCATACACGAAACTGACTTCAACCAAGGGGCGAAGATTGATGAGACTTCGATAAACTTTACGCATTGTCGGCCTGAGTTGAGGCACTTTCGAGGATGTTTGAAGCTTTTGAAGCTCAACGTCGTCAAAGTGTGGCGGTTACTTGTGATTATTGTGTCTTTGAAAATCATATGAGTCATCAATCGCCATCGATTTTGAGCAGATCTGATATAGTGGTGATTACCCCAATAATTATGTCTATCCCAACAACTATCAACATGATTGGGGTATCACCCGCTTTTTCATTGAGTAACAATCAAGCTCAAGCTCAATGGCAGAGACAACAAAACACATCCGGATTTCAAAATCAGACTCAACAACCGAGAGGAAATCAAGTTTGGAAGAAGTCTTGGAAAAATTTATTAGAGCGTCGACAAAAAGAACGAGGAAAAGACAAAAATTTAATCAAATAGAGTTGAATATGCAAAACTACGTACGTCGATCAAGAATCTGGAAAATCAATTGGAGGCGAGATAAAGATATGCGTTGAACAACCGAATCCTCAATACACTTGACTCTATGACATGGATCTGAGGCCGATGGTGAGCTCGAACCAAATCTGCAACCGGATGTGCCAAATGATATAGATGTTGAAAGAGAAGAAAGACTTGGAGACCAAGAAAAGGAGATCGACAAAGATCTAACTTTGAGTACGAACGAAGATGAGCCAATTTTGATAGTGTTCCATGTACCTTCTCCACCAAAGTTCAAGAATCCGGGCAGTTTTGCAAAACCATGCCCAATTGGAAGTCATGTCGTCAACAAAGCTCTTGGTGACGTAAGAGCTAGTACAGTTATGGAGACATGGTGGGATGAAAAAGGAGAAGATAGAGGAAGATTCCATTATGTTTATTAAGATTCAATGCCCCAATCTGATCATAGACATAATGGAGAAAACACCTAGTTGTTGGGCGTTCTTAATGGGGATCCTATCTATAAAGAGCATGCTAGGTGACTTTAACTCAAGGGTTTTTGTAAGGCCCCAACTTATTATTAATGAAATTTAATTTTCTCTATTTATTATTTTGAAATAGTAAGGGTTGATTTGATTAATGTGGATAGTTAGGGGTAAAATACGCAAATATTTCAAAATAAGCAAGTGGTTATAAAATATTCATTGTTGTTTGGAATATTAGTTTGGTCGTGGAATATTCCCTCTTTGTTCGAGGAATATTAAATGCGACGGTAGCGACCATGTAAAAGCCCATAATCTTGAAGCGATTGGATGAAGAAAACCACAAAATATAAGTTGTTTAAAATAACGGGCGTGGTTATTACAGATTAATCTTGTTAAAATACCGTGGTTAAAACACGATGAAATACACCAGTATTGCACCAATTATTGATTCTTACGTGAAGGCACTACTCAATAATGGTTACGATAATTCTTTATCAAGATTTTATTGAGTTAATAATTGCTGCGTTGATATTTTATATTCTTAGTTGTTTCAATAATTGTCATTACACGGTATTTTTCATTATCGAAGCAATAATTCATATTATCTGAATAATATTATTAGATAATATTATTGGCAATGTCTAGAAAGTTACATCTAAGGAGAGGTTTGAATTACCTAATTGCGGCTACAAGATAGAAGAAATTCTTATTGAAAGCCCCTCTTCCTTGAAGCTGCACGGTTGTCAATATTGTGATTCTCAGTAATATTATTTGTGAATAATTAATTATTGATTTATATGATGAGAAAAATATTGATTTTATGTGGATATAGATGGAGAAAATTTTTATTGTGACAATTGTTGAAAATTGAAATTTTATCTTTTACGATAAAATAATTCGTTTAAATATATTATTATATGTTAATAATATAATAATAGTGATATTTTTACAACGAATGTGGGATATGAGTATCACGAGGAGGAAGAGTATTTTTGTTGCAATAAATGTTTAAAACATATTAAAACATGTTTGGACCCCATTTATTGATTGAAATTTGATTATAACTGTAAAATCGCTTTCATTTGTGGATTTCGATCAATTTCTATTTGGAATTTGGAAAACCTTTCTTCTGCAAAGTTGTAGAGAATTGAATTTCCTATAAAAACTCAAGAGATTCAATTTTCTGATGAAAGGGCTATTTATTATGAATTATTGAAGTTCTCAAGTCTCACGAAATAATTGATTTTTGGAAGTTTAAAATATTTAAAATTAGAAAAACGTTTTTCTTACTTTTTCTAGAATGTGGCATGTGTTTGATTGCTTGAAATCAGATTCTAGGCATGTGTAGAAAATTTATATAATTATATTATTAATTTATTAAATTTTACGCTTTGGTGTTCTAAGCAATTTCCTATAAATAGGTGCTTGGGTTAGAATTGAAAATCACACCGAAACTAAAGTTTTCTCTCTATATTATCGGTGGCGTATTCTTGTGAGTATTTTGAGTATACTTTGAGTATTGCTATACGGTGCAAGTCAAGTCATAGCCTATATCCTGTTTTATTTAAATCTTGATCTTTTCAAGGTAAGGGATGTTATTTTCTTCTCAAATGATATTATTTCTTCAATATCATTATCTTTGAAATATTGGTTGAAACTTTTATCAAATTTGAAACTTTTTCATATCGGGTTACTATTCATGAGTTACTATTCACGAGTTACTATTCATAAGTTACTATTCACGAGTTACTATTCACGAGTACTATTCTGAAGCGTGAAGATGTTTTTTGCTAATTTCTATCTTTTGGTGTCTGAGTTACTATTCACGATATCTGACTATTCACCAAAAAATAAAATTTCTTCTTGTTGTCCAAAATATCTATTACGGATACTAGCTTTGATTGTATCCATGTTTTGATCATTCTTGAATTTTACACCACTATGATTATTTTGAGGTATCTTTTGAACATGGATAAAACAAAGTACGAATCCTTAATCCTTAATCCTTGTCATTTTGTTTCAATTGGATTCGTTTCTTTAAAAATATTTTTTCATCATCCTCGGTCTTAAATGATGATATTATTGAATATCTTTGGCCAGAGTGGTGCAAAGATGAATGATTTCGAAGAATATCTTTGGCCTCAGTAGTGCAAAGATGAGCAGTGTTTAGATGAACATGACCAAAACCGATGAATATCTTTGGCTGTGTAGTGTAAAGATGAATATGTGATTCCGAGATATATATTGATTGATGTTACAGGGATAAAAGATGAGACGATGAACTTTTAAATTCATACATGGAAGATAGTAGTTTGCATTCTCTACTTAACTCTTCTAATGAATTATTATTTCATTTATGAATATTGATTTAAAATTTGTTGTCTATTATTCTATTAGATTTTTCCTGTTGAAGACTAACGTAATTTGTTGTATATTATCTTAGTCATAATATTCTTTACTAAGCTAGTTGAGCTCACCCTTTTCCTTTTTTGTTCCATTTTTCTCGGGAGGCGAGAATATAGCGAGTCACAGTTAGAAGGTATGGAATGAAGGTTCTAGAGAGAGTTGTTTAGTAGTCCTCATCATTTTTGTAAAATAATGTATCAATAAATGTGATGAGGATTTCTTTGAGTATAGATATTGTCTGTAAGATAATATTTGTATTTAAACTCAGGCTTTCTTGTTGTAATAATAAAGTTGTAGTTGTTTCTGTACCATTTTTGACAACTCAGAATGGGTGATGTATACCTATTTTGGGGGCGTCACAGTTTTTTCTAATGGGAACCTCCCAAAAGAGACATTATTACTGATGGATGGAGGATTCCTCAATTTTCGAAGGGGAATTGGATAGAGAATTGAAGAAGTCAGGCTAAGACTATAAAACAAGCGCTTATTGGGAGGCAACCCAAGTTTAATTTTTATTTTTAGTTTTTATTAAGTTTTATATTAGTAGTTTTGAATTTATATTTATTTAGGATTTAATAAAATTGCTTCTATCATGGTTTTATAGGTTATTCAAGTCAAATTCAAGTGTGGTGCCCAATTTGTTCCACGTGCGTAGCCTATTCTCCAAACTTAGTGGACAAGGAGGAAGATTGCTATATTTTCAGGGAAGTCCTCTGCTTTACTTTTTTATATTTCATCCATTGAGGACAATGTCTAGTTTAAGTTTGGGGGCATTATAGTGTCGTATTGCATATAGTTAGTTATCTGCATAGTAGTTCATTTTTTTTGTGTTAGCATTGTGTTTTTTTAGGTTGCATATAATACATGGTAGTTATTTGCATATTCATATATGTGTTGCATTAGTATGTGTTCATGTAGTATAATTGCATTTTTTTTTATTTTTGCATGAATCACGTGTGATCGGTTGGTGTGGTCTTAGCTCATTTATGATAAGATTGGTATTAAATGTTAACTTGAGCAGTGTTGATAATTGATCTTGAGTTCTAATTTTAATCATGATGATAATCTGAGCTTGTCTGAAACTTATGTAACTGGTTAGCACTTAAAGTTAAACTGTTTTAATCCACTTGGTTTAAGGGTTTCATAATTTTTTACGAGGAAAATCTTTGTTAAAATTTAAGGAAATTAGTGAACTGGCGATAAAGGTTGGAATGACGTAAAAGCTTGAGTTTGGGAGAATCTATGGGATATATATATTACAAAAGAAAAAAAAAAAGAAAAAAGGAATTATGAAAAGAAAAAAAAAGAGAAAAAAAAATCCGTAAAAAAAAAGAATAAACACCGTGGCATGCTTGTCTAGTTTGTGGCCTTTGTTACTTGAGTAAAAGGCTTAGGGGATTGTCTTTACACCTAGCGCCCTAAGGTCTTAATGGCTTGGGAGTCGTTGGTCGAAAGCTCGTTAATGTAGCACTGAAAAGCCTAAGGGAATAAGACATTGCACATCTATGAAAAAAAATGAATAAAACACGAGAAAGAGAAAAAATGCCCTCGTGATTGAATAAGAGTATAAATAAATCCTGTATTTACCTTAAGACTTGGTAATTGCTTAGTTTTAACCGGAGTTATCATGTTCACAAAAGTAATTGAATTGGAACTGAAATTTTCCTTTAAAGAAGTTTGTTATGTAATTATCTTGAATTGTGGTTGGTTAGAATGGTTAACAAGCACACACGCACAACATGGGTGATGACATGTTTGGATTGACTAATTGGTTAGAGTTATGGATTTTGACTTGATTGAATATATTGTTTGAGTACTAATGGTATCTTTGAGGCCTGTTGCTATATATCATACTGATTTATTACTGGGTTCGTAGGTATATTAGAAAGTAGATCATGCATATGCATTCATGTAGTTGAGTTAGGTTGTTTATTTTTAGTTCTTTTGTGTTTTTGCTTGAGAACAAGCAAATGTTTAAGTTTGGGGGTATTTGATGAGTGAGTTTTATACTCATAATTGAGTGCATTTGAGCTTAATGTTTTGGTTGATTTTAAGTGTTTGTGTCTATTCATGCATGTTTTATGTTGTTTTGTAGGAATTGGGACAAAAGTTACTATGATCGACGTTTGGGGTGGCTAGATTCACGTTCTCGGCTTGTCATTTACACAACAGTCACTTTAGAGCCTATTTGAGTATTTCTCCGGACCTTATTTCAAAAACCTTAAAGAATGAAAGTTGTAGATCTACTTCTCCTCTTTCCGGATCATCTTGAATCATTGAAATCGGAGTTTGGACAAAGAAGTTATGGCTCTTTTCCCAAAGGATATTGGAGTAGAAAATGTCGGAAAAGGGGCCAGCGTCGAGGCGCCCATTTTGTTTACATGCCCATTGCCAAAGGCTGACTGGGGAGCGAAATGCTAATGTATGGTTCAGTCAATCCGGTATTTGAAGTGACTGAGAAGAGAAAATTGAGTTGGGCATGGACGTTTTTGGGCCAATTTTGACACCTTTTGACTCCAAATTGGATTGGGTTTTGTTCTAAGCTAAAATTGGACTTGTAACCTATAAATACATGATGTAAGGCATAAAATAAAGGGAGAATACATAGATTAGCTTAGATAAAACACTCCATGAGATTAGAATATAAACCCTAGTTCTTAATTAGCCATTGGAGATTGAAGCAAATTGAAGAACACTGAAGATCGAAGAGCAGAGAGCAAAAGCAAGAGGGAGCATCAGTTCTTGACGACAATGATTCTATTCTCTTCTCTTATCATACTTTTAACTTTTAATGTCTATTGATTTGTGGATTCTTGGATTTAATTCATTAATTATGAACTAACTCTTTTATTAAGATTTCAATTGAACCTTTTATGGCTATAAATTAGTTATTTGATTTATTCGAATTATTTGTGTTAAAGTGAGTTGTTTATCTTGCCTTATGCTTATTGATTAATTATCGATCAAGAATTACCTTGTTACTCTAGAAGAATTGAAAGAAGAATTCTAGGGTTAGAAATCTGGGCATGATATCATGTGACTTAGTTATTTGCAAAGTGAATAATTAGGTTTGTGAATTGAATGGAAATATCATTCACCGCATGTAACACATAAGGAATTGGGATTGAAAAGAGTTTAATTCAATTATTTTGCATAGGAATATAGCAAGATTAATCTTGATTAAATAGAAGGCAATTGATCACTTGGAAAAGGACTTTTGGCATTTGAGAATTCCTGTTAACAATTTAGTAGATATAATAATTGGGATAATTGGACAATTGATTTATAGTTCATAATTGGGGATATTGGAGTCTTAATCCTTATTTATCCGAATTCAATCAAATCTTAGTTTTCTTTATTTGCTTTATTTAGAATAATCTCTTTAATTATTTTAATTTAGTTTTCTTAATTAGAAAAATCACGAATTGAGATTGTTTAAATAAAATTAGTTTGGTTAAGAATTAGTACTTGGTAATTTTTATTAAATAATTCCTCGTGAGAACGATACTCTACTTTCACTTTATTACTTGTTGACCGTGTATACTTCCACGTATTCATTGATTGTGAAATCGATCAACAACAATTCAAAGAATATGAGAGAAATTATCCTACTCATGATCTAGAGTTGGCCGCTATTATTTTCACACTTAAAATCTGGACGCATTACCTGTATGGAGAGAAGGTGGAGATCTATACAGATCATAAAAGCCTTAAATATTTTTTCACCCAAAAGAAACTTAACATGCGGCAACAACGTTGGGCTCGAGCTATTGAAAGATTACGATCATACCATTCAATACCATCCTGGAAAAGCGAACGTAGTAGCTGACGCGTTGAGTAGAAGATCATATGCGGGTGCGAGTGCAATATTGTCAACACAAAGGCCCATTTTGCATGACTTGTAAAGGATGGAGATAGAGTTAAAGACTCTAGGAACCCACATGATGATGTCAAATATATGAATAGAACCGACTTTAATTGATAAAGTTAAAATTGCTCAAGCTACAGACCTGGAGCTGATGCGTATGAAGAAGAAAGTGCAAGAAGGTGCTATTTCGGAAGCAAGAATCGATGAAGAAGGAATACTTCGAGTCAAGTCCAGACTTTGTCTTCCTAACGACCCTGATTTGAAGTATAAAATCATGATGGAGGCACACAACACACCGTTTGTAATCCATCTTGGGAGTACCAAAATGTATCGTAATCTTCGACATACATTTTGGTGGAGTAATATGAAGAGAGAGATAGCGGAGTTTATCTCAAGGTGTTTAACTTGTTAACGATTCAAAGCGGAGCATCAAGTGCCAAAAGGTCCATTGCAACCACTTAAAATTCTAGAATGGAAGTGGGAGCACATTACCATGGATATCGTTACTGGTATTCCCAAGGTTTCTTAAGGCATATATGCGGTTTGAGTCATTGTTGATAGATTAACCCAGTCTGCTCATTTTCTTACCTATACGAGAAACTTATTCACTTGAACGTCTTTCTCGTATATACATAAATGAGATTGTAAGACTACATGGTATGCCAGTATCCATAGTTTCGGATTGAGACCCAATATTCACTTCACGGTTTTGGGTTAGTTTAGAGAAAGCTATGGGCACAAATTTACGATTTAGTTCGACATATCACCCTCAGACGGACGGGAAGTCAGAGAGGACTATTCAAACTCTTTAATATCTATTAAGATTCCGTGTCCTTGACTTCAAAGGAAGTTGGAACAAGTTCTTGCCATTGGTGGAATTCTCCTACAACAATAGTTATCAAGCAAGTATCGGCATGGCTCCATTCAAGGCATTGTATAGACGCAAGTGTCATTTTTTAGTATGCTGGGATGAGGTGGATGAAGCAATGTTGTTAGGACTGGAATTGGTACGCATGACAACGAAAAAGATATAAGTGATGCAGCAACGTATAAAAACCTCACAAGATCGACAAAAGAGTTATACTGATCTTCAGTGAAAGGACGTGGAATTCAATGTTGGATATTATGTGTTGTTACGTGTTGCTCTATGGAAAGGAGTTACAAGATTTGGAAAAAAGGGAAAGCTCAATCCTCAATTCATAGGCCCATTTGAAATTCTCGATCGAGTAGGAACTGTGGCCTATAGACTCGCCTTACCGCTACATATGTCTCGTGTTCATAACATTTTTCACATATCTATGTTACATAAATATGTGGAAGACCCGAACCACATTATTGAATTAGAACTAGACGAGATAGCGGAAGACATAACGCATGAAGAGGTACCTATTAAAATTTTGGATAAGAAGGAACATATCCTACGCTACAAGGTTATACCTCAAGTTAAAGTTTTATGGAGAAACCACGATATTGAGGGAATGACCTGTGAGTTAGAATCTGAAATAAAATCAAGGTATCCTCACCTCTTCGACATACCAGGTACGTACACCAATTTCGAGGATGAAATTTCATAAGAATGGGAGGTTCTAAGACCCCAACTTTTATGAATAAAGATTAATTTTTCTCTAAATATTATTTTTGGAATATTATGGTGTGGATTTGATATAATGTTATAGTTGTGGGTAATATTTATAAATTTTGTAAAGTAAGCAAGTTGTTATAAAATATTCGATTGGTCGGGAAATATTCATTTTATCAGGGAATATTCGTACGACGACACAATCATTGGTGGACCCCACAACGGAATTATTATCGGAGTTAGAAAACGACAAAAATATCTTTTTATAAAAATAACGGCGAAAGTTTTATCGTTAACTGTTGAAATACCCGTTGATAAAAGTATAGTAATACGCGTGGTTACATAGTAGCACACGGTATTGTACAGTATCTTTGGTTATTGATGCTTATGTGAGAAGTCACTCAGTTTCATTCAATAATTGCCACAATAATTGTTGCATAGTTTCTTATATTATTGATTGAATTATTGTTACAGTTTCATCTGTACAATATTTTATATTATTAAATTAATAATTGACGCGACACAATTATTGATATTATTAGTTAGCATTATTGACAATGTCTAGAAAATTCTGTCGAGAAAAGGAGTTTGGTCATCTAATTGCGCGCCAATAAGGATAAATCGTTATCGGAAAGCTTCATCTTTCTTGGGAATGATCTGGTTGTTGATATTGTGAGCTTATAATATTAGTTATTATGTGGTTGATATTGGTTCAATTTTTATATAAATGAAGGAATTCAACACGAGATATTTATTTGAAGTTTGACATATTTTTCTTTGGAATTACAATTATCTTCTTTAATAAAATATTCATTCAAATATATTATTATAATATATTATAGTTTTTTAAAATAATAATATTGTTATAATATATATATATATATATATATATATATATATATATAAAAATCATGTGATTAAAGGGGCGGAGCTGAGCAAGTTAAATTCTAGTGCTTTATTTTAAGAAGCAGTATGCTTTTGGTTATTTTTTTCAAAGTTGAGATTTTCCTGCAAAGACATTACATGCAAGTGTTTCATTTGGTGTGGGCCCTCAACCTTGAAAAAAAATGGAATTAGGCTGAAGAGTTAGGCTCAGTGGTTTTTTTTCCCTCCGTGCTGCACTATAAATAGGGGGTAAACCCTCCTTCCTCAACACACCAGTCCAATATCAGAAATTCTTATTCTATAGTATTGTGAGTATTTTCTTGAGTATAATGATACTTTGAGTGTAGTTTTTTCTGCAAGATTTTCAAAGAATAATATTCGATATTCCAATCAAATCCATTTTCTACTATGGTAAAGGATATTATTTTATTTCAATACTCGTAAGAAATATTATTTTCTTTCATACTCCATAGTATGGAAGGGATATTATTTCATTTTATATTCCTAAATTTAAACTTACTATGGTTAGTATTGCTTCTATAATTCCTAAAATTAGTAGAATATCATTGATATTTGCGCTTCATCCAGTATCTTTTCATGAAAATATTATTCTGAGCTTTCTTGATAAGTTTTAAGCTTTTTATGTTGGAGTACTATTCACGGGGTACTATTCCCAAAGTACTATTTATGGGGTACTATTCACCCGGGATACTATTCATGACAAAAATTGATTTCTTTTCGGTCTAAATCATTTTTGATACAATATTATTCTTGAATTTTACTTCATAAAACAGTATCATGTTGATAATTTGGACATTATTGATCTCTGGATAAATTAAATTATAAATCTTTAGAATTTATCCTTTTCTTGCATTTAATTGAATTCTTATATCATTGTCATCATCCTCATGTTTATATTGTTATGAAAGTCATCTTTGGCTCGTAGTGCATAGATGAAGTGTGGATTGGTATGATTATGACCAGGGATCATTTGGTATAATCATGACCCGTAATGTTACAAATGATGCGGTAAAAGTCTTCATTGGCCCGTAGTGCATTGATGGACAGTTGTTGGCACGATCATGACCATTGGTGATAATAATGAATATCATTGACCCGTAGTGCATTGATAATGTAGTAATGTGGATTATTTATTTAGCTGAGTCTCAGCGATAAAATTAATGATAAATTTTTAAATCATAGAAGATAGTAGATATCATGCTCTACTTAACTCTTCTAATGGATTGTTTATTCCGCTGCTGTTAAACTTGTTGTCTATTATATTCTATCAGTTTAACACTGTTGAAGGCTAATGATAATTTATTCTGCATTATCTTAGTCATAATATTCTTTTACGGGCTAGTTGAGCTCACCTTTGCTTTCATTGTTCTCTTGAGAAAATGAGAATATATAGCCGGGACTAGTCGGGAAGCAGAGTGATATCAGTCGAGATAGTTATTTTAGTAGTCCTCACTATTCTACATGAAATAGTGTGATAATAATTGTAATAATATTGAATTTGAGTGTGGATATTATGCAGAAGACAATATTCAGTATTAAAACTCTCGAAGATATGTTTTGTCATATTTACGACGGTTGTATTAATTAATAAGTTGTCTTTAAATTTTGTACCATGTATTTGGCGACTTAGAATGGGTGATGTATACCTATTTTGGGCCGTCCATGATTTTAACTAATTTTTTGTTTAAGTTAAATAAAAAAACTTGAACTAATCATAATATTATTTAATCATAATAGTGTTTACAAATTGCTAATAAATATTCATAATCCAAACTAAGAAAGGAATTTCAAATAAAAAAAACTATATACAATTTAAAAACTTACTTTGGTTACTTGTCATAGTTTAATTTGAATTATTTCTCAAAAGCTCAAAGTCTTAAACTAAATTTTCTTTCTATATTCAAACAAAATCATGAATTAATTTCAAAGCATAAACTAGTTTTGATATCTTTTTATAAGTTTCAAATAAATTTTACTTGAAATAAGAGAAACAAACTATCCAAAATTTATACTCAGAACACCAAAAATTATACAGGGTTCATTAATTAGATGCAAGGAAGTAAAGTGATTATAACAACTAGAAATAAGGGGCTGCTAAAGGCACATAATCATTTTCTATTTTTCATTTTCCATTATAAAATAAGACAAAATCATTGTAACTTATGACAATAAAAGACAGAAACTACTCAACAAAATGATCTCATTTTCAATTGAAGATCAAACAACCCAAAAACAAAAACTCAATCAGATAAAACTAAAAGTAACCACATTCAACCAAATCAATAAAAAAAATCAAACTTAAATCAAACAATCTCTCACAGTTCACACGCTTACATTCAAAATTAAAAATTATACAAAAACTACTTCTAAGATTTCACTAAACTTTAAAATAAAAAGATTTTTGTACTTGTATTTAGAATTGGTTTATGAAAATATTTTTTACCCCCTCCAAATTTAACTCTTTCATTAATTTACCCCATTGAATTTATTAATTTACATATTTGCCTTATCCCTATACCTATATATATAAAAAATCAAGCAGGAACAGTTGCCTATACTACCCCAATACAGATCCGCCCCTGAATACAACTAAACTTACCTATGGGCGTAGGATTCGTAACACTCTATACGCAATTTACACGATTTATTTTGGAAATATGATCAAAGATGTCCCTCTTCTGAATAGTTAACTCTCATATGGTCTAAAAGGCCTTTACCATCAAGTTTCCAGCTGATGGTCAATCTGAAAAAGTCTTTGCTGCAAATTATCTTATAATTTGGTTTATATTGGTTGCAATGCCCGGACTGTGAAATGCAGAAATAGAAAGTCTTTCTTTTTCATAATTCACAACAGCTCTATGACCAATGCTACTGTATTTTCCATTGCTTATTATCTGCATTCAAAATAAAGATTTCTTAGCTAATTTAAACTCACACTACTTAGGCACATAATTTAAAGAAAATTTGCATTCTGTCACATTAACATTGTGTTTGTTTTAAAATGGACAAAAAAGAAAATAAAAGGACATGCAACTTAATTTTTTTGTCCAAATCTTTGTTATTGAGTTTTTAAATGAATAGAAAAGAAAAGAAAAGAAGTTGACGAAAGAAGTCACTTTTCTTGTCAAAGGTATCTGTTGTGGATGTTTTATATACTCGCGAGTGCATGAATTGAATACTTAGTATAGCTTAGAAGTGCGAGGTCGAACCCTAACACTCTGTTTTTGAGTTTTAAAATGGATAAAAAAGAAAAGAAATTGATGAAAAATTTAAGTTTTTTTTCTTCCCAATTCCTATGTTTCTGATTTGGACGGAAAAGAAATTGAAATAAGTAATATTTTTATAATTTCCATATTATCCTCAACTTTCAATATAATATATTTTAAATTACAACTCATGTCCCAAATTTTTTTATCTACTAAACCTAAGCTGATAAAGAGAAAGAGACTTTTTGGTGCGAACAACTTCTTTGTTGCTGCGAACGAGTTCTCAGACTATCGTGAACGATTCAGGTACATGCATTTGCTTATCTGCTTTATATTCTATTGAATATCGGCTTTTTGTTGCAATTTCCTTGTGAAGACTTCATATGGAGTATAAGTTATGATTGGTGTAATGATTGCTCTTTTTTGATTAAATAGTAGATTGCAATTAAGCATGCACTTACAAAGTACTAGCCATTGTTTTAGTTTCCTCCAATATGTCAAAGTAATAGTATAAAAAAATTACATAACATATACGATAGAGTTGAGAGTTATGGGAATTAGAATTTATATCCCATATTAAACTGGTAACATGAGATTTAAATTTGCATCTCACAGTAAACTCATGGTATATATGGATAGGGATGACAAGAAGTTTTCATTTGTCTGCATTGAGATGTAAATAGCCTAATATACTCATACAACCTACCATGTCCATACTAACAAGTGAGTAGATTTGATAAGCACACAGTTCTTTGTTTTCTTTAAAAAATTCTTTTAATTATGCACTCATTCATGGACTTGAAAATTGAGAACCAGAGAAAACAAAGAAAGTGTACGATTAAAGAAAATCCCCTGAGAAATGAGACAATTTACTCGTTGAATCTCTACAAGTGCAAAGTGGACTCATAAATATGATTATTTTTTTGTGTTGTTTATTCTACAAAAATCATGTGCAAATAAATGGACTACTTCTGTACTGTTCTAAATATGGTCATTACAACTTTTAATTTTGATTCGTTTTCATGGATAATAAAACCTTGTTGTATTTCAGTTCAAACTTGTTCATAAGTCATAACACATCATTCAGTTGCAACGTTGTTGAACAAAAATACTCTTGTTACTTGATTAATTGATTGAAAAAGAAGTCGAACCATCATTTTTTTCTAAATCTAAATTAAACAATATCAAATGTGATGAAAAAAAATTCCACAAGATTTATGTCAAAACCATGAAGGCTGTAACTATACTAGCAGCTAGCTAGAATTTCACATATAAATACATTACAAGGTCCAATGTTACATTCAACTATGAGCCATGCACACAAAGGAGGAAATATGGTAGCAATCAGCGCATAAATAATTTACATTAGGTAACAACTTATTTGTAATTTTGATATTTTTATTAAATTTATCTTGCATATTTTATTCATGGTTAAATGGTTATAATTAATAGATGATTAAATTTATAAAAGTGATATTTCTCTTTTCTTTTGATTGGAATTCAAAAACACAAAGAAAAGAATTTTTTTAAATTTTCTATTTTTTTCTATTAAAAACTCAGAAACAACACAAAGGAAAACTTCAAGTTTTTTATTCTTTTCTTTTTTGTTCTAATATAAGTTTTATATTCTTTTCTTTTCTGTCCAAAACTTAGAAACATAGTATAAAGGACTTGCCAGGATGTAACATGTTTATCTCACTCACTAATTCTAATTAATTCCTAATCTAGCTTAAAAATGGAGAGGTAAGATTTATCAACTAAAAACACGAAATAAACTAATCAATAATAAAATACTAGGGTGATTGACAAACTCTATTTTTTAATCTCACACTAATTTAGTCTCTCGACTGTATTAGATGTGGAAAATAAAATCAATTAAGTCCAATTAACTTGTAAAATCTAATTGTTAATTCTTCCATTAGCCAAAAATATGCATAAAATCACAACGCTCATTATTTTCATCAAAACTCAGTTTATATCCGCTTTTAACAAATCATAAACTGAATCCAATAAATAATAATAAGAATATTTTTATCAGTAAAATAGACATCCAATAAAAAGAATTATTTTTAATGTGAAAATACTAAATTGGTAGAATCAACCGGCATGCATATTTGCAATGGAATCAATCAATTATATTCATCCTCAACTCTAAAAAATAACCTAACCTAGCATGCTTGAAATTTAATCATAAAACATAACTAAATAATGCATAATTAAATAAATAGAATACTTTATTTAAGTGTACCAATTAATTTAAGAAGAAAATAAACTCTAATTCCAACATTCAAAAGTATCCTGGTCTAAATAATAAACAATGTTGTCTTTAATATAAAAAACATAAAGAACAAATTGAATAAAGAAATTGTGCTCATCAATTGTTAAATGAAAAGAAAATACCAATAAGTTGTTATAAAACTTTAGCAAAATGTAGAAAGATACTCTTAGAATTGCATATAATTAGAGAGAATAAGTAAGAGATAAAGAGAGGAGAAAGATTGAGAAAAGTTAATAATTTTAATTCAACAGCATTTCCTTATATAGGCAAGGTGAAGTTCACGGGTGAGGAAAGGAATGGTTCACGGGAGAAGAGAGAAGGGAAAGGGGAGAGCACGGGAAAAAGAAAGAAAAAGGATCACCCTCCTCAGGAGGGAATCACTTTACAATACTTTCCTTGATTTCCTACGATAGAAGATTATGTCTTTTTACAAACCTTGTTAAGAAAACCTAGTGGAAAAAAAATTAAGGAAGGGAAAAAGAGTACATATCTTTTACATAAATATCTTAATTGACTGCCTCTTTAAAACCTTGTCAGGAAAAACCCATTGGGATAAAAACCGTGACTAAAGAAAAAGAGTACAGTCTTTCCCTCTAAAGGAATTCATTACTCCTTGATGAAATGTTTTCATAAGTCTTTCAGTCGACACATTCCGATCTTTTTCTGAAGTTTTGCAAACGTTGCATTTGGTAGCGACTTTGTGAATAAGTCGGCTAGATTATCACATGATCGAATTTGATGCACATCTATATCACCTTTTTTTTGTACCTCATGTGTGAAGAAGAATTTAGGTGAAATGTGTTTTGTTTTATCTCCCTTGATGTACCCTCCTCTAAGTTGAGCAATGCATGCAGCGTTATCCTCATACAGAATTGTAGGAATGTCTTTGATTAATGGTAATCCACATGATTTTTGAATATGTTGAATAATTGATCTCAACCAAACACACTCTCTACTTGCTTCATGTATAGCGAGCATCTCTGAGTGATTTGAAGATGTAGCTGTCATGGTTTGCTTTGTGGATTTCCAGGATATTGCCGTGTCACAATATGTAAATTCATAACCTATTTGTGATCTTCTATTGTGTGGATCTGATAAATATCCTACATTGGCATATCCAACCAATCGCGACGTTGAATCTCTTGGATAAAATAACCCAAGATCTATACTTCCACGGAGGTATCTAAAAATGTGTTTGATCCCATCCCAATGTACCTTAGGCGGAGAAGAATTGTATCTTGCTAACAAGTTGACAACAAAAGTAATATCAGGTCGTATACAGTTTGCAAGATACATAAGAGCACCTATTACACTTAGGTATGGAACTTCAGGTCCAAGAACTTCTTCCCCACTTAAGCATCCCATTTATAGGAGAATGGAAATGATACTATTTGAATAAAATCACGGGTGAACAATATTTATAATTTCATGGGCGCAACTTTTGATTTACTAATAATTTACTGTGCACTGCATACTAAAACACTATGCAAATAAAATATAATATATTCTAATTTTTTATAAAAAATAAAACTTATTATAATATATATATATAACCCGTGACTCTTTTTTTTTCTTTCTTACACCTTTCATGACAAACATCATCACATTTCTCCACTTTCAATTTTCTTCCAATATGTGGGCCCCACCCGACCCACTCGTGGCCCCCCACCGTTATTATATATATATACTGAATAACTTTTTACCGATTATTTTAAAAAATAGGTAGATGGGGGTCCAAAATACACCAAAATTTACAACAAATACTTCATAAAAATTCTCTCAATATTTTTAACAACATTTATTCATCATTATTATTATTCGCAATATTTAACAACCAGATCATTCCCAGGAAAGAGGGGGCTTTCCGATAAGGATTTCTCCCTATTGGCGCGCAATTAGGTGACCAAACTTTTTTTCTCGATAGAACTTTCTAGACATCGTCAATAATGCAAATAATAATATGAATAATTGTATCGTCTTAATTATTAATTTAATATTATATAAAATATTGACAATAATTGAATCAAATAACGTGAGATACTATGCAGCAATTACTGTAGCAATAATTGAGTACAACTGAGTGACTTCTCACGTAAGCATCAATAATCAATACAGTGCTACTATGCAACCACACGTATTACTGTTCTTTTATCACCGGGCATTTCAACAATTAATAGTAAAACTTTCGCCGTTATTTTTATAAAAGATATTTACCGTAAGTTTTCTCATTTCGACAATAATTATGTTGTGGTGTCTACTGCATGATTGTATATCGTCTTTAATATTCCCAAATCAATCGAATATTTTATGACAACTTTCATACTTTGCAAAATTTATAAATACTACCCACAACTATAACATTATATCAAATCAACACCATAATACTTAAAAAAATATTTTGAGAAAATTAATCTTTATTCACAAAATTTGGGGTCTTACAATCTCCCTCCTTATGAAATTTTGCCCTCAAAATTTACGTACGTACCTGGTATGTTGAAGAGCTAAGGATACCTTGTCAGATGCTAACTCTTGAGGTATAACCTTTGAGCGTAGAATATGTTTCTTCTTATCCACGATTTTAACAGGTACCTCTTCATACGTTAAATCTTCTGCTATCTTATCCGGTTCTAATTCAATAATGTGGTTTGGGTCGTCCACATATTTACGTAACATCGATACATGAAAAAAATGTTATGAACACACGACATACTTGGCGGTAAGGTGAGTCTATTGGCCACAGTTCCTACTCGATCGAGGATTTCAAATGGACCAATAAAATCGAGGGTTGAGATTTCAACTCTTCATCGATTCTTGCTTCTAGAATAATGCCTTATTGATCTTTCTTCTTCACATTCATCAGCTCTGAGTCTGTAGCTTGAGCAGCTTTAACTTTATCAATTAAAGTCAGTTCTAATCATATATTCGATATCTTCACGTAGGTTCTTGGAGTCTTTAACTCTATATCCATTCTATATAAATCGTACAAATTGGTCTTTGTGTTAACTACGTCACACTTGTAACCGCATACGATCTTCCACTCAACGCGTCAGCTACCATGTTCGCTCTTTCACAATGATATTGAATGGTATGATCGTAATCTTCAACAGCTCGATCCAACGTCTTTGGCACATGTTACATTCGTTTTGGGTGAAGATATATTTGAGGGTTTTGTACCGGGTTCAAGGTTGATACAAAATTATATTTCATACTCTGGGGGTAGGCTAGGAAGTTCTTCAGGGAATACGTCCAGAAATTTATTAACAATAGAAATATCATTCAAATCTGATGTATTTTTATTTAAATCTGTGACATGGGCTAAGAAAGCTTGACATCCGTTTTTTAATAAACGAATAACTTTATGACTTTAGTGGTTTGGTCACTTGAATTCGCATAATAGGTTGGTTAAGAATATGAAAGCTAACAACCTTACGAAAATAATCAACTTTTGCATGATGAGTAGCTAACCAATCAATTCCTAAAATTACATCAAATGCAAGTATTAAAGAAATAAGATCGACAGGTAACGTGTGGGTACCAATTTGAACCAAACAAGAGTTATAAACAGTGGATTTAATGAAGGTTTCTCCCAATGGAGTTTCAACAGATAAGTCAAAGTCTAATTTCTCCGGAGTCAAATTTAAACGTTGAGCGCAAGTAGGAGAAATAAAAGAATGGGTAGAGCCGGTATCAAATAAGGTATAAATTTCACAATAGTTTATGATTAGCTTACCCGTGAAGACCTCGTTTGGTTCCTCACTTTTTGGAAAGTTACGAAAAATGCTCTCACTTGAACCACCGACTTTGTCACGTCTGGGATAGTCTTTGGTGTCATCATTACCTTTGGAATTAACTTTTGCTATAGGGCATATTCCACCCTCAACTGGTTCTTCGTACTCCTATTCCATGATCTGAATCATTAATCTTCAATCCATATCGAATTAAGGTTGACCACAATGTATAGGGTAATTCAAAATTCGATGTTGGGTTCTCCTAATTGCTGTCTAAAAAGAGAAATACATATAATCTTTTTTAGCCTTCTTGGATCGGACTTCTCTTTCCACAATATCAACGCGTCGTGCAACTTTTACCCACGCATCCTTTATTCTCACTCGTTCAGTTGTTTCTTCTTTCATCTGATCCTTGACATTTGAATTCTCAGATTCCAGCTTTAACATCTTATTCTCTGCCAAAGAGTGCTTCTGTTCAAGCATCACATATCGGGTAATAGAAGCTTGAATTGTTGCATCTTTTTGCTCCACGACCGTCTGCCGTTCTTCAGTCTGCTCTTCTAACTCGTGAATATAATTTTGCAGTTCTACATTTTGATCATAAACTTCTCCTAATAAATTCTCCTCAGGTTCCTCTTCTTCCTCACTCTCAGCTGCTACCTCTGCGACTAGCTCGGGTGCAACTATTAATTCTTCACTCACCACATGGATATCTCCAATTTCTTCTTCGCCTGACATCCTACAATCAAGTTTAATAACTTAATTAGTACTCCCCAATAAAATCTTTGTTATAACAAAATATTATACTCCAATATTTATTCTTTAAATGAATCTCCTCGATTCATTACTTAAAACTCTATATGAGTTCATCTCTTGATTTTCAGATGTCATTTTCAAATATTGCCACAAAACAAGGGTTAATTGACATGCCACATTTTATCCCTATACTCTGACCGACCAATTAAATAACAAATAAACTTATGTAGGTCATACTAGCGAAGGAATTACCCGTCTCTCCCCTCCTAGATCTAGCCTCACATCTCAGCAAGGGACCATATCCCTAAGCTTTGATACCAACTGTGACGCCATCGAAATAGGTATACATCACCCATCTTGGGTCACCAAATACATGGTACAGAATTCAAATATAACTTAATTATACAACTGTCGTATAAATTACAATAAAACATAAGATGAGAGTTTTAACACGAATATTGTCTTCTAGACAATATCCAAACTCAAATTCAATATTATTACATTTCTTTTAACACTATTTCACAAAATAGTGAGGACTACTAATGCAAATATCTGGACCGTCACTCCGTTCCCCGACTAGTCCCAGCTATATTCTCATTTCCTGAAGAGAACAATGAAATCAAAGGGTGAGCTCAACTAGTGTAGTAAAAAATATTATGACTAAGATAATGCAGAATAATTTATCATTAGCCTTCAACAGTGTTAAACTGATAAAATAGAATAGACATTAAGTTTAACTGCAACGGAATAAGCAATCCATTAGAAGAGTCAAGTAGAGCATGATATCTACTATCTTCTATGATTTAAAAAGTTTATCATCAATTTTATCGATGAGACTCAACTTAATAAATAATCCACATCATCACATCATCAAATCATCCCTGCACTACGGCCAAGGATATTCATTAGTATCACGGCCATGAATTATCCATGCACTACGAGCCAAGGATATTCGTGTTTTCATCAATAAGGATATCCTTATTACTACGATTATTAGCCTAAAGTAACCCTACCTAAGGTTTATAACCTACAGCTCTGATACCAACTGTAGCATCCACATATCCTGGTCTCAATCACCACGAATCTGGTATACTAATTCTATAAATGTTACGGAAGATATAAACATAATTTGTTTATACATTAAACTTTACACATTATCCCAAGGTCGATAAACTTAACTTATACCTGAATTCAATATCTTATAGGATATACAATGTCACTATTATAGAATACTGTTACAAATTTAACTGTACATATAATCCACGGCTGGATTTATCTTTAACTTTTCCTGTATTTGACGTATTCGCCCTAACCTACAATATTTATCATGATATAACAAGGGTGAGCAACAAGTTTAAGTTCAATAAATGATATATCATGATTGAAAGAATTAAACAATAAGTTGGCTAACGTTCAACAATATAACAATTGCGAACTAGAATGAATAAATTTTCATAGCTGAACGAACAGTGAACATGAATAAATCAAATGAACCAAATGGTAATGAAGGTTATCAGTCTTTCATACCTAATTAACACATGCAATATGCACAAAGTGCGATTCAACAAATCATAGACGTGATAATCAACAATGATTAACCACAAGCATACTTGAATAATCATAAATCAGGATTGAGTTAGAGAGAAATTGTCTTTATCGCCGACTACTGCTACACAATCTATTTAGCTTTATCCGAAGAACCTAATATTCATAATACGGGTCTCCCAAGTTAGAATAATATCATCACAATTAATACTGTTAAGTACAACTATAAATAATCTAAACACATTATCAAATAATCCTATCAGTCCATAAAATACTTAATCCTATCAGTCTGAGTTGAGTTCGATACTATTTCGACCTCCCGATTACCTAATCGGATAATCATCGAGCCTATTTTCCTTAAGACTCTACTTAAACCAGTTCACAATTATCTTAGATAATTTATTATTTAGGCAAACTATTTTTCAATAACTCGTAATAATTTTTAAGTAATTATTATTATTTAAATTTATTTTTCAATCATTAATATCATATTTATATAATTTAAATACCACTTAATTCTATTATCATTAATATTTATTTAATTTCAAATATTAATAAAATACATAACATAATATTATAAATTATTTATAATATCTCAAAGTATTTTTAATACCTTAATATCCTTTTAAAATGATTTTAAAATATTTAAAACCATTATTAAATAACTACCATTAATATTAAATTATTAATTTATTTCATTATAAAATATTAAAAGTTATATTTTATAACTTAAAATATTTTTCAAACCTTTAAATCATTTTTATATGAATTTTAAATCATTAAAACTAATTTTCCACAATTTATTTAATACATTTATTAAATAAATTAATTATCATTAATATTAAATTATTAATGAAATTCATCACAAAATATTAAAAGTCATTTAAAATAACTTCAAATATTTTCTAAAGACTTTAATATAATTTCAAATGATTTTTAAAGTATTAAAATCATTTTAAGTAATTTATTTAAAATAATAATTAAATAAATTAAATATCATTAATATTTAAAATATTAAGATATTTATGAAATATATTCCAAATTATTAAAAATCCAATTTTAGGCTTTAAAATAATTTTTAGGAATTTATTAGGAATTTTTCATAATTAGAAATCATTTTTCTCTAATTATTTAATAAAAATGATTAATAAATATTAAAACTATTACTAAAGGAGCGTATAGCGACAAAACTGTCGCTATAGGTGTTCTTGAGCATTCAAAACACCTTGATGCTAGATTCTGATGTACTAGGTTTGACCATTTATAATTCATGGATCATGATGTTTCTGGGTTTGATTATGTGTTAAGATTATAGTATTGATGTAATACTACAACTCTAAACAAAGTTCATGGCCAACACTTAACACAACTGAGAGATACAAGCCATCAAAAAGCTTGTCAGACATGTTCTTCATTTTCTGGGTTACCCAGAAATGAAGAACAATGCAAGTGTACTACTTTGAGCCTTTAAATCTTTGAGTTCCAGGCTTAGTTTGTGTGATTGAGTGGTTCAATCTTGTAGTCATTGTGTCAAGGAACAATAACATAACACTACATCAGTCTAACAACATTACATGAACAAGATCTGGCTTGGTCAAACCATGTCAGAAAACTTGTTCTTGACAAATTCTGGGTTTTCTAAAAATTCAAAAGGCATATGGTCAACCCTACTTTGACCACACATATCTTTGATTCTATGTAAGATCTAAGTGTTCAAGAGGCTTGATTGTGTAATCCATATGTCAGACTACAATATCTATACACAAACATGGCCATTAACCTTAACAGTTGCAAGATCAAAGGCCATAAAAAGCTTGTTAGAAATTCTAGGAAATCTTGGAATTTTCTGGGTTTTCTAGAAATCAACTTTGTGCTCGGTCAATCATGTTTGACTATTAATAACTAGAGATCTAGACATGGTATGAAGTTGATTCCACTTCCAGTCTACTCTCCTCATGGCATAGAACAACTCTATAACATCAAACACACCTAACTATTAATACACACAGATCTATGAGCCCTGACATTAGGCTGTCAGGCCACAGATTAGGGTTCATAGGTGAGTTTCTAAAAACTTATTTTCTTGCATCTAGATGTTATGGGTCTACGATGTAACATCATAGATCACTAAATAACACCCTCTAACATAAATCTAAGCAACCAATAACAACAGTAACACAAATCTTTAATTATTTAGAAAAGCTAGGGTTTTATAGCTTTAAAGCTTTGATCCTTAGAATCTGATCTTTGTTGCTGATCTTGGAAAGCTATGAAATGATCGTGGCTTAATTTCTCACTCACTCTTACTCCCATAATTCAAATTTAGAGAGAGAGAAGAGGTTGGCTAGTGTGTTAAGCAAAGTAAAGGTTTTTCTTTACTTTAATCTTTTTAATTCTTGCTTCAATGCACCAAACCTTGCAAGGTGGCACTTGTTGGCTGATATTTTAGATATAGGCACATGTGAATATCTTAAGTTGGTGAACCACCAATATTTTGGCAAGAATCACACTCCACTTATTAAAGAATGCTAAAAAGGGTAATTTGGATAATTATCTCACATCTTTAATGGCAAACTAGTAACTTGACTAACCCTTAGGTTTTGCAAATTAATTTCTAGGATTTCCAATTAGGGCTTTAAATAAAAAATTAAGCTTTCTAAATTAGAAATTAGGATTTTCTAATTACATTAAGGATATTAATTACACTTGAGCCTTTATACTTAGCCTTTGAGCTCCCAAATTATGGTTTTAATATTCCAAATTAGGGTTTTGGATTCCCGAAAATTAAATTAGGGTTTCTAGAGCTGATATTAGGGTTTCTTACAAATCGTTAGAATTTTCTAACTGTACATTGATGGTCTTAATATAGCATTAGGGTTTGTCACTGATATAATTTATCTGATCAACCCTTGACCCTTAACCACATACTGTACACATATAATCATTATATACATATTTGTATACACTCAAACACTTAACCTTGTAAGTCTTCACCAAAAAATTTTAAATCCACCAAAATTCTTCACAAAAATGTCAAATCTATACACTTATTTCCTGTCTAGGTCTATTATTTAACCTTTATTTAATCTTTTAAGATTTTATTAAATTGTCTAAATTCTCGGGTTGTCACAGTTATGGCAAATGAAGTTTTCGCCCGCGGACTTAAAACCTAAGTGTTAAGAAAAGTGAGGTTCGAAAACTAAATGACTATGTATAATAAGTATTGTTATTATACGTGAGAAATACAAGTATAATATTAATTATTATACGAGTATATTATGAAGATTATTACGACGTATAATACGAATATCGTACGAGGTATATACAAGGAGAATACTAGGATTATACGATTAATCCTTAATGGAATTTAGCAATTGGACCTAGAATTTATCAAGCTCAATTGGATGATTAGTGAGGCCAGATGATGAATTATATGAAGGCCCAATGTAAATTAAATAAAGCCCAAAGTTAAGCCCAATAAGTATTACTCAAAGCCCAAACCAAGAAATGAACTGTGGGTCAAACCGATGGATCATTAGATGGGTAAAACCCATGGGGCAACCCATGTGGGTCCCCCAAAGGGCATGTGGGCTGGCCACTTGGTACCCAAGAAAGGTGATAGTTTGATGGGGAAGAATTGAATAGTAAGGAGGTGGCCACTTGACCATTTTACCCTCTAATTAATTTTTCTATATAATGAATCTTATGTTGGTTAATTTGTTATTTTACCCAACATTGAACAATATATTGAGAGAGAGAGAGAGAAGAGTAATAACAAGTAATCAAGAGGAATTAAATCAAAGTAATCAAGCTTAAGTCAAGAACGTGAAGAACACTAAGGTACCAATGTGTAAACTTTAGCCTTCGATTCTTTTCTATTTATTTTTCATAGAGAAGTATGAATTGGTGGAGCATGTCTCTTCCGGAGTAATAAGAATGGCTATTAGTGAATTAAAACATTAATAAGTCATGTATAAGTAAGGATCATAATCGACTAATTAAGCTTTAATCGAAGAAAACTATTAAAACGTTAAATTGGTTGTTGATGGATAAATTGAAAACCATCGAATATAAGTTAGATGCAAATTTCTTGGTTTGTTATAGATAATTGCCAATGGATTGATTCCATTTGGTTTGGTGTAAAAATCTCGAGTCAAAAGTCGAGATTTGACGATAATCGTCGAAATCATAGAATTCCTAGATTGGTAGTCAAAAGTCGTCGTTTAACTCAGAAACCTTAGTTTTCGATGGCGTATTGTAGAACAACATGTTTAAGAGTCGTGGACTCAAGAATAGTCGAATTCTGAATTAAAATGAAGAAATAAGTTATGAACGCTCACGAATATTAAACGAACGCGTAATAGAAAACCTAAATAGTAAATTTGTTGTTAATAGATTCAGAAAATTATTCTGTCTAACTGAAATTGAAGTATACAAAATATGTTAGCTAACGGCTTTTGAATGAGTCAATTCCAACTTATAACGATCAAGTTACGAGCCGGAAAGAATTGGAACTGAAAAACTTAAAAAAATTCAAAGGCTCAGGGGTTGGCGCCACAACGCCTCCCAAACCTAAGAAAGTGGCATCGCAGCTGTGACGGCCCCAAATCTGGGTCCCTTCGAACCTCAGATTCGATCTGCCACGATACTACTATCGTCAAACTATTTATATCTTTTATTCACAACTTAATGAATATAACTTTACTTATTACAATTTAGAATATAAATTCTTTCAATTTCCAAGATCTGTATAATGACCCCAAACTTTTATAAGCTTCAAATCTTAGTCATTTACTATTCCTGTTTTACATCATATTAGATGTTATAAAAATATACGGAATAATTTAAACTTTTTCAATTTCCTTAAAAAAAAATCTTTTATTGATTTCTTAACTTGAGTTAATTACATATCCTTGAATCAAATTATGTTATGATTCATTCTATTCAATCTATCGTATAAATTTTTACATTTCGATTTGAATTCCTCTATGCATTACATAGTACAACTTTACATCTCAACATGTGTTATACATCATAAATTACTATCATATACATCTCCTAGAACCTAAACATGGTTCAAGAGCATATATTTAAATAAATCAATCAATATTCTTCGATACTATTAAACTCTATCAATCAAGTAACACGTAATCTTTACCGTGAGTCCTCAACTTGCAAAAATGGTTATTTGCAAGAGTGAGCTTGATAGCTCAGCAATTCTAACAATTTTCATGCATCACATAACATATAATAACTTACTCAATTCATGCATTCATAATCAATTACTATTTACTACGCATGTTACTTCTCACATAATAGGCATAGAGATTTACTTCACAAGCATATCGTCAAAGATCAAGTTTTAAATTTCATACATATCTCATATGCATTTCATATATATACATCAACATTCTTATAGCATAATAATGCTCAACTAACAGTTATCAAATTTATATATCAAATAGGAACTGAAAGACTTGTCTGGCTCGTAGATTATCAACTACGACTGAACTGCTTATAGTTATCTGCAATTCGTGTATTCCTACACAGTTATATAATCATGGATTCATATCCATTAGTCATACATGTCATACGCTCTTAATATAATAATAAATATTACATTATTTCCTAACTAGGTTTGTAAAACCTTCATTTCACTTTCTCATCATACCATATGTATGTATAGGTATACCCTAACCACCCATACTTGACATCAACATTCAAATACATTTATCACACACTTGACTCGCTATGTGTTTGACCCATATTTAAAGTTTATAAATGCATGATCTATGTCGTTCATACATTTTTGCAAACCTTAACAAACCTGGGTTTTATATAACCATCATACCAACGAATATTTAAAACAACATTGAGATTTGTCTTATAGCTTAGAATAGTACTATAAGTAAGATACCAAAATGAAAAAGCAATTAAAATGTCCAGACCAATCATTTCGCATGGCATAATTATCAACTGTGGATAGGCTTGGGATGGCAGATGCTACCGTCCCTAGCGGACCAAACTTGAGCTTTTGTTTTCATGGTTTCATTCCACTTTTTAGTATACCAAAGTATTAACACATAGCAAGCATACATCTTAAGAGGTCTTAGACCTTCTTAGAGTTATATCAAGTCCACATTTACAAAATATGTCGATCTCTAATCGAAAATTTCCACGAAGTTAAGGCCAACTAAGTTCATGAAATCATGATGCCAACTAGGTTATCCATCTCTTCATATGAGAAGGTCATATAACCTATAATATGCACGCTCATAAGTATTCATATCATTTACACATAGCTAGTGTCGTTCATCACTTGAAACTCATTTTAAATCATGCTTCAATGACTTATATTGTCTCAAACTATGTGTGTGAACTTATAGGCCATGTTTAAAGACATAACATAATACTAGCATGCCATCCTACAAGTTCAAAGGGTAGGCAACACAATGCTCATATGTGACACCCCCAAAATAGGTATACATCACCCATTCTGAGTCGCCAAATACATGGTACATAATTAAAATACAACTGTCGTGTACAATACGATAAAACATAGTTGAGAGTTTTAATACGAATATTGTCTCGTAGACAATATCCAAACTCAAATAGAGTCCTCATTACAATTATTATCACACTATTTCCAAGAATAGTGAGGACTACTATAGCCTCCATCCTGGATCATCACTCCATTCTCCGACTACTCCCGGCAATGTTCTCATTTCTTGAAGAGAAAAACGAAAGCAAAAGGGTGAGCTCAACTAGCACAGTAAGAAATATTATGACTAAGATAATGCAGAATAAATTATCGTTAGCCTTCAACAGGGTTAAACTGATAAAATATAATAAACATCAAGTTTAACTGCAGCGGAACAAGCAATCCATTAGAAGAGTCAAGTAGAGCATGAAATCTACTATCTTCCATGATTTAAAAAGTTTATCATCAATTTTATCGTTGAAACTCAACTTAATAAATAATCCACATCACTGAATTATCCATGCATTACGGGCCAAGGATAATCATGTTATCACCAATGATCATGATCATGCCAACAATTGTCCATCAATGCAATACGGCCAATGAGGACATTTACCACATTATTTGTGACATTATAGGTCATGATTATACCGAATAATCCCCGGTCATAATCATACCAATCAATAGTCCATCTATGCACTACGGGCCAAAGATGACTTTCATAACAATATAAGCATGAGGATGATGACAATGATATAGGAATTCAATTAAATGAAAGCAAAGGATAAATTTTTAAAAAATTATAATTTAATTTATACAGAATTCAATAATGTCCAAATTGTCAACGTGATACTGCTTTTTGGAGTAAAATTCAAGAATAATATTGTATCAAAAATGATTTGGACTGAAAAGAAATTAATTTTTGTCATGAATAGTACTTTGGGTGAATAATTACTGAGTGAATAGTACCCTGTGAATAGTATTTCGAGAATAGTACCTCGTGAATAGTACTCCGGTATGAAAAGATTAAAAATTATCAAGAATGCTCAGAATAATATTTCCATGAAAAGATACAAGATGAAGCGCAGATTTCAAGGATATTCTACTAATTTCGAGGAGTATAGAAGCCATAATTTAACAAAATGAGTGTAGAATTTGAATCTAAAATTAAATAATATTACTTACATATTACCGAGTATGGAAAAAAATATTATTTCATACGAATATTGAACAAAAATAATATCCCTTACCTTATAAAGGAGAGTATTCCAACTAGTATAACGGGGATGTTCTTGAAGAAAACTTGAATTATTTTCTACACTCGAAGCTTCCTAAAACTTGAAAGAAATACGCTCAATATTATAGAAGAATTTTCTGATTCTGGTGTGATTTTCAATTCTAAACTAAGCATCCTATTTATAAGAGAATGAAAGGATACTATTTGAATACCACAGATGCACAATATGGTTCACGGGCAACTTTGATAAATTCACATGAATTTTTAATTTTTACTATGCAAACACTATGTAGACACTATGCAAATACTATGCATAATAAAATATAATATATTTTATAAAAAACAAAACTTATTATAATATATATATATATATATATATATATTATATAATTGCCCACCACACACCTTCCCCTCCCCACTCCCCCCCTTTCCTAAGCAATCACACACACACACACACACACATATATATATATATATATATATATATATATATATATATATTTAACGCTTATATATATAATAAAACTGAGATAACTTTCTACTGATAGTTTTGAAAAATGGGTAAGTGGGGGTCCATATAATAAGCAAAATTTATAATAAATACTTCATAAAAACCCCCTCAATATTTTTAACAATATTTATTCATCAGTAATATAACTTGCAATATTAACAACCAGATCATTCCCAGGAAAGAAGGGGCTTTTCGATAAAGATTTCTTCCTATTGGCGCACAATTAGGTGACCAAAACCCTTTCCTCGACAGAACTTTCTAGACATTGTCAATAATGCAAATAATAATATGAATAACTTGTCATCTCAATTATTGATTTAATAATATAAAATATTGTGACAATTATTGAATCAAATAACGTGAGATACTATGCAGCAATTATTGCAGCAATAATTGAGTATAACTGAGTGACTTCTCACGTAAGCATCAATAATCAATACTGTGTACTACTATGTAACCACGCGTATAATGTACTTTTGTCACTGGGTATTTCAACAGTTAACGGTAAAACTTTCGTCGTTATTTTTATAAAAAGATATTTCTATCATTTTCTAACTCCGACAATAATTTCGTTGTGGGGTCCACCAATGATTGTGCCATCGTACGAATATTTACTGTTAAAACGAATATTCCCCGACCAATCGAATATTTTATAACAACTTGCTTACTTTACAAAATTTTTAAATATTAACCATAACTATAACATTATATTTCGAGAAAAATTAATATTTATTTATGAAAGTTGGGGTCTTACATCATAGGTATTAGTTTATAAGGCGTTCAAGATGTAACAATCCAGAAAATTAAATTGTAATTTTAAATATTTATTGAATTATATAAGTATTTAATTGATGTGTATATTGTTGAACAAATATTTGTTTAATTTGATTTGATTTGATTAATTATTTGTTAAATAAATAATTAATGAGTGAAGGAATTAATTATTATGAGATAATATTCTAATTTAATTTAATAATTAAATTAGAGAGTTGATAGGGATTAAATGGATTATTACAATATTTTAAATTTAATTTGGTAATAATGGTGTGACGATAAACTATCTTTATAAATGGGTTATTAAAATAAATTAAAGGAGTTTAATTTAATTTTGCTAAACAAGACTTACAAATATTAAGTCTTTAATTTTTAAAGATTTTTGCCAAACAATGCCTTATGACTTTTGAATTTTGATTTTTTAATTAAAATAAATAAAATATAAATAATATATATATTAATTTTGGTAGCGATAACTTATTAGTATATTTGAGAGAGTAGAGAGAGTTTGAGAGGAGTGAAAAGTTACATGAATTGCAAGCACTTTGTCTTCTAATAAGGGTTAACCAAGCAAGAGAATGGCCACAGTGATCTCCGAGCCGGAACTGAATGTAAATATATATATATATATATATATATATATATATATATATATATATATATATATATATATATATAAGATATATATAGGATGTAAATCAGGGCTCAATCAAACATAGTTTGATGACATGAAATATATATATAAGTATATATATATAAAAGCGTTAAACGCTCTCGGATGTAAATCTAGAGCTTAATCAAACGAGTTTGATGACGGAGATATATATATATATATATATATATATATATATACATATATATATATATATATATATATAAAAAGCTGATAAACGCTAGAATATTATATTTTAGGGCTCAATCAAGCATAGTTCGATAACAATATATATATAAGTATTTACAGATATACAAAAGCAATAAAAGCCATGGATCGACGATCCGAGCATACGCACACAACACGACTCTGAACGTGAATAAGTATGTGTGGATGGAAGTGGAAAAAAGGCTTAAAAAATCTGAGATATCTTACAGTGGGCTGCCAAGAAGAATTTAGATGGCTTTATAATGAATGAATACTTGATTTTCACCGGTTAAATGTAGCAAAACACGAGCTCACAAGTGTTTAAAAAGAGAAAGCACTCAATTTAAAGTGTGTACAGTGTAAAATGGATAGGGTTTCCTATCCTTTTTCTCTTAGAAGTGTGTATGGAGTGAAATGAACATGGCTTCCTCGTCTTTTTTTTTTCAAATGGCCACCCCAAGTCTTTTATTTATAGAGGGGGGAGGGGTTACATTTCTACCTACGGCAGCCGCAGGTCCACCTGCGGCTACCCGTGGTGCGCCGGGCTTCGTGGGCCCCATTATCTTGAAGTACGTGCACGCATGCAATGCGTTGTCCGCTTGAACCTTCATAACTTTTAATCCTGGCATCCGATTGAGGCGTGTGATACCTTTCTGGAATGCTGTTGTCGATAGTTACACAATGACACGGGATAAGAGGTTGTACGAAGCTAGGAAGATGGGTCCATGACTAGATCTTCAAGTCTTTAAATTCTATCCGGTGTGTTATTTTGTGTAGTAGTCACTCGGGATTTGGAGCTATGGTTCTTGTAGGACACTTCTGTGTAGAATTTGGGTTTATTTGTTGTTGAGATGACATAAATGTAGTATCAAGTTGGTAAAATGATGTTTTTGCCCCTCACCAGGGTTATCTCTGACTCTGGGCTGATTTAGTAGTTGTTGCTTAGGGTTATCTCTGAGATTGGGCTGCTGTGAGTACTGAATGTCCTCGGGATTACCTATGAGGTGTACCTGACCTCCCGGGGTTATCTCTGGGGTTGAAATTGAGTGCCTCGAGGTTATGTCTGAGGTTGAAATTGACTTCTTGGGTTGGAACAGACTTTTCCTGGGTTATCTCCGGAACTGGAACTGCATCCCTCGGTGTTATCTCTTAGGTTGGAATTGAATCTCCCGGGGTTGTCTCCGGGACTGGAATTGAGGATCTTAGGGTTGTCTCCGAGATGGAAAATTGAGTATCCCGGGGTTGTCTCTAGATTAAACTTATTTGACTTCCAAGGTTATCTACGAAGCGATTTTGCCATCCTGAGGGTAATGTGAGAATCTGAAAATTTTGAGTGTCTACAGGCCTGACTTGATTTTTTTTATTTTGATTTTTTTTATTTGTTTTGATTTTTTTGATGTTTTGAATTTTTCAATATTTACATGCATGGAAAATAAAAGGCATACTGCGAAGAAAGTGATATCGTCCCAATATCTCCTGGAACTCCCAACTTTATCCTCTGGATCTATATCTTCTTGGCTAGCTGAGGCCTGATAATCCAGTTATCAGTGGTTATGTTCCCTTCAAGGCTCGCGATAGAGGTTACCTCTTGATTTTGAATATCTTCATATATGGCCATAACTTGATCGCTTCCTGATTTAGTACATTCCTCAGGGACTGCTTGAACTGGACCCATCGCAAAAAGGTATGTACTTCTGATTCTTCAATGGGTTGGTTTCCCCGACAACCTCGCCACCTTTTTCTTCATCTGTTCCTTCACCTTTTTTCCTGGTCTTGAGAGGATTTGACTATGAAATCTCCCTCGAACTGTTGTTGTATTTCTCGTAAAGAACTTTTCTTTTTGGTTATTTCTCCCTTGGAAAGGATCAGTATTTCCTCCTCTTCATTCAAAATGATAAAATCAGGAACGTGATTGCTATCTTTGGGGCACAAGATGCTTGAAGTTGGTGGAGGAATCTCCTTTAGGGATTCTCTTGTTTCCTCTGGCATTCCCTGCATTAGGATCAGTCCACCTTGTATTTTGTCTGGATTGGTGCTCATAGCCTTCACCTCCTTTGAATTGTCTGTCTCAAGTGGACATCTTAAGCTTTTTATTTCCTTTTGGCCTTTTCTGGTCATGAGGAATTCTGTAAGACCCCAACTTTTATGAATAAAGATTAATTTATCTCGAAATATATTTTTGAATATTATGGTGTGGATTTGATATAATGTTATAGTTGTGGGTAATAATTACAAATTTTGTAAAGTAAGCAAGTGGTTATAAAATATTCAATTGGTCGGGGAATATTCGTTTTAACAGGGAATATTCGTACGATGGCACAGTCATTAGTGGACCCCACAATGAAAGTATTGTCGGAGTTAAAAAATGACAGAAATGTCTTTTTATAAAAATAACGGTGAAAGTTTTACGGTTAAAACTGTTTAAATACCCGATGGTAAAAATAAAGAATCTGGCGTGGTTGCATAGTAGCACACGGTATTTATTATTGATGCTTACGTGAGAAGTCACTCAGTTATACTCAATTATTGCTACAGTAATTACTGCATAATATCTCTCATATTATTGATTCAATTATTGTCACAATATCATCTTCATAATATTTTATATTATTAAATCAATAATTGAGACGACAAAGTTATTCATATTATTATTTTCAATATTGACGATGTCTAGAAAGTTCTATCGAGGAGAGGTTTGGTCACCTAATTATGTGCCAATAGGGAGAAATCCTTATCGGAAAGCCCCCTCTTTCCTGGGAATGATTTGGTTGTTAAATATTGTGAGTTATAATATTAATGATGAATAAGTTCGTGTTGATTAAAGATGAATTTGATATTTCTATTATGTTGGGATTATTAGTGTTGGTGGAAATCAACAATTATTTCGATAATAATTGATTTTTAGAGGTTAAATTAACCAATCAGGAAATTAATCGGATAAATGAGCAATTAATTGCTATTAGTTCACATGCATATAACTATTTATTCACACGTATGTACTATTGATTCACATGCATGTACTATTAGAGGAGGTGGTGCAAGATTGATAATATAATTGCATGACTAAATTAAAAGTGGAGGTATAGATGAAGGTATTATACTATAACTATTTTTTTCACATGTATAGAACTATTGATTCACATGACTGAACTATTGATTCACATGATGTACTATTAGGGGAGGTGGTGCAAGTTTGATAATACTTGCGGACTAAATTAAAAATGAAGAAAAAGATGAAGGTATTATCTTAGTAATATTTCGAAAACCAAAACGCTATTATCAAAACTATATTTTCTATAAATAGAAGCTCATTCTTCTTTCATTCTCACCAATTCACTAAGACTTACAAGAGCAATTATAGAGAGAAGCTATAGAGAAAGAAGAAGAGAAGTCTCATTACTTCACTATTCCAAAGATCCGTCTTCTTCTTCTAAGGTAAGGGATATTATTTTTTTCAATATTCGTAGAAATAATTTTTCTTCCATACTCTGTAGTATTTGAGTAATATTATTTTGTTTTGTATTCCTAATTTTACACTCATTCTGTTAAAGTATTTCTTCTATACTCTGTGAAATTAGTAGAATATCCTTGATATTTGATCTTCATCCAGTATCTTTTCATGGAAATATTATTCTAAGCTTTCTTGATACTTATTAATCTTTTCATGCCAGAATACTATTCATGAGTTACTATTTACGGGTTACTATTCACCCAGTTACTATTCACTCGGATATACGGGGCACTTTTTATACCGGAGTAATATTCATGAGTTACTATTCATGGGTTACTATTCAGCCAGTTACTATTCACTTGAATATTATTCACTCGGGTATTCAGGGCACTTTTTATGCCAGGGGACTATTCACGAGGTACTATTCCTGAAGAACTATTTATAGGGTACTATTCACTCGAAAAATATATTTCTTTTATGTCCAAATTATTTTTGATACATGAATATTATTCTTAAATTTTACTCTAAAAAGTAGTATCATGTTGACAATTTGGATATTTTTAAACTCTGGATAAAATCTTTAATATTTATCCTTGATTTCTTTTGATTAATGCTTATATCATTGTCATCATCATCATGCTTATATTGTGATGAAAGTCATCTTTGGCTTACGTGCATAGATGGACTGTTGATTGGTATGATTATGATCAGGGATCATTCGGTATAATCATGACCCGTAATGTTACAAATGATGTGGTAAAAGTCTTCATTAGCCCGTAGTGCATTGATGGACAGTTGTTGGTATGATTATGATCGAGGATTTTTTGGTATAATCATGACCATTGATGATTACATGAATATCCTTGGC
The DNA here is from genome assembly GCA_020205615.1 of Panax quinquefolius. Lineage (NCBI taxonomy): Eukaryota > Viridiplantae > Streptophyta > Magnoliopsida > Apiales > Araliaceae > Panax > Panax quinquefolius. The sequence goes on along the minus strand of CM035152.1, from coordinate 49,975,533 downwards.
CCATAGTGCAGGGATGATTCAATGATGTGGTTTATTTATTAAGCTGAGTCTCAGCGATAAATTGGGTGAAAAACTTTTTGAGTCATAGAAGATAGTAGATATCATGCTCTACTTGACTCTTCTAATGGATTGCTTGTTCTGCTGCAGTTAAATTTGATGTTTATTGTATTTTATCAATTTAACAACATTGTTGAATGCTAATGATAATTTATTACGCATTATCTTAGTCATAATATTTCTTCTTGGGCTAGTTGAGCTCACCTTTTGCTTTCATTGTTCTTCTTGAAATGAGAATGAGTGGCAGAGACTAGTCGAGAAATGGGAGTAATGATGCGAGATGGTTATTTAAGTAGTCCTCACTACTTAGTGTGATAATAAATGTAATGAGGATTGAATTTGAGTTTGGATATTATTTATGAGACAATATTCATGTAAAAACTCAGCTATGTTATTTTGTATTTTTACACGACAGTTGTATTAAAGAAGTTTGTATTTGATTTCTGTATCATGTATTTGGCGACTCAAGATGGGTGATGTATACCTATTTTTGGGGCGTCACAAATTCTATCTTTAGCTCTCCATTTTCACTGAGATCCTAGATTTTATGTCCTAAAGACCAACATTCCTCAGTTGCATGTCCAGGTGAGTTAGAATGGTAGATATATATCTTGGTGGAATCATAACTCTTCATCTTGGGATTTATAGGAGGAAGCAACTCAGTAATCCTTCCTTCGCTTATTAGAAAGTGTAGCATTTCTTCTTTTGATTTTCTTAGAGGGGTGAGTTTTCGGCCTCTTATGGAGGTTGTTTAATCTTTCTTCTTTAAGAATTCGCATTCCCCCGAGCGATTTTTACGCTAGCGAGATATTCTAGCAATTTTATCAATCCCCTTTTCTTGCCCTTTCAGCCTGCTTTGATCTTCTTCATTTAGCTGGCTCATCCTAGAGAGATATGGGCTTGCATTATGGTTAACCTCTTTTTCCTCTTGGCTTTCTGATAGTTGAGTGAAAAACTTCCTCGTTTCCTGATGTTGGCGCATTATCAGCTTAGCTGGCAGATTTAATTGATTTTGGATCGTCTCTAACTTCTGCATTACTGTCATACCCTCATCTGAGTTTTCCCACTCTAGGACATATGTTTTATGCCTTTGGGGGTATTCCTCCATCCTTCGTATGTACTTATGATTTGGATACATTTCAGCACTTCCTGACCCGATCATGTTTACTCGATCAGTATCATGCTGCAATGGAAGGTTGGTGTTAACATTTTGTTGGTCAGGTTGTTGGACCACAATACTGCCACTTTCGATCAGATTTTGAATTTTATGCTTTAAGGACCAACAATATTGTGTATCGTGTCCTGGAGACCCCGAGTGGTAAGCACATCTATATCAACCGAGAAAATCGAATATTATGTAAAATAATTTTTTTGAATAAATAATGAATAAAATTATAATATATGTTATTTATAACGAGTAAGCATAATGAAGGTTATTTTATAACCTAAAAGTGGAATAATGTCGTAGTATTTTGGCTATATGATAGAATTAAGGTGTTTGAATTTCCAAGATGAAAATAAAAGCTTTTCGATAAATTCTCCGAAAAACACTATTCATCCATTTCTGCTTGGGAATTATTTTTGAACTTCCGGGAAATAAGTAATGATAGAATGATAAGGAAAGATAGCTTATTTAATAATAATTCAGTTATGACAAACACTGTTTTTCACTTGCGTAATAAGTTCAAGAATGTTAAGGAAAGTAAAGATTTAAATAAATATTGATCGTATAATAAGAAAGTTATTATACGTGGTAATGAATACGAGTATGATACGAAGTATTGTACAAGTATATATGAACGATAACATAACGTATATAAGAATTGTTATACGAATTAGTATACTAGAAGATTACAAGGATTATAAGTTAAAAGCTTAATCCATTTGTAATGGACTAGTAGGATTTGCTTGTGTATTTAGCAAGCCCAAGTGAATTATGCCAAGGCCTAAAGATAAGTAAAGCAAACCCAATGATAGGCCCAAAGTTAATAAAACCTAAGCCCGAACCAAGAACCGAACCCGTAGATCGAACCGATGGGTCACCGGGTGAGAACAACACATGGGGCAACCCATGTAGGCCCCCCATGATGAGTCATGGCTGGCCAAATAAGGAGGTGGGATAGCTTCCTTTGGAAGTTTAGTTATGGAAGTGGGAATAGTAAGGAGGTGGGACCAATAGACCATTTTGCCCTCACTTTGCCAAGTCTATAAATAGAAGAGCTTGGATTATTTTGTTGCTTGTTAATTTTCACCAACACTTAGAGAAAATATTATTGAGATAAAAGTGTGAGTTGTCTTACTAATCCAAGAAGAAGAAGAATCAAGTTAGAACATCAAAGGTAATGAATCCTTAGACCTTTATTCTTCATCTCTTCAATTGTAGTTTGATAGAGAAGTGAATATTAGTGGAGCATGTATCATAAGGAGTATTAAGGATGGCTATTAGTGGACTTAAACATTAATAAATCATGTTACAAATGGAATCATAATCATAGAATTATGAACTAATGAAGAACACATGAAAATTATCATATGTTGTTGATGGACAAGTTTAACACCATCATGTATAGGATTAGATGATATATGTTTGTTTAGTATGGTGGATGTATGGATAATGGAATGAATCCATTTGGAACGGAGTAAAAATTTTAAGTAACGAAGTTATGACAAAATTTACGAGATTAGACGATAATCGTCAAAATCATGAAATTCTCGGAATGAAAGTAAAAAGTAATCGTTTAACTTGGAAACCTTAGTTTTTGATGGCGTATAGTAGAACTTTGCATTCAAGAGTTGTGGACTCAAGAATGGTCGAATTCCCACTAAAAACAAAGAAACGAGTTATGAACGTTCACGAACGTTTAACGAATTCATAATAAGGAAATTAAACTGCGAATTCAGTGTTAGCGAATTTGAAAATATAAGTTATCCTAATGAAATCATAGTATACAAGATATATGAGATAACAGCTTTTAAATGAGCTAATTTTGACTTATAACGATTAAGTTACGATCTTGGAAAGGATTGAAGTTGGAAAACTTAAAAAAATTTTTAAGGCTCAAAGTGCTGCCATACTTGTGCCAATGCTGACTTATAAAGTTGGCGCCATGCATTTCATAATCGAATCCCATACACTGCCAAGTCATGCTGCAGCGACATATATATCTTGAAGGGTTTGGCGCCGCGATCTTGTAATGTCGAATCCAAGACAACGCTAAATCGCCTTCTTATTGTGGAACATACATAGGAAGGTGGTATGCGCGCTTGCGCTAGTATTAGAGATGAGACAGTGAAGAATGTTAGTGAATGTAAAGGAAGGGAAGTTGATTGAAGGTGAATTATTACCTTTATTAACTTAAAGTAACATCATCAAGGATGATTAAAACCTTAAGTTAACAATTAAAAGATAACAAAAGGTTACTTAAATGTAAACACAAGTAATACGATAAACCGTAATGAACGTTAACTAAACTAATGAATGTTAGTTAAGTAAATGAATATTTATATCAAGAAGAAGGAGAAGATAGGTTAAGGAAAATACCTGATAATTATTTATGATCTAATGTGGTATGTTATGTAATCATTTATTGTAGAATCTATAAAGACTCAAAAGAGAAGTGAATTAACTATAGAAGACGCTGAAGGAAAGTGTTTTAAACCCTTGTCATTGTTCCTTTTTGGACAAGCTTTATGACTCATGTATGTTACGTATGAATTGATGTACAAAGAAGTCAAAGCCAATTCCTTCGACTAGACTTAATGCGTTTTGTGGATTTTCTTATAATCTATCAAAATATTATCAATGTTGTTATCTTTTGTCAACTGTTATGGTATGGATTTCAAAGAAATACTACGTATGAATAAACAAATGTTTTGTCGTTAATCGACAGACACGTGAGGTTTCCAAAACTTAAACATGGATATGTTTAATGAAGTAGTATTGTACAACATAGAATACTATAGGCTGATCACCTAGATGTGCTCGTAAGAAATGTTGGACTTACAGACTTGGTTTCGGCTTATCCTTTTTAAAGAAAGAATGAAATGCTCAAGGTCTTGGACCAAAATCAAGGTTTAATAGATGATATTCATTGTTAAACACTTTACAGAAAAGAAAAGTGCTATTTTGAATTATCTATAGTACTTCATAACTATTGATTCAGTTATTGAAGATATATATTCATATGATTCAAACATATTACTTAAATGAAATTGTTATACTTGCTGACCTAGTTATGCTCACTCTTGCTTGAACCATATGAATGCAGCTAAAGAACAAACGGACCGAAGGATCTAGTAAGGATAAAGGAAAGGCTAAGGCGGATAAGTAGTGTCTTGTAATAGCATAGTATAAATTTTATATTTATTTGATACTATGACGAAGAACATATGTAATGGTGACAAAGAACCTGGGAAGGGAAATATTATACTATAATATATAGAAGACATATCCACTCTTTTGAGGTATTTCAATTGAATGTATATGTGAACTGTAGCACCGTGTAGCACCATCTGTTGGGTTGGAAGATACCCGGATTTGGGGGTGTCAAAACATCTCTAGTTTGGACTGTATCTTTTGCTCCCTGGTTCCAGAGGTGGAGCCAGTTTGGTAATTTTCTTGTGATCCATTAACATCGCCAATACATTTTCAAGAGAATCACCCAGTGGAGTGAATACCTAATTTTTCGTTCTTTCAAATTTTCTTTTTCTGTCCTAGCATTGGTTGAATGTAGCCTATTGTTGAAATGGCATATTGTCTTGATTTTTCCAAATGGGGGGGGGTGTAGGTTGGTCTCTAGCTTACCCCACAAACGAGGGATTCATCTTCGTGGCCTTTATCGGGTCCCCTCTTGGGATCGCTCGCATACATACCAGTCTGTATATGCTTGGCGACTGCTTCCAAGGCAGTGAAGTCTTTAATCTTGCCTGCATTTAGACCCATATTTGCCATTTTTTCATGTTTGATCATCTCTAAAAATGGCTTTCCTATGCCTGCTAGGATTCTCTCATAGTAAGGCACCTCTTGGATATCAATAAAGGTTATTACCATCTCAGTTTCTATCATTGATGGAATGACTAGCGCTGCCAGACATCTCTACCTTTGGGCATATTGTCGAAAAGACTCAATACTCTGGTTTTTGACTTTAGTCACTTAGTATCGATTTGGGGCCATTTGTGACTAAAAATGTACTGATTTAGAAAGCGTGGGCCAATTCTTCCCATTTGTGGATTTTGGCATTGTCAAGTCGGGCATACCAGGCTTTAGCCTCTCTTATGAGACTCTTTTGGAAAAGCTGCATTCTGAGACTTTCATCTTCGGCATAAGACCTAGGCTCGCCAATGTATACTTTTAGGTGCGTATAGGGATCGTCTGCCCCATTATATTTTTCAAACTCTGGGACTTAGAATTTGTCAGGATATCGAGCCCCTGGGAATATGCAGAGACTTGAATAGGTGACACCTCCATAGTTTACAGCCCCTTTAATTGAACGGATGGTTTCCTCTATTTGTTGGACTTTCTTTCTTATATCCCCAGTTTCTTGATCATCCCTGAGTTTTGTGATTTCAAGGGTTTTGTTTGTTCCTTTATTAAAATGAGGTTTAGGTATCAGGGTTTCCATCTTTCTTTCAATACCCTGACTGTCCTTAGTGCTAATGACTCTAGTTGAGTAAGCATTGTATGGCCCCAAGTGTTTTTACTTTATTCTTTTTGAAAGACAACCAATTCTTCTATATGATTCCTTAATCCTTCGAACTCCTCTCGAGAGACAGGAGTAAGATCAGGTGGGGCACTTGTATCCATGTCTGACTGTAGGCTTAGTGCCTTTTTAGACTTTGAATAGGTAACGGGACCAATCATTTCCCTATAAAAAGACTATATAGTTTAGTCTGAGAAACGTGGAAATGTGACATGCTATGTAATGTGTTCATTTTTTAGGAGTATTATCCTGCAAAATGGATGTCAGTTGTTTTAATGACAGGATAGCATGACAGGTTTTGATATGAAAAAGGAATGCATGTTCACATACTCCTTTATATTTTCCATTACATTGAGATTGACATTGAAATGAAATTACAAGTAATTGAAATGGGAAGGTATGAAGAGACTTCCCTCTGCATTTGGTTTATTAGAGGCTGACCTATCTTAGGTTATTATCGCGGCTTTTTGGCATAAAGGTCCCCAGATCATCGTAATTTACTTGATTGGAAGTTAATACGATCTTTCAATTGGAGAAAATCTGGGTGGTGCCTTTCCTGAGCCTCATGGAATTAGTCTCCCGGCAAGTCTAGTAATCTAACACTGACGGGATATCCTCCTGGTGGAGGGACCACATAACATACATTCACATACATTGCGTCACACCGTATAGAAATGATGACATGTGCGAAGCACTAATATCACAGGCAGATATGGTGCAAAGCACTAAGTGCATTAAATAAAGCATTAGTACACATTCATTCAAATGTAAATGCAACATCCACACACAAACAGATAAAAGTTTTGAAAAGCTTTTTAATAGCGGCTTAAGCCATCTTACTAGATGTCCCTAGCAGAGTCACCACCTATCGACGTCGAGATTTTTATTTGTCCCTTTCTATTCTTATCTTTTGGTGTTCTCATGTTAGGAGATATTTGTTTAAAAAGGTCCAACATGTATATGTTGACGATTTGACTATAAGAGTCACCAGTTAGTATTTTTAAATGGTTGCACTAAATTAATCGAGGAAAGGTTTGCACAAAGACATAGGGATGTGACACTATTTAAATGGTCTGTAAAACTGAAATTCATTAGGGTTCAGGGGCTTGATTAAGCGAAGGGAAGGTGTTAGGCACCCCTGACTTACGTGATAACACAGTTATCGCCACTTTTTAATTTAAACTTTTATCTAAATGTGTGTGTGTAGGTCTGTGTGCAATTGTTTGGAAGTAGTGTTATGCCTCGTTCGCACCTATATACAAAGGGTTTGAATTTTGTATAAAAGTTCAATTTTAATGAGATATGGTAGTGATGTTTTGTCAAAAAAGTTTTTCAAACCCTTGTGCTCAATAATAATTGAGGTCTTTGATACTTCAATTTTATTATGTGTTCGGCTTGATTGCTTTTATTATTTTTGAGATGCGAAGCATCTTCGAGAAAATAAGATACATAGCAATGTCGAACTCCTTGTGGGCATGAGAGTCATCTAAGGAAATTTAGACACCATGAATAATTTACAAGCTGGCTGCAGCTAAAAATGTCCATCACGGGAACCGAATCAAGATTCAGGAACTGAATCTGTGATCACATGATTCCTAGGCTCACATGATAAAACAATATGTACAAAAGCTAAAACAAGAACTAGATTTGAATAAATCTAAACTATTTCAGCTTCATCGGTTCTAGTTTAGTCACCATAAACCGGTTAAAGTGTGAAATAGCTAGATTGAGATAAATCTAGGTCGTAGGAAAAGCTAGAAAATAAATTAGATTTGAGTAAATCTAAGCATTCCAACTTCAACGGTTCGAGTATAGTCACCATGAACCGATTAAAGTGAGAAATAGCTAGATTTAGGAAAATCTAACCCGCAGCCTGACACACATTATATATATATATATATATATATATATATATATAAATACTTATATATATACTGTTATCAAACTCTATTCGATTGAGCCTTGGTGTGATATCCGGTGCGTTTACGACTTTATATATATATATATATATATATAAGAAATAAAAAGCCACGGATCAACGATCCGGCATACCCACACTTTAACCGGTGAAATAGATATGTAGGTATAGAAGTTAGAAAAAGCGTAAAAATCTGAAATATATTGCAATGGACTGCCAAGAAGACTTCATATAGATTTTGAGGAATGAATACTCGGTTTCCACCAGTTAAATTTCAGTGTGTTGTAAAACACGACCTCAAAAGTGTTTAGAAAAAGGAAGCACTCAATTTGGAGCAGTATAGAGGTGTGTACAGAGTGAAATGGACAAGGTTTCCTCGCTTTTTCTCTTTTTTTTCTTTCCCAAATGAGCGGCCAAGGCCCTTCATTTATAAACCCAATGGCCACCAACGACCCATGGCGTGTGGGTACTACTGCAAAATTGCCGGGTTTGACTGGGCCATGCTTGGTCTTATCGTCTCGAAGTACGTGCACTCAAACGATGCGTTGTCCGCTCGAACCTTCATAACTTTTAATCAGGGAGTCCGATGGAAGCATGTCATACCATTCCGAAAAGCTCTTTCCGAGAGCTACGCAATAACATAGAGCTTGCTTTTTTTAAATCCAAGAAGATGGGTCCATGACCGAAATAATATTTGTAGGTCTCCGTCAGGCAATCCATTGAGCTGTTTTGCGTAGTTTACACTTGGAAATTAAGATAGGGTTCTTATGGGACTTCTTTTGAAGAAGTTTGAGTTGACATGAGTTGATTTGATTTGAGTTGAGTTTGAGTTGGCAAAATGACCATTTTGTCCCTCCTGTGGTTGTCTCTGACTTTAGCGCAGTTGTAGCGGTCTTTTCCCAGGGTTATTTATAAGATTGTCATGTTGTTAACTCTGAATGTCCTCAGGGTTATCTCTGAGGTTGGCTTGACCTCCCTAGGTTAACTCCGGGCATTGAACTTGATCTCCCGGGGTTATCTCTGGGGTTGGGACTAACTTTCCTAGGGTTATCTCTGGGGTTGGAAACTAGATCTCCCGGGGTTATCTCCGGGGTTGGAACTGATGTTGTGGTCCTCTAAGGTTATCTCTGGAGTGTGAAAAAGATGCTTTTGTTTTCCTACATAATTAGTAACAAGAAAATTAAAATTCGAGTGTCTACAGTGGGAACTTTTCGTAGAGGCTGTACATGATTAGTGCATGTAGGTTTAGGCAATAGCTTTGTAGATGAAGGAACCGGTGTATGCTTGTGCGGGTTCCTGTGATTGGACCAAGAGAAGTAGCCTAACCCGGCTGTCCCTATCTAGCTGGGAACTTGAATTGGGCATTTGATTCCTTGTTGATCCCTTCCTAACCCTTGTCCAGGTTGAAAACCCAAGGATATCATTTCTTGACTTGCCGAGATTACCTCAGCGGAAACTATGGGTTCAGAGGTGGAGCCCCAATGGGATGATAGTGAATGTTGCTCACCTCAAGGGCCTGAAAGCTAATAGGCTCAACTTCTTCATTGAAACTGATGAGAGGTATATCACTTTATACAGGATATCCTGGCTCAGCATTAATAGTGACCAGACTATGGTTGATGATATACTTGAGTTGCTAATGAAGAGTGGATGGGACGGATCCCACCATATGAATCCAAGGTCTTTCCAACAGTAAATTGTATCATGTAGTGATCTTGAGCACTTAGAAGGATACATATAATGTATGTGGATCGATTTCCATGGGTAACTCAATATCTCTGATAACATTTTGTCCAGATACATCAAAGGCTTTGATGATTATGCGGTTTCTTTAAATCCTGTTGAGATTGATGCTCATGTTTTCCAATGTGGCATAGGGGCAGATGTTTAGGGATGATCCTTGTTGGGTAAAATCTAATTACGCACAACACGTAAGTATACGTGGTCAACAAGTAATAAAGTGTAAATAGAGTATCGTTCCCACAGAGAATTATTTAATAAAAATCACCAAGTACTAACCCGTAACCAAATCAATCTTATTTAAACAAATGAATTTAAATTTATAATTAAACTAATTCTAAATACCACTAGTTAAATTAAGATTACGGAGATTTAAGATCACAACTTCACTTATTGCTTCATTTAAGTTAACAAACTTCTCATCAACTATTCTCTATCCTGAATTGTTAATCAAGAACACTAAAGCAGATAAAACCACCTCTCGATGCATAATACCCATACTCACTTAAATCCACATATGATAGAATTAAGCAAGACACCCTAATTAACTAATCCACTATATCTCTATGTGAATTACAATTAAAAAGGATTTAAAGCACAAGTTCTCTATAAGATTACATATGGCGTAAAGACATATCTCTATCCTAAACACGAATTATGAATTCCATCTATGCAGAAATCACAAACAAATGCTATCATGATCAGATCTAAACCTATACTTCATCTCTCGAGTTCATATAGATTATCACGGTAATTAATGGCCAATCAATTAAATAATTAAGTCCAAATCACAATAGATAATTCTCACAATAGAACATAATAATTGATAGCGAAGCATATTAAAATAAACTACACAATAAGATCCATTGTAATCTCAAACAAAGAATTAGTTCATTGAATTAAAACTAAGAATCCACACTTGAATACACATTAAAAGATAAGAATAAGATTAAAGAAAAGAATTGAATTTGTTGTCAGTAAATCTCCATCTTCCTCAAGCTTCTGCTCTTGATCTTCAATGGTCTCTAAGTTGCTTCAATCTTTAATTCTAATCTAATCTTGGGTTCCTAATCTAAGAAAGAAAGTATAGAATAAGTTAATAGAAATCTATCCCAAGAGGGATTTTGTGGAGTCTTAGAACTAGCCTCCCAATCTAAGTTAAACTCAAGTATTTATAGTTCTAATGGATATCCTAGCAAATTAGGCAACTAAGAATCTTATTCTAGCTCAATTTGGACATCAAATAACCCAATTCAGCTGTTTTCCCACTAACTATCGCGCCCCGCGCTGTTGTAGCAGAGTTTCTGGTGGCCTAGCGGGCCCCTAGCGCGGTCCGTGCTACTCTGTTTTCTGCTGCAATGTCCTTTGGTAAAATAGGCATAACTTTTGACCTGCTAGGAGTTACGATGCCCGTCAGCTATCAAATCGAAGATATCGACGAGATCTATAACTTTCATTCTTTGAGGATTGACAGATTCCGTCCAGATAAAGGTCAAAATCGGGATTGAAGTAGATGCTATGTAAATGGCAAACATGACAACTCATAGTTATGATCTTTGTTGATAAAAAGGCCATAACTATCGCATCCGAGCTCCAATTGGGAAGATTCAAGATGTTCCGGAAAGCCAAGAACATGCATCCAACTTTGTGTTAAAAGTCTTTCAGTATTCCCTTCTTGCATTTGCTTGCATATTTTAGTCCAAAAGATGTCCGAATTGTTTTTCCTTGCTTCTTCATGCCAATGTCATGTCATAGCCTACAAAATAACATAAAATGTATGAAAAGTAACTAAGAAACATGAATATAAGCAACTAATTCAAGTAACAGATACCAGATAAGTAGGTATAAAACCTACTTATCAATACTCCATCTATTAGCACTCCTCAAACCATATATCTAGAAGATATAACCGCTATGTGCAACTGTAAGAACCTTGAATTTCATGAATAAATAAACTTTTTTATATAATAAGAAAATGAATATTTATTTTAATATAAATATCGATGTGTTGTGAGATGAGTAATTTAATTAATTTAAATTGATTTTATATGAGAATTGAGGATTTTGGAATGTCTTGTGTGGCATGAGAATGGAAGTTTAAGTGGTTTAAATTAATTAAGGAAGGAATAAATTAAGGAGCGAATAATTGATTAATATTATATTATTAATTAAGCGATATTGTGAATAATAAAATACTAATGAGTAAAGTAACTCACATAATTAGAATTATATTGTTCATTTAATTGATGTGTACAAGGTATTTAGAAATATATAGTACCTACATTAAAAAAGAATGTGTAGTGTGACACCTTGTGGTAACTATATAATATATGGAAACTATATAGTAAAATGGAATGAATTATAAGTAACACAAATAATTGTTTATGTGATAATAAATATGTATGGAATATTAAAGAGGTACTATATCAAAGAATTTCAAATTAATTCAATGAGTGAGTCTAATTGGAATAATAAAGTTGTAAAAGATATATTGAATTATTAGTGACCAATTAAACTGGGTCCATACATGTTATAAACATTAATTAGACTAGACTAATGTACATGGATTATATGATGTGGATACATAAATAATCCCTAACTTTCCAATTTGTAGTAGCATTAACACATTAAAATTACATTTTGGGAGTTAAAGAAACCAAACTAAGCATTACAATTACGCTGTTGGGATTTAAAACTCATGTCCCATATTAAGTGTCCCAATAGTGCTCAAATAGTAGCATATATCCTCATTGAGTGAACGTGAGATGCTACAAATTCATGGTGATGATGGCTACGAATTGGCAGTTGGTCAACTCCTTTCTACCCATTGTTTTCTTCCATTTTCCTTTGAATCAAACCATAGTATAAGAACAATGACTGGGAAATGAGTTCTCTATATATATCCCTCTCCTTATCAATTCTCAGTTGCTAAAGAAATTATCTAATAAGTATATACTGAGAGTGAGGGCTGCTGAGCATTAAGGTAGTAGAAGTATTGCATTGAGGGATCAAATTTAAGCTTCAAGGAGGTATAAATTCTGTTTTTGTTCTTGAGTTTGAGTTTTGTCAAAATCTAACAATTTGTTGAATTCTCTGATTAATGGATATAGAATAGCATTACATTGTGTTGTCTGAGTTTGCATACATGTTTAGAATTATGGTAGTTTGTCTGGTTACAGGATTAACATTATATGTGATGAGGCTCTGCATAAGCAGAGCCATATTTTTTGATTTTGTTCGAAATGGCGTGGCCGCGCCACTTCTATAGTACATGATCGCGCGACCGCGTTGGCTATTAGTCATGGATACTACTTTTGGGGTCTTGTGTTATTCTGAGCATGCTATGTCAGTTAAAATATGCATATAAATAGCCTTAACATGTGGAATGAGGTTGCTATGTATATAGTGAAGCTATGTTATTTGATTTTAGTATGAACATTCAAATAAAACTTAAAAGTGTTAGAGACTAGTTTTGATAAACATTATGCAAAACATGTTCTGACTTTGGATACAAGAATATTACGTTCTGATATGTCTTAATATGTGAAAATATGATACCTATATCGTTGAAGATAATATAAACTATTCAAGCATGGGTTAAAGAAAAATTCTAAGTAAAAGACCATAATAGCTATGTGTAAATGAATGATGTGTACACTAAGTTTTGGAACTTAAAAACATGTTATCATAATCTAATTTCATGAAAGCATGACTTAGACTAATGGACTTATTTTGCATGTTTAAATAAGTTTTACTAATGGAGATCTAAAATTTCAAAAACAAACTTGATAAACTCTATACGCTTTGAGTTAGGAATTTGTGAGCATGCGTACATGGTCTAATGTGAATATATGAGAGTATGATGTGTAAAAAGTGGCTTTGCATGCTTAGTTGGTTTAACATGAGATTTTCAATAAAAATGTTGAAGTTAAACACCAAATTTGTTTGGGAATACCCTATCAGTATTCTGAACTTATGGACCATCATGATAGGACACTTTATGCATCTAGACATGATTGATATGTGGATCCATTTAGTTAAACATGTTGTGAACTAGTCAAGCATAGTTTCGAAAGATTTCTAAAGAGATAGAAACTATGTTGAATTAAAATACATGGGTAAGATAACTTGAGTTTGTATATTTAAGGGTTATTAACCTCATTATGTGATATAATGGTTAACCATGAATAACTTGTTGAAAATTGGTCATTTTGCCTTGTTGAGAAAGAGATCTTCCTAAAAGTAAAACCATAGTATTAAGAGAATCTTGGAAAGGCCACAAAGGAGGCCAAACCTATTCATAGATATGACTCTGCAAGTGTCATCATAATTGTTTATAAGTGCGCAAGTATAGCCAAGCTAATGTTTAGCAGTTTTGGTTTGTACAAGGAGCAGCGCGGCCATGCCACTCCTTAGTTCAAAACCATAGCAGCCGCGCCACCCTGCAGTAGGATCAATTTTCTATTGTTAATTTGGGGGATGGTGCATGCTTATATTGTTATCCTAATCTATAACACATGTCCATTATAGTAATCATGTGTTAATAAACATGTTAATGAAATGATCATATGTTGGATAAGTGTTTACAAAGCCAAAATAAGATTTCAAACTAAGTTCTTTAGACGACATAATGTATTAGAAACTGATTTTAATGTTATGTGATGACATACGTATGGGATCATGTGACTAAGAGGAGACTAACGATATATGTTTAGTATTGATGAGTTACACTTATGTATCCTAGTAAATTAAGATAGTAGGTGTACGTGTTGAACTTGTATAACTAATGTGATTATACATGAATAGGATATTATAGTGCATTGGAGTGGTATTAAGATTTACTTTCGTAAACTACACGTAAGGCAAGTACTCGAACCTTACTCTTTATTGAGCATTACTTGAACTTGCGCTATTATTGATCATACAAGTAGAACTTTGAAAGTATAATACTTCGTAATCTAGAAATGAAATAGTTTACAAACCTTGATTCGAACAAAAATTGTTCATATGTATGTTGTGAAAGATAACTGTCTAAGCCATTGCTTCAGCTAGACCATTAATATTTGATCGAAAGCTATCCAAACCAAATTAACTTGGTGCGAACTCTTATAACTAAGTTGAGCAACCCTCTTGGTAGGGGAATTATATATTGTCGGGGAACCGACATGCGCACATGAGAAAGACTAAATGTTATGCATGACATAGGGTACTTTAGGCTGATCACTTGTTGTACTTGTTTTGTAGAATTATTAGTTTATTACTGTTAATTCTAGGAGAAGTTCATAGTCCTTAGTGACTGCTCAGTATTCATTACGTTGAAATCTTGAATTGATTAATCATTGAATATTATTGATATTTTCTGTCCAAAGCAACTATTGTTGATAATCATCGATAATTATTGCTATCTTGAACTATCATTATTGATATACCATTGAGAAACTTAAAACTACAATGATTTCCCTTTTGCTATATTACTTGCTGGAAAAAATTGTTGCTCATTCTTGCTTTCCCTAAAAACATTTTAGTTAAGGCAGAGCAAGGCGGACCCTCAGGCGTTGATAAGGGCAAGAGCAAAGCTACGGAGTAGCTTTGTATTTGTTTAATTAGGAACATTATGAGAATGTTAAGAAATATTGTATTATGTATTAGTTATGTCTAATCTATGGGTAATTATGGTTAAGATATGTAAGAGATGCTTAAATTACGAAACCTTAGGACATGAATGATTATATTAAATAAATGTAATCTATTCTATAATTTTCGTTGCATGAGATGTTTTAGTCATTAGAATTGTAGCACGTGACGAACCAAATTTGAGATATGAGTGTCTAAATTTGGGGGCGTCAGAGGTTAGTATCAAGGCTGTAGTTATAAACCTTAGAAGTGAGAGTCCTTAGATTATAACTTAGGAGAACTTAGAAGATAGAGAGAGATGAAACTCATTTAGAGATTTCCTAGAGAGAGACATAGTATGTTATGGAATATAACTTCATTATATACTATGAACTTATGTTTATTAATATTCTGATGGAGTTGTTGTTTGTTTATCTTATGTTGGTGATTGTAGAATGACTGACATTGGAGGACCTAGCCGAGTAGTAGAGGAGGAGCTGCGTGACATACATGTGGTATTTGAGGCACCATTAATAGCGAAGCCTACATCAGCAGTGGCCCTTATTAATGATGATGACGAGGAAGAGGAGATGGAGCCATTACCCGAGGAGTCTGATCTGGAGAAGGAGCCTGAGCCCATGGAGGACTCCGACGAGGCTACTTTCGAGGATCAGATGTTGGGCGAGTATGAGGATTAGATTCTGGAGTTAGGATGTAGAGTGGAGGAGTTAGAGGCTGAGGCTAGAGAAAGAGAGTTCGAGTTCTAGAAACTGAGGGACAAGGACCATCAGAGGAAGTTAGTAATACAGGAGATGGAGGTGGAGATTGCTCACCACAAGGAGGTAGGAATCCAGATGAGGACTTTATTTTATAGGTCGATGGCTAGGAATGTGGAACTAGTAGGGAAGTTGGAAGAGATAGAATAGATAGAGTTCAGCGAGAGGATGGAGAAGGAAGCACTCCGTACTCAGTTAGAGATGGAGGTGATGTATAGGGTCCACTTCGAGGAGAAGTGGGAAGAAGCTAATGATAGGGCTAGCGACTTAGAAGATGAGGTGAGGAGCAAAATGATGAAGATGAACAAGATGGGCTATGCTCTATTCACGGCCATGGAGAGATTGATAGATGGGGTAAATCACTGCCCGGTAGAGCAGGGACAAACCCAGCACACCATAAGCCGAGATTTGGTGGCGTATATCACTTAGAAGGAGTACCAGAGCGTTGTGGAGTGTGGGATGATAGATTGAGTCTAGTTGTTAGAATTTAGTATTTATAGTATTTCATGTATGATATATATAATCTGTTGTAAAGAAATCTCAGTCTTTTGTATAAGATGTGAGACAGTGTAAACCCCCAAGCTTTTGAAAAATGTTAGAGGGGTAGTATGTTGGTGTTGTCCCTGTCTTTTGTGATAATAGAGGATACGTGTTGTCATTTATAGAAGTATGCTAGAGAGACCATGTAATGTAAAAATTTAGCATATGAATATAAATGATCTTATTTCAGAAACGTGTTATAAAATTTTATTCCTTTTCTTTGAGAAACGTTTAAGTAATATAATTAATAAAAATGAAATTTTGTGATGCAGAAAAATGTCGCCCAAACGTAGAATAATTGCAACAGAAGAGTCTGTTAATGATGAGAGAGGACCAGTAGACCCTATACAAAGGCTAGTACATTTGTTAGGGGAAGCTCTTAGGGGGAGAAATGAACCAGTACCACCCGTTCCTCAAGCAGCTCTAGTAATTAACTTTATGGATTTTAGGAGTGTAGGACCTTCAGAATTTATAGGTACTACTGATCCGATCGTGGCACAGACGTGGATCAAGAGAATGGAGAAGTTTTCACCATCGCTCGTGTGGGTGAAGACCAGAAGACGACATTTGCAACCTATATGATGAGAGGCGAAGCAAACTACTGGTGGGAGGCAAATCAGAAGAGAGCGGGAGAAGGAATAGTAACTTAGGAGAGATTCAAGACTCTGTTCTTCTAGAATTATTTCCCTAAGAGCATGAAAAATAAGATGGAGGTAAATTTCTTAGAACTTAAGCAAGGAGATATGATGGTGGTGCAATACGCGGCTAAGTTTAATGAACTAGCCCGATTTGCTAAACATCGGGTGGTAGATGAAGGGAGGAAAGCTAGGCATTTTGAGCAAGGACTGAAGCCTTGGTTGTTTAACAAGGTGTTGGTTCTTCATATCGATTCTTTTATGACATTGCTAAAGAAGGCTATTATTACAGAGGGAGGAAGTGAAGCTTTAAGTCTTTTTAACAAAGAGATGAAGGGTAAGAGCACAGGAGGAGATAGTTGTGGAGTAAGCATTAGCAGAGGGAGTAATTTAGGAAAAATAAAGTGGGAGAAAAACAACAACAACAACAACAACAACAACAAGAATTTCAACAATCAAGTGGGAAAGTTTTGTGGAGAGTTTAAGAAGAAGGCAGAAGGATGTCCGAAGTGTAGGAGGTAACACCAGGGCGAGTGTTGGAAAAGGCACAATGTATGTTACAATTATAGCCAAGAGGGGCATATTTCACCCAACTGCCCGAAGCCAAAGAAGATCAAAGGTTGTTACACATGTGGTTCGGCGGACCATGTGATTAAGGATTGACCAGAGAAAGGAAGTAGCGGAGGAAGCAGCCAACAAGGAGGAAACGGAAAACTGATGATTGGTAGACCGACGCCATCCAACAGTCCAACTGCCAAAATGTTTAATATGACTATCCAAGACGCAGTAGCTGCGAAGGACGTGGTGTCAGGTATCATCCTGATCAATGATATAAATGCCTATGTATTATTTGATTTGGGTGCCACCTATTCTTTTGTATCTGAGGAATTTGCTAGTCGACTTAATTTACCTCAAGAACGATTAGGAAATCCTTTGACCGTAGAAGTTGTGAATAAGGAATTAATCTTTGTAGAATATATTTACCGAAATTATTGCATAAATATTAAAAATCATGAACTAAGCATAGACTTGATCCCGATAAGATTGGGAGAGTTTGACGTAATATTGGGAATGGATTGGTTGTATAACCATGCTGCGATAATTGACTGTCAGAAAAAAAGTGTGAACCTTCAGACTCTGAATAAGTCTAAGGTGGTATTTTATGGTAGCTCATTGCTTAAGTAATCATGTTTCCTTACGATGATGCAGGCCAAGAGACTGTTCAGGAAAGGATGTGTAGGTTATCTAGCCTATATAGTGGATACCCAGAAAAATGGAGTAGAAATTAAGGATATACCTGTAGTGAGAGAATTTTAGGATATATTTTCGAACGATTTGCATGGTCTTCTGCCAGACAGAGAAATTGAATTTATAATAGACTTAGCACCAGGAACTGCACCGATTTAGAAAGCCCTATATCGTATGGCGCTAGTAGAAATGAAAGAATTGATGATACAATTGCAAGAGTTATTAGATAAGGGTTACATACACCCGAGTGTGTCTCCTTGGGGAGCACCAGTGTTGTTTGTAAAGAAGAAGGATGGATCGATGAGGCTCTGTATCGATTATTGAGAATTGAACAGTGTAACGATTAAGAATAAATATCTATTACCAAGGATAGACGACGTTTTGGATCAACTGTAGGGCGCGAAGTGTTTCTCGAAAATAGATCTACGAATGGGTTATCACTAGTTGAAGGTGCGGGAAGAGGATGTATCAAAGACGGTATTTCGAATTCGTTACGAACATTTTGAATTTTTTGGTAATGACGTCATTCGGGTTGACGAATGCTTCGACAGTGTTTATGTACTTGATGAACCGAGTTTTCAAGCCATTCTTAGATAAATTCGTGGTAGTTTTCATCGACAATATCTTGATCTACTCAAAGATGGAAGAAGAACACACCGAACATCTGAAGAGGGTTTTGGAGGCTTTAAGAAAAGAGAAGTTGTACGCAAATTTTTCTAAATGTGACTTTTTGATGGAGAAAGTTCAATTCTTAGGACACGTGGTGGATAAGGATGGAATTTATGTATACCCTGCAAAGGTAGAAGCAGTGAGTAATTAGGAGCAACCTAAGACACCAACTAAAGTAAAAATTTTCTTAGGGCTAGCTGGGTACTATCGGAGATTTATCCAAGATTTTTCTAAAATAGCAACCCCATTGACCAATTTAACGAGGAAGATGGTGAAGTTCATGTGGAAGAACAAGTGTGAGGAAAGTTTCAAAGAGATGAAAAAGAGACTAAGTGAAGCACCTGTATTATCATTGCCATATGATATAGGAGGATTTGTGGTGTATAGTGATGTGTCGCACAGAGGACTAGGTTGTGTGCTAATACAACATGGCAAGGTCATTGCGTATGTGTCACGACAATTGAAGGATTACAAAAAATGATACCCTACTCATGACTTAGAGTTAGCAGCAGTAGTTTTTGCGTTAAAGATTTGGAGGTGTTATTTGTATGGCAAGAAATATGAGATATACACGGACCACAAGCGTCTGAAATAAATCTTTACACAGAAGGAGTTGAACATGCGTCAAATGAGGTGGTTAGAATTAATCAAGGATTATGACTGCGATATTCTTTATCACCCGGGGAAGGCAAATGTAGTGGTCGACGTACTAAGTAGGAAGGAATGGAGAAGTTATTTCAATTGACAACTCAAGAGGAGTTAATAAGGGATATGCAGAAATTAGAGATAGAAGTAAAGGGACTGGAAAGGTCAAGAGAAAAATTGTTTGCAATAGAATCCAACCTTGTTGGATAAAATAAAGGAATCACAAGAGAATGATGAAGAATGTGAGAAAATTAGAAAGAGGATCACAGAAAATGAGGAAGAAAAGTTCAAGATGGATAGAGACGGTATTTTGAGATTCAAAGGGAGAGTGTAGATGCCAGCGGTAACTGAGTTGAGAGAAGAAATTTTACATGAGGCACATAATACGACGTATTCCGTTCATCTAGGAAGCATGAAGATGTACCGGGATTTGAGGTAATATTTTTGGTGGCTTAATCTTAAACGAGAAATTGCAGAGTGCGTTAGTAGATGTCTTACTTGTTAACGGGTCAACGCAGAGAACCAGAGGCCGAGTGGTCTACTTTGACCGTTGGAAATACCAGAGTTGAAATGGGAGCACATTACGATGGACTTCGTGGTGGGACTTCCAGTCACGCAGAAAGGTTTTGACGCCATTTGGGTTATCATAGATTGACTAACGAAGACGACTCATTTTCTACCGATCAAGATCCGATATTGTTTGAATCAATTAGCAAATCTATACATAAAAAAAATTGTTTCACGACATGGAGTGCCGGTATCGATTGTCTCTGACCGAGATCCGTGCTTCACATCAAAATTCTAGAAGAGCTTGCAAGAAAGGATGGGAACACAGTTGAGTTTAAGTATCACTTATCATCCGCAGATAGACGGAAAAAGTGAACGAACGATACAAACGTTAGAAGACATGCTTAGAATTTGTGTGATGGACTTCAAAGGAAGTTGGGTCAAACACCCAGCCCTAGTAGAATTTGCATACAATAATAATTATCATGCGAGTATAGGCATGCCACCGTACGAAGCTCTTTACAGGAAAAAGTGTAGAACACTATTGTGTTAGGATGAAGTCGGAGAGCGAAAGATGTTAGGGTCAAAATTAGTTCAACAAACCATAGATGTGGTGACATTGATAAGAGCTCGACTAGTAGCTGCACAAGATTGCCTAAAAAAGTACGCAGACTTGCATCGTCATGGCCGTGACTTTGAGATCGGAAGTCATGTTTTCTTAAAAGTATCTCCCTTGAAGGGAAAAATACGATTTGGCAAGAAGGGAAAATTGAGTCCGAGATTCATAGGACCATTCGAGATACTGAAGCGAGTAGGTGAAGTGGCGTACAAAGTTGCACTACCACCTGAGTGGGAGCACATCCATAACGTGTTTCACATCTCTGTGTTAAGTCCATATAAGCCTGACTACAAACACGTGATTTCTTACGAGCCCATTCAAGTAGAGAAGAATCTGGCATATGAAGAAATTCATGTCCAGATATTAGATAGGAAAGAACAGACATTAAGAAATAAAATTATATCTTCAGTAAAAGTGCTTTGGCGAAACCACGACACCGAGGAGGCCATGTGGGAATTAGAAGATAAAATGCGAAGGGATTATCCCCATTTATTCGTGTAACCTTGTACAAATTTTGAGGATGGAATTTTTATAAGGGGGGATGTAAGAACCATGAATTTCATGATTATATAATTTTTTTATATAATAAGAAAATGAAAATTTATTTGAATATAAATATCGATGTGTTGTGAGATGAGTAATTCAATTAATTTAAATTGAATTTATATGAGATTTGAGGATTTTGGAATGCCTTGTGTGGCATGAGAATGGAAGTTTAAGTGGTTTAAATTAAATAAGGAAGGAATAAATTAAGTGAATAATTAATAATTAATTAATTGATATTATTGTGAATAATAAAATACTAATGAGTAAAGTAACTCACATAATTAGAATTATATTGCTCATTTAATTGATGTGTGCTAGGTATGTAGAAATATATAGTACCTACATTAAAAAGAATGTGTAGTGTGACACCTTGTGGTAAATATATAATATATGGAAACTACATAGTAGTAAAATGGAATGAATTAAAAGTAACACAAATAATTGCTTATGTGACAATAAATATGTGTGGAACATTAAAGAGGTACTATATCAAAGAATTTCAAATTAATTCAATGAGTGAGTCTAATTGGAATAATAAAGTTGTAAAGAGATATTGAATTATTAGTGACCAATTAAATTGGGTCCATACATGTTATAAACATTAATTAGACTAGACTAATGTACATGGATTATATGATGTGGATACATAAATAATCCCTAACTTTCCATTATGTAGTAGCAATAATGTCACGCCCCCAAAATAGGTCCACACAACCCAGTCTGAGTCGCCAAATACATGGTACAAAAATTAACTACAAACTTCATTAATCCAACTGTCGTGCAAAATACGACAACACATATGTTGTGGATACTAACTGTGACTCTTATCCCTTTACTTGGATAGCACTTCACATTGATACCTTACAATGGTACCTTACATAAAGGTACAATCAATAACTGTTTTAGAAATTAAAATATTTGTAAAATGCTCAAGGAAACCTTCGTACATGGGAGGCCACGCATCTAAGTTATAATAGATATCATATGACTCGAGAATTATCCTTGGTTGACCCAATAGAACCCAAAGAAAAACGAGAAGATTACTTTCATGTTCTTTCCAATGGTGAGTCTTCTCTTCCCATATAATTTTCTCCATTGTCTCCAATTGAGAATTATATTTCAACCAAACTCCAATATTATATAGGTAGTGCTCATAGATATAATCAGCAAGTGGATGTGCACAACCCTGTCTTATGATAACATGAAGTCGTATGTCATTAGACATTTGGCATGATAGTGTCAAAACACCATTCCAAAGTTGGGTTCACCTCACCCTATTCGATTCACCAAAATCAACGGTTAAAGGACGTATAAAATATGACACATTTATCTAAAATTCTCAATAAAATTGTTTTCATACTATTTTAGGGGAAACCTCAACAACTATAAACCACTGTTCTATTCCCCTGTTACCCATGCTCAACCTAGCTACACTCTTATTACTTGAAAGGAATTGTAAAGCAAAAGGGTGAGCACAACTAGCCCAACAAAGAATATCATGACTAAAGATAATTAAATTATCAATAGTCTCCGTTAGTAATAAATCAGAGATTTAGAACATATAGTAGATGATAAAACTTTTCAACCATAGTTACAGAGGAATGAGCAATCCATTAGAAGAGTGAAATAGACCATAAAGTCTATTATCTTTTCCATGTTAAAAGTCCACCAACAATGTTTTAACCCTGTAACATCAGTCAACAATTTCTATCCAAAATCATGTGAATAACTAATAATCATAATTGTAGTTCTAAATTCCTCTTCTCTTCTAGGACGAAGATAATTTTCATAACCTGTCTTTACCTGAAACATCAAAGATCATGGTTATACCAAATCACAGTTCCTATTCATAATCATACTAATAAATTCATCTTTGCACTACAGGCCAAAGATATTCATCAACAGTTCATCTTTGCACTACCGACCAAAGATATTCTACAACATGTCATCTTTGCACTACGGGCCAAAGATATTCAACAACAGGTCATCTTTGCACTACGGGCCAAAGATATTAATATCAAAAAAGAAATATATATAACAATTTCAGAATTTATATAAACAATAATTATAACCATGTTGATCAATTCACCTTTGTACTTAAGCTAAAGAAATTTAATTATAAATTCAATGGTCATGATCATACCAGTCAACAATTCATCTTTGCACTACTCGCCAAAGAGAACCCATAGTCACGATCATACCAATAATCTACCCATCTTTACACTCAAGTGAAAGAGAAATTTCAGCACCAGGGTTATAAAAATGTTATATATCATAATAAAAACAATATGATCAAAACATGGATTTAATTTCAAGAGTAAGATTCATAAATAACCGATAATTTGGTTAGAAAAAGAAATCAATTTTGTAGTGAATAGTACCCCATTAATAGTAACTCATGAATAGTATCTCGTGAATAATAACTCATATTAAATATATAAGATCAGATATCGTAAATAGTGTCATATATCGTATATAGTGCCATATACATGAATAATTTCGTATACGTAAATAGTATCGTATATGTGAATAGTGTCGTATACGTGAATAGTGTCGTATACGTGAATAGTAACCCCGACTCGAAAAGATAGAAATTCCACAAAAAAAATCATACTTCGTGAATTGTACTCGTGAATAGTATTGTATTCATGACTAGTGTCATATACGTGAATAGTGTCGTATACATGAATAGTAACCTCGACATGTAAAGGTAAAAAATTCATAATAAAATTCATACTAATATTTTGGTATAATGATATTAAAAGAAATAATATCATTTACCAAAAAAATAACATCCCTTACCTCAAAAGAATAGTACTTCTGGCTAAAATATCGGATATAATGCTGAAAGAAACATGCACAGCTTATCAACTCTCAAAGTATCTAAATACTCACAAAAATACATTCGATATTATAGAGAAAGAAAACTTCTGATTCTGGTGTGATTTTCAATTCTAACCAAGCACCCTATTTATAGGAAAATTCCAGAACGCCAAAGCAGACTAAAATTTAATAAAATAATATTTTATTAAAAGTTTCACGCACACCACTTAGACCAAGTTCAGCACACTTGTGATGCCCCCAAAAACAGGTATCTTCCAACCCGACAGATGGTGCTACACGGTACTCATAATTGTACATTCATTCTATTAAAACGACATCAAAATGTGTGTATCAACGACATTCTTATTACATTAATAATATTACATCCCGTTCCCAGGTTCTAAAACCATTACATTCTTTGTTCATCATACTATGATATATATACCACTTACTAGTTTATTACAAGGTAAACTAATCGTTCATCTTCGTGTTGCCTTTATCCTTTTTGGATCCCTCGGTTCGTTCGATCTTAGTTGCATTCATATGGTTCAAGCAAGAGTGAGCATAACAAGCTCAACAAGTACAACAATTTCTTTTAATGACATGCTTGAAACATAGGAATCGTATATCTTCAGTAACTAGATAATAGTTATGAAGTACTATCGATAATTTAAAATAGCACTTCTTTTCCTTTAAAACGTTTTACAATGACAATATTCAATAAAACATCAATTCTGGTCCAAGACCATGAGCATTTCATAATTTCTTTGAAAAGGACAACCCAAAGACTAAGTCCGTAAAAATCCGGCATATCTTACGAGCACTTCAAAAAGATCGACCCATAGTACTCTATATTGATCAACACTACATTTATTAAATGTGTGTACGTTTAAGTTTTGGCAACCTCATGTGCCCATTGAATAATCGATGAAAAATAAATTTGTTTATTTATAATCAGGCTTACCTTGAATCCGTACCAAACAATTGGCGTAGGATAGTGTTATCAATTCTATATGGAAAAACTTATAAAGAAATCAATCAATATTTCAAGAATAGTTTAGCCGAGCTAAAACTAGCATCGACCCTTTCATAAAATAATCCATGCATCTCATAACATGAATCACTGAAAACCTGGCTAACACGAAGGTTAGACAAGCGATAAGAAAAACTTTCCTTCAAATATTCTTGATGAAAAATTACTTTTCCTTTGAGTTTTTATGGTCTCTACAACATATAACTATATAACATACCACATTAGGTCATGAATGAACATACATGGTTCCTAATGAATCTTACCCTTCTTCTCAATCTAATTATGTATTAGATTTGTTATTAATTGTTTCAGCTTGCCATTATATTTTACATCGTTCTTACCAATTTCTTTCTCTTGATTGAAATTATTGCATTAATACAACTCGTTTTGAGTTAAACATCCTTCCTCACGGGTTACTAACGTTTTTACATCACTAACCAAGACTCGATCATTATTGGTTACGTACACTTATTGCATACCATTCACGTTCACATTCAATTGACTTATCTTCAACCTTTAGTATTATACCTAAGGTTTATATCATTAGTAATGATGTTACATTAAGTTGATTAAGGATTTAATTCAGCCTTCATTGACTTCTCCTTTAATTTATATTCAAAAACATCCCTCTCTATGCTTCACTTAGTCTTGGCTGCATGGCTTTAACTCTTGGACTCGCTACGCGTGAGTCTTCAGACTTAAGAAGACTTTAAGCAGCGGCGTTGCGGTGCCATCTCCTTCTATACACGCCAGATCATGCGCACCACTCTTCAGTGGCTAAAGGACCTTCTTGGCGGCTATTTACACTTATTAATGCTTTATCTCAGCATGTGACGCATTCGAGACTCAAGACCAAAAATTTTGACATAAAATTTCTTAAGTGAGATTCCCGGCCTCGTAACTTCTTCGTTATAAGTCCGAATTAGCTCGTTCAAGAGCCTACGGTTCACAAATTACATACTCTACATGTTCATGCAAGAATTTTATCTATTTGACTTCGTTAACTAAAAATTCACCTATTAGTTTATTTTAACAAAAACGATAAACGTTCGTGAACGTTCAATGCTCGTTTCTTCGTTCTAAGTCGAAATTCAGTCATTTTCGAGTTCACAACTCTATAATGCCAAATGAAACTATACTTCATCAAAAACTAACATTTTCAAGCTCAAAGTCAAAATTTGACTTCCATTCTGAGATTTTCACGAATTCGACGATTATCGTCCGAACTCGTGAATTCTGCCATAATTTCATTACTTATGATTTGTTCTTCGTTTCAAATGGATTCTATCCATCATATTAACATCTTAACCTATTCATTTCATTAAATTATATACATGGTAAGTTCTTGTTTGTTCTTTGTGATTTTATAACTTTATTAAAGTATAAAATACATACACTTTCATTTCTCAGGACTTATAATGATTTATGTTTTCTAACCATCATCCTTGTTTCTTATTATCATAAAACCTTATTATTACAACATAAGATAAGTTCCTACAAATTCTTCCTTGTTTCATAACTTATCCATGAACAAAATGCTTATTCACGACTTATTAAGACTTAAGTCCTTTTATTAATCATTCTTACTTCTCCTTATCATACAAATCCTACCACTACTCACTTCTCCAATAATTGAAGAGAAAGAGATTCATGGCTTAAGTTCTTACCCTTGATAATCACTTGATTAAGCTTTAACCTTCTTCTTGCTTCTTGAATTATCAAAAGCTAACTTATTCTAGCTTTTGTAGCTTTTTCTCTCTAACCCATAAGCACCTTATAAGTTGTAAAGTGTTGGATGAAATAAAAAACCAACAAATGAGATCTAAGCTTGCTATTTATAGGATTTCTAAAGTTAGGGCATAAGGGTCATTAATCCAACCCACCTCCTTAATCACCTCCTTACTATTCCTTTACTTAATTATTAAGTTAACTTGCTCACAACATATACTTGGCCATCACAACACTTAGCCATTAAGTTAACTTGTTAATCACATAGTTTATCCTTTGCTTGTTCATCACATAAAAGCATTTTGCTTGCTCATCACACATAAGCACTTTATTTCGCCTTTAAGTTACTTAACTTATTCTTTGCTTAACCCTTAAGTCTACTTGCTCATCACACAAAGTTCTTGGTCACCAATTCACCCATGGGTTGCCCCATGGATCAAGCTTTACCCATTGGATCTTATCTTAGACTTTACATTCAATTAGCTTAATTAACTTATCTTATATATTGGGCTTGTAATTAAATAAACATTCGGCTTGTTTATTAATTCACATTGGACTTAACCATTTCCACCCTTGGGCTTAACCATTCCTATACTTGGGCTTGTATAATTCCTAACAAATCCTACAAATCATAACGTATAATTTAAGTATTAATCTTGTATTCTAACTCGTATACTTATTTAGTATACGACATTCCATCATTCATACAAACTCGTATAATACCTCGTATCATACTCATATTCATTACTTCGTACAATACTTACGTATTATACGATCATTGATTTAATTCATTATACGCATTTAAATTCCTTCTTGGAAATCACTTTCCCTAACCATTAGGTTTTTAAGTCCGCAGGCAAAAAATTGTGTTTGCCATAACTGAAATATTATTAGATATTCCATCTCGCCTCGATATTCTATCATTACGTATTTCTCAGAAGTTCAAAAATAATTCCCGAGCAAAAATGCGTGAATAGTATTTTTTGGAAAATTTCTCGAAAAGTTTTTATTTTTGTCCTGGAAATTCAAACAATTTAATTCTAACACGTAGCCAAAATACTACGACGTTCCGACATATTTAGGTCATAGAGCGACCTTCAATTAGCTTACTCCCATAAACAATTAATTAAATTCATTTAATCCACATAATCAAATAAAAATTTAATTCTTATAAAATTTAATTTTTCTCGGGCGTTAAACACCACAAGTGGGTCCCACCAAATTCAGCATTTTTCCACAAAAATACAAAAGTGGGGCCCACCCATGTTTTAATTAAAAACATTTATTTCCAAAACTTCAATAATTCATAAGAAATAGCCCTTTATCAAAAAAATACAAATTTTATATACATTCCATATAAAATTTAATTCTCTACAACTTTGTAGAAAAAAGTTTTTCCAAATTCCAAACGAAAAATGACCGAAATCCACATCTAGATGATTTTTAACACCTCCATTGTGAAAAAATACTGATAAAATACCTCAGCATTAATTCCTTCATTTATATCCACATAAAATAAATATTTTCTTATCATATGAATTAATAATTAATTATTCACAAATATTATTACAGAATCACAATAATGACAACCAAATCGTTCTGAGAAAGAGGAGCTTTCCGAAGGATTTCTCCTCATCTTGGCCAGCAATTGATTAGGTGACAAACCCTTTTTTAAATGCAAACTTCCTTAGACACTACCAATAATGCTATCTAATAATATTATTCAAATAATATAAATTATTGATCCGATAATGGAAATATCGTAATCGACAATTATTGAAACAACAATAATATAAAATATCAACGTAGCAATTATTGAATCAATAAAATAAAATATTGAACAGTAATTACTGTAACAAGTATTGAGTAGTGCCTTCTTCCGTAAGAATCAATAATCCAAAAATAATGTGCAATACTGTGTGTTACTGTGGAACAACGTGTATTACTTTACTTTACCCGCCGGGTATTCCAACAGTTTCAATGGTAACAACTACGTCGTTATTTATAAAAACTTATACTTGTCATTTTTTTCATCCGACAACTATTCAATTATGGGGCCCATAAATGGTTGCGTCGTCGTACGAATATTCCCCGGCAACAAAGAGTAATTTATAACCAATTGCTTATTTTGAAAAAAAATTATATATCACCCTTAACTTTAAACTTTTATCAATTTAACTATTTACTAAATAGAAAAATTGAATACTTTTATTTCATAAAATTCGGGGTCTTACAATTAACACATTAAAATTATATTTTGGGTGTTAAAGAAACCAAACTAAGCATTAGAATCACGTTGCTGGGATTTAAAACCCGTGTCCCATAATATGTGTCCCAACAGTGCTCAAATAGTAGCTTATATCCTCATTGCGTGAACTTGAGCTGCTACAAATCTATGGTGATGATGGCTATGAATTGGCAGTTGACCAACTCCTTTCTACCCATTGTTTTCTTCCATTTTCCTTTGAATCAAACCATGGTGTAAGAACAATGACTGGGCAATGAGTTCTCTATATATATCCCTCTCCTTCTCAATTCTCAATTGCTAAAGAAATTATCTGATAAGTATATATTGAGAGTGAGGGTTGCTGAGCATTAAGGGAGTAGAAGTACTGCATTGAGGGATCAAATTTGAGCTTCAAGGAGGTATAAATTCTGTTTTTGTTCTTGAGTTTGAGTTTTATCAAAATCTTACAATTTTTTGAATTCTCTGATTAATGGATATAGAATAGCATTACATTCTATTGTCTGAGTTTGCATACATGTTTAGAAGTATGGTAGTTTGTCTGGTTACAAGATTAACATTATATGTGATGAGGCTCTGCAGAAGCAGAGCTATATTTTTTGATTTTGTTCGAAGTGGCACGGCCGCGCCACTTCTATAGTACATATGATGTGCCATGACACTTTTCTGCCAGTCATGGATCTTTGCTTTTGGGGTCTTGTGTTATTCTGAGCATGCTATGTCAGTTAGAATATGCATATAAATAACCTTAACATGTGGAATAAGGTTTCTATGTATATAGTGAAGCCATGTTATTTTATTTTAGTATGAACATTCAAAGAAAACTTAAAAGAGTTAGAAACTAGTTTTGATAAACATTATACAAAACATGTTCTGACTTTGGATACGAGTGTATTACATTCTAATATGTCATGATATGTGACAATATGTTAGATACATTATTGAAGATAATATAAACTATTCAAGCATGAGTTAAAGAAAAATTCTAAGTAAAAGACCATAATAGCTATGTGTAAATGAACGATGTGTACACTAAGTTTTGGAACTCAAAAACATTCTATCATAATCTGATTTCATGAAAGCATGACTTAGACTAGTGGACTTATTTTGCATGCTTAAATAAGTTTTACTAATGGAAATCTAAATTTTCAAAAATAAACTTGATAAACTATATACGCTTTGAGTTAGGAATTTATGAGCATGCTTACGTGGTCTAATGTGAATATATGATAATATGATGTGTAGAAAGTGGCTTTTGCATGCTTAGTTGGTTTGACATGAGATTTTTAATAAAAATAATGAAGTTGAAAACTAACTTTGTTGGGGAATACCCTATTAATATTTTGAACTTATGGACCATCATGATAGGACACTGTATGCATCTAGACATGATTGGTATATGCATCCATTTAGTTAAACATGTTGTGAACTAGGCAAGCATAAATTTGAAAGATTTCTACAAAGATAGAAACTATGTTAAATTGAAATACATGGGTAGGATGACTTGAGCATCTATATTTAAGGGTTATTAACCTCATTATGTGATATAATGGTTAACCATGAATAGCTTGTTGAAAATTGGTCATTTCGCCTTGTTAAGATAGAGATTTTCCTAAAAGCAAAACCATAGTATTAAGAGAATCTTGGAAAGGCCACATAGGAGGCCAAACCTATTCATAGACATAACTCTACAAGTGTTATCATAATTATTTATAAGTGCGCAAGTATGGCCAAGCTAATGTTTAGCAGTTCTAGTTTGAATAAGGAGCAGCAGTTTAGCAGTTCTAGTTTGAACAAGGAGCAGCACGGCCACGCCACTCCTTAGTTCAAATCCAGCGCGGTCGCGCCACCCTGCAATAGGATCAATTTTTTGTTTTTAATTTGGGGGATGGTGCATGCTTATATTGTTACCCTAATCTGTAATACATGTCCATTATAGTAATCATGTGTTAATAAACATGTTAATGAAAGGATGATATGTTGAATAAGTGTTTATAGCCACAAAGCCAAAATAAGATTTCAAACTATGTTCTTTAAACGACATAATGTATTAGAAATTGATTTTCGTGTTATGTGATGACATACGTATGGGATCATGCGACTAAGATGAGACTAACAATATATGTGTAGTATTGATAAGTTACACTTGTGTATTATAGAAAATTAAGACAGTAGGTGTACGTGTTGAACTTGTTTAACTAATGTGATTATACATGAATATGATATTATAGTGCATTCGAGTGGTATTAAGCTTTACTTTGGTAAACTATGCGTAAGGCAAGTACTCGAACCTTACTCTTTATTGAGAATTATTTGAACTTGTGCTATTATTGATTGTACAAGTAGAGCTTTGAAAGTATAATACTTCGTAATCTATAAATGAAATGGTTTAAAAACCTTGATTCGAACAAAAATTGTTCATATATATGTTGTGAAAGAAAACTGTCTAAGCCATTGTTTCGGCTAGACTATTGATATTTGATCGAAAGCTATCCAAATCAAATTAACTTGGTGCGGACTCTTATAACTAAGTTGAACAACCCTCTTGGTAGGGGAATTATATATTGTCGGGGAACTGACGTGCGCATATGAGAAAGACTAAATATTATACATGACATAGGGTACTTTAGGCTGATCACCTATTGTACTTGTTTTGTAGAATTATCAGTTTATTATTGTTAATTCTAGGATAAGTTCATAGTCCTTAGTGACTGCTCAGTATTCATTACGTTAAAAATCTTGAATTGATTAATCATTAAATATTATTGATATTTTCTGTCCAAAGCGACTATTGTTGATAATCATCAATACTTATTGCTATCTTGAACTATCATTATTGATACACCCTTGAGAAACTTAAAACTACATTGATTTCCCTTTTGCTATAAAAATTATTGCTCATTCTTGTTTTCCATAAAAACATTTCAATGAAGGCAGAGCAAGGGAGACCCTCAGGCGTTAATAAGGGCAAGGGCAAAGCTACTGAGTAGTTTTTTTTTGTTTAATTAGGAACATTATGAGAATGTTAAGAAATATTATATTATGTATTACTTATGTCTAATTTATGGTTAATTACGGTAAAGATATATAAGAGATGGTTAAGTTACGAAACCTTGGGACATGAATGATTATATTAAATAAATGTAATCTATTCTATAATTTTTGTTGCATGGGATGTTTTTAATCATTAGAATTATAGCACTTGACGAACCAGATTTGAGATATGAGTGTCTAAATTTGGGAGCATCACAGCAACGGTTTACAATGACCCATCCCTTCGGGAGGTATGTCATCATCGGTGAAGGATATCACATTACTGTTAAAGATGTGAACTACCAGATGATGGAATTTTTCAACAACCACTATCTTTGGCAAGTTGGCTTCTTCTAACACTTTTAGTAAAACCTTCCATTGATCTTCTGAAGAGAAAACCAAGTCCAGGATAGAGATCTATTGTGGAGCTTCTTTAAAGCTTTGAACCACCTTGGCTTTATTATGTCTCATCTTATAGAGGAATTCTTTAATCTTCTCCTTGGGTATTTTCCCCCTAGATCAGATGATAGGCTTCATCACTCGTTGAGGAAGATATAGTGGATTTTATTTAGACAATGTAGCAGTTGTGTTTGATGTTGACCCTTCAGCCTCTCCATAGTTCCATGGAACTTTCTTAAGGCTGATGATAGGATATTGTGGCCTGAATGGAAATATAATTTGCTTTGGTGCAGCCACTTTCAAAGGGTTTTCAACTCCTTTGAGCTGAATTGGTTGAATTATAAGTGGTTTGGTAGCCAAATCTCCTTCAGAGGATATAACTACTATGAATCCCTTCCATCCTAGAGGAAATGTGTCCCCACTCTTAGATGACATAACATCATTGTCTGCCATTTGCAGGTCATCATTGTCAATCATGTTTTGAATAAGATGGTGGGGTGCCCAGCATTCCTTAGTGTTGTGACCGCGAGAGTGGGAATGATACTAACATACTCCAGTGACGTTAAACCGTTTTGAACGTAGGTTGACTGGAGGTAGCAGTGCTGTGATTTTTCCCTCATTAATCAGCATCTGTAATATTTCTTCCATTAGGTGGCCTAAAAAGGTGAATTCCCTTTGGTTGGCAAAGTCCCGACGGGCTTTAGCTTTTG
The DNA here is from genome assembly GCA_020205615.1 of Panax quinquefolius. Classification (NCBI taxonomy): domain Eukaryota; kingdom Viridiplantae; phylum Streptophyta; class Magnoliopsida; order Apiales; family Araliaceae; genus Panax; species Panax quinquefolius. The sequence goes on along the minus strand of CM035152.1, from coordinate 49,942,350 downwards.
TTTTTCTTGCAAACTTTTCCTCCAGTGTTTCACTTTCTTGAGTAAGTGGTGGAGTACTTGTAATAAGAGAAATGAGGCTAGCATGCTCCTGGCTGAACAACAGTCGTGTGACTTGGTGTTGATGAATCACCAGTTCTGCCAGTTGATTGACTTGTTCACCAAGAGACTTTAACTCCCGTTCAATCATGAACCGGAATTGTGAATAATACCATTTGTCAGAATTATCCTTTCTTATTTGGGATGATCCACCCACATATTTGAGGTACTTGGAGGTCTCTCCACTGCCTCCGTTAATCATGTTAACCTCTTCTTCCTTGTGTTGAGGGAGAGGGTTGTCTTGAACATGTGGTTGGTCGGGCTTGGTCACCACGATCTCACCATTGTCAATTAAATCCTAGATCTTATGCTTAAGGGCCCAACAATCTTGAGTTTCATGGCCTAGAGCTCCATCATGTTAAGCACACTTCTTGCTTGTATTGAAACCCTTTCCACTCGGGTTGGCTGGTGGAAGGAGATGTATGATTTTCTTTTGAGTTATCAAAAGTTTGAGAATTTTTCAAGTGAATCCCCTAAGGGTGTGAACACTCTTGAGCGTTTGATTTCTCTACTCTTTTGCAAGGGAGAATTTGAAGATTGAGCTTGAAAAGGGAAATAGTTTCTCCTCTGAACAGGTAACTTTTGATTGCCTTTTTGTCCTTGCAATATCAAGGAAACATCCTCTTCTTTATTCTTATGGACCCTGCGGGGGTTGTTCCCATAACTTCCAGATTGGATATGCTCAGTTATGGCTTTTAAAGTGCTGAGGTCTTGAATCTTCTCAGATTTTAGTCCCATTTCTCCGTGCTTAATCATTTTTGAGAATGGTTTTCCTATTCCATCTAGGACCCACTCATAAAATAGAGCTTCTTGAATATCTATGAAGGTTATCACCATTTCAGACTCTATCATAGATGGGATAACTTGAGCAGCCAGACGTCTCTATCTTTGGGCATACTCTATGAATGACTCATTGACTTGATTCTTGACCTTGGTAATTTGATATCGGTCTGGAGCCATCTGAGTTTGAAAGTTGTATTAACTTAGGAAAGCATGGGCTAACTCCTCATAGCTGTGAATTTTGGAGTTATTCAATCTTGTGTACCATGCTCTGGCTTCTCCAGTTAGACTTTTTGGAAATAGCTGCATTCTGAGATTTTCATTCTCGGCATATGATCTGAGCTCTCCAATGAACACTTTTAAGTGGGTGTAAGGATATCCCAATCCATTATATTTCTCAAAATCGGGAGTTTTGAATTTTTTCAGATAATGAACCCTGGGGAAGATGCAAAGTTCTAAATATGAAACACTTCTGTGTGTTCCAATCCCTTTGATGGACCGAATGGTCTCTTCCATTTGTAGAACTTTCTTTCGAATTTCACCAGTGTTTTGATCTTCTTTAAGATGGGTGATTTTAGGGGTCTTGTTGGTTTTATTAGTCTGAGACTCATGTGCTTGAACTTCATTGTTCGGACCCTGGATTCCTCCATGTGCAGAGCATTCTTCATGGATGGGTATTTGTGGACCCTGAGTTGACTTGTGTAATTCTTTGAGCAGAATAGCCAACTCTGTTATTTGATTGCTTAATCCTTCGAACTCCTCATGAGAGACAGGAGTAAGATTAGGCTGGCCAGATGTAGCCATGTTTGGCTGTAGGCTTAGTGCCTTCTTAGACTTTGAACGGGTAACAGGACCAATCATTTCCCTACAAAAAAGACTTATGTAGTTTAGTCTTAGGGAAACGTGAAAATGTTACATGTTATATAATGAGTTCATTTTTTAGGAGTATTATCCTGTAAAATGGATGTCAATTATTTTAATGACAGGTTTTGATATGAAAAGGGAATGCATGTTCACATATTCCTTTATATTTTCCATTACATTGAGATTGACATGGAAATGAAATTACAAGTAATTAAAATTACAAGTAATTTGAAATGGGAAGGTATGAAGAGACTTCCCTCCGCATTTGGTTTATCTGAGGCTGGCCTATCTTAGGCTACTCTTGCGACTTTTTGGCATGAAGGTTCCCAGATTATCGCAATTTACTCGATAGGAAGTTAATCTGATCTTTCAACTAGAGTGAATCTGGGTGGTGCCTTTCCTGAGCCTCATGGAATTAGTCTCCCGACGAGTCCAGTAATCAAACACCGATGGGATAGCCTCCTGGTGGAGGGACCACACAACATACATTCACATACATCGTATCTCACCGTATGAAAATGATAACATGTGTGAAGCACTAATATCACAGGCAGATATGGTGCGATGCACTAAGTACAGTAAATAAAGCATTAGTACACATTCATTCAAATGTAAATGCAACATCCACACATAAGCAGGTAAAAGTTTTGAAAAGCTTTGAATAGCGGCTTAAGCTTTCTTACTAGGGTCCCCAACAGAGTCGCCACCTATCGATGTCGGGATTTTTATTTGTCCATTTTTGTTCTTGTCTTTTGGTGTTCTCATGTTAGATAAGATTTGTTTTAAAAAATAAGTTTGAAAAGGTCTGACATGTATATGTCGACAATTTGACTATAAGACTCGACAGGTGGTTATTTTTAAATGGTTGCACCAACTCAACCGAGAAAAGGTTTGTACAAAGACCTAGTGATGTGACATTGTTTAACTGGTCTACAAAACTGAAATTTGTTAGGGTCCAGGGGCTTGATTAAGCGGAGGGAAGGTGTTAGTAACCCCCCGACTTCCGTGATAACACGGTTACCGCCACTTTTCATTAAATTTTTCCTATTTATGTGTGTGTGTGTGTATGTGTTAGGTCTATGTGTAGTTATGTCGAAGTAGTGTTATGCCTCATCCGCACCTACATACAAAAATGTTTAATTTTTGTATAAAATTTCAATTTTAACAAGATATAACAATTATGTTTTGTAAAATAGGTTTTTTTCAAACCCTTGTGCTCAATAGTAATTAAGGCCTTTGATACTTCTATTTTATTATGTGTTCGGCTTGATTGCTTTTATTATTTTCGAGATGCGAGGCATCTTCGAGAAAATAAGATACATAGCAGTGCCGAACTCCTTATGGGCGTGAGAGCCATTTAAGGAAATTCAAACACCGTGAATAATTTACAAGTTGGCTGGACCTGAAAATGTCCATCACGAGAACCGAATCTAGCTAGATTCAAGAGTTGACCTATGATCACATGATTTCTAGGCTCAAATGTGAAAGAAATATGTACAAAAGCTAGAAAATTGACTAGAGTTGAATAAATCTAAGCATTCTAGCTTTAATGGTTCCAATTTAGTCACTATAAACCGATCAAAGTGAGAAATTGCCCGATTTAGGCAAATCTAGCCCGCGGGCTAATAAAAGCTAGAAAAAGAACTAGATTTGGATAAATTTAAACCTTTCCAGCTTCAACGGTTCCAGTTTAGTCACCATGAACCGGTCAAAGTAAGAAATGGCTCTATTTAAACAAATCTAGCATGTATATATATATATATATAAAAGCAGTAAATACTTTGAATATTATATTCGGGCTCAATCGAAGCAATGTTCGATAATAATATATATTTATAAGTATTTATATATATAAGCAATAAAAAGCCATGGATCGACGATCCAGGCAAACCCACACGATGCGGCTCTCAACGCGAGTATATATATATATATATATATATATATATATATATATACAAAAGTCATAAAAAGCTTAAAATTTTGAAATATCTTATAATGGGCTGCCAAGAAGACTTCAAATAGCTTTAAATGCCTGAAAATTCAGTTTCCACCGGTTAAATTTCAGTATGTATCAAAACACGAGCTTATAAGTGTTTAGAAAGAAGAATCACTCAGTTTAGAGCACTCTAGATGTGTTTATGGACTGAAATGGACAGAGTTTTCTCTCCTCTTTCTATTTCTTTCTTTTTTTTCAAATGACCAACCAATGGCCTTTATTTATAGAACAGATGGTCGCGGGTCTACCCGTGGCAGCTGCGGGTCTACCTGCGACTACCCTTGTTTCCCTGAGCCATGCGAGTTCCACCATCTCGAAGTACGTGCACTCATGCAACGCGCTATCCGCTCAAACCTTCATAACTTTCAATCTGGGCATCCGATAGAGGCGTTTTGTACCTTTTCGAAATGTTGTTGTCGACAGATACACAATGACATGGGATAAGAGGTTGTATAAAGCCGGGAAGATGGGTCCATGACCAGATCTTGAAGTCTTCAAATTCTATTTGGTGTACTATCTTGTGTAGTAATCACTCGGGATTTTGAGCTATGGTTCTTATGGGACACTCCTGTATGAAATGTGGGTTGAAATGATGTTGAGATGAAGTGAATGTAGTATCGAGGTGGCGAAATGACGATTTTTCCCCTCAACGGGGTTATCTCCGGCTCTGTGCAAATGTAGCAGTCGTTGCTCAGGGTTATCTCTGAGATTGGGCTGCTGTGCATGGTGAATGTCCTCGAGGTTGTCTCCAAGGTGTACTTGACCTCCCGGGGTTATCTCCGGGGTTGGAACTGAGTGCCTCGGAGTTGTCTTCGAGGTTGGAACTAACTTTTCTTGGGTTATCTCCAAAACTAGAATTGCATCCCTCGAGACTATCTCCGAGGTTGGAACTGAATCTCCAGGGGCTGTCTCTGGGACTGAAACTGAATATCTCAGGGTTGTCTACGAGATTAAAATTGGATATCTCGGGGTTGCCTCCAGGATTGAGCTGATTTGACCTCTAGGGTTATCTCTGGAAGATGATTTTGCCCTCCTGCAAGGTTAGTAACAGGAATGCAAACTTTTGAGTGTCTACAGTACACATATGGTTATGGAAAGTTCCTAAACACATAAAGTGTGGTAAGTTTATGGATAATACTCATGCGAATGTTTAGAGTGAAAAAAAGTATTTACAGTATACTTAGCATTGAAGGTGCTAGAGAAGATTAAGTATTGTCGCAAGTAAGACTATGAAGGAAGATGGGGAAAAAGATATTCCAAGTCATCTAACTATGCTAGATTTCAAAGTTTATTGAAATCGTGCTTATATCTACGTTTTGAAAAGAAAAAAATTTGTTCAACTTTTGGAACCAATGGATTTTAAAAGAACTATTCTTTGTATATCTATGCTAATTGTTTCGGCTAGACAGAAGTTGATTTGAAATATAAAAATGAATTTATATCATATGTGCATTTGATGCAAAAATAGTAAAAGGATGGAGTTATTAATGCAATTGAACCTAGTGTTTGATGTGATCTTAGGATCAACAACCCGCTATGCTATGATGTATAATGACAAACTCATAAATTGATGAAGTCCTCAACGTCATGTGAAATAGTACGGTATAATGACATCATAAAACATTTTGAAGTTATGATTAAAAGAATTTAAAGAGTAGTCGATGTTAATTGATTTGACTAGACGAATATTTCAAGTTGATGTTCAATTTATTTGTATAGTCTAAGCTATTTGATTTGGCTAAGACAAATGGTATGTCATGTTTAAAAGGAAATCGAGCTTTCTTTAAGAAGTTATGCTAAACCAAATTATTTTGGTGCGGATCTGATGATTAAGTCTGAGGTGAATACACCCCGAAATGGGGTTATACGATAGGTTGATCACCTACATATAGAAAAGGTAGTTTACTTTCTTGGTGATTGTAAACTGGATGTGATAGAACGGTTTACGGTGAAATATTGTTAAACCTAGTAAGAGTTCATGGTCCATATGACCCCTCAGCAAAGTGTGAAATGTTTTAAAGGAATCTTATATTCCTATTTATTCCTTCTACTTCATAATTCTTGATAAGTTATGAAGGTTAGAGAATGTTTGAAAGATAAGAAATTCTTTGAAGAGAAGTTGAGAAGAAGGGTATGTTAAAATTTTGAGGATGAAATTCTGTGAAAAAGGGGTGAATGTGATGACCTGAGAGATTGAAAGCATAGTTAGACGTGAGGTTTAACTAATGACAATTATGTCAATAGGTGATCCTTAGGAAAAGGATGGTTATAAGAAAGAGAAGAGGTAAGATTAAACCTTTGTGAAAGGTTGCAAAAATAAAGCACCCGGGTATGGGTGTGGTTTTAGAAATTTCGAGGATGGAATTTTTATAAGTGGGGAAGAATGTGACAACCCGAAAAATCGAATTGTCCAGAATTTAAGTTTAAAGAATTAGTTATTAACAAAATAAATTTTTATTAATAATATTATGTGTTATGTGTTTAGTAATCATTCTAGAACCTAGGATGATTATAAAACGGGAGGATTTTGGCTACGAGCTAGACTTAACGAGTAAGAATTTTCAAGACAAAAATAAAACTTTATCGAGAACAAAAATATTATTGAGGAAAAACACGAAATATGCACTATTCACCTGACGAAACCCTAAGGATTAAGGTTTGAATAACCTAAGCCTTTCTGAGAGATCAGTATGTCAAAATGACATTCCGTCAAAAGATTTGACGATAATATGTCGTGAAAAGTTAAGTTAGGCGATAAATTTTTTTCTTAAAAAACGTGCAGAAATTGGACAAAATAAAAATGACAAAAAGTATTGTTGTGTACTTTTCATTCGTTTAACTATGTTAGGAGAAAATATGAAGGAAAACGCTTATCATAAAAAAGTGTTTTTCAATTTTTCAAGGTTTCGAAGAATGCATAAAAGTAAATCTGTAAAGGAAAGACGGAGTATCTAAATATATTTCGATTCCGGGAATCGCTGGTTTTTGAACTGTCGAACGAATTTCGCAAGACAAAACCACGAAGCTTCCGAGAGAAGCTTCGTGAATTGTAAGGAGGTTGGTTAAGGAGGTTGGAATAGTAACTTTGGGGCAAAATGACTATTTTGCCCCTAGCCTTGGTTTTCTATAAAAGGAAAGCATTGCTCATTTGTTGGTGATTTAAAAAATCACCAACACTTGAGAGAGAGAGAGAGAGAGAGAGAAGTCGGATGAGGAGGGAAAGGAAGAGGAAAAGCTAGCCCGAGTGCAAACTTTGTCCTACGGAAGATGATTAAAGAAGAAAGGTAATCCAAAACCTAGTTTAATCTAACTTTTCTTTAAATTTTTTATGTCAACATACATAGCTTAATGAAATCAGAAGTAGAAGATGTTAAGAATGATTTTCATATGGTTTAAATCATGAGAAAATGAAGAAATTAGAATTAAAAGTTTAGTTTATAAATTTCTTAAAAAGCTTTCTTAAGGAAGTATGAATTGCTTAATGAATTTGAACGATCCAAATGAATCATATGAACAAGTCGGTGAAATAAGTAAGGGATGGTGTTTATAACACCAAATTCCAAGAAAAAGGGAAATAATAATCAAAGTATCAATTAAAAATGAAGAACGAGTGATGAACACGTGAGGAATACAAAAAACATTGTTGATGGACAAATTTAAAACCATCATAGTTAAAACTTTTTGTTGATGGACAAGTTTAAAACCATCGTGTATAATTTAGATGCTTATTGCTTGGTTAGGAATGTTAGAAACGTTCATGAAGAATGCATTGAACTTAGCTATAACGAAGTTGTGGCAAAATTTCACAAAATACGAGCAAAAAGTAGAAAGTATGTAAATTAACCCAATGTGTAGGGTTATATAAGAATGTAAGAAAACATAGAAAACGTTAGTCATGGACTCAAGAACAAATGAATTCTGAGTTCGGATGCCCGAATTTCGGACGAACGAACGAAGAACGTTAATAACGTAAAACAAACAAATGATGAAATTTAAACCAATCGAATGGCATGTTAACGGATTAGAAAGAAATTTTTTTCCTAAGGGAGTTGAAGTATGTAAGATAAGGAAGAATTTGTCTTTGGAATGACCTCTTTCCAAGTAATAACGAAGAAGTTATGAGATTCCAAAATAGGCGTCACAAACATGTTCAACACTTAGAAAAATTTTATGAGTTTTAGTACTGGCACTGCAACGCCAGTTATGCCTTGTGAGGCTACGTCAGAAGCAAATTGACGAGGACTCGACTCTTCGCTAAACCGCATCACAAATGTAATGGCTTTTAACAAAGGAAGTGATGTTGCATAAATACTTAAGGGAATTTTTCCCAACTGGAAATTTTTATTGTCCAACTTTTTGGATGGTAATTAAGGGGAAAGCATGAATGTAATATTCATGAAGAAAAATATCTATAATGATGATTAAAACCTAGAGGTTGACGATGAAACGTCGAATAAAGGTTATAAAAATAGCAAACGTGATTCACGTAACCGATATCCGGGGTACGTGGTCGCGATAAAATGTACATATGGGATTACTATAATTGTGATTCCTTAGACGTTGAGTGACGAGGGTGATGTATAACATTTTGATGTTATGATGTCATAATGAGATATAAGTGTAAAGCCTGTAAACTCTGTAAACGCAATATAGTTATTGCGTTGAATGATTAGTCATAGCATACCACGAATCGTAAGGCTTCGACATTAAGAAAGAATGATGAATGTAGTGTTCATGTAATGGATCATGAAGGAGAGTGATTAGAACCTTAAGTAAAAGTTTAATGAAGGTTTAAACAAAGAACAACGTGAATGGAGAATATGTAAACAATCCTCGTGAATCGTATTCGTGTCATGTGAACGTTCTAAGCATACATTGGTTGTATGACTTAGACATTGACGAAGATAGTAAGTAAGATATGAATTATCAAGAAAGCCGTAACAAACGGTAATAAGTTTAATGAAAGTCCGAGTGTGAGTTGGATAGAGAATGTTACAATGAACGTAACCGTTAAACACTTAAGCCGACGTAAGGGTTGAGTGTACGCGAATATTAAACGATTAGAAGCTACACACTGTGTATGGTTTAACTATAAGGTAATGAATAATAATGACCTATGAACGGTGAAGAAACTGAATTAATGACCATGACGTATAACGTTAAGAAGCCGAGTTAATGATTATAACTTGGATAACGTTCCGAGTTGAATGAACTTGACGTTATAAGATATAAATGAGGTAATGTAAAATGATTAACTCTATGAACGCATAGTATTAACATTGAATGATCGTTCTAAGTATACAAAAGACTATATGACTTAGACGATAGGGAATAAATCACGTGGTATGGCATTTAGTTGCCAGAAAGCCATAAGGAATGGGAAATCAACTTAACAAACATTATCACTTTAATGGTTTGAATAAGTTAAGTTTAGGTTGTCGTACAATCGTAATCTTTAATGGTTGACATATGGGAGCTGGGCTAAACAATTCCTTCAAAAAGCGGAGGTATATACGAACTAGTAACCAATCTAACTCGCTGTGAAAGAAAGTGTAGATGAGACATGAAACTAGTTTGTTGGTTGTTTGTGGGAAACCACTCAGAGTACCATATGGAATACTGTTAGGAATAAGCATGTGAATGATATTCCTATTTACATATGATTTAATTATGATATATATATATATATATGAATGAATATGCAAGTATGCTTGCATTAAGAAAAGCTATAAAGTCCTCTGATAGATTATAGAAACATATGTACAAGGACTTAGAATGAATTGATCAAATATATTAGGTTGATCCTACATAAGCTAAACAGCTTTATAAAGTCCTTAAAATGAAATGATGTACAAGGACTATAAATATAGAAAGATCAAGCATGTTAAGTTGATCTTATGATGTAATAGATAGGCCTGTCTGATCGTCGAGTACTGCACCAGAAATCGTAGTCTGCCAAGAGAGTCAAGGAAAACTTGAAAGCTATCAAGGCAGAATCGTAGTCTACAAGATAGTAGATCTTAGAGTTCGTAGACTGTCAGGAGAGACGAGGAAGGATCCTAGTGTGTTGAGTAGCACTTCCTCGGATCCGTAGTCTACTGAGGAAGTCATGTTTAGAATCGTAGAGACAGCCTGCCTACGAGCCGACCAAGCATCTGCCGAAGCTAAGTCAAGAATCATAGACTACACTCAGAGTCGTAGAGTCTACTGATCGTATCAGAGGCAGAGATAGGAGTCGAGCAAGATCAGATGAAGACAACAAGCACAACGACAGAAATCGCAGAGTGTCAAGATATGATCTTGAAGTCGTAGCGTCTGCACAATCGAAGCTGAATCGTAGAGTGTAGAGCTGAGACTTCAACAAATGTGCTCACAACGACAAGGCAAAATCGTAGAGCTAATACGATTCTCAACAAATGAGCACTCCTAGAATATCCAAAGAAATGAAGCCTCTGGTTGGTACTGCAAAGATACATCCCACCTGAAGGAAACCAGAGAGCACTCAACGAATGACATGCAAGCTAACAGAAGATCTAAGCATTAACTCAATCAGCATCCAGATTCAGTTGTGAAGCCATTTGAGATGAAGTCTTCCACAAGTTGATCATAAGAAGACTTCAATAACTGACTAAGGAAAGTTAGCCAGTACAGTTGTTGTCAAGTAAATAGAAGATATTGATCTTGGAAGCAACCAGGATTGTAGTGTTTGCCAAACAAAGAAAGAACGATGGAATGTACACTAAGATATCGGTCACCGACCAAGAACAAGGCTAAAGTGATTAAACATCGGGTCACCCATTGATGATAAGTGAACGGGAGATCACAAGGAGAAAGCGAAATGGACACTTGATAAATCAAGTGTCTTGCTATTCAGAAGGGACCAGAACAAAGAATCAAGCCATCAGTATCTGAGAGCAGTCGAAGTAAACAAAAGTGTTGAAGCACTGTACAAGAGAAGGAAGAAGTATTCTACATTGCAGATCTAATGAACACTCTTCAAGATCGTAGTGTTGTCTCTACCGTCAACTAGACACTACGATCAGGTACAAGAAATGTGTGCATCAGAATTGTAGAGTTCAAACAACTGAGTATTGAAGAATTGGCAACGGTTCAACCCAAAGATTTATATTCGAACAAAGTTTATTGAGAGCATCGATGCAAAATGAGAACCTCTGATCTAGAAATCAGAAGGGGGAAATAAAGTCGTCAACCTGCCCGAGACATCAAAGTGACATCTCTGACGGGGTAGGTGAAACAGTAGACTACAGTGTCAGAAAGTCATGTCATGTCACATCTGCAGTCTACACCAAATAACTCGAGATCTGCGAGGCAATTCAAAAAGCTTTTAATGGTTACTTTCCAACGGGAAGATTGGGAAGCAGTATAAATCAACAGAGGTTCAAAGATCAAGAGTTGTTAATAATTGCTAAATTGCAGAATCGTTGAGTTGTTGGAATGCTATTTTTAACTCTACAAGTTCCATCAGAGAATAAGAGAACAAGTCTCAGTGACAGTGAGACTATATAGGTGGAAGTGAAGCAGCTTTGAACAAGTCTGAGTCTGATCCTAGGCACAAACATTTTTCTAAACTTAGTTTAGTAGTAAGTCACTTGTTATATGCAGATGAGCTCACATGTTGGAAATATTGTAGGCACAGTAAATGTGTATAAACACCGAAGTCGCTTTCAGATTGGTCCATGTTCTTGATTGTCATATCAACAAGATCAATCTCTTCATGGCCAATAATCTTGTAGTCCGAAGATCAGGCTAGAAAGCTCCAAAGACATCAAAAGAAAAGAGTCAAACATTCACCAGCCTGAAAAGATGAAAAGGCCACACATGCTAAGAAATGCTTATCTGGGGAAGAAAGAAGAACTTCTCAAACATGTATCTGGCCAACCAGTAGCTGAATGTAAACCTTTTGAACTAAAAGGATGTCGAAGAACTAAAGATGTTGATACCTTCTTAGCTTTCATCTTCAAGACCACGACTGATTGATTGAAGGTCAACTGGAGCAACTAGCTGTCAGGAGCAAATGAGAAACTATGCACATCATTGCCTAAACTCGGTATATCTAAGATAAATGACTGTTAAGAAACTGACAATAAAAAGGTACGGTTCCTCACTAAAATAAATATGTACATCATGATTGGACCTCCTTGTGAACTATAACAGCATTCTTTCAAGGAATCATAATCTACCTAAAAAGGTGAAGAGAGAAAGTACACTAAGGGTGGAAACTCTAAAGCCTATAAACTTTCTCTCCATCCAATTTTTAGGTTGAAGATGAGATCTTGAAAGAAATCTGAAATGGGTCATAAGAGCATCACAGGTTGAATTAATTTTATGTGAAGAAATCTTTGGTGATGGGTTAGTATGTATGTACAACCTATGGTCTAAGTGTTTAATAACACACAGAGTATGATCAGTTCTACAAGAGTATCTTGAAGATTCGTAGAAACTGATCACCTCCATGAATCAACCAGATACAAATAAATCGTAGAGTTAATTCTCACTCTATGAACATTTAAATCATGTGAACATAACCTAGCAAATGATGAAACCATCAAAGAAAGAGTGTGTTTTATTAAAATAGCAAATCATACACACACTCACCATCATGAATCTCAAAATGCATTATCTAAATTAGTTACATGCATGAATATGACTGTTGGTGATAAATATGATGATTTTCCAAATATATGAGGAACATGGGTTTAGAAAACTAACCTAGCAGGACCCATTTAATTATGGGTACCAAAATAGAAATGTATCTAAACTTACAGGTACCTGGTCTATCTAACCACACTAAGGAAGCAAGTCATTCAACCAAAGATGTAAAAGGGTTTTAGATGACAAATCATTCAAAGCATGTCATAAGAGAAGAATCCTCAATGAAGCTCACCACAGAGGATAATCAAGTGTCAAACATGAGGAACTCATTACAGGAGCAGAACTCCACAAGTACATACTGAAAAAGAAAACTACAATCGTAGTGTTGTCAAATGATCGTAGAATGTTCAGTCCTAGAGATATCCATGTCTATGATGTAAACAGATTCAATTGTCAGGTATTACTCCAGCTCGAAAGAGACATGCAAGGATACCTCCTAATGCACATGAAGAAAAAGAAATCACACCTCATTTAAAAGACAAAGATCAACCCATGGGGAGCAAAGTGATCATTAAGGAACAACAAAGACCGAGATATACTATGAAGAAATGTACCAGCTACAGAGTCCCAAAACTTTGTTGTTGATGAACCAAATGAAGATCCATAGTCAGTAGGAACGTCTCAAAATGTACTACTGATAACCTATCAGTCACCCAACTCAAAATTGTGGAGTGCCTATGATCAAACATCTGATCGTAGTGTAAGAGCAGGAGGACACCACGATTGCAGCAAATGCAATTGTCAAAAGATGATAGAGGACCTCCCCATCAGAAAAGGTCAAATGAGATATCAGTGCAAATTACTTCTAAAGTACCTCATCTGGAAAGCGCCTTAGGGATAAACCTGACCTTCCCGAGCTACCTTATCCCAGAAGGATTTCTTGATCAAGTTCATCTCAAGGACCAAGACAATTAACGATCGTAGAGTAGAGTTTGAAGAGAACTCAACGATCGTGATGTAACCTCAACGATCGTAGTGCAACCTCGGCCGATCGTGAAAAGATTTCTGACGATCATAGTCTTACAAGAGGCTACTCCTAACTCATGAGGAGCTTGAAAGAACGGGACAATTGCTCAACCATTCAAATTATGAGAGAGATAAGTTCGAATATAGTTTGGAAAGATATCATGCAAACGCATCTCAGAACTTAAGTGCCCAAATTGGCTTGGGGTACATCAATGTCCAAGCTATACAATTTCATGATGAGGATCAATGTCAAAACCATCCACTACAGCATCTCTCAAAAGTTGATCATTAATTCAACAAAGGAAAATGTAGAGTCCATAGCTGTCTTACCATCCTACTCTACGAACCAAGATGGTCAATGTTGATCGATTTCAAAATCAATGAATACGTGCAAGTATACACGGTCAACAAGTAATAAAGTGAAAGTAGAGTATCATTCCCACGAGGAATTATTTAATAAAATTACCAATTACTAATTCTTAACCAAATCAATTTTATTTAAACAATAGCAAATTGTGAATTTTCTAATTAAGAAAACTAAATTAACTAATTAAAACTAGGTTACTTTATAAATGAATTCAAATAAATAAAGGCTAAGACTCCAATATCCCCAATTATGAACTATAAACCAATTATCCAATTATCCCAATTATTATGTCTATCAATTGTTAATGTGAATTCTCAAGTGCCAAAAGCCCTTTCATAAGTAATCATTTGCCTTCTATTTAACCCAGATTAATTTTGCTATATCTCTATGCAAAATAATTGAATTAAACTCACATAACCCCAATTCCTTATGTGTTACATGCGCAAATAGATATTCTCATTCTATTCACAAACCTACTTATTCACTGTGGCAAATAACTAAGTCACATGTCACCACGCCAGCTTCTAACCCTAGAATTCCTTTCTCAATTCCTTCTAGAGTAACAAGGTAATTATCGATCGATAATTAATCAATAAGCACAAAGCAAGATGAACAATTCACTTCAACATAAATAATTAGAATAAATCAAATAATCAATTCATAATCATAAAAAGTTCAATTGAAATCTTAATGAAAGAGTTAGTTCATAATTAATGAATTAAAACCAAGAATCCACAACTGAATAGACATTAAAAGATAAAAGAATGAGAAGAGAAGAGAATATAATCTGTTGTCAAGAACTGATGCTCCCTCTCGCTTCTCGCTTCTCGATCTTCAATGGTCTCCAAGTCGCTTCAATCCCCAAAACTAATAAGAACTAGGGTTATGTTCTAATCTAAAGGAGTGTTTAATCTAGTCTAATCTATGTAATCTCCTTTTATTTCATGCCTTACATCATGTATTTATAGGTTACAAGTCCAATTTTTTGTTTTGAAACAAACCCAATCCAATTTGGAGTCAAAAGGTGTCAAAATTCGCCAAAACGCTGGCCTGCAGCCAACACTAAACCTCTTCCCCAAAGCCTTCAAAGATCGGGCACGATGCTCGACATCGCTTTATAGCACCCCTTTGCTGCAAATAAGCTTCAAAAATTAGCGCCCTTAGGCTACCACTTTTTTCCTCGACATTTTCGCTCCGACGTCCCTTTGGGAAAATGGCCATAACATCTTCGTCTCAACTCCGATTTAGATGATTCAAGATGATCCGGAAAGAGGAAAAGTAGATCTACAACTTTCAGTCTTTAATATTTTCGAAATAAGGTCTGTAACAATACTCAAATTGGCTCTGAAGTGACTGTTGTGTAACTGGCAAGCCGAAAATGTGAATCTAGCCACCCCGAACGTCGATCCATGTAACTTTTGTCCCAATTCCTACAAAACAACATAAAACATGCTTGAATAGACATAAACACTTAAAAACTAAACTAAAAGACTTGAGAACAACAATAAATTAAGCCCGAATGTATCCAATTCATGTGTATAAAACTCACTCATCAAATACCCCCAAACTTAAACCATTGCTTGTCCTCAAGCAAAAACACAACAGACTAAAAATAAACAAAATAACTCAACTAAATGAATGCATATGCATAATCTACTTCCTAATATACCTACGAACCGAGTAATAAATCAAGATGATATATATAAACAGCCTCAAAGATACCATTGATACTTAAATAATATATCCAATCAATTCAAAATCCATAACTCTAATCAATTAGTCAACCCAAACTCATGTCATCACCCATGTTATGTGTGTGTGCTTGTTAACCATTCTAACCAACCACAGCTCAAGATAATCACATAACAAACTTCTTATAAGGAAAATTTTAGTTCCAATTCAATTACTTTTGTGAACATGACAACCCTAAGCTAAAACTAAGCAATTACCAAATCTTAAGGTAAATACAGATTTATTTATACTCTTATTCAATCACGAGGCATTTTTGCTTTTTCTCGTGTTTTTTTTTTTCATGGTCAGGTATTGTCTCATTCCATTAGGCTAACAAAGGCCATCCCTTAGCGAGCTTTTTTAACCAACGACTCCTGCACTATATAAGACCTTAGGGCACTAGGTGTTAAGACACCCCTTCTGCGCATTTTGCTCAAGTAACAAAGGCCCCAAAACAAAACTAACCATAGTTTTTCTTTCTTTTTTTTTCATCATCTCTTTTTTTTTTTTCTTTTTCCGATTTTCTATTTTTTTTTTTTTCATCAATTTTTTTTTAGTATATATATCCCATAGATTCCCCAAACTCAAGCTTTTACGTCATTCCAACCTTTACCGCCAGCCACTAATTTCCTTAAATTTTAACCAAGATTTTCCTCGTAAACAAATTATGAAACCCTTGAACCAAGTGGATTAAAAAAGTTTAAACTTTAAGTGCTAACCTACACATAAGTTTCAGATGTGCTCAGATTATCATCATGATTAAAATTAGAACTCATCATCAATTATTAACACTGTTCAAGTTAACATGCAAAACCAATCTTATCATAGGCCGAGCTAAGACCACACCAACCTATCACACAGATTCATACAAAAATAAGAAAAAAATGCAATTATACTACATGAACACATATATGAAGATGCAAAAAAAATACCATGTATTATATGCAACCTAAAAAAACATAATGCTAACACATAAAAAAAATAAACTACTATGCAGATAACTAACTATATGCAGTACGACACTAAAATGCCCCCAAACTTAAACTAGGCATTGTCCTCAATGGCTACAATATAAAAAATTAAAGCAGAGGACTTCCAAAAATATAGCAATCTTCCTCCTCATCCGCTAAGTTTGAGAATAGGCTAGACATGGAACAAATTGGGCACCATACTTGAATTTGACTTGAATAACCTCAGAAACCATGATAGAAGCAATTTTATTAAATCCTAAATAAATACAAATTCAAAACTACTAATATAAAACTTAATAAAAACTAAAAATATAAATTGAACTTGGGTTACCTCCCAATAAGCGCTTGTTTTATAGTCTCACCGACTTCTTCAATTCTCTATCCAATTCCCCTACAAAATTAAGGAAAACTCCATCCATCGTAAGCAATGTTACTTTTGGGAGGTTCCCATTAGCAAAAACCTTTGAATTAAAGTCACCTAGCATGCTCTTTGTAGATAGGATCCCCATTAAGAACTAAGAAACCACTAGGTGTTTCCTCCATTATGTCGATGATCGATTAGGGCATCAAGCTTAATAAACATAATGGAATCTTCCTCTATCTTCTCCTTTTCATCCCACCACGACTCCACAACCAGACTAGCTCTTACGCTACCAAGAGCTTTGCGACGACATGATTTCCAATTGGGCATGGTTTTGCAAACCGCCTTGATTCTTGAACTTCAAAGTGGAGGAGGCACATGGATACTAATGAAATTGGCTCATCTTCGTTGGTACTCAAAGTTAGATCTTTGTCGATCTCTTTTCTTGGTCCCCAAGTCTTTCCTCTCTTTAACATCTATATCATTTGGCACATCTAGTTGCAGATTTGGTTCTGCTCACCATCACCTCGTAATTCATGTCATAGAGCCAAGTGTATTGAGGATTTATTGTTTAACGACGTGCTATCTACCCCCAATTGATTTTCCAG
The DNA here is from genome assembly GCA_020205615.1 of Panax quinquefolius. NCBI lineage: Eukaryota > Viridiplantae > Streptophyta > Magnoliopsida > Apiales > Araliaceae > Panax > Panax quinquefolius. The sequence continues at coordinate 49,924,937 of CM035152.1, read as the reverse complement.
ATTCTTGATCGATGCATTCGACTTTGTATACTCACCCCATATGATTAAGTTTCTTTTCATGTTCCTCGTGTTTCTTTTCGTAAGCTTTAATAACTTTTTCCAAGGTTTCCTCCCAATTTGAATGTTCTTCCCACAGAAGTGGAGGTGGACACGAAATCCGGTGGGTATGTTGACTTGGAGCATAAAATTAATCTTGATTGATACTCCATGAAAAATCCGTGATACCCCCAATCCCGATGATAGTTGTTGGGATAAACATAATTATTGGGGTAATCACCACCATACTGTACCGGCTCGAAACTGATGGTGCATTGATGACTCATATGATTTCCAAAGACAATAATCACAAGTAACCGCCACACTTTGACGACGCTGAGCTTTAAAAGCTTCAAACATCCTCGAAAGTGTTCCATCTATTCTCGACAATGCGTAAAGTTTCTCGAGTCTCATCAATCTCCGCCCCCTCGTCGAGCCATTTTCGTATGGCCATTGATACGCAAAGTCATCCATGGTACCTAAAAAAGAGAGAAATATAGAAGAGAATTAAAATTAAAATTAAAATTAAAATGTTTAAATTAAGACTAATTTGATTAAAATTAATATTGGTAAAAAATATTAAATTAATTCCCTAAGAATTACGCGCCAAAAACTTGTTGATCAATTTCATGAATCAATGAATACGCAAGTATACACGGCCAACAAGTAATAAAGTGAAAGTAGAGTATCGTTCTCCCACGAGGAATTATTAAATAAAATTACCAATTACTAACTCTTAACCAAATCAATTTTATTTAAACAATAGCAAATTGTGAATTTTCTAATTAAGAAAACTAAATTAACTAATTAAAACTAGGTTACTTTATAAATGAATTCAAATAAATAAAGGCTAAGACTCCAATATCCCCAATTATGAACTATAAACCAATTATCCAATTATCCCAATTATTATGTTCACTCAATTGTTCACAGAATTCTTAAGTGCCAAAAGCCCTTTCTCAAGTGATCATTTGCCTTCTATTTAACCCAGATTAATTTTGCTATCTCTCTATGCAAAACAATTGAATTAAACATTTTACAACCCCAATTCCTTATGTGTTACATGCAAATAAATAGATATTCTCAATCTATTCACAAACCTACTTATTCACTCAAAATAACTAAGTCACATGTCACCATGCCAGCTTCTAACCCTAGAATTCCTTTCTCAATTTCTTCTAGAGTAACAAGGTAATTACTGATCAAATAATTAATCAATAAGCACAAAGCAAGATGAATAATTCACTTCAACTTAAATAATTAGGATAAATCAAATAATCAATTCATAATCATAAAAAGTTCAATTGAAATCTTAATGAAAGAGTTAGTTCATAATTAATGAAGTAAAATCAAGAATCCACAATCCGAATAGACATTAAAAGATAAAAGAATGAGAAGAGAAGAGAATATAATCTGTTGTCAAGAACTCGATGCTCCCTCTCGCTTCTTGCTTCGATCTTCAATGGTCTCCAAGTTGCTTTCAATCTCCAAAACTAATAAGAACTAGGGTTATGTTCTAATCTAAAGGATTGTTTAATCTAGTCTAATCTATGTAATCTCCTTTTTTTATGCCTTACATCATGTATTTATAGGTTACAAGTCCAATTTTTAGTTTTGAAACAAGCCCAATCCAATTTGGAGTAAAAAGGTGTCAAAATTACCTAAAACGCGGCCGTGTCGCACTCCAACCTCTTCCCTCAGCGGCCCCAAATACTAGGCACGACGCTCGACATCGCCTTATAGCCCCTTTTTCAGGCTGCAAATAAGTTTAAAATTAGCGCCTACACTACCACTTTTTTCTCGAAATTTTCTACTACGACGTCCTTTGGGAAAATTCTCATAACTTCTTCGTTCGAACTCTGATTTAGATGATTCAAGATGATCCGGAAAGAGGAAAAGTAGATCTACAACTTTCATTCTTTAATATTTCCGAAATAAGGTCTGTAGAAATACTAAAATTGGCTCTGAAGTGACTGATGTATAAATGGCAAGCCGAAAACGCGAATCTAGCCACCCCGAATGTCGATCCATGTAACTTTTGTCCCAATTCCTACAAAACAACATAAAACATGCTTGAATGGACATAAACACTTAAAAACTATACTAAATGACTTGAGAACAACAATAAATTAAGCCCGAATGTATCCAATTCATGTGTATAAAACTCACTCATCAGTCACCGGTAAATCCACGTTATTGACGACTACTTGGTTTTAAAAAAAAAAAAAAAAGGGACATTAAACTGAAGAGTTAATGGGGGAGTTACAGCTCATTACTGGCCATCATGCAACCAATGGCTACTTGACACATCACAGCGTATGCTGAGTTAAAAGGAACTGCCATAAAGATAAATTCAAAATTTGAAAATTGTTATTAGAAACCAAACCTCTTTCCCTCTCTTTTTCAAACCCTAAAAGCTTCCTCACATACTAAATCCATTAACCCTCCAAATTCTTGCCCAAATCACACTAAACTATCTCTCATAAGACTCCCTAAAACAAATACCCATATTCTTCGAACTCCTCAAATGGCAGATTGGCGAGTAATCACTAGCTTTCAGCTAGGAACCTAGACATTCAAACAATCTGAGAAGAAGTTCAGGGATATTCTTGAACTTGTGAAGAAGGCTATGTTCTCAGAATGTCTTAAGGCAAACACATGAATATATGGTGACCTGGTCAAAGAGTTTCATTCAAATGTAACCGTAAATTCTGGAACCCTCTCCACCAAGGTTAAGGGTCAGATTCTGAGGCTAAACTCTTCTAACATCAATCAATGCTTAGGCCTTCCTGACCGAGATCTGAAAAGCCGGGAAGAGATCGACACTGAAAAAGCTAAGAAGATTATGCAGTACAAAAGAAACCCTAGTATGAAGGACATGAAGAAAAAGGAGTTTCCTGAAGAATTCGAGTTCCTTACTGAAATAGTGGGTAAATGTATCTTATGCAAAGACACTGCATATGATACTGTGATTGACCAACAACTGAAGATCATGTCTACTAGAGTCCTGAAAGAACACAATAACTTTGGAGCTATCCTGCTTGATCATATGTCTAAGTGGCTGAATAAGGAAGAAAAGAAATGGTTAACTGAAAAACCACTCACAAAGGTTTTTCATGGAAGGTTCTTAAGTATCATCTTGAAGAGAAAGTTAAAGAATAAAATTAAGGATGATGAGGGCAAAATTCTTAATGTTCATAAAGTAATGTCTTCACAGTTGTTTATAAACTGGAAGAAAATTCCCAAGGAGAACAAGAGGCTAATAACAACTGGGAGCAGCAGCAAGGTCTCTGTCAAGAAAAGGAAGGCACAAGAAGTGGAAAACTCTCAATCTGATGACTCTGCATCAGTTGTTGTTACACCAACAAAGAAGAAGTCTAAAAATGTGAAGAATACAGACTCTTTGTCAAGCCATGTCTCCACTGACAGGAAGAAATAAGGAGCAAGAGAAAAACCAGCATCAACTGCTGAAACCCCAAAAAGAAGGAGTAACAGACTACTCCAAGAACCACCCAAGAAGAAAGCAAAAGTGATGACGAAATTAGTTCCAGTTCCCCTAGAAAGTTCATCCAACAAAGAAGAAAATGTAGAATCTGAATATGGGAAGGGAGCTGAAAGCTCTAAGATTGAACCCTCAAAGAGCAAATCCAGGAATGAGGAAGAAGTTGAATCTATGAAAGGAAGAACCAAGTCTGATGGTGAAGAAAAAGAATGTGCAAGCCCTATGGCTAACTCTCAAAGCATCCACTCTGATGATGAAGAAAGGTTGCAAGTTGACACAATAACATCCTCTACTGCAAATGCTCTAATAAACTCAAAAGATGTCGAGTTTGAAGAAAAAGAACATGCCCCTACTATTGCTGAACATCAAGTTATTCTGTGTGATGATACAGAAGCTTTGGATTCTAAAGAAGAAGAGGAGTCTGAAACTCCTATAGCTGATGTAAAACACCAAATTTTACGAATAAAGATTTAAATTTCTCGAAATATTTTTTTTATTAGGGTGTGAATTTAATATAATGTTATAGTTGTGGGTAATATTTATAAATTTTGCAAAGTATGCAAGTTGTTATATAATATTCAATTGGTTGGAAATATTCTTTTGTCGGGGAATATCATGACGACTAAGACAATCATCAGTGGACCCCACAAATGTAATTATCATTTTGATTGAGAAAATGACAAAAATATTTTATTAAAAATAACGGCGGGAAGTTTTACCGTTATCATCATTGAAACTACTCGGTAGTAAAAGTACAAGAATACGCTGGCGTGATTGCATAGTAGCACACCAGATTGATTATTGATGCTTACATGAGAAATCACTCATTTTTGTTCAATTATTGCTACAAAGAATTGTCGTGATAGTATCAAACGTTATTTGATTCAATTATTGTTAATATTTTCTATATTATTAAATCAATAATTGAGATAACAAAGTGGTTAATATTATTATTTGCAATATTAACGATGTCTGTAAGTTCTCATCAAGGAGAGGTTTGGTCACATAATTGCAAGCACTAATAGGGAGAAATCCTTATTGGAAAGCCCTCTTTCTGGAACGACACCGGTCGATTAATAGTGTGAATTATAATAATGATGATGAAGTTTGTTTTATTAGTATTATTAATGTAATAAAATGAAAAAGCTTTTGTATAAAATGTAATACTTTTATAAAGTTATTTGTTTTATTAGACAATAATTAGAATATATTATATTTTATTATGCATAGTATTTTGCATAGTAAAATCTTTTTATATAAAATGTAATACTTTTATAAAATAATTTATTTTATTAGACAATAATTAGAATATATTATATTTTATAATGGATAAGGTTTGCATAGTGAATGTATAGTGTTTGCATAGTAAAATCTTTTTATATAAAATAGAATACTTTTATAAAGTTATTCGTTTTATTAGATTATAAATAGAATATATTATATTTTATTTAAAAGATTTTGTTTTATTAGAATATTTTATTAATAACGCATAGTAAATCAATATGGACCATCCGCTTAAAAGTGAATCAATTTGGACCGTTCATGAATTAGTTACTATTCAATCCTTTCTTCTATAAATAGAAGCTCATTCCTTCATTATTTCTTATGAATTCACCAAACTCTAGAGAGAAACTAGAGAGAATTCTTCTTCTATAATCTTGAGCGTATTTCTTTAGAGTTTAAGGAAACTTTGAGCGTAGTAGTGCAGTTTTCATCAAGTATATCCCCGCCCTACCCGTCGGAGTACTCTTCTTTATAAGTTAAATGATATTATTTATTGTACCGTAAGGGGTATTATTTCTTTCAGATTCATGAAGAGAACTTCATTATTCCATTCTTTATTATTTTGTTGAATAACTCAGTATACTGGGAACTACCCTATACTTGGTGAAATTCTTCCGTTATTCCATTCCTTATTATTACTGTTGAATAACTTTATGCATGGCACCGCATACATGGTGAAATTCTTCTATTATTCCGTTCTTTATTATTCTCGCTGTAATATCCTCGCTCTTTACGCATTTATGCACTCCAGTTCCATTATTTATTATTTTGTTGAATAACTTGCTTTGTGCGGCCTATCGCATGCACGGTGAATTCGTTGTTATTCTATTCTTTATTATTCTCATTGGAATATCCCGCCTATGCGTTTAGGTATGACTGGTTCCATCATTTATTATTACATTGGAATATCCCGCTTGGCAAGTCGCGGATTATGCCTCGACTTCGGTTTCATTATTTATTATTCTCATTGGGAATAACCTATATATGCGATCTATCGCACGCATGGTGAATCCTTCTGTTATTTTATTCCTTATTATTCTGTTAGAATAACCTATCTATGTGGATTACCACATGCATGGTGAATGATCCTTTATATTCATTCCTTATTAAATTGTGGAAATGATCTGTTTACGTTAATTATGATGAGAGTCAAAATAAAAGCATTACACTGATGAAAATCATGGGTATATGTAGTATTAGTAAGTGTTGTGATGAGTTATGTTGGTTATTATGTGAAAACATGAAAGTTTCTTAGAAATCACAAAGGGTTGAAAATCAGATTTTGGTAAAAATGGAACATGAATATCAATTGACCATATCTCCTAGTATATTTTGAATTTTTGAGTGTGGTCAAGTCCTATAGTTAGATCTATGAGTTTTCTAACTTATCCAAGTGGAATCACTGGAAAAGGTGTTGTAGATTTTTTGTGGACTGATTTTAGCAAAGGAGTCAAGAACTGAAAATTTCAAAAAGCTACGCCTTGAAAGTTTAAAAGGGCATGTTTTACGACTTAATTTGTGAAAAAAATTCCGGCCTTTTGGGAAATGAAAATATATGGTATAAAGTACCTCCTGTCCAAAAATGAGTTCATTCCGACTTAAATGAGCAAGTTATAACCATTTCAATATTTAGGTTTTTCTGACGAAAAACGCTATAAACGGACTTCTTTAACTCCGATGACCATGAAATTTAAACTGGAAGGTCACGTTAACATGTGTAATATCCTACCAAGATTTGGGAATTTCTGGAGTTAAACTTGAGGTAGCTAATTTCTTAAGGAATTAAATAGAAATTAACTTTTGAAAATAGTAAATGAATTTTAAAATTCAAAAAAATATATGTTCGATATGGGACTATATTCTCTAAATCCCGGAAAAGAAATATTTTTGGGACTAATTTGGTATTTTTCATAAAAATGATCTAGTTATGAGTAAATGACTTAAATATGTTATGTGAAGTAACAAAATTGCAAAATAGGATTTTATGGCTTGGGAATCCTATATAAGGTATATGCAGATTTTTTATAAGGAATTTGATCATTGGTGATAAAGTCTTATGAGTATGGCATTTTTGAATGATTAAATGTATTATTTGGTAGAATGTAAACAACTGAAATAAATTGTTTATAAGTTTAAGAAGTGATTAAAATATTGTTATAATATTAATAATATTAGATTATGAGTTTATTAAGTGATTGATAATATTTGGATAAATTTAAAGTCTTTAATATTTATCCTTGTTTTCGTTTGATTAATGTTTATATCATTGTCATCATTCTCATGTTTATATTGTGATAAAAGTCATCTTTGGCTTAAGTGCATAGACGGACTTGGTGTGATTATGACCAGAGATTATTCGGTATAGTCATGACCGTAATGTGACGAATGATGTGGTAAAAATCCTCAGTGGCCTATAGTGCATTGATGGACAGTTTTTGGTATGATTATGACCAGGGATTTTTCGGTATAGTCATGACCATTGATGATTTAATGATTATCCTTGGCCCGTAGTTCAGGGATGATTAGATGATGTGGTTTATTTATTAAGCTGAGTCTCAGCGACAAAGAAATTGATGAAAACATTTTAAATCATAGAAGATAGTAGATTTTATTCTCTACATGAATTTTTTAATGGATTGTTTGTTCCGCTACAGTTAAACTTGATGTCTATTGTATTTAATCAGTTTAACATTGTTGAAAGCTAATGATAACTTATTCTGCATTATCTTAGTTATAATATTTCTTACTAGGCTAGTTGAGCTCTCCATTTTTGCTTTCATTGTTCTCTTTAGTAAATGAGAATATAGCTGGAACGAGTCGGGGAACGGATTGACAGTCCGGATGATAGCATTAGTAGTCCTCGCTATTCTATGAAATAGTATGATAATAAATGTAATGAGGACTGAATTTGAGTTTGTATACTGTCTATGAGGACTCCATTGAGAGTGGATATTGTCTAGAAGGCAATATTCTTGTTTAAACTCTTAGTTTATGTTTTGTCGTATTTTACACGACAGTTGTATAATTAAGTTGTATTTGATTTATGTACCATGTTTTTGGCGACTCAAGATGGGTGATGTATAGCTATTTTTGGGGGCGTCACAGTGGGTATCAAAGCCGAGGGATATGATCCTCGTCCGAGATTTGAGACAAGAACTAGGAGGGAGAGATTTGGAATTCCTTCGCTAGTATGACCTACCTAAGTTTATTTGGTATTTAATTGGTCGGTCAGAATATAGGGATAACATGTGATATGTTAATTAACTCTTGTTTTGTAGCAGTGTTTGAAAATGGCAGCTAAAAATGTTAGCAATGGAGTGAATGAGACCATTGAGACACCTTTAATCACTATCTAGGTTAATGTGATGTCGCATTTAAGAAGAAATTAGAGATATCTACGTGGTAATTGAAGAACTAATAGTTGCACCCGAGCTAGTTGCAGAGGTAGCAGCTGAGAGTGAGGAAGAAGAGGAAGAAGGGAACCTGAGGAGAATTGGTTAGAAGAAGTTTATGATCAAAATTTAGAATTACAAAATCGTATTCATGAGTTGGAAGAGCAGTGCAAAGAACGGCGGTGAAGTTTGTGGAGAAAAGAGATGCAACAATTCAAAATTATATTACCCGATGTGCTATGTTTGAACAGAAGCACTCTTTGATAGAGTATAAGATATTAGAGCTGGAATCTTAGAATACTATAACAAAATTTCTGATGAAAGAAGAAGCAAATGAACGAATAAGAATAGGTGATGCATGGTTAAAAGCCGCACGACGTGTTGATATTATAGAAAAAGACGTCCGATCTAATAAGGCCAAAATAGATGAAATGGATTTCACTTTTTGGACAACAATTGGGAGAATCCAACATCGAGTTGGGAATTACCCTGTGCAGAGCGGTCAACCCCAATTCGACATGGATCGGAGAATAATGATTCGAATCATGGATCAGGAATTTGACGAAGCAATTAAGGGTGGAATGTACTCTACAGCAAAGTTAAGTCCAACTGGAATGTCCCAGACAAGTCAAAAACTGGTAGTTTAAGTGAGAGCATTTGTCGAGGAACCCGAACGAAGTTATCACGAGTAAGCTAATCATAAACTCTAGCGAAGTTTATACTTTATTTGATATCGGTTCTACCTATTCTTTTATTTCTCCAACTTGCGTTCAACGTTTAAATTTGACTCCGGAGAAATTAGACTTTGACTTATCTGTTGAAACTTCGTTGGGAGAAACCTTCATTACATCCACGGTTTATAAGTCTTGTTTGATTCAAATCGGTAACCGCACATTACCTGTCGATCTTATTTCTTTGAAAATACTTGCATTTGATGTGATTTTACGAATCGATTGGTTAACTACTTATCATGCTTTTCGTAAGGTTGTTAGCTTTCATATTCATAACCAACCTATTATGCGAATTCAAGTAACAAAACCCTAAAGTCAATCACTGTCATATCAAGCCATAAGTAAAGAGCCCCGAGCCTTTAACTGGTGACTTCCTTGTGTGGAATGCACCGAAGCCAGACTTTCTGTAGGCGACGTCGTGAATGACGATGGCAAGTTGATAAGTATGAATGTGATGTACTATCCAAGTCATGGATGAGAGTCACAGTTTTGAATGATATTTCTATTGTTAATAATTCTCTTAGCGTATTCTTAAAGACTTCTTAGCCTACCCCTAGAGCGTGAAATCGAATTTTTTATTGACCCCAGTACAAAACCAATTTCTAAAACCCTTAAATATTTCTTCAACTAAAATGAATGTAACATGCGCCAATGACGTTGGCTCAAACTGTTGAAGATTACGATCGTATCATTCAATACCATTGTGGAAAAGCGAACGTGGTAGCTAACGCGTTGAGTAGAAGATCGTATGCGTTTACGAGTGCGAATATACAAACATACTTGAAGATAACGAATATACGAGTAGAATCGACTTTAATCGATAAACTTAAAGTCGCTCAAGCTACAGACCCGGAGTTGATGAACACGAAGAAGAAGGTTCAAGAGGGCGTTATTTTAAACAGCAAGAGTTGCTGAAGAGAGGAAATCTAAACCCTCAATTTTAATTGGCCCATTTGAAATCCTCAATCGAGTAGGGACTATAGCCTATAGACTCTCTTTACTGCCAAATATGTCTCGTGTTCATAATGTCTTTCACGTATCGATGTTACGTAAATATGTGGACGACCCGAACCACAATATTGATTTAGAACCGAATGAGATAGCGGATAAATTAACGTATGAAGATGTACCTGTTAAAATCCTGGAATGTATTCAACACTCAAAGGTTATACCCCAAGAGTTAGAATCTAATGAAGTGTCCTCATCTGTTCGTCATACCAGGTACGTACGTAAATTTCGAGGGTAAAATTTTATAAGGAGGGGAGATTGTAATACCCCAATATTTTTTTTAATAGGGTGTGGATTTAATATAATGTTATAGTTGTGGGTAATATTTATAAATTTTGCAAAGTATGTAAGTTGTTATATAATATTCGATTGGTGGGAAATATTCTTTTTGTCGGGAATATCTGTATGACGCAGTACAATCATTGGTGGACCCCACAATGTAATTATTATTTGATTGAGAAAACGACAAAAATGTTTTATTGAAAAACTAACGTGGAAGTTTTACCTTTAATACAGATTGAAACTACTCGGTAGTAAAAAGTACAATGAATACGCGTGGTTGCATAGTAGCATAGTATTGATTATTGATGCTTACGTGAGAAGTTACTCAATTTTGTTCAATTATTGCTACGATAATTGTTTGATAAGATCTCACGTTATTTGATTCAATTATTGTTAATATTTTATATATTATTAAATCAATAATTGAGATAACAAAGTTGTTAATATTATTATTTGCAATATTAACAATGTCTAGAAGTTCTACCAAGGAGAGGTTTGGTCACCTAATTGCGCACCAATAGGGAGAAATCCTTATTTGAAAGCCCCATCTTTCCTGGGAACCACCTGGTCGATTAATAGTGTGAATTATAATAATGATGATGAAGTTTGTTTTATTAGTATTATTAATGTAATAAAACAGAAATGCTTTTTATATAAAACAAAATACTTTTATAAAGTTATTTGTTTTATTAGACAATAATTAGAATATATTATATTTTATTATGCATAGTGTTTTGCATAGTAAAATCTTTTATATAAAATGTAATACTTTTATAAAATAATTTATTTTATTAGACAATAATTAGAATATATTATATTTTATAATGCATAGTGTTTGCATAGTGAATGTATAGTGTTTGCATAGTAAAATCTTTTTATATAAAATGTAATACTTTTATAAAGTTATTCGTTTTATTAGATTATAAATAGAATATATTATATTTTATTTAAAAGATTTTGTTTTATTAGAATATTTTATTAATACTGCATAGTAAATCAATATGGACCATCCGTTTAAAATTGAATCAATCAGGACCGTTCATGAATTAGTTACTATTCAATCCATTCTTCTATAAATAGAAGCTCATTCCTTCATTATTTCTTACGAATTCACTGAAACTCCAGAGAGAGAAACTATAGAGAGAATTCTTCTGCTATAATCTTGAGCGTATTTCTTTAGAGTTTAAGGAAACTTTGAGCATTGTGCAAGTTTTCTTCAAGTATATCCCCGCCCTACCCGTCAGAGTACTCTTCTTTATAAGGTAAGGGATATTATTTGTTGTACCCTAAGGGGTATTATTTCTTTCGTATTCATGAAGAGAACTTCTGTTATTCCATTCTTTATTATTTTGTTGAATAACTTTTGTATCTGTGGACTACCCTATACTTGGTAAAATTCTTCTAATATTCCATTCCTTATTATTCTGTTGGAATAACCTGTATATGCGAAGTACCGCATACATGGTGAAATTCGTCTATTATTCCGTTCTTTATTATTCTGTCAGAATATCTAATCTTTGCGTTTACGCATGACCTGGTTCTATTAATTATTATTCTGTTGGAATAACCTGTTTGTGCGGTCTATCGCATGAATGGTGAATTCTGTTGTTATTCCATTCTTTATTATTACATCGCCGTAATATCCTCGTCTGCGTGCATTTACGTATGACTGGTTCCATCATTTATTATTCTGCTTTGGAATATCCTCGCTTGGTCTGATTACGCTTCGACTGGTTCCATTATTTATTATTCTGTTGGGAATAACCTATATGTGTTGTCTATCGCACGCATGGTGAATCCTTCTGCTATTCTATTCCTTATTATTCTGTTGGAATAACCTATCTATGTGGATTACCACATGAATGGTGAATGATCCTTTATATTCATTTCTTATTAAATTATGAAAATGATCTGTTTACGTTGATTATGATGAGAGTCATAATAAAAGCATTACACTGATTAAAATCATGGGTATATGTAGTATTAGTAAGTGTTGTGATGAGTTATGTTGGTTATTATGTGAAAACATGAAAGTTTCTTAGAAATCACAAAGGGTTGAAAATCAAATTTTGGTGAAAATGGAACATGAATATCAATTGACCATATCTCCTAGTATATTTTGAATTTTTGAGTGTGGTCAAGTCCTAGAGTTAGATCTATGAGTTTTCTAACTTATCCAAGTGGAATCACTGGAAAAGGTGTTGTAGATTTTTGTGTGGACTGATTTTAGCAAAGGAGTCAAGAACAGAAAATTTCCAAAAAGGATACTGCCCAGAAGTTTAAAAAGGCTGTTTCGGCCACTTAATTTGTGAAAAAAATTCCGGCCTTTTGGGACATGAAAATATATGGTATAAAGTACATCCTATCCAAAAAATGAGCTCATTCTGACTTAAATGAGCAAGTTATAACCATTTCAATATTTAGGTTTTTCTGACGAAAAACGCTATAACCGGACTTCTTTAACTCCGATGACCATGAAATTTAAACTGGAAGATCACGTTAACATGTGTAATATCCTGCCAAGATTTGGGAATTTCTGGAGTTAAACTTGAGGTAGCTAATTTCTTAAGGAATTAAATAGAAATTGACTTTTGAAAAATAGTAAATGAATTTTAAAAATTCTGAAAAAAATATATGTTCGATATGGGACTATATTCTGCTAAATCCCAAAAAAGAAATATTTTTGGGACTAATAAGATATTTTTCATAAAAATGATCTATTTTTGAGTAAATGACTTAAATATGTTATGTGAAGTAACAAAATTGGAAAATAGGATTTTATGGCTTGGGAATCCTATATAGGGTATATGCAGATTTTTGATAAGGGATTTGATCATTGGTGAAAAAATCTTATGAGAATGGCATTTTTGAATGATTAAATGTATTATTTGGTAGAATGTAAACAATTGAAATAAATTGTTTATAAGTTTAAGAAGTGATTAAAATATTGTTATAATATTAATAATATTAGATTATGAGTTTATTAAGTGATTGATAATAATTGAATAAATTTAAAGTCTTTAATATTTATCCTTGTTTTCGTTTGATTAATGTTTATATCATTGTCATCATTCTCATGTTTATATTGTGATAAAAGTCATCTTTGGCTTACGTGCATAAACGGACTTGGTGTGATTATGACCAGAGATTATTCGGTATAGTCATGACGGTAATGTGGCGAATGATGTGGTAAAAATCCTCAGTGGCCTGTAGTGCATTGATGGACAGTTTTTGGTATGATTATGACTAGGGATTTTTTGGTATAGTCATGACCATTGATGATTTAATGATTATCCTTGGCCCGTAGTTCAGGGATGATTCGATGATGTGGTTTATTTATTAAGCTGAGTCTCAGCGACAAAGAAATTGATGAAAATATTTTAAATCATAGAAGATAGTAGATTTTATTCTCTACATGACTTTTCTAATGGATTGTTTGTTCCGCTGCAGTTAAACTTGATGTCTATTATATTTTATCAGTTTAACATTGTTGAAGGCTAATGATAACTGATTTTGCATTATCTTAGTTATAATATTTCTTACTGGGCTAGTTGAGCTCACCCTTTTTGCTTTCATTGTTCTCTTCAGGAAATGAGAATATAGCTGGGACGAGTCGGGGAACGGATTGACAGTCCAGATGATAGCATTAGTAGTCATCGCTATTCTATGAAATAGTATGATAATAAATGTAATAAGGACTAAATTTGAGTTTGTATACTGTCTATGAGGACTCCATTGAGAGTGAATATTGTCTAGAAGGCAATATTCTTGTTTAAACTCTTAGTTTATGTTTTGTCGTATTTTACACCACAGTTGTATAATTAAGTTGTATTTGATTTATATACCATGTTTTTGGCGACTCAAGATGGGTGATGTATATCTATTTTTGGGGGCGTCACGGTTTGGTATCAAAGTCGAGGATGTGATCCCGGTGAGATGTGAGACAAGAACTAGGAGGGAGAGACGGGAATTCTTCGCTAGCTTAGTATGACCTACCTAAGTTTATTTGGTATTTAATTGGTTTGTCGTAATATAGGGATAACATGTGATATGTTAATTAACTCTTGTTTTGTGGCAGTGTTTGAAAATGGCAGCTGAAAATGTTAGCAATGGAGTGAATGAGACCATTGAGACACCTTTAATCACTATCCAGGTTAATGTGATGTCAGACGAAGAAGAAATTAGAGATATCTACGTGGTAAGTGAAGAACTAATAGTTGCACCCGAGCTAGTTGCAGAGGTAGCAGCTGAGAGTGAGGAAGAAGAGGAAGAAGGGAACCTGAGGAGAATTGGTTAGAAGAAGTTTATGATCAAAATTTAGAATTACAAAATCGTATTCATGAGTTGGAAGAGCAGGCTAAAGAACGGCAGGCGGTTGTGGAGAAAAGAGATGCAACAATTCAAAATTATATTACCCGATGTGCTATGTTTGAACAGAAGCACTCTTTGACAGAGTATAAGATATTAGAGCTGGAATCTGAGAATACTATAACAAAATTTCTGATGAAAGAAGAAGCAAATGAACGAATAAGAATAGGTGATGCATGGTTAAAAGCCGCACGACGTGTTGATATTATAGAAAAAGACGTCCGATCTAATAAGGCCAAAATAGATGAAATGGATTTCGCTTTTTGGACAACAATTGGGAGAATCCAACATCGAGTTCGGAATTATCTGTTAGGTTTGTAATATTCAAGAACGCAATCAAATTGCATAAAAAGTGCGGAAACGTGTAAAAAACAGAGTTTAAAAATTTTACAAACCATATACCTGGATCACCCTTTATGCACAATTATTAATTAAACGAAAAGATATGAAGAACAAACATACCCTTGAAGATTCGAGCTTCCTCAGGTACAAGTTCACCTCCAATCCTTTTCGCGTTCAACTTGAATCCACCGGGTTTGGTTCCTTCCTTTGATCAACATTAGCCACCCAAGTGTTTGGCCTCTAGAGGTGATCCACCAAGGAAAAATAAAGATTCAAGAAGATGGTGGTTGGCTAAACCCTAGTTTTCTATCTCTATAGAAAAGGCGTACTCTCCCAACTATTGGAATTGTGTATGTTGTAAAAGTCAACAACCACATCACCCATAATAAGACTCCTCTTATTTATAGATGTGGGCAACCCACCTTAACAATTAAGGAATTGGGATTTATTTAATTAATTAAATTCTTTTAATTAATTAAGCTCCCTAATCTTATTAGGGATAATTAATTAAACTCCTTTAACTAATTTTCCTTCCTAATCCAATTAGGAATAAATGAGAGTACTTATATTAAATTAATTCCTAAACTCTTTTAGAAATTAAAATAATAATAATTGTAAGAATATTAATAAGACTCCTCTTATTAATTTATATTTAATATTTCTAAAATATTAAATAATAAATATTAAGCTATTTAATTTATTCTATCACCATAGATTAAATTAAATATACATAACATATTATTACGATTATGCCATTAACTTCTTAAATAATTATTCTTCCTTTTATGGTGTGACCCTTTAGGTTCTCCATATTAAACCGATTGTGAATAAATCAATTAGAACAATTCTAATCTTATTTAAATAAATAAATTAAACAATTAATTTATTTAAATAAATAATATTTATTTTACAATAGGGATAAGCCTCCCTAAGCGATCAACGACTTTCCGGATAATATAGATTTCAACATTAATCATAAAAGAGCCTTTGAGTAAATAGTTACTGTCAATTCAATCCTTCCACCATACAATGTCCCAATTAAATATAAGACATGGAATTCTTCATCAAGTCTTATTTTATTTAATTATATGTATTTCGATCCTTAAATGCACAACTCCAAATAATGCAAATTAGAAACTCCTTTCTAATTTCATTCGCGCCAACCCGAGGACTCTTTGGGTTGTCATTTATCGAATCACATAGGCATTTCTCTTCTTTTAATAGAAGTGGTAGATTCTTTATTGATCATACATTATCTCTATGTACAACTTATTATACCCAAGCATACCCTTTGATATACCCTAAGGGTCTTAAGGAATAAGTCAAAGTATAACTCATCATACACAAGATACTATGATGATCTCAAGTCCAAGGATCACTTGACTACTATCACTATAGGAATTCTTATTGATGAAAGAGTAAAACTCCATTATGTATTCTTTAGCGAGCCATGTTCGAGTGAACTTATTCTCTAATAAGCACCTACATACTTGCTTTAGTGTTCCACACAAATGATCATGAGATCAATCATCCTCATCCAATGAGCAAGCAACGTATGTACCAATCTATCCGGATTCACTAATCCCCAATTTAGTAATCCAACGATTGAGAACTATTTTAGTTTTAAGCTTTCTAAGAATTTAGATCTCATTAGAATGATCATCATCATTATTCTAAAAGCATTGCTTAAAACTATGGGTTTATCACATATTATAAAACAAAGATCATGTAGATAATTAAAAGCCTTTAATAAATTAATACTTTTATTAATAAATGAATAAGATTGTTACAAAGTATATGCTTTATCATCAAACATGATTGGCTTGTGTGCATACTACTTTCAATCTCCCACTTGCACTAAAGCCAATCGTCATTGTATCTTATACTCTTCTTCTCTAAGTGACGATTATCCTGTTTGTTGGATAAGCTTTAGTTAATGTATACGTAATGTTGTTCTTGAGAGTCCACCATCTCTATAGTGATTTCCCATCTTTCAATGATTCTTATAATCAAATGAAAGTGCCACAACACATGTTTAGATCCAAGATGAGACTTAGGAACTATTCCTAGTTCTGTAATGAACTTTTAATCCAAACAATCAACTTGCGCCTTCATTTATAGCTATATACTTTGTCTTTATCACTAAACCAAAGAACTCTTTTGTTGTTTGGAATCTTTCCAATTCAACGCACCAATTTGCTCAAGATAACGCTTTACCTTAAAGTGGATTTTTTCTCTGTCATCTTAGTCCATTCGAAAAACTTGAGTCTCATTAAGCCCTCTAGTTTTAATTTAGACCCACCATGAATATGATCACATCCTTAGTGCCTTAGGTTAAGAACTTTAAGATGTTTTCAACGACTCATAGTGAACTTCTTCATAATACGATCGACAACATCGGTCTCGTACATTTCATTGCATACATGATTGTCACTCATGCGACCTCTCTTTTCGTGAGTCTGTGGGGACTATTAAGAGATACACTCATGGCTCATCAACATGAGACATCTCTTGAGTTTGCCATGCTAAACGACTTTAGTATCAAATGAATATACGTTCCTTGGGTTAAGTCGAGGATCCTTTTAAATCTATCTATATAGATTTGTATCCCCAATTAAGATACTCTTCCTAAATCATTCATGGAGGAATGTTTAGACAACTTTATCTTTACTTGATTGTAGCATTGGTATGTAATTCCTCATCCGTAGTATATCAACATATAATACTAGAAATTTCACGACGCTCCCATCGACCTTTTGTACACACTAGAACTCTTACCTCATCAGATGTAACTCGGGATCATCATCTTCTATGATCGTACTCTCATCATCATAATCCATGATGAATCCATACCTCCTAGGTATCTTCGGTACTATTCCAGATTTATGATTTGGTTGTGGTACAATAGGTCTATCTACAGGTTCCTCTTATTTGACTTATAGTGTTTTGTGGATCATGAACTCTTCAAGATCTATAATCCTCCCACTAGCCCTTCAATGATAAACACCTTTATCTTAGAAGGAAGCGTGTTTCGCAATAAACACCTTTTGCTAAGTAGGATTATAGAACATTTACCCTAAACTTACTTTAGGATGTCCCACAAATCTGTACATGTCAAATCTTGTCCCAAGCTTATCCTTCGAAACCTTTTCACATAAGTTGGACAACCCCTTATCTTAACATACTTAAGATTAGGAATCCTCCCTATCCATAACTTTTATGGAGTCTTGGGGCTGGATTTTGAGGTTACCTTTTAAATAGATATGCACCCATTTCTAGGACATGATCCTGAGAAGGATCTTTGGAATGCTCGGTAAAATTATTTTGGACCGTACCATGTTCAACAAGGTATGATTTTTCCTTTCGGATACATCAATCAATTATTACGTATCATGAGGTGTCCATTATGAGAAAAACCATTTGAGATGATCTAGAAACTTATTGCACAAGTATTTATTCCTTGATCTAATCAAAGAATCTTAATATTTTGCCAATTTGTTTCACTTCTGAATTCTTTGAACCTTTCAAATAATTCACACTTGTATTTCAACAAATACATACATTCAACTCTTTGAATGATCATCTCCTTTTCTTATACTAGTTTGTTCAATTTACAAAATAATTTTTCACGTAAGTCAAGTATACAAAATTTATTAAGTAATATTCGATTCTATACAAAACATTATTATTATAAATAGAACAACAATTGTTCTTAATTATAATACCAAAGATTTCATTGTCCAACAATAAAATGAAAATAATATTTTTAACAAGAATCGAATACAATAACAACTTATCGACTTAATAGATTTGCCAGTAGGCATTGCTAAACTATAAGTTTCTATGGCTAATATGGCAACCTTTGCTACATTTCCCGCACATAGGATTACTTATATTTGTATAGCTTTCTAATTACGCTTGGTCCTTCATAAATCTATATTTATGATAACCAAAGTCGGTATCCAATACCCAAGTAGAACCTTGACTTAAAGAAAACTTTATTTCAATCATGAACAAAAACTGTATTGTAACCGAAACTTCACTAAGCTTCTTTGGTTAGCCTCTGCAAGATGCTTCTCGCAGTTTCTTTCTAGTGTCCAGACTTATTGTAGTGGAAGCAAACTCCTTTGTTATCCGTATCAGTTTTGTTCTTATTATCCTTTGCTTTTGCCTTTCTATATTTACCTTCTTAGAATCGTTCTTCTTTTCGGAAGATCCTTTTGCCCCTACCAAAGAAGACTCGGTCTTTCTTGGTTGGAAAGTGACTCTCAACATTTTTCAACATGTTAAGCAAATCAAATGAAGGCGATATCTAGCTTATTCATATGAAAATTCACAACAATTGTGAAAGGAGTCCCGGAGTGAGTGCAAGATCAAATCTTGGCTCAACTCTCCATCCATGACAAAACCAGTTGTCCTAATTGATCAATCAAATTGATTATGTTAAGAACTTTTATCGCATTTATATAGTGCCATTGGCCATTCTAGATCGGAAGAGCTCCTTAGATATCTGATATCTATCAGTCCTACTTTCCTCACCATCAACTACTTGATGTGCAGGAATATAGTAGGAGCATCCATAGTTTCATGTTGACGCTGAAGCTCGTTACTCATGGATGCGAGCATGATGCATTGAGCCAACTGTGCATCATCTTGCCACTTTCTAAAAGTATTAATCTCTTCCTCAGAGGCATTATGCGCAACCATTGCGAGGATAGGCGATAATGACACATAAGATAGCTTTTCAGCTATGAGAACTATTCTCAAATTCCTTAGCATCTAATATGCTTCGCAGTGATAGTAATTTTAGACATTGTAAAATTCTGTAAATGAATTTGTAATTAACAACATTTTAACATACATTCTATTATTAATTACCAAAATAAATTAGGTCTTGTTTTAAATTGGTATCTCCCACTATTTTCTTCAAACTATATCACCCTCAATATATATAGTTCGGCAATGTCTAATTAAAGATATGTTAGTGAGAATAAGGATCTCATTTCAAATGTATATAGCCTTGTGGTGACACAACAAACTATATATAAATAAATAGGTAGACAACTTTTGTCAATTACATCAACTATGCAACTCCTTTTCTTTTGCCTCTTAGATTATTTTGATCAAGTGGTGGCACATCTAATCAAAATTATCCAAGTTAAGTCCCGAACTAGCACTCCATATATTCAAAAAGAAAAATATCATCCTTGTGGTGACACAAAAAAAACAATATTGTTCAATTTTCTTTATAAGCATCAAATGTGATAAATTAACATCTTAAATACTAAATACTTGCCTTGTGGTGACACAACAAACTCATATTAAATATTTAATACTCTATTAATTTTATCATGCTAGAAAGCGACGCTCGATATTCCAAATATCTTTGAACGCTTAGTACTTAATATAAAAATTGAGGGGTTTGTTATTAATTTGTCTCATCTTGTTTAAGCGCATGCACATATATATATATAAAATACGCCGTCATATTAATAAACATCGCGAAGCATGTTTGCATAATATATAATATATATAGTATAAGCATGCACATATAGAATACTATATATTCTACCCGGATTGATTATGGACTTTTATTCTAGTTTGGTTCTTTAGAGCCACCAAGTGAACCAAAAGGTCAAACCCTAGGGGTGCAAGAAATAATATTTAAATATAACTATTACATTTAAACCTTGGGGCTCCATTACAAACCAGGGTCTTCAAGCGCTTCTTGCTCCTTGATCTTCAATTTTCAAAATTAATTCTAACTATTCCTATTACAAAACTATTTAAAATAAATAGAAACTTTGATCAAAGCAATGAGGCGCAAGACATAGGAGGAGATAGAATTTACATTCGAAAAAATTAGAGAAGACGAGTCACGCAGACCCCATTTAATAAAACCCATACATTCATGCATCCAACTAAAATAAAATCCAATCATATTGGTCAATAGTCCATAATCAATCTCATTTATTATCATACATATCACCATATGCATCAATAAATAACATTCATCTTATGAATAATAAACATTCAATATATATATTGGTATCATTTAATGGGCAAATTTAGTTAGTATAAAATCTAATTTTGAATTAAAATAAACTCCTTTATTTCAATCCAAATTTAAATCAAAATAAAACTATTTTATTTTAATTTATTCAATTTTGAATAAAATAAACTATTTTATTTTAATCAAAATCATTAATCAAAATAAACTCCTTTATTTTAATTAATTATGGAATCCAATTCCATGTAATAAAAAATTATTAAAGGAAACATGGATTATCTTTCATATTCACAAATAAACTCCTTTATTTTGAATAATATAAAATCTTATTTCATATCTAAATAAACTCCTTTATTTAAGGAAAGATGATTCTTTTCATATTCACAAATAAACCTTTTATTTTTGAATAATATGAAATCTAATTTCATATCAAAATAAACTCCTTTATTTAAAGAAAAATAGAATCTAATTTCAACTCTAATTAGTTATCTTGAAATCCAATTCCAACTCTAATTAGTTAGCATGAAATTTAATTTTAAAATTAAAATAAACTTTTTATTTTAAGATTAAAATGAACTTTTATTTTAAAATTAAAATAAACTTTATTTTAATTTTAAAATGATTAAGAATAATATATATATATATATATATATAACTATTATATATATATATATAATACCAAATATATATATATATATAAAAGCGTACTCTCCCAACTATTGGAATTGCATTATGTTGTAAAAGTCAACAACCACATCACCCATAATAAGACTCCTCTTATTTATAGATGTAACAACCCACCTTAACAATTAAGGAATTGGGATTTATTTAATTAATTAAATTCTTTTAATTAATTAAGCTCCTAATCTTATTAGGGATAATTAATTAAACTCCTTTAACTAATTTTCCTTCCTAATCCAATTAGGAATAAATGAAAGTACTTATATTAAATTAATTCCTAAACTCTTTTAGAAATTAAATTAATAATAATTGTAATAATATTAATAAGACTCCTCTTATTAATTTATATTTAATATTTCTAAAATATTAAATAATAAATATTAAGCTATTTAATTTATTCTATCACCATAGATTAAATTAAATATACATAACATATTATTACGATTATGCCATTAACTTCTTAAATAATTATTCTTCCTTTTATGGTGTGACCTTTAGATTCTCCATATTAAACCTAAGTGAATAAATCAATTAGAATAATTTAATCTTATTTAAATAAATAAATTAAACAATTAATTTATTTAAATAAATAATATTTATTCTACAATAGGGATAAGCCTCCCTAAATGATCAACGACTTTCCAGATAATATAAATTTCAACATTAATCATAAAAGAGCCTTTGAGTAAATAGTTACCGTATAATTCAATCCTTCCACCATACAATATCCCAATTAAATATAAGACATGGAATTATCATCAAGTCTTATTTTATTTAATTATATGTATTTTGATCCTTAATGCACAACTCAAATAATGCAAATTAGAAACTCCTTTCTAATTTCATTCTCATTAACCAAAGGACTCTTTGGTTTGTCATTTATCGAATCACATAGGACATTTCTCTTCTTTTAATAGAAGTGGTAGATTCTTTATTGATCATACATTATCTCTATGTACAACTTATTATACCCAAGCATACCCTTTGATATACCCTAAGGGTCTTAAGGAATAAGTCAAAGTATAACTCATCATACACAAGATACTATGATGATCTCAAGTCCAAGGATCACTTGTACTACTATCACTACTGAAATTCCTATTGACAAAGTAAGTAAAACTCCATTATGTATTCTTTAGCGAGCCACGCTCAAATTGAACTTATTCTCCAATAAGCACCTACATACTTGCTTTAGTGTCTCCACACAAATGATCATGAGATCAATCATCCTCATCCAATGAGCAAGCAACGTATATACCAATCTATCCTGGATTCACTAATCCCCAATTTAGTAATCCAACGATTGAGAACTATTTTAGTTTTAAGCTTTCTAAGAATTTAGATCTCATTAGAATGATCATCATCATTATTCTAAAAGCATTGCTTAAAACTATGGGTTTATCACATATTATAAAACAGCATCATGTAGATAATTAAAAGCCTTTAATAAATTAATACTTTTTATTAATAAATGAATAAGATTGTTATAAAGTATATGCTTTATCATCAAACATGATTGGCTTGTGTGCATACTACTTTCATTATCCTGTGCAGAGCGGTCAACCCCAATTCGACATGGATCGGAGAATAATGATTCGAATCATGGATCAGGAATTTGACGAAGCAATTAAGGGTGGAATGTACTCTACAGCAAAGTTAAGTCCAACTGGAATGTCCCAGACAAGTTAAAAGCCGGTAGTTTAAGTAAGAGCATTTGTCAAGGAACCCGAACCAAGTTATCACGGGTAAGCTAATCATAAACTCTAGCGAAATTTATACTTTATTTGATACCCGTTCTACCTATTCTTTTATTTCTCCTACTTGCGCTCAACGTTTAAATTTGACTCCGGAGAAATTAGACTTTGACTTATCTGTTGAAACTTCGTTGGGAGAAACCTTCATTACATCCACGATTTATAAGTCTTGTTTGATTCAAATCAATAACCGCACGTTACCTGTCGATCTTATTTCTTTGAAAATACTTGCATTTGATGTGATTTTAGGAATCGATTGGTTAACTACTTATCATGTTTTTCGTAAGGTTGTTAGCTTTCATATTCATAACCAACCTATTATGCGAATTCAAGTAACAAAACCCTAAAGTCAATCAACATCATGCATATCGTCCATAAGTAAAGAGCCTGAGCCTTTATCTGGTGACTTCCTTGTGTGGAATGCACCGAAGCCAGACTTTCTGTAGGCGACGTCGTGAATGACAATGGCAAGTTGATAAGTATCAATGTGATGTACTATCCAAGTCATGGATGAGAGTCACAGTTTTGAATGATATTTCTATTGTTAATAAATCTCCTGGCGTATTCTTGAAGACTTCTTAGCCTACCGCTAGAGCGTGAAATCGAATTTTTTATTGATCCCAGTACAAAACCCATTTCTAAAACCCTTAAATATTTCTTCAACTAAAATGAATGTAACATGCCGCGATAGCGTTGGCTCGAAATACATTGAAGATTACGATCGTATCAATCAATACCATTGTGGAAAAGTGAACGTGGTAGGTAACGCGTTGAGTAGAAGATCGTATGCGTTTACGAGTGCGAATATACGAACATACTTGAAGATAACGAATATACGAGTAGAATCGGCTTTAATCGATAAAGTTAAAGTCGCTCAAGCTACAGACCCGGAGCTGATGAACACGAAGAAGAAGGTTCAAGAGGGCGTTATTTTAAACAGCAAGAGTTGCTGAAGAGAGGAAATCTCAACCCTCGATTTTAATTGGCCCATTTGAAATCCTCAATCGAGTAGGGACTATAGCCTATAGACTCTCTTTACTGCCAAGTATGTCTCATGTTCATAACATCTTTCACGTATCGATGTTACGTAAATATGTGGACAACTCGAACCACATTATTGATTTAGAACTGAATGAGATAACGGATAACTTAACGTATGAAGATGTACCTGTTAAAATCCTGGAATGTATTCAACACTCAAAGGTTATACCCCAAGAGTTAGAATCTGATGAAGTGTCTTCATCTATTCGTCATACCAGGTACGTACGTAAATTTCGAGGGCAAAATTTCATGAGGGGAGATTGTAAAACCCCAAATTTTACGAATAAAGATTTAAATTTCTCAAAATATTTTTTTTATTAGGGTGTGGATTTAATATAATGTTATAGTTGTGGGTAATATTTATAAATTTTGCAAAGTATGCAAGTTGTTATATAATATTCGATTGGTTGGGAAATATTCTTTTTTGATTGGGGAATATCTCAGAATGCGACAGTACAATCATTAGTGGACCCCACAACGGATTATTGTCGAATTGAGAAAATGACAAAATATTTTATTGAAAATAACGGTGAAGTTTTACCGTTATCTTTGTTGAAACTACTCGGTAGTAAAGTAAAAATACGATGTCTGGCGTGGTTGCATAAGTAGCACACCAGTATTGATTATTGATGCTTACGTGAGAAGTTACTCGGTTTTGTTCAATTATTGCTACAGTAATTGCTGAATAGTATTTCACGTTATTTGATTCAATTATTGTCAATATTTTATATATTATTAAATCAATAATTGAGATAACAAAGTTGTTAATATTATTATTTACAATATTAACAATGTCCAGAAGTTCTGCCAAGGAGAGGTTTGGTCACCTAATTGCGCACCAATAGGGAGAAATCCTTATTTGAAAGCCCCATCTTTCTTAGGAACCACCTGGTCGATTAATAGTGTGAATTATAATAATGATGATGAAGTTTGTTTTATTAGTATTATTAATGTAATAAAAGCGAAATATTTTTTATATAAAATGAATACTTTTATAAAGTTATTTGTTTTATTAAACAATAATTAGAATATATTATATTTTATTATGCATAGTGTTTTGCATAGTAAAATCTTTTTATATAAAAGAATACTTTTATAAAGTAATTTGTTTTATTAGACAATAATTAGAATATATTATATTTTATAATGCATAGTGTTTGCATAGTGAATGTATAGTGTTTGCATAGTAAAATCTTTTATATAAAAGCAGAATACTTTTATAAAGTTATTCATTTTATTAGATTATAAATAGAATATATTATATTTTATTTAAAAGATTTTGTTTTATTAGAATATTTTATTAATCTTACGATAGTAAATCAATATGGACCATCCGTTTAAAAGTGAATCAATCTGGTCCGTTCATGAATTAGTTACTATTTAATCCATTCTTCATAAATAGAAGCTCATTACTTCATTATTTCTTACGAATTCACTTTGAAACTTCTAGAGAAAGCGTAGAGAGAATTCTTCTTTATAATCTTGAGCGTATTTCTTTAGAGTTTAAGGAAACTTTGAGCGTAGTGCAAGTTTTCTTCAAGTATATCGCTGCCCTATCCTGTCGTCCAGTTCTCTTCTTTATAAGGTAAGGGATATTATTTGTTGTACCGTAAGGGGTATTATTTCTTTCGTATTCATGAAGAGAACTTCGTTATTCCATTCTTTATTATTTTGTTGGAATAACTTTGTATCTGGGACTACCCTATACTTGGTGAAATTCTTCATTATTCCATTCCTTATTATTACATTTGAATAACTTTGTATGTCACAATCTGCATACATGGTAAAATTCTTCTATTATTAAGTTCTTTATTATTACGTGTAATATCTCGTCTTTTGCGTTCTGCGTGACTTTGATTCCATTATTTATTATTCATTGGAATAACTTTTGTTTGTCTGCGGTCTATCGCATGCATGGTGAATTCTGTTGTTATTCCATTATTTATTATTATGTCATAATATCACATGCAATAACGTTTTATATGACTGGTTCCATCATTTATTATTCTCATTGGAATATCCCGCTTGGGTCTTGGATTACGCTGACTGGTTCCATTATTTATTATTACATTGAATAACCTATATGTATAGTCTATCGCATTTACATGGTGAATCATACGCTATTCTATTCCTTATTATTACATTTGGAATAACCTATCTATGTGGATTACCACATGAATGGTGAATGATCCTTTATATTCATTTCTTATTAAATTATGAAAATAATGCATTTACGTTGATTATGATGAGAGTCATAATAAAAGCATTACACCGATGAAAATCATGGGTATATGTAGTATTAGTAATTGTTGTGATGAGTTATGTTGGTTATTATGTGAAAACATGAAAGTTTCTTAGAAATCACAAAGGGTTGAAAATCAAATTTTGGTGAAAATGGAACATGAATATCAATTGACCATATCTCCTAGTATATTTTGAATTTTTTGAGTGTGGTCAAGACCTAGAGTTAGATCTATGAGTTTTCTAACTTATCCAAGTGGAATCACCGGAAAGGTGTTGTAGATTTTTGTGTGGGTGATTTTTAGCAAAGGAGTCAAGCATGTAAAATTTCCAAAAGGATAACGCCTGAAGTTTAAAAAATTTATTTTTCCCACTTAATTTGTGAAAAAAATTCCGGCCTTTTGGGACATGAAAATATATGGTATAAAGTACATCCTATCCAAAAAATGAGCTCATTCTGACTTAAATGAGCAAGTTATAACCATTTCAATATTTAGGTTTTTCCATGAAAAAACGCTTATAACCTACTTCTTTAACTCAGATGACCATGAAATTTAAATCGGAAGATCACATTAACATGTGTAATATCCTGCCAAGATTTGGGAATTTACGGAGTTAAACTTGAGGTAGCTAATTTCTTAAGGAATTAAATAGAAATTGACTTTTGAAAAATAGTAAATGAATTTTAAAAATTTCGAAAAAAATATATGTTCGATATGGGACTATATTCTGCTAAATCCCAGAAAAGAAATATTTTTGGGACTAATTTGGTATTTTTCATAAAAATGATCTAGTTATGAGTAAATGACTTAAATATGTTATGTGAAGTAACAAAATTGGAAAATAGGATTTTATGGCTTGGGAATCCTATATAGGGCATATGCAGATTTTTGATAAGGGATTTGATCATTGGTGATAAAATCTTATGAGTATGGCATTTTTGAATGATTAAATGTATTATTTGGTAGAATGTAAACAATTGAAATAAATTGTTTATAAGTTTAAGAAGTGATTAAAATATTGTTATAATATTAATAGTATTAGATTATGAGTTTATTAAGTGATTGATAATATTTGGATAAATTTAAAGTCTTTAATATTTATCCTTGTTTTTGTTTGATTAATGTTTATATCATTGTCATCATTCTCATGTTTATATTGTGATAAAAGTTATCTTTGGCTTACGTGCATAGACGGACTTGGTGTGATTATGACCAGAGATTATTCGGTATAGTCATGACCGTATTGTGACGAATGATGTGGTAAAAATCCTCAGTGGCCTGTAGTGCATTGATGGACAGTTTTTGGTATGATTATGACCAGGGATTTTTCTGTATAGTCATGACCATTGATGATTTAATGATTATCCTTGGCCCGTAGTTCAGGGATGATTCGATGATGTGGTTTATTTATTAAGCTGAGTCTCAGCGACAAAGAAATTGATGAAAACATTTTAAATCATAGAAGATAGTAGATTTTATTCTCTACATGACTTTTCTAATGGATTGCTTGTTCCGCTGCAGTTAAACTTGATGTCTATTGTATTTTATCAATTTAACATTGTTGAAGGCTAATGATAACTTATTCTGCATTATCTTAGTTATAATATTTCTTACTGGGCTAGTTGAGCTCACCCTTTTTACTTTCATTGTTCTCTTCAGGAAATGAGAATATAGCTGGGAAATAGTGTGATAATAAATGTAATGAGGACTGAATTTGAGTTTGTATACTGTCTATGAGGACTCCATTGAGAGTGGATATTGTCTAGAAGGCAATATTCTTGTTTAAACTCTCAGTTTATGTTTTGTCGTATTTTACACTACAGTTGTATAATTAAGTTGTATTTGATTTATGTACCATATTTTTGGCGACTCTAGATGGGTAATGTATACCTATTTTTGGGGGCGTCACAGCTGAACCCCCAAGGAGAAAAAGAGCAACATACTGCTTGCCAGGGCTATTCTAAAGAAGAAAGGAGAATCTTCTACTGCAGTCATCGAATTAAGCGATGATGAATCGAATCAATTGGAAGAAAGTCTTTGAAGATGGGACCATAATGAAGAAGATGAGTCGAGGAAGATCTTGCTAAAGAAGGTTTTGAAAATGAAATGCAGCAAGAAGGATTCACTGATGGATCTGATCAGAAAGTTTCAGGCTCAGAAAGAGAGGAAATGGAGAAGGATTCTGATTCTATACATCAGGAATCAGAGGAACCAGAAGACCATCATGTCATTTCTCCAGCTAGGATAAACAGGAAAATAATAGAGGAAGTCTCGAATGGACCACCAGAGATTCCAAATCAAGAACTGGTGGCTCAGAACTTCCCAAGGGTGAAGAGTTATGCAACAATGATGATCAAAGATCATCCTTACTACAAAGTCTACAGACATGCTGGAAACCACTATATTCCTTATGATCGCAGAGTGGACTCTGATGGCAGAAGGAGCATGGCCAAGGAGATGATCATAGAATCTGATCACTCTACCAATGATGTTGATCAAGTCCAAAATGAGAAGCCTCTGTCTGCTCAAGCACCGTTACACGACATTCCTTCATCCTCCAATAGCGATTGGTACTCAACGATTTTTCAGATTCACAACACTTTCAAAAATCTGTCCAAGGATGAAAATCATAGAGTCCAATCTGGTGTTCAACAAGAGGCTGCCCAACCAAATGACCAAATTCCCACAGAGCTGGAGTTACTTAAGAATTCTGATGAGTTGGTCAAGAAGATGTCTATCATCACTGAAGAGGCAAAGATGTTGACAAAAGCAAGAGGTAATGCGGTTCAAGACAGACTTCACGTCGCTATGTCTGACAAATCTCTCAAAATCAAAGAAAGAGATCAAATCTATCTAAAGACTATAAATGAATAGAAGGCAGAAGCTCTATAAGCACAGAAGGCTAACAAAGAACAAATCCAAGCCCTCTCTGATAAGATTGACAATCTGAATCAGACTTTCTCTCTACAACTTGAGCTGAGCGAACAAGAACTTAAGACTGAGGTTGGTAACTCATCTTACCTGATGGAACAACTAATGTCCAACATGGAGCATCTTTCACAAGTGATTAATGACAAAAAGGGGGAGAAAAGAGACATAGGAAGAAGCACTGAAGGAGGAACAAGGAGAAAAGAAGCAAAGAAGATCATAGCAGCTGCAGCAACAGAATCATCATCTGAGGGGAGCCAGAGGATGATGATCCTATAAAAAGAGAATTTAAGGGGAAGCTAAATAAAGAAGAAGATCATGAGTCTGAGGGGGAGTAGGAGCAAACAAATCAAACAGACGCGGAGTTGATCAACAGACATCCTTGAAACATACATGGAGCCAAAGAGGTACATCTCTAACTAGTTAGCTATGTTCTGGATCCAGAATGTAAAATGTCATAGTGTATTAAATTCCATATCATTATAAATGACATTCATAATTATCTGTTTTAGAAATACAGTTGCTCACTGTATATAAGATTCATTCATAACATGTATATGCACTTATTGTTTTTGTCATAATCAAATAGGGGGAGATTGTTAGGAATAAGCATATGAATGATATTCCTATTTATATATGATTTGATTATGATATATATATATATATATATGTATATATGAATGAATATGCAAGTACGCTAGCATTAAGAAAAGATGTAAAGTCCTCTAATAGATTATAGAAACATATGTACAAGGACTTAGAATGAATTGATCAAATATGTTAGGTTGATCCTACATAAGCTAAACAGCTTTGTAAAGTCCTTAAAAAGAAATGATGTACAAGGACTATAAATATAGAAAGATCAAGCACGTTAGGTTGATCTTATGATGTAATAGATAGGCCTATCCGATCGTCGAGCACTGCACCAAAAATCATAGTCTGCCAGGAGAGTCTAGGAAAACTCAAAAGCTATCACGGCAGAACCGTAGTCTACAAGATAGTAGATCTTAGAGTTCGTAGACTGCCAAGAGAGATGAGCAAGGATCGTAGTGTGTCGAGTAGCACTTCCTCGGATCCGTAGTCTACTGAGGAAGTCATGTTTAGAATCGTAGAGATAGCCTGCCTACGAGCCGACCAAGCATCTGCTGAAGCTAAGTCAAGAATCGTAGACTACACTCGTGAGTCGTGAAAGTCTCTTGATCGTATCGAGGAGGCGTAGATAGGAGTCGAGCAAGATCAGATGAAGACAACAAGCACAACGACAGAAATCGCAGAGTGTCAAGATCTGATCTTGAAGTCGTAGTGTCTGCACAATCGAAGCTGAATCGTAGAGTGTAGAGCTGAGACTTCAACAGATGTGCTCCTGGCATGCCAAGCGCGAATCGTGAGCTAATCGATTCTCAACAAATGAGCACTCCCGAAATATCCAAGGAATGAAGCCTCTGGTTGATGCTGCAAAGATACATCCCACACGAAGGAAACCAGGATAACACTCAAACGAATGGCATGCAAACTAACGGAAGATCTAAGCATCAACTCAATCAGCATCCAGATTGAGTTATGAAGCCATTCGAGATGAAGTCTTCGACAAGTTGATCATAAGCAGACTTCAATAACTGACTAAGAAAAGTCAGCCAGTACAGTTGCTGTCAAGTAAATAGAAGACAACGATCTTGGAAGCAACCAGGATCGTAGTGTTTGCCAAACAAAGAAAGAACTGATGGAGTGTACACTAAGATACTGGTCAGCCTCTGAAGAACAAGGCTAAAGTGATTAAGCATTGGGTCAGTCCATTGATGATAAGTGAACGGGAGATCACATGGATAAAGCGAGCTAGACAAGCCATAAATCTGAAGTGTCTTGCTATTCAGAAGGGACCAGAACAAAGAATCAAGCCATCAGTATCTGAGAGCAGTCGAAACAAACAAAAATGTTGAAGCACTGTACAAGAGAAGGAAGAAGTGTTCTACATTACAGATCTAATGAACACTCTTCAAGATCGTAGTGTTGTCTCTACCGTCAACTAGACACTACGATCAGGTCCAAGAAATGTGTGCATCAGAATCATAGAGTTTGAACAACTGGGGATTGAAGCATTGGCAACGGTTCAACCCGAAGATTGATATTCGAACAAAGATTATTGAGAGCATCGATGCAAAAGGACAACCTCTGATCTAGAAATCAGAAGGGAGAAATAAAGTCGTCGACCTGCCCGAGACATCAAAGTGACATCTCTGATGGGGTAGGTGAAACAGTAGACTGCAGTGTCAAAAAGTTATGTCATGTCACATCTGCAGTCTACACCAAATAACTTGAGATCTGCGAGGAAATTCAAAAAGCTTTTAACGGCTACTTTCTAATGGAAAGATTGGGAAGCAGTATAAATCAACAGAGCTTCAAACTTTAAGAGTTGCTAATAATTGCTAAGTTGCAGAATCGTTGAGTTATTGGAATGCTATTGTTGACTCTACGAGTTCCACCAGAGATTAAGAGAACAAGTCTCAGTGACAGTGAGACTACATAGGTGGAAGTGAAGCAGCTTTGAAGAAGGACTTAAACAGATTAGAGCTTCATTCAACAAAGATGAGAATGCCACTAAAGATGGCAGCCAAGCTGAGAGCTGAGAAGGCTAAGAAGATAGCATTCAGAAAAGTGGCAGAATACAAAGAAGATCAAGAAAGCCACTCTACAGATCACCATGAACCAAAAGCTGAAAAAGAATAGAAGTAGAATCATGTCTGAAAAATATTCAAGAAGGGTTCAGGGTTTGCTAAGTACCAGACGAAGTTTCCCAAAAGCTCAGAGACTTAGCAAATCCAGATGGTGATGGTGCACAGCTGAAATCAGATGAAGATGAGTAGAAAGGAGTAAAGATCAGCTGCACCAGAGAAAATGTGGTCCAGACTCAAAGTAGAATACAAAGAGGATCACACCAAGCTGCTAAGTACATAAGATGTTCAAGCTTAAAGACATCTTAGCAACTCGGACCAACAACACCAACAACTATAACAACAAAAAGCCGAACTGAGGGGTCCTTGTCGGAGGACTAAATGAAGTTCCAAGCCTCTTCGGGCTTGAAGAGTTCTAGGGAACGGAGGAGTTCAAAGTGGTGGCCTTGAAGAGTTCTTAGTGAATGAAGTTCCAAGGTCATTGGCCTTAAAGGAATCTTAGTGATTCAGGTGCTACCCTTCCTTGGTGGAAATCACGCTAGTTGAAAGTAGAAGAGTGGATTAGGAGCTTGAGTCTACGAACCACTTAAAACCCTTGCGTCTTTTACTTTATGTCATTTACATTATGTATATTAAGCTGCTATATACTTTATGTATGTTTTAACCGCTTACTACTAAATTAACTCTCTGAACAATGTATGTACGATTATGAATATATCAATGAAGGGGATCTTTTACTTATTTCGTTGTGCTTGAAAAGATTCTTATGTTTGTCATATGCTAATTCATGAGCGAGACAAAATAAACGAAAAAAGTTATAAGAAGAAGATAAGAATGTAAATCATCAAAGATGATGATCGTATAGGTTAAGACATCTCCGTATGTCATGACGCCGTAAAACGGTAAAGAAGAATGGTTACGTGAACTTAGGTTATAAACATGAACCATAAGGAATAAAACTAAGTTTAAGCCAATGCGTAAGTCAAATATATGGCTAATTAGTACATATTATTCCTTATATGATATATAGGGTTGTGATGAATAGTTCAGCATAAACTATAAGTAGTAGCTGTGCATAAGGAAAGTTTCCTAACTTTATTCATGTTTAATATGAATTCTAGTTTCTTAAACTTCTCAGATGTTGAACTTGAGAAGTTTTATCTATGTTCAAATCTGTGATATTTGTACAAGGTGGTAGAATGTATGAGGCCTTGTGCCACAATTTTAACACTTCGGTGAATCTATGGGATGAACTATTCTGTGATTGAACTATTCAATATAGAGAATGGTATGTTTACTCATGAACTATTATTGTTAAGTCTGTGCTAATGATTCTAGCCAGACATAATGTGTATGAAAAAGGTAGAGGAATAAAAGTATTTCGAAGTGAATATGACTAATATTTTAAAATGATAGGAATCAAAGTTTATTCCTATTATTCAAGTTGGTTCATAACCTTTATTCGGTTATTGAAGTTTTAAAAGAATGTTTAAATTCTTAAAGTTGATTATTCAACTGTTATGACTTGCTGAGAAATTGAATGCTCACACTTGCTTTAAATGAAAAATATTTTCAGCATAGGAGTAGAAGAACTTAAGGATCCCATAAAGATCAAGCTGACTGGTATCCAGACGAAGTGTAATTTAGTATATGAATGAGCGTGAAGATCAAGCTAAGACTTTTAATGTAGAATAGTTTAATGAACTGTTAAGTATCCTTGGTGGCGGATGAAAAGCAATCATGTACGATGTAAAGAATAATGTAATTATCATTATTTGTAATGAACGAGATTATAAGGTATTAGAACCAGGGATTTTAGAATATATGTTGTTATATTTAGCTATATAATGATGTATGTTTGGAATGAGATGTACTCGTGATGTACGAAATCTGGGTGTGAAGATAGACCGAATTTTGGGACGTTACAGTGTTAGCCTTAAATGCAGGAAATGAAGAAGAATCAAATGATAACTCAGATGCAGAAGTTGCTATGATCTTAAAAAAGCTCAAGGAACTACTACAAAAAAAAGAATAAGTGGAAGAATGTCATGGCGCCAAACAAATTCAAAGGAAAACAAAGTTATGATAATTTCTTTGAATGTGGATTTTCGGGGCATTTCAGAAAAAGATTATATTCAGCTGAAAAATTAGGGAAAACTAAACTTCAAGGATACTAGAAAGAACAAAGAACGTGACACTTAGAGCAATGATGAATCCGATGATGAAATAGCTCAAATATGTTTCATGGGATTCGAAGGTGAAACAAGTGAGGTAAACTTTTCAACTTTAGATTTCTTGAAACAAGAAAATAAGAAACTTAAAGAAAAGAATATGTATTTAAAAGATTTGATAAATACATTAATGAATGAAGTTGAAACTTTAGTTGAAGAAAAGAAAGAAATTGAAACACGAGCACAAGAGGAAAGAGTGTTAATTGTTAAAAAATGATTATCTAGAAAATTATTCTAAAGTTCTCTATAATAAGGTAAATCATTTAAATGGTGAAATAGATAAATTAAAAATAAGAGATGTTTGTATTGATGTTTTCAATAATGATACCTCTATGAAAGAAAATAATAATGAATTACATGAAGAAATAAAATCATTAAAGTCATTATTAGCCAAATTTGTACAAGGGGAGGAAAACTTTAATATCATGTTAGGAAAACAAAAACCTAGTTATGATAAGCAAGGAATTGGATATAATGCTTTACATAAAAAGAATAATGTGATGATACTAAAAATCTAAATCACAGTTCAAATTGAATTATTGTTCTCCTTTTACTACTTGCAAAAATTGTGGCATTAAAGGACATTTAGATATAATTTGCAACACGAAAATCAAGAAAGTATGGATTAAGAAAAATGAATTACATTCTACTAACATGAGTGGACCCAAGAAGATATGGGTATCATAAAGATAAACTTTAAACTTGTTGTAGGTATACCTTAAAGCAAAAGTACCTTCTCAAAGATGGGTGCTAGATAGCAAGTGCTCTCGTCACATGACGGGTGAAATTTTTGGAGTTATCCCTCAAAAAGAAGAAAGGAATAGTGACATTTGGTGACAACAAGATTTGTGAGATAATCGAAAAAGGTAAAATAAGAAATGACGGGTGACAAATTGAAGTTTTTGGAGTTATCCCTGAAAAAGAAAAAAGGAAAAATGACATTTGGTGGCAACAAGACTTGTGAGATAATCTAAAAAGGTAAAATAGGTAATGGTAAAATTAGCATTGATAATGTTCATCTAGTCAAAGGACTTAAATTTAATCTCATAAGTATAAGTCAATTAATAGATAGTGGTCATCAAGTGAAGTTTAAAAAAGATAAATGTTAAATATTTCATGTTACTAATGATCTCACTCTAGTTTCACAAAGAGAATGAAATATCTATACTATTGATTTTGAGCAATATGAAAAAGAAGTATGTCTATCAACCGTACATGATGAAGCTAATCTATGGCACAAACAAATGGTACATGTTCATATGGAGTTGATAAAGAAGCTCTCAAATAAAGGTCTTATGAAAGGCTTACCAAAAATCAATTACGAAAAGAAAAATACATGTGTTCCATGTCAACTTGGTAAACAAGTAAGAACCACTTTCATTGCCTAGAACAAGGTATCAACTTCTTCACCTTTACAACTTTTACATCTACATTTATTAGGACCCGAAAGGCATGCTAGTTTAAATGGTAAATTTTATGCTTTCGTTATAGTCAATGATTTCTCTATATACACTTGGGTGACCTTTCTTAAAACTAAAGATGAAGCTTTTAGAGATTTTTAAAAGCTTATAAGAAACAAGTAGACAAGGTACAATCTCAAGCTCATACGGATAAGAAGTGATCAAGGAGGAGAATTTCAAAAAGATTTTATTCTATTTTGTAGAATAGGCCATGAATTTTTAGCACCAAGGACTTTCAAAAAAATGGAGTGGTGGAACGTAAGAATAGAACACTTCAAGAAATGGCACAAACAGTGTTACAAGAGAGTAAGCTCCCAAAGAAAATTTGGGCTGAAGCGGTAAACACTTCTTGTTATGTTCAAAATAGAGTTCTTATTCGTCTTATTCTTCATAAAACACCTTATGAATTGTTAAATAATAGAATTCCAAACATAAGTTATTTCAAAGTATTTGGTACAAAATATTTTATGTTAAATACAAGTGTAAATTTAGGCAAATTTGATGCTAGATCATATGAAGTTATTTTTCTTGGGTATTCTCAACATAGTAAAGCATATCGAGTGTTTAAATTAACAAATCATGTGTTAAAGAATCTGTTTGTGTGAAGTTTAATGAATTAAATGATGATCTGCCAAACGAAAGAGATGAGGATGCAGATGTACTTGAAACTGTTGCAGTTCCAATAAAACAATCAGTTGAGCGTGGCATACTGGATTCAAAAGAACAATAAATTATTTTACCAGAGTAGGAAATAGAGTCAACAGAATCTGATGAAGAGATTTCAAATCCTAATCCAATTTAGAATATAGAACAGAGAGCAAGTCATCCATTGCCTAAAACAGCACGATACATCAAGAATCATCCTCCGAAAAATATAATTGGTGATAGAAATCGTGGCATCACAACAAGAAGAAGAGCTTAAAACCTATGTGTAATTTCAGCCTTCTTCTCACAAATTGAACCAAAGAATGAAAAGGAAGCTCTACTTGATGAAAATTAGTTGGCAGAAATTCAAGAAAAATTATAGCAATTTGAAAGATGTCAAGTCCAGGAGTTAGTCCCTCCACCAAAAGGAACTTCAATAATTGTAACCAAATGGGTGTACAAACATAAGCTTGTTGAACATGGAAAAATAAACCGCAATAAAGCAAGGCTTGTAGCTCAAAGATACAATTAACAAAAAATGATTGACTACAAAGAAATGTTTGTACCAGTGGCAAGATTAGAGTCAATCTGGATGTTACTAGCTTTTTCTTCATATAAATAGTTCAAACTACATCAAATGGATGTAAAAAGCGTATTCCTAAATGGTTACATCAATAAAGAAGTGTTTGTCAAATAGACTCCTGGATTCGAGAGCATGAGAAATA
Source organism: Panax quinquefolius (assembly GCA_020205615.1). Taxonomy (NCBI): domain Eukaryota; kingdom Viridiplantae; phylum Streptophyta; class Magnoliopsida; order Apiales; family Araliaceae; genus Panax; species Panax quinquefolius. The sequence continues at coordinate 49,887,605 of CM035152.1, read as the reverse complement.
TCTGAACCATGTATACAAGCTCACAAAGGCTCTCTATGGACTTAAACAAGCTCCAAGAGCTTGGTACGAAAGATTGAGCAAGTATCTTCTATCCAATGGGTTCATTATAGGTAAAATCAATTCTACATTATTTATTAAATATGAAAATAAAGATATTATTATTGTTCAAATATATGTAGATGATATAATATTTGGTGCTACTAATGTCCTTTGTGAGTGGTTTTCCAAGTGTATGTACAATGAGTTTGACATGAGTTTAATGGGAGAAATCAACTACTTCTTGGTACTATAAATAAAGCAACGAAGAGATGACATTTACATTCACCAAACAAAGTATACAAAGGAATTGCTAAAAAGGTTTGGGTTTGACAAATTAAAATCAAAATCAAAATCAAAAGCAACACCCATAAGTACTACCATACAACTCACATATGATGAAAAAGGTGTTGAAGTAGAGGTAACAAAATATTGTTGTATGATTGGAATTTTATTATACTTAACAGTATCTAGATCAGATATAATGTATAGTGTGTGTTTATGTGCTCATTTTCAAGCTAGCCCAAAAGAGTTGCACTTAAAGGCTATTAAAAGGATTTTAAATATCTTTGTGTCACTACCAATTTTGGTTTATATTATCATATATGCAATGATTTTGATCTAATAAGCTACTCAGATGCAGACTATGTAGGTTGTCAAGTTGATATAAAAAGAAACAGTGGTGCTTGTACATATTTTGGTCAAAGCCTAATTGTTGATCGATTTACAAGAATCAATGAATACGCAAAAGTATACACGGTCAACAAGTAATAAAGTGAAAGTAGAGTATCGTTCCCACGAAGAATTATTTAATAAAAATTACCAATTACTAACTCTTAACCAAATCAATTTTATTTAAACAATCTCAAATCATGATTTTTCAAATTAAGAAAACTAACTTAATCAATTAAAACTAGGTTACTTTATAAATGAATTCAAATAAATAAAGGCTAAGACTCCAATATCCCCAATTATGAACTATAAACCAATTATCCAATTATCCCAATTATTATGTTTACTGAATTGTTAACAGAAATTCTCAAATGCCAAAAGCCCTCTCTCGAGTGATCAATTGCCTTCTATTTAACCCAGATTAATTTTGTTATATCTCTATACAAAACAATTGAATTAAACTCGTTACAATCCCAATTCCTTATGTGTTACATGTGGTAAATAGATATTCTCATTCTATTCACAAACCTAATTATTCACTGTGCAAATAACTAAGTCACATGTCACCATACCCAGTTCTAACCCTAGAATTCCTTTCTCAATTCCTTCTAGAGTAACAAGGTAATTATTGATCAGATAATTAATCAATAAGCACAAAGCAAGATGAACAATTCACTTCAACATAAATAATTAGAATAAATTAAATAATCAATTCATAACCATAAAAAGTTCAATTGAAATCTTAATGAAAGAGTTAGTTTATAATTAATAAATTAAAATCAAGAATCCATAACTGAATAGACATTAAAAGATAAAAGTATGATAAGAGAAGAGAATAGAATCTATTGTCAGCAAATCTGATGCTCCCCTCTTGCTGTTGCTTTGAATCTTCAATGGTCTCCAAGTTGCTTCAATCTCCAAAACTAATAAGAACTAGGGTTATGTTATAATCTAAAGGAGTGTTTAATCTAGGCTAAGCTATGTAATCTCCCTTTATTTTATGTCTTACATCATGTATTTATAGGTTACAAGTCCAATTTTTAGTTTAGGAACAAACCCAATCCAATTTGGAGTCAAAAAGGTGTCAAAATTCGTCCAATACGCTCGCCCAGTCCGCACTTGACCTCTTCCCCAAAGTGCCCAAAGACTGTTCACGACGCCGAGAATCTGCTTTATAGCGCCCGGCGCTGCAAATAGGTTTAAAATTAGCGCCTTGGCCATTGTTACAAGTTCTGACATTTTCTGCTCCGACGTCCTTTGGAAAAATGGCCATAACTTCTTCGTCCGAACTCCGATTTCGATGATTCAAGATGTTCCGATAAGAGGAGAAGTAGATCTACAACTTTCATTCTTTGAGTTTTTCGAAATAATGTTTGGAGCTATAGTAAAATTGGCTCTGAAGTGATCATTGTAAATGGTAAATGTCGAAAACGCGAATCTAGCCACCCCAAACGTCGATCCAAGTAACTTTTGTCCCAAATCCTACAAAACAATATAAAACATGCTTGAATAGACACAAACACATAAAAACATCCTAAAAGACTTGAGAACAACAATAAATTAAGCCCGAATGTATCCAATTCATGTGTATAAAACTCACTCATCAAATACCCCCAAACTTAAACATTTGCTTGTCCTCAAGCAAAAACACAAAAATGTTATGCAATGCAATGTAATGAAACTAATCTATATGCCTACGACTCCAACAGTAATGACAGAAACAAGTCTATTCAACCGGCCTTAGAAAAATCAAGTAAACATGATAATACATCATATTAAAACAAATAAGTAATTTCCCAATCAATCATCAAATCTTAGATTGTTATCACTGATATAGTGCGTGTGTGCTCCACAACAATGTTAATCGATATAAAATCAAATTTAACACATAATAGGTCTCTTTAAAAGGCATCATACGTTGAAAACTCACAAAATTCACGAACAAGCTATATCCAACTAAAGTCAAACATCCACCAAGTTCAAGAGTCCAATCAGGATACTTATGCTTTACTTTTCATTACGGGGCTTTTTTTTTAACCATGGTTTTTTAACCAATGTCTCATTCCATTAGGCTAACAATTGTCACCCCTTAGCGAGCTTTCACCAACGACTCCTGCACTATATAAAGACCTTAGGGCTTAGGTTTTAAGATACCCTTCTAGCGCATTTCTTACTCAAGTAACAAAGGCCCCAAACAAAACTAACCACTTGTAAATTTTTTTCTTTTTTCTTTTTTTTCTCTTTTTTTTAGCGAAGCTTATATATCCCAAATTTTCCCCCCAAACTTAAGTTTTTATCAAAATTTAACCATCTCTGCCAATTCATGTCTTTCATTCCTTCACACTAGTATTATCCTTAAGAAATCCATTATGTATCAATTTAAACTTAATCACCAACATAGTTTGTTATTAACGTACTAACCTTAATTATACCAGGCAAAACAAGAAAAGATTCAATTCATAACAAGAAATCACATCAAAGCTTGAATATTCAATACTATACTTATCTACTTAACTCCGGTCTCATCATCGCCAAAATAGACTTTTTACTATCTAATAGTTGGAATCATGGAAATATAAACTAACCGCAACAAACATAGTAAACTAACTACTATTTTTTATGCGATTTTTTTTTTAAAAAAATTTTTAAACAAAAAAACTAATGCAAAAACTAAATGTAAATAACCCGAAAACATAACGAACTACAATGTAAATAACTAACTATATGCAATACGACACTAAAATGCCCCAAAACTTAAACTAGACATTGTCCTCAATGGCTACAATTGAAAAAATTAAAGCAAAGGACTTCCCTAAAAATATAGTAATCTTCCTCCTCGTCTGCTAAGTTTGGAGAATAAAGCAAGACATGGAACAAATTGGGCACCACACTTGAATTTGACTTGAATAACCTCAGAAAACCATGATAGAAGCAATTTTATTAAATCCTAAATAAATGCAAATTCCAAACTACTAATATAAAACTAAATAAAAATTAAAAATAAAATTAAACTTGGGTTTGCCTCCCCATAAGCGCTTATTTTACATTTCAACGACTTTGTTCGTCAACGCTATCCAATTCCTCTTCGAAGTTGAAAAACCCTCCATCCATCTAAATAATATAGCTTTTGTAGGTTCCCATTTGTAATAGCTATCAGATTAAAGTCACCTAGCATGCTTTCTTTAGATAAGATCACATTCAAGAACGCCCAAAGATCTGTGTGGTTTCTCCATCAGGTTCATGAATATATTCTCGCATCGAGGCTTGTCGAGACACAACAATTTCTTCTTCTATCTTCTCCAACTCATCGCACCATGGTTTCAAAGGTGTACTTGCTTTTACATCACGAGAGAGTATTGCTTACTTTACATGACTACCAATCGGACAAGGTTTTGCAAATCTAACCGGGACTCTCGAACTGTGGAGGAGAAGGCACTTGAGGCGTAAATAACATCGGCTCATCATCATTGGTTCTCACAATTAGTTCTTCACCGACCTTGTTATCATTATACCCACTTGTCTCCTCTTTTCATCTCGTGGCTCATCCAAATTGTAGATTTGGCTCGGGCTCACCATCGGCCTCTAATCATGTGTCATAGAGCCAAGGGTATTGAGGAGATGATGTTCGAGGCATCGTTAGTTGTTCGCTTGGTTCATAAAATTTTGACTCAATATCTCTTGATTAATCCCCTCTCCTCATACGAAGCTATGTACTTGGACAAAGTTTCCTCCAAATTTGAATGTTCTTCCTGTTGTAGTGGAGGTGGACACGAGAAATCCGGTTGGTATATTGGACTTGGAGCATAAAATTGATCTTGATGAGTATGGCTCCATAAAAAATTGGGGTGATACCCCCAATCTTGATAATAGGTATTGGGATAGACATAATTGTTGGGGTAATCACCACCATATTGCACTTCGCTCGAAATCGATGGTGCATTGATGACTCATATGATTTCTAGCACAATAATCACAAGTAACCGCCATACTTTGACGACGTTGAGCTTTAAAAGCTTCAAACATCCTCAAAAGTTTCTCAAATCAGTCTTACAAATGCAAAAATGCCTCGAAGTCCGTAATCTCCGCTCCCTCACATTTGAGTCATTCTTGCCATCCTTCGACTCATTGAATGCGCGATAACCTCCAATGTCTTCGAAGTTGCCTCAATTTGTATTGGCACACTATATTGTACCAAATCAAACTGATGGCACATTGATGACTCATATATTTTTCCAAAGACAAATTTCACAAACCATCGCTACCTCGCCGTGTGGATTGTGGACGCCATGTTTCCATTGGTTGAGTCATGTTTGTGTATGGCCATTGATACTCAAATTCATCCATGGTACCAAAAAAGAGAAATATAGGAAGAGAATTAGAAATAAAATAAAAATGTTTAAATTAAGACTAATTTGATTGAAATTAATATTGGTAAAAATTATTAAATTAATTCCCCGTGAATTTCACCTAAAAAACTTGTTAATCGATTTCATGAATCAATGAATACGCAAGTATACACTATCAACAAGTAATAAAGTGAAAGTAGAGTATCGTTCCCACGAAGAATTATTTAATAAAAATTACCAATTACTAACTCTTAACCAAATCAATTTTATTTAAACAATCTCAAATCATGATTTTTCTAATTAAGAAAACTAACTTAATCAATTAAAACTAGGTTACTTTATAAATGAATTCAAATAAATAAAGGCTAAGACTCCAATATCCCCAATTATGAACTATAAACCAATTATCCAATTATCCCAATTATTATGTCTACTGAATTGTTAACAGAAATTCTCAAATGCCAAAAGCCCTCTCTCGAGTGATCAATTGCCTTCTATTTAACCCAGATTAATTTTGCTATATCTCTATACAAAACAAATGAATTCAACTCGTTACAATCCCAATTCCTTATATGTTACATGCGGTAAATAGATATTCTCATTCTATTCACAAACCTAATTATTCACTGTGCAAATAACTAAATTACATGTCACCATGCCCAGTTCTAACCCTAGAATTCCTTTCTCAATTCCTTCTAGAGTAACAAGGTAATTATTGATCAGATAATTAATCAATAAGCACAAAGCAAGATGAACAATTCACTTCAACATAAATAATTAGAATAAATTAAATAATCAATTCATAACCATAAAAAGTTCAATTGAAATCTTAATGAAAGAGTTAGTTCATAATTAATGAATTAAAATCAAGAATCCACAATTGAATAGACATTAAAAGATAAAAGTATGATAAGAGAAGATAATAGAATCTGTGTCAAGAACTCGATGCTCCCTCTTTCGCTTTGTTGCTTTGAATCTTCAATGGTCTCCAAGTTGCTTCAATCTCCAAAACTAATAAGAACTAGGGTTATGTTATAATCTAAAGGAGTGTTTAATCTAGGCTAAGCTATGTAATCTCCCTTTATTTTATGTCTTACATCATGTATTTATAGGTTACAAGTCCAATTTTTAGTTTAGGAACAAACCCAATCCAATTTGGAGTCAAAAAAGTGTCAAAATTCGTCCAAAACGCGTCCAGGCCGCACCCAACCTCTTCTCCAGCGCCCCAGCACTGTTCACGTCGCTGAGAATCTGCCTTATAGCGCTCCGGCGCTGCAAATAGGCTTAAAATTAGCGTCCCGGCGCTGTTACAAGTTCTGACATTTTCTGCTCCGATGTCCTTTGGGAAAATGGTCATAACTTCTTCGTCCGAACTCCGATTTCGATAATTCAAGATGTTCCGGAAAGATGAGAAGTAGATCTACAACTTTCATTCTTTGAGTTTTTCGAAATAATGTCTGGAGCTATAGTCAAATTGGCTCTGAAGTGGCTTTTGTGTAAATGGCAAGCCGAAAACGCGAATCTAGCCACCCCAAACGTCGATCCAAGTAACTTTTGTCCCAAATCCTACAAAACAATATAAAACATGCTTGAATAGACACAAACACATAAAAACATCCTAAAAGACTTGAGAACAACAATAAATTAAGTCCGAATGTATCCAATTCATGTGTATAAAACTCACTCATCACTAATATCCTGGCATAGTAAAAAGTAGATCTCAGTAGCTCTATCAACAACTGAGGGTGAATACTTAAATGCATAGAGTTGTTGTTCTCAGATTTTAAGGATGCGTCAAACCTTATGTGATTTTGATGTTACATGAAATTTTGTTCCTATATACTGTAATAACACTAGCACGATTGATATTTCTAAAAATCCAATATTGCACTCTCAAGCAAAACGCATAGAGGTAAGACATCATTTTTTAAGGGATAATGTGGCAAAGGGTCTCATTAAACTAATATTTATTCCTACTGAGCATCAACTAACTAATATATTAACAAAACCCTCAAGTGAAGAGAGGTTCTACACATTAAGAAGGGAACTTGGAATCAGTCCAATATAAAAAAAATTAGTGTCCTTAAATTATTGATATATATGACCTACTGAATTCGAATTGCATGTTGACTATGTGTTTAACTGATGATTTATTTGAATATAATTGCATTTAATTTCAAAAATTATTTAAATCAATGGAGAGTTTCTGTACCTTAACATCCCTCTTGCTCCTTATATTCCTCAACAACCAAAGTTTGCAACTGAATTCTCATGGGCTGAGAAAATGTCTCGACATGTTCGTTGTCCATATTTCACTACTCGTTCCCAGCCCACTGCACAATTAGCTGAGATGGATGACTGATCTTTGTGATGCCTTATTTTTATCATACTACCTGCTTTCTTGAACTGATTTACTTCTGGTTTTTGGTACTATGTTTTATGGTTGTGGAGACCAAATTATGTTGCTTAGTACTCTGATGCTTACCTGTTGGATATTAGCCTTACTATGCTACGTTTAAAACTGATGAGTACTTTTATGATAAAATGTTCTCTCTAGTTAATATTTTTTGTTAATGACAAAGGGGGGAAATGGGTTAATTATTTAATGCATGTGCAGGAACCGGAAGATTAAATGGTTAAAATTTATTGATCATTGATTAATATATTATTATTGTTATATATTATGCACTATCATGATTATGACTGAGTCTGCATGTACAGATTTATGACCAATATTCATTTATAGATATATGACTTTAAATGAGTTATTAATTATCTTATACACAAACTCAGGGGAAACTATGATTGTGAATTGATTAATGCTTATTTTGAATAATGCATGAATTTAGGGGGAGCTATATTTATTGTGTTGTTATCATCAAAAAGAGGGAGAATATTAGTTTGATAAATCTCCATCCCTTGGTTTTGATGATGAGTTGTCTTATGAACAAATCCTTATGGCTTTATATCTTCACGGTTCATATAATAGAATGAATAACTCATATACATCAGACTGCATTGGTACAGCTATATTAATCAAAGTGATCGTGAAGAATTACTTGGATTGAAGCAACAAGCATTGTGTCACTAGGATATCATGTGAGATCATAGCTTTAAATATATTTTGATTCAAAGCTCTAGGGTTGCATTACATGATAATAATAATAAGTTGAAAAGTAGTAATCTTGTTTTCATAAATTAAAAATAAATATCTTTTATTTGAAAATGAGTTATTAAACAGACCTTTGTAACATTTGAAAAGTTAAACATGTTAAATAAAGGGTTGAGCTTTTCATGATTTATTGATTGGGCTAATTGGATATTGAAATTGATAAAATCAATTAAGGAAACAAGTGGCTGAAAATAATCGAATATATATGTTTATTCTTAAAAAGGAAACCACTGAAATTATGCTATCATATCTATCATGCTGAGAGATTGACTCTAACAGTGCAATGAATATATATTATTGTGTGAAAAACATATGCAGTGTATATTGGTCACGAAATCTATTCTATATCTCCTTTATTGTGTCTAACAACTAGAAAATCAATTAGCATAAATGATTACAACAAATTCCTCCCTAATTGATTCTTTCTAGTGAAACGACTATAATGTGATGATATTATAAAAGCCTTCAGTCGTGTCCTAAAATAATACACCGAGCAAAATTGAACATACCAAGTAGAAACTAAAAGCTATACACTCAGATTTAAAATCTTCACAAGTTGTAGCTATTGTGCTTATTCGAATTATCGTGAAGGTTTATACAGGTTGATGCATTACTCTGATCATATCATATAAACAGTCCTTAAGTACTAGGTGATATCCTTCGCTGTTTATCTGATCATTGCATATAAAAAAACTTTGAATTGATTTATATTTATTGCTTTAATCATAGTTGACATTGTAATTTGATTAAATTTAATATTGTGTAATAGACTAAGTTTGTTAGTCTATTGAAATCTAATATGGCTGGGATTAGTGAGTGTTACAAACAAGTGTAAAGTAATCATAACTGCTTGGGGTTTATTATTAGTCGGATTACCAATCACTAAACAAGCGCAAGTATACGCGGTCTAACAAGTAATATAGTAAAAAGTAGAGTGTCGAACCCACGAGGAATTATCACTAATATTCACCAAATACCAACTTTGTATCGCTTAAGTCTTATTCGAATAGCAGAATAACAGATGTGTAATTAATCTAGTTAAATCTAATTATCAGAGTAAGTAAACGGATAACGAATGGTATCTAAGGTGCTACAAGCTAAGATCATAACTTCACCCCACACTAGAATTCTGTCAAACACTAGGTGTGCTATGTTTCATCAAACTTCCTAACTTTCTCTCTTTGGTCTTAGTGGTCATGACGGTTTGTCGACCGAGAACACACAAGTGCTCGTACACCTCTTCTGAGGTATGTATAAACCTATCCTCTCAAGGTTCACCCGATAGGGAATAGAACAAAAAAGAAAATTCAAGTTAGGTAATAATCCTACACATTCCTATGTGAATTAACCATAACAAGGAATTTAAAGCATAAGTTCTCAATTAGGTCACACATGGTGCACATGTATATTCCTATCCTATACACAAATTATGCAGTCGAATCAAGTAGACAACTCATAATCACATGCTATTATATCAAGGTGTAAATCTACAATCCCTTTTCCAATTTCATATAGATTACCAAAATCATCACTAATTCCTTAGCAAGAATCATTAAGCATAAATATATTGATCCAAACCATATGGTGCCAACCAAATAGATAAGATATTCAATTCAAATTAACAAAGGGTTCCATTATAACCTTAGAGCCAATAATTAGTTCATAGCTCTTAAACTAAACATAAGTAGCAATATAAACAGCATTTATGGATTACAAAATCAAAGGCAACAAATAGAGAAGAATACACTCTGTCAAAGCTTCTTCAGTCTCCAAGAATTTCAATCCTTTCAAGCTTTCCAATCCATGTTGCTAAGTGGTCTTGAGCTCCATGAAATCACAAACATCTCCCCAATCTACCTAAACTATATGTACAATCATTATCTACTAGAAAATTAGAGAGGAAACTAGAAATGAAAGAGAGATAGAGTATCTCGAGGGGGGTATGTGATATCTTGCAAGGAGGCTGCCCCCTATGTATTTATGTGTGTTTTCTCCTTTAGCTAGGTCAATTCCTACTCTTATGCACTTTTGAATCTGGAGGTGGCAACTGCAGGCGTAAGATTTAGCCTTGGAATGGCACCTGTGAGCTAGGTTTAAGCACAGCGGCAACCAAGATGCATTGTAGGTCAGGCAAAAAATGGCATTTTTTCCCCTGAAACCTAAAAATGACCTAATAAGCCCTGCAACACATATATTAATCAAAATAATATAAAAGTGATATAAATTACGACAAACAAGCAACTTCTTAAGCAATAAAGGATCCGATTCGCGGGTATAAATCTCACTAATCATGTATAGGTGCACAAAGGGTGCAAAAGTGCTCAAAGGAGTTTCCTGACTCCAAATCTACTTTTGAAAAATAATTCACACTCCTTGTAGGATTCTATCAAAACTGCTCACGTGTTTGACCAAATCGAAATACAATTCCAAGTCCAACTTGATTTAGAGAAAAATAATCAATCCAATTTAAAACACTCCTAATTTAAATAGGATAATCTCATGGGTTTGGACCCCACAAACCCAACAATCTCCCCCTCTAAATCCATGAGAGGAGGCTTCCACCGTGACCCCGTCACTTGGAGTCCATCCTGACAATTCCTTGCAAAACTCCAGTTTGTCGCGAGTTACAACTGTTGTCAACATGTCTGAAGGATTCTCGTCGGTATGAACTTTTTTTACTTTCATCAATTCCTTTTCCATCACTTCTCGAAGCCAGTGATAATGAACATCAATGTGCTTGGTACGATTATGATACGTGGCATTCTTGGTTAAGTCAATTGCACTTTGACTATCACTATAAACCACATATTGGTCATGTGTCAAACCCAACTCTTGGAGAAACCGTTTCAACCATAACATCTCATTGCCTGCTTCCGTAGCGGCGATGTATTATGAGTCAGTTGTAGACAAAGCAACACACTTCGCGCAACTGGACCGCCATGATCTGACTCCTTGTAAAAAGTAAACAAATATCCAGAAGTAGACTTCTTCTCTTCAGAACTTGCCATGTCTGCATCTATGAAACCTTCTAAGAATGGACTCGAACCACCAAACCCCAAACACAAACTGGAAGTAGCTTTCAAGTATCGAGAATCCACTTAATCGCTTCCCAATGTTCTCTACCAGATTGACAAATACCTGCTCCTACGCCAACTACATGAGCAATATCCGTCGTGTACAAACCATTGCATACATAAGACTCCCGTTGAGGAGGAGTAGGGAACTACTGCCATATGATCTCTCCTTCCTTAGTTGAAGGACACATGCGCTTTGTCGACAATATGATTGGCGGTGGTGTGCTAACCGGCTTAGCATCACCCATGTTGAACCTTGCAAGCACCCGTTCAACATACTTCTCTTGACAACCACAACCTTTTAGCTTTCCTGTCACGAACAATCTTCATGCCCAAAATCTGTTTAGCCGGGCCTAAGTCCTTCATATCAAAAAACTTAAACAACTCTCTCTTGAGCATGCGAATCATGTTAACATCTTACCCAACTATCAACATATCATCTACATATAGCAATAAGATAATGAAGTTACCATCCGGGAACTTTTTGACATACACACAATGATCTGCAACTGTTCTATTGTATCCTTGATCCATCATGAATGAATCAAATTTAATGTACCACTGCCTTGGAGCTTGTTTCAGGCCGTACAAACTTTTCTTCAACCTGCAAACCAAGTGCTCTCTCCCTTTAACTTCAAATCCCTCTGGCTGCTCCATGTAGATTTCCTCCTTCAAATCACCATGAAGGAATGCGCTTTTCATCTAAATGCTCTCAGCTCAAGATCCATACTAGCTACTAACCCCAACACTGCTCGAATAGAAGTCATCTTTACAACCGGAGAAAAAATCTCATCGAAGTCAATACCTTATTTTTGAGCAAAACCCTTGACAACCAACCGAGACTTGTACTTCACTAGTTTTTCACCATCCTTTTTCAGCTTGAACACCCATTTATTCTTCAATGCTTTCCTGCCCTTTAGAAGTGTAGTAAGCTCATAAGTGTGATTCTTGTGCAACGGATCCATCTCATCCTGCATAGCTCTCAACCAATTGTTCTTCTCCTTATAAGTCTTAACTTCCTGAAAATTTTCTGGCTCCCTCTCCTCGGCAACTAAAAGATATTCGGATGAAGGATACCTGACTGATGGCACACGTTCTCTCGTGGATCTTCTTAGTTGAGGTTCTTTAATATCAAGATAAGGGGGTTGTTCCCCACGCCAACACCTCTACATCGACCCATCTCCATCGTGCAAATCAGATCGATCACATCTTCATTCTGACCTCTTTCTCCAACTGTGGCATTCTGTAATGGCGAAGGAACTCCGCTGAGGTCTGGAACACTATTATCTCTAGGCTGTGTAACATTATCAAAATCCTCATAATTTGGGTGTTCATGAAACACCACATCTCTGCTTCTGAATAATTTTCTCTGAACTGGATCCCATAACTTGTACCCAAACCCTGCATCTCCATAGCCAACAAACACACATAGAGTAGATTTGTCATCAAGCTTTAATCTTTGTTTCTTGGGGATACGTGCAAAAGCTTTGCACCCAAATACCCTCAAATAAGAATAGGACACATCCTTACCACTCCAAATCTTCTCTGGAATCTAAAAATCCAACGGTGCTAATGGAGATCTGTTAATCGAGGAGTAACAAGCAAGACTGAATGACTTCACTCCAAAATGATTTAGGCAGCTTAGCCATTCACAACAAGCATCGGACTCGCTCAATAATAGTGCAGTTCATTCTCTCTGCCACACCATTATGTTGTGGGGTGTCGGGAACAGTCTGCTCATGATTTAATCTGAGTGTTTAGCATAATATCTCAGAAACTCCTTTGAAGTGTATTCCTCCTCGTTGTCACTGCGAAGACACTTCAATAATTTTCCAGTCTCTCTTTCAACCATAGCATGAAAACTTTGAAAATGCTGGAATACCTGGTCTTTTGTTTTCAACAAAAACATCCACACCTTACGTGAAGCATCATCAATAAAAGTAACAAAATATCTATTGCCACCTAATGACTCAACCTCAATGGGACCACATACATCAGAATATACTCTTTCAAGTAACTTAGATTTCCTTTTAGAGGAGCTACTAAAAGAAGCTATATTCTGCTTACCAAAAAAACAATAATCACAAGGGTTTAGTACAGTACCTTTAGCAAAAGGAATGAGGGACCTCTTTGCTAACATCTACAACCATTTCTCACTCATGTACCCAAGTCTTTTATGCTACAGATTCGGTGAAGTTTCATCTTCAATTGCATTCAACTCGCTAGAACATACCTTCACATGAGTTTTGTATAACAAGCAACAAGCAATACCTCTAGCGACTACCATCGAACCCTTGGTAAGTTTCCACTTTCCGCTGCCGAAGTGATTCTCATAGCCTTCCCTGTCCAAGGCCATACCAAAAATCAAGTTAAGGCATAAATCTGGGACTTGTCTAACATCCCTCAAAGTAATAGTACAGCCTACATCTGTCTGTATGTAAACATCATCAATCCTAACAATCTTAGACTGATCAATGTTACCCATTCTCACAAACCCAAAGTCTCCAGCTTTGTACGTAGTGCAGAATTCTCTCTTGAGAGTAGCGTAATATGAAGCACCTGTATCAATGACCCAATCAATCTTCTGATCAACAACATGTAAGCATTCTTCTTCCCCGAATGAAAGAAGCACAACATCCTCAGTAACTATAGCTGTAGTATTCTTCTCCTCAACCCTCCCTTGCTCACCAGTTTTCTGCTTGTCTAACCAGATCTTGCAGTTTCTTTTAAAGTGACCCTCCTTGTTGCAATAAAAACATCTTTATGTAACACCTTCTTTGGTCTTTGATTTGCTCCTATGATTTTTGGAATTTTTGCTTTTACTGTGATTCATGTTTCCCTTGTGAGATCCTCTGAAGTTACTTCTACCCCTGTTCTCTGCCAGAAGTGCTTGTGTCTCAAAATTCAAACCCTGCTCCTTTCGCCTTGTTTCCTAGTTGTGTATCTCATCCTTGACCATCTCGCATGGTTATCTTTTCTTCCGGAGCTAAATTGCTAGTGAGTGACACAACCAAAGTTTCCCAACTGTTAGGCAACGAACTGAGAAGCAACAATGCCTGAATCTCGTCCTCAAGATTTAACTTCATGGTAGAAAATTGGTTCACTAATCCCTGGAACTCGCTCATATGCTCGGATACACTGCTACCATCTTTATACTTCAGGTTCACGATCTTTCAAATCACAAATGTCTTATTCTGAGCATTCTTCTTCTCGTACATGGACTCTAATGTAGTCCAAAGTGTATAAGCATCCATTTCTTGCGAAACATGGTGGAACACACTCTGATCGATCCATTGTCGGATGTGACCGGTCGTCTTCCTGTTCATCTTTTTCCAATCAGCCTCAGTCTTGTCCATCCGCTTTTTTTTTCCTTAAGCTCCAATGGATCATACAAATCCTTGCGATGAAAGGATGTCTTCCATTCTAGGCTTCCAGATCAAAAAATTAGATGAGGTTAATTTAATCATGGCGCCGCTTGATTCCTCCATTTAATTTATCAAAAAATAATTGCGCAAAGAACCTTGCTCTTGATACCACTTTGTTGGAAAAAACTCCTTAGATTATAACTGTCTTGGATAAATTAAATAAATCACACCAAACAAATAATGCAATTCCACCAAATAAATTATAACCACAGAAAATAATAATACGAAAAATAAACCAACCACAAGACACCGAATTTTACGTGGAAACCCCTCTAAAACTAAGAGGTAAAAACCACGAGACAAACTCCGAAAAATTCCACTATAATCAACTGTGAATACAAAGTCCTTCCAAGTTTTATAACTAAAAACTTAAAATATTAAGAAATTGAGAGAATACAAAAATACCTCAATTTGAGTGAAAACTCAAATTATCTCACAACCCAAAACCTTCAAATTAATTAAAGTCTTCAAGCAATTAATTAATCCGAAAAGATGATGACATCCCGTGAATAAACCTTCACCAAAATCCTCTCAATTTACTGCACCTTTTTCTTTACACTCACCAATTTTTTCTCTCTATTCCGCGTGTTCCTCTCAAAAATAGAGCACTCAAGTTTCTGAATCTCTCATGCCTTCACAGAACCAATATATATACTCCCTGATACTTAATCAAAGTTGACTTCGAATTGAATAAAAACTACCTTCCAAATACCTTCTAATATATATATATATATATATATATATATATATATATATATATATATATTTTCCACGACTCCAAATCTACTTTTGAAAAACAATTCACACTCCTTGTAGGATTCTATCAAAACTGCTCACGTGTTTGACCAAATCGAAATACAATTCCAAGTCCAACATGATTTAGAGAAAAATAATCAATCCAATTTAAAACACTCATAATTTAAATAGGATAATCTCATGGGTTTGGACCCCACAAACCCAACAGAAAAGTGCACCAGATTTCTCCTTCAATGGATTTACATATCACAGATTTGATTTGAACCAGCTACCCGACGAATTTGATTTGAACAAGTTTCCTGATGAAGGAGAAGAAGCTTTTCAAGAAAAATAACTCCAACAAGATTAGTATTTTAGCCTTCAATAAGCTTTTTTACCTTGTAGCCATATTGTAGCCTTCAAAGATCTGTATTCATTTTATAAATCAATTTTTGGTGGAAAATCAAAATATTAATAATTTTAGATTAAAAATTGATTTTGGTGGGAAATCAATTTTTGACAGAAAAAAAATTTCAACTTGGATGGCTGAACATAAAAGAAAGATATAGATTAATGTGATAGATGAGAGAGAGGGGAGAGAGAATATTTATTAAATAAGGGTATTTTAGTCTTGTAGGATAACTTTTTACTCATATTAATAGCTTCCTTAATCCATGTGCAAATACCTTAAACGACATTTATTTTGGAATGGAAGGAGTAGAATATGTTTGATGAGTTCTCATCAGTGGCAACTGGTTGATACAGACACTATACAGCAAACCAACTTTTTAACCATTGATAATGATAAAAAATGACTGAAATTAAGTACAATTAATTCCCTGTCACTACATTTTGTAGCGGTAATGATAATCACTAATATTTGCCCAAAATATCCTAAGTTCCTACCGCTACTCTTTGTAGCAGCAAGCTATTCTCTCATATAATCCATATATATAATGTTTACCAAGTAACTTGTCAATTGCCATAATAATGCTTTATGTTATTAAAATTTGTGTAAAGGACATTAATGCAAAGGAAGTAATTTTGCCAAGTATATATACATGGCTACATACTTTTCCAAGTAAGCCAATTTAAGCCATATTATTTATCCTATATTTTTTTAAAAATAAATTTTTAAGGGAGTAAATTATAAAATTATTATTGTTGACTTTGTCATATTCAATCCTTAAGTTTTGATGATGAAATGCTCAAAGTACTAAATTATTTTATGATGTTTTCAGGTATTTTGGTGATAAGGAGCTTTGGTTGGATATTCAAGAGTTTGAAGGAATTTCTCTTTACTAGGAAAACAAATGTAAGATCAATTTCATAATAATTGATTTTTCATTTAAAGGCTCTAGGACATATTATTGCATTATATCTTGTTATATGTCTTAAATGAAAAATGTTTTTAAATAAAAGGCTTTTCTAAAAAGAGATTTGATATAATATTTATATTAATTATGTATCTCATATGCCTAGAAACTTATTGGTATATCTTGAACATTTTAGTTACTGGTACACGTGAATATACATAATAGTAGCTAAGTAGTTTATGAGTTGTTGCATGAGTAGTTTCCTTAGTAATCATTCTACCTACATACTAGTTACACGTGGATATGAGTTATGAGTTTTCTCTTGATGATTTGATATTTATTGAGATATGATGTGAGAGTTTCAAGGAATGTAATTATGAAAGACTTGAGAAACTGTTACCTTGGATATAAGAGAGAGAAAGGAAGATTTGTTGTTTTAAGTATACACGGCTTTCTAAAAGGAAAAAGAATGGGTCAAATTTTGTTAGTGGGATAATTCTTTTAAAAGTCCAACATGTTTTTGCTTCTACAACTGTTATGGTTAAGATTATTTCTCAAACTAAATTCTTAATTTATGTTTATCCGTTGGTAACGTATTTATGCTGTTTGGATCGAATGCAATTGGTAACTTGAATTTGGTTATAAATACCGTAAAATTTGGCTTTTAGCTAAAAAAGAACTCATTTAATTATTATTTGCACTTATTACTATTATTATCAAGCAATCTAATTTTGTCAAGTGCAAACTTTTGAGAAGCTAAGTAATTAATTTTCTGGTATTATTTGAGCTGGTATTCGGTAAGAAATTAATTGTTTATCTATTATGTGCTAATTGATCATTGCATATAGTTGAGCCTTTAATTGTTAAATTGATTATTCTTGCATTGATCATAGACCTCTATATTGTATTGAATTTTCTGTTTTAGACTAAGTGTAGTCTAAAGGTTTTAATCCTAGTGGATTAGAGAAAAGAGTTACAAACAGGTTCAAGAAAGCAAAGGTGCTTGAAGAGTGCATAGGTGCACAAGGAGCAAGAGAGCTCAAGAGGAATTAATTGTTATTAATTTTTGTTGGAATCTGTTTTGTAATCTGTATTTATTTATAAAGAAATAAATAAAGTGAGTCTCCAATACTAGTTGGTATTGGACGTGGACTAGGCTATTATTATAGAGGGTAATAGTTGAACCACGTAAAAAATCTTGGTGTTGATTTTATTATTTGCTTTGCTTTAAAAATCTCATAAGTAACTACTTGCATTATATTCTTTAACATCAAGTATTTTAGGCTATATTAATTCAGTTAGCTGATTTCAATCATTATAGTAGCCTGAAATTAATAATAAATAAAAGTTGGTCATAGATTATTCCCACACTTATTCAACTCCCCTTCTAAGTGTGCCTAGTTAAATTTCATTTGGTATCAGAGTTTAGCTCTACTTATCTTGGTCTTAAAGGTGACTTGTAGGGAAAGATTCTGACATGGCACAGTTCGGAACCAACAATCAAGAAGGACAATCAACCAATAGACCTTCGTTGCTGTTCGGAACCGAAAACTACAACTTCTAGAAGTTCCGAATGAGGATATATCTGAAAAGAGATCCTTGGGAATGGTGGGTTGTGGAGAACAGACCAGTTATTCCACGAAGAGAGGATGGGACTCCAAAGATTCTGCTAGAAATGGATTCAACCGAAATCTACATGGTCTCATATGACTCAAAGGCAATGAATACACTTCTCAGCGGCATGGTGCAATCTGAGATAGACAAACTGTCCTCATGCAACACAGCTAAGGAAATGTGGGATACTCTAGTGGTAAGTCATGAAGGTACTTCCAAAGTACGAGAAGTCAAACTGAGTATGCTCATGCATGATTATGAAATGTTCAAGCTCGAAAAAGATGAAACCATCAAGCTAGCTCAAGCAAGATTCTTTGTCCTTATAAACTCCTTGAAATTATTGGACAAGACTATTCCTCAAAGTGAGATCAACCGTAAGTTGCTTCGGGCTATGCCCAAAAGGTTTTCTTCAAAAATCACTACTCTTTAAGACTCCTCTACTATATCTACTATGGATACACTAACCCTTTTTGGTGAACTTTAGGAATATGAACATCAGTTAAAGAGATATGACGATGAGGAGGAAACTCCTCGTAGAAAGGTTCTAGCTCTTAATGCAAGAAATGAAGAAGAGCTTGGTGATGATTCCGACGAAGAGATAGCTATGATGTTACGAAGACTCAAAGGACTTCTACAAAGGAAGAATAAACAAAAGAATATCTTCAACTCAAATAAAGGCAAAGGAAAACAAACTGAAGAGACGTGTTTTGAATGTGGATGTCCAGGGCACTTCAGGAAGGACTATTTTCAACTAAAGAATAAAGTTAAAACGGGCTTCAAGGAAAATAAGAGAAATAAGGCACTGGTCACTTGGAGTGATGAAGAAGAATTTGAGGTAGAAGTTGACGCCAAGGATGAGATTGCTCAAGTATACTTCATGGGAATAGAAGGTGAATTAAATGAGGTATCTGATTCTGTTTTTAATTCCTTAGAACGAGAAAATAAGAAGCTAAAAGAAAAGAATGCATGTTTAAGAGATTTAGTTAATACTTTGATGAATGAAGTGGATTCACTAATAGATGAAAAGAAGGAAATTGAAAAGGAATCTACTAGTAAAGAAGAAAAGGTTTTGATTGCTAAGATTGATTATTTAGAGAACTTTAACAAAATACTTTTCAGTAAGGTAAAGTTTTTGAATAATGAAGTCAAAAAATTATCCAATGAACTAAAAATGAGAGATGTGTGTATTGATGCATTTAGTGGAAAACCTCCTGTTATAACCTTTCCTAATAGTGAACTTCAAAAAGAAATAGCTTCATTGAAATTATCTCTTGCTAAATTTGTTCAAGGTGAAGAAAATCTAACTGTCATGTTAGGTAAGCAAAGGCCTAGTTTTGATAGACAAGGAATAGGTTATAATCCCACTTGTAAAACCGGAAACATGAATACGCTTAAATCCAAGTCTCATTTTAAATTGAATTATTGTTCTCCTTTCACAACATGCAAAAACTGTGGTATTAAAGGTCACTTGGACATAAAGTGCTTTAAGAAAAATAGGATTAAAAAGGTATGGGTTAAAAAGGTTGATTTACTTGCAACTAACACTAAAAGACCCAAAAAGATGTGGGTACCAAAAGGATAAATTACTCTTTCTTGAAAGGTATGCTTCAAGGCAAAGGTTCCATCTCAAAAATGGATTCTTGATAGCGGATTCTCTCGTCACATGACCAGCGATAAATCCAAGTTTGTTGACGTAAAGAAAAAAAATGGAAAAGTCATATTTGGAGATAATCGAAACTGTGAAATAATTGGAAAAGGTAAAATAGGTAATGGTAAGGTTATTATCGATAATGTTCATCTTGTTAATGGTCTTGAATTTAATCTTATAAGTGTTAGTCAGTTGATGGATAATGGTCATCAAGTACTTTTTGAGAAAAATAAATGTACAATAACTCATGGTACTAACAATGTTATTTTAGTTGCACAAAGGGAAGGAAATATATATACTATTGATTTTGAGCAACAGGATGAAGAACTATGTCTTGTCACAATGCAAGAAGAGGCTAATTTATGGCATAAACAGATGGGACATGTTCACATGGATTTAATCAAAAAATTATCCTCTAGAAATCTCGTCAAAGGATTGCCAAAAATAAAGTTTGAAAAGAAGGGAGTATGTGTTCCTTGTCAACTTGGAAAACAAGTAAGAACATCGTTTACTGCAAAGAACATGGTATCAACCTCTTCTCCCTTGTAATTACATCATCTTGATTTATTTGGACCGGAAAGGCATTCAAGCATTAATGGTAAATTCTATGCTTTTGTAATAGCTGATGATTTTTCAAGATACACTTGGGTATTATTTTTGAGAACTAAAGACGAAGCATTCAAAGAATTTGAAAAATTAATAAGGAATCTTGAAACAAAGTTTAGTTATAAACTTATTAGAATTAGAAGTGATCATGGTACTGAGTTTCAAAAAGATTTTATAACCTTTTGTGATCAAAGGGGTATTAGCCATGAATTTTCAGCCCCAAGGACTCCTCAACAAAACGGAGTGGTGAAAAGAAAGAATAGGACTCGACAAGAGACCGCAAGAATTCTACTACAAGAGAGTAAGCTTCCAAAGAAATTTTGGGCCGAAGTAGTAAGTACTTCATGTTATGTTTTAAATAGAGTTCTCATTTATTTTGAAAACACCTTATGAATTGTTAAATAATAAAATTCCAAATATAAGTTATTTCAAAGTTTTTGGTTCGAAATGTTTTATCTTAAATACAAGTGATAATTTGGGAAAATTTGATGCTAAGTCATATGAAGGAATTTTCGTTGGTTATTCCCAAAATAGTAAGGCTTATTGTATCTTTAATGTTATAAAGTCACGTGTAGAAGAATCTGTTCATATCACTTTCAATGAGACTAACAATGATCTTCCAAAAGAGAATGAGGATGATGCAGGAAACTTAGAGACAGTCAGAATTCCAGCAAACCGAAAAGAACAAAATGGGAGACTGAATGAACAGTTTCAGGAAACTGAAATGAACAACCAGCAGGAACGTGAACCTAAAAATTTATAAGATGCTGAAGATGAGTTTTATGATCAAGAGGAAGTTCTACATGATATTCAATTGACAAAAACAGCTAGATATGTCAAGAATTATCCTCTGGAGAATATCATTGGAGATATCAACAAAAGTGTAACCACACAAAGAGGTTTACAAAATCTTTGTGCATTTTCTGCATTTTTGTCACAGGTTGAGCCAAAGAATGCAAAAGATGCAGTACTTGACGAAAACTGGTTATTGGCAATGTAAGAAGAACTTAAATAATTTGAGAGATGCCAAGGAACTCATGCCTCCTCCAAAAGATGCTTCCATCATTGGTACGAAATGGGTATTCAAAAACAAGCTTGATGAGCACGGAACAATCACTCGAAACAAAGCAAGGCTATTAGCCCAAGGGTATAACCAACAAGAGGGAATCGACTATGAAGAAACCTATGCACCAGTGGCTAGGTTAGAATCAATCCGAATTTTGTTGGCATTTGCATGCTACAAAAAGTTTAAACTATATCAAATGGACGAAAAGAGTGCTTTCCTCAATGGATACATTAATGAAGGTGTATGTAAAGCAACCTCCTGGATTTGAGCATGAAAAGTATCCTAATCATGTCTACAAGTTAAAGAAAGCTCTTTATGGCTTAAAACAAGCTCCAAGACCATGGTACGACAGGTTAAGTAAGTATCTCTTATCAAATGGATTTATTAGAGGTAAAATAGATTCTACATTATTTATTAAGCATAAAAATATAGATATCATTATTGTTCAAATATATGTAGATGATATAATTTTTGGTGCTACTAATGATCATCTTTGTGAGTGGTTTTCAAAGTGCATGCATAAAGAATTTGATATGAGCTTAATGGGTGAACTCAACTACTTTTTGGGACTTCAAATCAAGCAAACGAAGGACGAAATTTACATCCATCAAACCAAATACACAAAAGAATTACTCAAGAGATTTTGCTTTGAAGGATCTAACTCAAAAGTTACACCTATGTGCACATCAATAAAGCTCACAGCTGATGATAAAGGTATTGATGTTGATATTGTTAGGCTTGTAATATTCATAACGCAATCAAATTGCATAAAATTAGCGGAAGCGTGGTAAAATCAGAGTTTAAAAAAATTTACAAACCATATACCCGGATCACCCTTTATGCATAATTATTAATTAAGCGAAAAGATAAAGAATAAATCATACCCTTGAAGATCGAGCTTCCTCGTACAAGTTCACCTCCAAATCCTTTCGCGTTCAATCTTGAATCCACCGGTTTGGTTCCTTCTTTTCGATCAACGTTAGCCACCCAAATGTTTGGCCTCTAGAGGTGATCCACCAAAGAAGAAGAAAATTCAAGAAGAAGGGTGGTTATTAAACCCTAGTTTTCTATCTCTATAGAAAAAGTGTACTCTCCCAACAATTGGAATTATATCGTATGTTGAAAAATCAACAACCCCTATCATCCATAATAAGACTCCTCTTATTTATAGATGTGGGCAACCCACCTTAACAATTAAGGAATCGGGTTTTAATTAATTAAAATTTTTTAATTAATTAAGCTCCCTAATCTTATTAGGGATAATTAATTAAACTCCTTTAACTAATTTTCCTCCTAATCCTATTAGGAATAAATGAGAGTACTTATATTAAATTAATTCCTAAACTCTTTTTAGAAATTAAAATAATAATAATTGTAATAATATTAATAAGACTCCTCTTATTAATTTATATTTAATATTTCTAAAATATTAAATAATAAATATTAAGCTATTTAATTTATTCTATCACCATAGATTAAATTAAATATACTTAACATATTATTACGATTATGCCATTAACTTCTTAAATAATTATTCTTCCTTTTATGGTGTGACCCTTTAGGTTCTCCATATTAAACCGGTTGTGAATAAATCAATTAGAAACAATTCTAATCTTATTTAAATAAATAAATTAAACAATTAATTTATTTAAATAATATTAATTCTACAATAGGATAAGCCTCCCTAGCGATCAACGACTTTTCGATATAATATAGATTTCAACATTAATCATTAAAGAACCTTTGAGTAAATAGTTACCGTGCATAATTCAATCCTTCCACCATACAATGTCCCAATTAAATATAAGACATATGGAATTACCGCCAAGTCTTATTTTATTTAATTATATGTATTTCGATCCTTAAATGCACAACTCAAATAATGCAAATTAGAAACTCCTTTCTAATTTCATTCTCGCTAACCCAAGGACTACTGGGTTGTCATTTATCGAATCACATAGACATTTCTCTTCTTTTATTAGAAGTGGTAGATTCTTTATCGATCATACATTATCTCCATGTACAACTTATTATACCCAAGCATACCCTTTGATATACCATAAGGGTCTTAAGGAATAAGTCAAAGTATAACTCATCATACACAAGATACTATGATGATCTTAAGTCCAAGGATTACTTGTACTACTATCACTACAGAATTCCTATTGACAGCAAATAAAACTCCATTAGGTATTCCCTAGCGAGCCACGCTCAAAGTGAACTTATTCTCTAATAAGCACCTACATACTTGCTTTAGTGTCTCCACACAAATGATCACGAGATCAATCATCCTCATCCAACGAAAGCAAGAACGATGTACCAATCTATCCCGGATTCACTAATCCCCAATTTAGTAATCCAATGATTGGGAACTATTTTAGTTTTAAGCTTTCTAAGAATTTAGATCTCATTAGAATGATCATCATCATTATTCTAAAAGCATTGCTTAAAACTACGGGTTTATCACATATTATAAAAACAAAGATCATGTAGATAATTAAAAGCCTTTAATAAATTAATACTTTTTATTAATAAATGAATAAGATTGTTACAAAGTATATGCTTTATCATCAAACATGATTGGCTTGTGTGCATACTACTTTCAATCTCCCACTTGCACTAAAGCCAATCGTCATGGTATCTTATACTCTTCTTCTCTAAGTAACGATTATCCTGGCTTGTTGGATAAGCTTTAGTTAATGGATATGTAATGTTGTTCTTGAGAGTCCACTATCTCTATAGTGATTTCCCATCTTTCAATGATTTTAATAATCAAATGAAAGTGCAACAACACATGTTTAGATCCAAGATGAGACTTAGAACTATTCCTAGTTCTCAGAATTTAACTTTTAATCCAAATAATCAACTTGTAGTTTCATTTATAGCTATATACTTTGTCTTTATTACTAAACCAAAGAACTCTTTCTTTGCTTTGGAACCTTTCCAATTCATCGCACCACTATTCAAGATAACACTTTACCTTAAAGTGGATTTTGATCAAATCTTAGTCTCATCTGAAAAACTTGAGTCTCAGAAAGCCCTCTAGTTTTAATTCGGACCCACCATGTATGCTCACATCCTTAGTGCCGGTTAAGAACTTTAAGATGTTTTTCACTGTCTTACAGTGATCTTCTCCAGAATATGACTGATCAACATCAGGTCTTGTATATTTCATTGCATACATGATTGTCACTCATGCAATCTCTCTTTTGGAGTCTTTGGGGACTATTAAGAGAAATACACTCCATAGCTCATCGACATGAAACATCTCTTGGAGTTTGCCATGCTAAACGACTTTAGCATCAAATGAATATACGTTCCTTGGGTTAAGTCGAGCATCCTTTAAATCTATCTATATAGATTTATATCCCCAATTAAGATACTCTTCCCAAATCATTCATGGAGGAATGTTTAGACAACTTTATCTTTACTTGATTGTAGCATTGGTATGTCATTCCTTTCCGTAGTATATCAACATATAATATTAGGAATGTCACGCACGCTCCCACTCGACCCTTTTATACACACTAGAACTCTTACCTCATCGAATGTAACTCGGATCATCATCTTCTATGATGTGTACCTCATCATCATCATCCATGATGAATCCATACCTCCTAGGTATCTTCTGGTACTATTCCGTTTTACGATTCGGTTGTGGTACAATAGTCTATCTATAGGTTCCTCTTATTTGACTTATAGTGTTTTGTGGTTCTTGAACTCTTCAAGATCTATTATCCTCCCATTAGCCCTTCAATGATAAACACCTTTATCTTAGAAAGCGCCGTTCATCGTAATAAACACCTTTTTCTATGTAGGATTATAGAACATATGCCCTAAACTTACTTTTTGGATGTACCACAAATCAGTACTTGTCAAATCTTGTCCCAAGCTTATCCTTTGAAACCGCTTTCACATAAGTTGACAACCCTTATCTTAACATACTTAAGATTAGGAATCCTCCCCGTCCATAACTTTTATGGAGTCTTGAAATGGATTTTGAGGTTACCTTTTCGTAGATATGCAGCCCATTTCTAGGACATGACCCTAGAGGGATACTTTGAATATCGGTAAAAATCATTATGGACCGCACTATGTCCAACAAGGTATGACTTTTCCTTTCGAGATACATCAATCAATTATTGCGATCGATGTGTCCATTATGAGAAAACCATTTGAGATGATCCAGAAACTTATTGCACGACAAGTATTTATTCCTCGATCTAATCAAAGAATCTTAATACATTGCCAATTTGTTTCACTTCAATTCTTTGAACCTTTCAAATAATTCACACTTGTATTTCAACAAATACATACATTCAACTCTTTGAATGATCATCTCATTTTCTTATACTAATTTGTTCAATATGCAAAATTATTTTCATGTAAGTCAAGTATACAAAATTTATTAAGTGATATTCCATTTATACAAAACATTATTATTATAAATAGAACAACAATTGTTCTTAATTATAATACCAAAAATTTCATTGTCCAACAATAAAATGGAAATAATATTTTTAACAAGAACTGGAATACAATAACAACTTATTGACTTAATAGATTTTCTCGTAGGCTTTGCTAAACTATAAGTTTCTATGGCTAATGCAGCAACCTTTGCTTCATTTTCCACACATAGGATTACTTATATTTGTTTAGCTTTCTACTTCTGTTTGGTCCCTTCATAAATCTATATTTATGATAACCAAAGTCTGTATCCAATACCCAAGTAGATCCTTGACTTAAAGAAAAAATTATTTTAAATCATGAACAAAAATCGTATTATAAACAAAACTTCACTAAGCTTCTTTGGTTAGCCTCTGCAAGATGCTTCTCAGCTTTCTTTCCAAAGTGTCTGGCTTATTGCGATGGAAGCAAACTCCTTTGCTATCCGTGACGCTTTTGTTCTTATTATCCTTTGTTTATGCCTTTCTATATACCTTCTTTGAATCGCTCTTCTTTCGAGGAAGATCCTTTGGCCCCTACCAATAAGACATGGTCTTTCTTGGTTGAAAAGTGACTCTCAACATTTTTCAACATGTTAAGCAAATCAAGAAGGCGATATCTAGCTTGTTTCATATGAAAAATTCACAACAATTATGAAAGGAGTCCGGGTGAGTGCAAGATCAAATCTTGGCTCAACTCTCCATCCATGACAAAACCAGTTGTCCTAATTGATCAATCATATTGATTATGTTAAGAACTTTTTATCTGCATACTATAGTGCCATTAGCCATTCTAGATCGGAAGAGCTCCTTAGATATCTCGATATCTATCGGTCCCTACTTTCCTCACCATCAACTACTTGATGTGTAGGAGTATAGTAGAAGCATCCATAGTTTTATCTTGTGACGCCGAAGCTCAAGTACTCATAGATGCGAGCATGATGCGTTGAGCCAATCAGTGCATCATCTCGCCACTTTCTAAAAGTAGCAATGTCTTCCTCGGAGGCATTATCGCAACCATTACTGAGGATAGGCGATTAAGGACATAAGATAACTTTTTTCACTATGAGAACTATTCTCAAATTCTTTAACCAATCCGCTTAATTTGGCCCGTTAATTTAGCATCTAATATGCTTCGCAGCGGATAGTAATTTTAGACATTGTAAAATTCTATAATTGAATTTGTAATTAACAACATTTTAACATACATTCTATTATTAATTACCAAAATAAATTAGGTCTTGTTTTAAATTGGTATCTCCCACTATTGTCTTCAAACTATATTACCCTCACTTATATAGTTCTAAGCAAAATCTAATTAAAGATTTGCTAGTGAGAATAAGGATCCCATTTCAAATGTATATAGCCTTGTGGTGACACAACAAACTATATATAAATAAATAGGTAGACAACTTTTGTCAATTACATCAACTATGCAACTCCTCAGATTTTGCCTCTCGATTATTTTGATCAAGTGGTGGCACATCCGAATCAAAATTATCCAAGTTAAGTCCGACCTAGCACTCCATATATTCAAAA
This sequence comes from Panax quinquefolius, assembly GCA_020205615.1. Classification (NCBI taxonomy): domain Eukaryota; kingdom Viridiplantae; phylum Streptophyta; class Magnoliopsida; order Apiales; family Araliaceae; genus Panax; species Panax quinquefolius. Next base: position 49,859,911 of record CM035152.1, on the reverse strand, counting down.
AGAAAATATCATCCTTGTGGTGACACAACAAAACAATATTGTTCAATTTTCTTTATAAGCATCAAATGTGATAAATTAACATCTTAAATACTTAATACTTGCCTTGTGGTGACACAACAAACTCATATTAAATATTTAATACTCTATTAATTTTATCATGCTAGAAGGCGACGTTCGATATTCCAAATATCTTTGAACGCTTAGGACTTAATATAAAAATTGAGGGGTTTGTTATTAATTTGTCTCATCTTGTTTAGCGCACATGCACATATATATATATAAATACGCCATCGTATTAATGAACATGCGAAGCATGTTTGCATAATATATAATATATATAGTATAAGCATGCACATATAGAATACTATATTCTACCCTGGATTGATTATGGACTTTATTTCTAGTTTGGTTCACTAGAGCCACCAAGTGAACCAAAAGGTCAAACCCTAGGGTGCAAGAAATAATATTTAAATATAACTATTACATTTAAACCCTGCTCCATTACAAACGGGTCTTCAAGCGCCTTCGTTTCCTTGATCTCCAATTTTTCAAAATTAATTCTAAATATTCCTATTACAAAACTATTTTAAAATAAATAGAAACCTTGATCGCAGATCGAGGGAAGTACATAGAGGGGAATAGAATTTACATTTAGAAAAATTAGAGAAGACGAGGCACGCAGAATTCCCATTTAATAAAACCCATACATTCATGCATCCAACTAAAATAAAATCCAATCATATTGTCAATAGTCCATAATCAATCCCATTTATTATCATACACATCACCATATGCATCAATAAATAACATTCATCTCATGAATAATAAATATTTAATATATATATTGATATCATTTAATGGGCAAATTTAGTTAGTATAAAATCTAATTTTGAATCAAAATAAACTCCTTTATTTTAATCCAAATTTAAATCAAAATAAAACTATTTTATTTTAATTTATCCTATTTTGAATAAAATAAACTATTTTATTTTAATCAAAATCTTTAATCAAAATAAACTCCTTTATTTTAATTAATTATGGAATCCAATTCCATGTAAAAAAAATCTTTAATTAAAATAAACTCTTTTATTTTAATTAATTATGGAATCCAATTCCATGTAAAAAAAAATCTTTTATTAAAGGAAACACGGATATTCTTTTTCTACATTCACAAATAAACTCCTTTATTTTGAATAATATGAAATCTTATTTCATATTTAAATAAACTCCTTTATTTAAGGAAACATAGATTTTCTTTTCTATTCACAAATAAACTCTTTTATTTTGAATAATATGAAATCCTATTTCATATCTAAATAAACTCCTTTATTTAAGGAAACATGGATTCTTCTTTTTCTATTCACAAATAAACTCCTTTATTTTGAATAATATGAAATCTTATTTCATATCTAAATAAACTCCTTTATTTAAAGAAAAATAGAATCCAATTTCAACTCCAATTAGTTATTATGGAATCCAATTCCAACTCTAATTAGTTAAAGATGAAATTCTAATTTTAAAATTAAAATAAATCTTTTATTTTAATATTAAAATAAATCTTTTATTTTAAAATTAAAATAAACTTTTATTTTAATTATATAATAATTAAGAATATATATATAATATTACGGTAATAATATATATATATAACCGTGCCTTTTTAATCAAAAAAAAAAAAACTGCACTTTTAGATTTCATAACATCCTCGCAATGTCATTGACTTTGGTTTTCATGTTTTCATTTTATTTTTTTTTATGTTCCATACGACCGCTTTACATTGAAAAAAAAAAACTTTCGTGAATATAAAAAAAAATCAAGTTGCTTGAACTCAAATATGTAATATCCTCCTTTTATCCGTCTGACCTCCTTTTTTTTTGAAAACATGTTTGACGTTATTTGTCTCAGAAAAAAAAAAACTTTTTTTTTTTTAATTAATTAGCATGACCTTATACAATTAAATTATGCCCAACTAAATTGTTCTAAACACATATCAATATACATATCAAATTAAAACAATTAATAATTCGCATAAAGGTTTGGCTCTGATACCACTGTTAGGTTTGTAATATTCATAACGCAATCAAATTGCATAAAATTAGCTGAAGCGTGGTAAAATCAGAGTTTAAAAAATTTACAAACCATATACCCTGATCACCCTTTATGCGATAATTATTAATTAAGCTTTAAAAAGATAAAGAATAAATCATACCCTTGAAGATCGAGCTTCCTCGTGCACAAGTTCACCTCCAAATCCTTTCGCGTCAATCTTGAATCCACCGGTTTGGTTCCTTCTTTTGATCAACGTTAGCCACCCAAATGTTTGGCCTTTTAGAGGTGATCCACCAAGGAAGAAGAAAAAATTCAAGAAGAAGGGTGGTTGGGTTAAACCCCTAATTTTTCTATCTCTATAGAAAAGTGTCTTCCCAACAATTGGAATTATATCAGACATGTTGAAAAAGTCAACAACCCCTATCATCCATAATAAGACTCTCTTATTTATAGATGTAAGGCAACCCACCTTAACAATTAAGGAATTGGGTTTTAATTAATTAAAATTCTTTTAATTAATTAAGCTCCACTAATCTTATTAGGGATAATTAATTAAACTCTTTTAACTAATTTTCCTCCTAATCCTATTAGGAATAAATGAGAGTACTTATATTAAATTAATTCCTAAACTCTTTTAGAAATTAAAATAATAATAATTGTAATAATATTAATAAGACTCTCTTATTAATTTATATTTAATATTTCTAAAATATTAAATAATAAATATTAAGCTATTTAATTTATTCTATCACCATAGATTAAATTAAATATACTTAACATATTATTACGATTATGCCATTAACTTCTTAAATAATTATTCTTCCTTTTATGGTGTGACCCTTTGGGTTCTCCATATTAAACCCATTGTGAATAAATCAATTAGAACAATTCTAATCTTATTTAAATAAATAAATTAAACAATTAATTTATTTAAATAATATTAATTCTACAATAGGATAAGCCTCCCTAAATGTATCAAATCGACTTTTCGGATAATATAGATTTCAACATTAATCATTAAAGAACCTTTGAGTAAATAGTTACCGTACAATTCAATCCTTCCACCATACAATGTCCCAATTAAATATAAGACATGGAATTACCACAAGTCTTATTTTATTTAATTATATTTATTTCGATCCTTAAATGCACAACTCCAAATAATGCAAATTAGAAACTCCTTTCTAATTTCATTCTCGCCTTGCCAAGGACTCTTGGGTTGTCATTTATCGAATCACATAGACATTTCTCTTCTTTTATTAGAAGTGGTAGATTCTTTATTGATCATACATTATCTCCATGTACAACTTATTATACCAAAGCATACCCTTTGATATACCATAAGGGTCTTAAGGAATAAGTCAAAGTATAATTCATCATACACAAGATACTATGATGATCTCAAGTCCAAGGATTACTTGTCTACTATCACTACAGAATTCCTATTGACAAAGCAAATAAAACTCCATTAGGTATTCCTTAGCGAGCCAATGCTCAAAGGAACTTATTCTCTAATAAGCACCTACATACTTGCTTTTAGTGTCTCCACACAAATGATCATGAGATCAATCATCCTCATCCAACGAGCAAGCAACGATGTACCAATCTATCCGGATTCACTAATCCCCAATTTAGTAATCCAATGATTGGGAACTATTTTAGTTTTAAGCTTTCTAAGAATTTAGATCTCATTAGAATGATCATCATCATTATTCTAAAAGCATCGCTTAAAACTATGGGTTTATCACATATTATAAAACAAAGATCACGTAGATAATTAAAAGCCTTTAATAAATTAATACTTTTATTAATTAATGAATAAGATTGTTACAAAGTATATGCTTTATCATCAAACATGATTGGCTTGTGTGCATACTACTTTCAGATATAACAAAATATCAAAGTATGATTGGATGCTTGTTATACTTAACTGCCTCTAGACCCGATATAATGTATAGTGTTTGTCTATGTGCAAGATTTCAGGCAAAACCCAAAGAATCACACTTAAATGCAGTTAAAATAATTTTGAAATATTTAAGTGGTACTATTAATTTAGGGTTATTTTATCTAATTTCCAATCACTTTGAACTAATAGGTTATTCGGATCTTCGACTACGCAGATGTCAAATCGATAGAAAAGTAATGAGTGGTGCTTGTACTTTCTTGGGACAAAGTCTCGTATCATGGCATAGTAAAAAGAAAACCTCAGTGGCTCTTTCAACTACTGAGGGAGAATACCTAGCTGCAGGAAGTTGTTGTTCTCAGATATTATGGATGCGACAAACTCTATGTGATTTTGATATATTATGTGATTGTGTGCCCATTTATTGTGATAATTCAAGTGCTATAGATATATCTAAAAATCCTGTATTACATTCACGTACAAATCATATAGAAGTTAGGCATCATTATTTAAGAGACAATGTTTCAAAAGGATTAATTAAATTGATTTATATTCCAATTGAAAATCAAATTGCAGATATTTTTACTAAACCATTCAGTGAAGATAGGTTTTGCATGCTGCGTAGAGAACTTGGGATGTGTACTGCATGATTTTTTAAATATTTGTATTAGTGTTATCCTAGTATTGCATGTATATCGTATTAACTGTTATTAATTAGGATAATTATGTCAGCTGCTTACTTAACTCCTTAAATCATGGACACAATAAAGGATTTTATCATAATTATTTTTACAACTCGAAATGATTGGGCAAACGAAGGGTTTCTTGGGAGATGTATACATACATGTGTCTGTCATAATTGTTTGAAAATTGAAAAGACCGGACAACTAAAGGGTTTGTTGGGAGCCGTGTGCGTACATTCATATATCATCATGGTTTTTGAAAATTGAAAAGACAGAATCAGCTGAGATATTTTTTAAGAGACGTAAAGCCTTGGAAGACAGACAGACTCGAGAGATGTCAAGATACATATATTTTTTCTTTCTTTCTTTTCTTCTCTTGGTATCTTAGATTTCGTCTGACTATCTCTTCCTTTCTCTTCGTGCTCTTCATCTGAAATCTTCAATCGCTATGAGAACTCGTACACATAAACGGTCAATGAGGGATTCCGACGACGAACAGACCACCGTTCCTCCTCACTCTACTGCTGGACCATCTCGCCAGAAAAGGAAACTGAAGAAGGTTGTGTCATCCGAGATAGAGTACTTGGACTCTTCGGCGTCTGATGAGTCCACTTTCAGTCCATCGTTGTAAAAATCAACAGGACCCTCTCGGAAGCGTCAATCATCAACTCCATCTTTTAAGCCAGAGGTTACACCTCCACCGGTCTCGGTAACACCTAATCTTTTCTCTGATCTTCCTGATAACTTCTTTCGAAGTAATGCTTATGAGGTTCGGTTTAAAAATGTTATTTTTCCAAAATAGTTGGTTTATGAAAAATTAGTGGATCAAATCTGTTTTCATGAGTCTCCTTTGAAAGCTTTATTTGAGTCTTGTGGTATTTCCTCCATGCTCTTTCCTCCTTTAATTGCATATCCCAGATTAGTTCAATAATTTTATACTAATCTGGAATGTCATGGGGAGTTTTACACTTCATTTGTTAAAGGAAAATCATTGTATTTCACTATCATGGATTTTGGTAGTATTTTAAACATTCCATTCACTGGTGATTGTCCATTCACTCGAAAAGGGGTTGTTCATTATCCTTTTTCTCCTTTGGAACAATTAAAAATTGTCATGGATAATCCTCTGTTGAGTGATGTTTTTACTCCCAAAACCGTATATGTTTCTCCTCTTTCCTGTGTAATCCATCATCTTGTTCGATTTAATCTATTGTCTCGTTTAGGTGGTAGTGCTGATTTTACTTATCAGGATTTGATCATTGTTGCTATGATTTTAAAAGGCCTGTCTTTTAATTTAGCCCAAATGTTGCTTCATCAAATGACAAGCTGTCTGAGAAAAACCAAAACTTGTTTGCCATATAGTGCTACACTTACCACTTTCTTCAATCATTTTAAGATTTCTTTTGAAAATGAGCTTTCTGTGGATGTGAATGATTCACTCAGTGTCAATACTTTGAAGTTGTCTCGTATCACTTTGGTTGATGGTCAGTTTGTTCGTGTTACTCCTGAGGCTCCTATTCTTCCCATTTTGATTCCATCTTCTCCTGTTCAGCCCAATATTCAATCCTCTTCTGAAATAATTCACATGTTGAAACTAGTACTCAGTAATCAAGATAAAATGCAAACTGAAATGACTGCCCTTCACACCCGAATGACTATGTTGGAAAAAGGAAAATTGCCTTTGGGTGCCCCTGAAATTAACAAATTGTATAACAATCTTGAAGATGAGTTCATTGACTTACATGCAGGCTTTGAACTGCAAACTACTGCTTTGGCAGAGGTTATGCAGCGAAGACTTAATCGAAATTCCTGCCAGTTGAGTCAAGAGTTGAAATTTGTTAGTAATCAGATAGGGGAGTTGGCTGAGTTCATTTTTGTTTGTTTCAATGATGTGGGATCCAAACTACATATGCAGCGTAAGCATTCAACAGTCCCGAAGTGGGTACATTGTAATTGGTTGGCTGAATATCAAGGTGAATTTCTTGATGTCCCTCTACCACCGGCCACTGTCATTCCCAAGCCTCCTCAATTTGCTATCAACCTGAGCATTGCAGAGAAGGTACATCGTGCCAATCACCGACCCTATTTCACAGAAAAGGCTGCTCGGCGCACTGTTGTGGTAGATCTCGAAGAATGACATGTTTCCCTTTTTGTTTGATGACAAAGGAGGAGAATTTTTAAGTTTATGTTGGATGATTATGGGACGAATTTTAAAATTTTGTGTGTTTTTTTTATTTGGTGTATATCACCAAAAGACTTATCTGTTTAATTTGGAATTCGGTTTAAGTTTATGTTTTTTTAAATATTTCATATTTGCAGTAAATATTTTGATATTTGATGAACTAACAATTCTCGCAGTAACAAATTCTTGAAAAAATCTAATTTCACATTTCAAAGACTTCAAAATGATAATGTGGCATGGATTTAGGGGGAGCTATTTATATTATACATATATTCAGGGGGAGTTAATGAGAGTAAAACAATTTTTGGGTTGTCATCATCAAAAAGGGAGAGAATGTTGACTTTGTCATATTCAATCCTTAAGTTTTGATGATGAAATGTTCAAAGTACTAAATTGTTTTATGATGTTTTCAGGTATTTTGGTGATAAGGAGATTTGGTTGGATATTCAAGAGTTTGAAGGAATGTCTCTTTACTAGGAAAACAAATGTAAGATCAATTGCATAATAATTGATTTTTCATTTAAAGGCTTTAGGACATATTATTGCATTATATCTTGTTATATGTCTTAAATGAAAAATATTTTTAAATAAAAGGCTTTTCTAAAAAGAGATTTGATATAATATTTATATTAATTATATATCTCATATGCCTAGAAACTTATTGATATATCTTGAACATTTTAGTTACTGGTACACGTGGATATACATAACAGTAGCTAAGTGGTTTATGAGTTGTTGCATGAGTAGTTTCCTTAGTAATCATTCTACCTACATAATAGTTTCATGTGGATATGAGTTATGAGTTTTCTCTTGATGATTTGATATTTATTGAGATATGATGTGAGAGTTTCAAGGAATGTAATTATGAAAGACTTGGGAATCGCTTGTGGCGCTTCAAAATAGGTCCATTCCATCCAACCCATTCTCGAAAGTCGCCAAATACATGGTATGTAAATAACTACTGACTTTATTAATACATTTGTCGTGTCAAAATACGACAACATATATATCTTGAGTTTAAATACAATTATTGTCTTCTAGACAATATACATACCAAATAAATCCTCATCACAATTATTTATACATTATTTTATAAAAATTGTGAGGACTACAAAATAACTCTCTCTAGAACCTTCATTCCATACCACAGGACTAAGTACTTTTCATTACATTCTCGCCTCCGAGAAGAAAAAATGGAACAAAAGGAAAAGGGTGAGCTCAACTAGCCCAATAAAAGAATATTATGACTAAGATAATATACAACAAATTATCGTTAGTCTTCAACGAGGAAAAATCTAATAGAATACAATAGACAATCGGGTTTTAAATCAATCTTAGCATGAAATAATAATTCATTAGAAGAGTTAAGTAGAGAATGCAAACTACTATCTTCTATATATGAATTTAAAAGTTCATCGTCGATATTTTATCCCTGTAACATCAATCAATATATATCTAGAATCAAATATTCATCTTTGCACTACAGGCCAAAGATATTCATCAGTTGATCATGTTCATCTAAACACCTGTTCATCTTTGCACTACGGGCCAAAGATATTAATCAGTCAGTCATATTCATCTCAACACCTGTTCATCTTTGCACTACAGGCCAAAGATATTCAGTAATATCATCATTTAGGACTGAGGATGATGAAAAATATTTTAAAAGAAAACGAATCCAGTGAAACAAAAGAACAAATATTAAGGATTCGTATTTTAAACAATCCAAGTTCAAAAATACTTCATAAGTAATCAAAGTGGAGTAAAATTCAAGAATGATCAAAACATGGATACAATCAAAGCTAGTATCCATAATAGATATTTTGGACAAAAAATGAAAAATTTTATTGTTACGTGAATAGTGTTGTATTCATGAATAGTCTTAGATCGTGAATAATTAGTGTATTATACGTGAATAAGAACTCCGGCACCAAAAGATAGAAATTTTACAAAAAACATCATCATGCTTCGTGAATAGTACTTTCGTGAATAGTAACTCGTGAATAGTAACTCGTGAATAGTAACTCATGAATAGTAACCCCGTCATGAAAAAGTTCCAAATTTGATAAAAATTTCCAACCAATATTTCGGCATAATGATATTGAAGAAATAATATCATTTTTGAATAGAATAACATCCCTTACCTCGAAAGACAGTGATTTAGTTGAAACACCGGATATAAAGTATGACTTGAACTTGCCATTAGTATAGCAATACTCAAAGTATACTCAAAATACTCACAAGAATACGCTTCGATAATATAGAGAAAAAACTTGATTTACGGTGTGATTTTCAATTCTAACCTAAGCACCCTATTTATAGAAATTACTTAGAAACACTAAAAGCGTAAAATTTAATATAATATATTATTAATAATAAATTTTCCTACGCCTCTTTGGAAATCAGCTCCTAACATTTTCCACATGCCAACCTTCTAGAAAAAGTAATAAAAAACGCTTTTCATAAAATAAATAATTAAAACTTACAAAATCAATTATTTGAACTTGAACTTTAATAATTCACAATAAATAGCCATTTTGTTAGAAAATTCGAATCTTGAGAAGTTTTATAGGAAATTCAATTCTCTACAACTTTGCAGAAGAAAGTTTTTCCAAGTTCCAAATAGAAATTGACCGAAATCCACAAACGGGCAATTTTACAAAGCTATAATCAAATTTCTATTCAATAATTGTGTCCACCAACACACAAAATATGTGTTAAACATTTAATGCCACAAAATACTCTTCCTCCTCATATACTCATATATCCCACATTCATTATAAAAATATCACCGTTAATATATTATTAAAATAATATATTTAAATGAATTATTTTATCGTAAAAAGATAAAATTTCAATTTTCAACAATTGTCACTTTAAAAATTTTCTCCATCTATATCCACATAAAATCAATATTTTCCTCATCATATAAATCAATAATTAATTATTCACAAATAATATTACAGAATCACGATCTTTGGCAACGGTGCCGCCCTCAGAAAGAGAGAGGCTTTCCAATAAGGATCTCTCCTCATCAAAAGCGCAATTAGTGACTAAACCTCTCCTTAGAGCCGAACTTTCTAGACATTTGCCAATAATGTTATCCAATAATATTATTCGGATAATATGAATTATTGCCCCGATAATGGAAAATACTTGTGTAATGACAATTTATTAAAACAACAAAGAATATAAAATATCAATGCGTGAATTATTGAATCAATAAAATAAAATAATCGAATAAAGTAATTACTGTAACAATTATTGAGTAGTGCCTTCTTACGTAAGAATCAATAATTGGTGCAATACCGTGTGCTACTGTTCAACAACGCGTATTAGTGTGTTTTAACTACCGGGTATTCCAACAATGATTAATCAGTGAAGAACCACGCCAAGTTATTTATAAATAACTTATATTTGTCGTTTTCTTCATCCAATCGCTTTAGTTATGGGCCCACAAAAGATCTACTACCGTCAAACGCAGTATTCCCACGACATTTAATATTACACGACCAAATGAATATTCCCCGGCAATAATGAATATTTTATAACCACTTGCTTATTCAAATATTTATGCGTATTTTACCCATAACTATCCACATTAATCAAATCAACCCTTACTATTTCAAAATAATAAATAGAGGAAAATAAATTTCATTTATTAATAATTTGGGGTCTTACACTGTTACCTTGGATATAAGAGAGAGAAAAGAAGATTTGTTGTTTAAGTATACAAGGCTTTCTAAAAGAAAAGAATGGGTCAAATTTTGTTAAGGGATAATTCTTTTAAAAGTCCAACATGTTTTTGCTTCTACAACCAAGTTATGGTTTAGATTATTTCTCAAACTAAATTCTTAATTTATGTTTATCCGCTTATAGCGTATTTATCTTTGTTTGGATCGAATGCAAATGTGAGAATTTGAATTTGGTTATAAATACCGTAAGGCTGGCTTTAGCTAAAAACAGAACTCACAAATTATTATTGCACTTATTACTATTATTATCAAGCAATCTGATTTTGTCAAGTGCAAACTTTTGAGAAGCTAAGCAATTAATTTTTTGGTATTATTTGAGCTGGTATTCGGTAAGAAATTAATTGTTTATCTATTGTGTGCTAATTGATCATTGCATATAGTTGAGCCTTTAATTGTTAAATTGATTATTCTTGCATTGATCATAGACCTCTATATTGTATTGAATTTTCTGTTTTAGACTAAATGTAGTCTAAAAGTTTTAATCCTAGTGGATTAGAGAAAAGAGTTATAAATAGGTTCAAGGAAGCAAAGGTGCTTGAAGAGTGCATATGTGTACAAGGAGCAAGAGAGCTCAAGAGGAATTAATTGTTAATTAATTTTTGTTGGAATCTGTTTTGTAATCTGTATTTATTTATAAAGAAATAAATAAAGTGAGTCTCCAATACTAGTTGGTATTGGACGTGGACTAGACTATTATTATAGAGGGTAATAGTTGAACCACGTAAAAAATCTTGGTGTTGATTTTATTATTTGCTTTGCTTTAAAAATCACATAAGTTACTACTTGCATTATATTCTTTAACATCAAGTATTTTAGGCTATATTAATTCAGTTAGCTGATTTCAATCATTATAATAGCCTGAAATTAATAATAAATAAAAGTTGGTCATAGATTGTTCCCACACTTATTCAAACCCCCCTTCTAAGTGTGTTACTGAGTTAAATTTCAATTATTATTAGTATTTTTAAGAGATATGAGAATTTTAATAATAATTTTTTGATATAATGTATAAATTTCTCATCTCTCTTAAAAATACTCATATAAATTTTAATAATAATTTTTTAATAATAATAGAAATTTGTATAAATAATAATTTGTCATATAAATTTATTTGTATAAATAATAATTTTTCATATAAATTTTAATAATAATAATAGAAATTTATACGTTAATTATAAATCTTCAAATTTATTATAAATCAAATACGGATTGCCATCACATTTATTAGAATTTTTTTAATAATAATAGAAATTTATACATTATATTAAAAAATTATTATTAAAATTCTCATATCTCTTAAAAATACTAATAATAATAATTTTATAATTTACTCCCTTAAAAATATATTTTTAAAAAAGTATAGGATAAATAATATGGCTTAAATTGACTTACTTGGCAAAGTATGCAGCCATGTATATATACTTGGCAAAATTGCTTCATTTGCATTAATGTCCTTGACACAAATTTCAAAAACATAAAGCATCATTATGGCAATTAACAAGTAACTTGATAAACATTATATATATGGAGGATATGAGAGAGAGCAACTTGCCGCTACAAAGAGTAGCTGCAGGGGCTGAGGGTATTTTGGGCAATTATTAGTGATTATCATTGCCGCTACAAGGTGTGGCGGTAGAAAATTAATTGCACTTAATTTCAGCCATTTATTATTATGATCAATAGCTGAGAAGTTGGTTGTTGTATAGTGTCCATGACAACCAGTTGCCACGGATAGAAACCCATATTTGATAACCTACTTTTTGAAACTACTCCCTCTGTTCCTTAATATAGGTTGTTTTAGGGTTGTGCACAAGTATTAAGGTAATGATTGTATAGCATTAATTATAATATCAATTGTCTATATTGCCCTTATATTGGAAGAAGAGATTGTTATTTATTAGACAAAAAATAGTGAGAGAACCAAAGTTATATTTAATACTTAGGGTAATATTGAAAACTAAGCAATTAATGCTTACTTAAAATTCTCAAACGACTTATATTAAGGAACAAAAATATTTCTTTAAAACGACTTATATTAAGGAACGGATGGAGTATTTATAATCACAATGGAGATTGCAAGTAACAAATAAAAATGGAGATTGTGAGTAACAAATAAAATGAAGTAGTCAACTTTATAAAAAAAGAGAGACCAATTTCATATATCACGCTCAAACTTTTGGGATATTTATCAAGTTTTTTGAGTGTATAAAACAAATAAAGGGTGCGAGATATATTTTTCTTGTATACCTTTTGTAATGGTGTGACAAATAAGAATTATTTAAAAAGGATATTAAAGATAATACGTGGTAATATTATATTAGCATCTCTTTCTTGGTCTTCTAGATACCTATTAAAGTAAATATCTTTGCATTTTACAGTGGTATTTCTAATTACCTATAGGAATGTAAAATTACCATTGTTCCAAATGTGATTTACAAAGATGATTAACTCATGTTACTATACGAAATGCACCCTAAAAGGTAAGTAGTTATGATACACTAAAATCACTTCAAAGTTGACAGATTTATAGATTCCCCATAACAGGATTTAGTGACCTATGTAACTCAATGTACAATCTAGTAAACAAGCACTCCCATTGAGGCACTGGATTTAATAACACTCTGTAAGCAGTTTACACCATTTATTTTGGAAAGAGGATCAATGTTGTTCTTCTTCTCAATATTTAATTCTCATATGGTCTAAAAGGCATTTCCCATCAAGTTTCCTGCTTATGAGCAGTCTTATAAACTCTTCATAGCTTGTTGTCTTATAATTTGGTTGATTATTCTTGACAAGTTCTGGCAGAGGACCAATGTTGGCTGCAATGCCCGGATTGTGAAATGCAGCAATGGAAAGTCTTTCTTTTTCACAGTTCACAACAGCTCTATGCTCAATGCTACTGTATTCTCCATTGCTTATTATCTGCACTCAAAATGAAGAAAAATTGCATTCTATCGTGTTTCAAAGTTTTAAAATGAATGGAAAACAAAATAAAAGGACGGAAAGCTTAAATATTTTGTCCAATTTTTTTGTTACATAGTTTTCTAATGAACATAAAGGAAAATAAAAATTGACCGAAAACTAGACTACTTTTTTGCAAAAATTATCTGATGGAAAGTCAAATAACACAAACTCAATTTATGAACCAAAAAACAAATAGGACGCAAAATTTATGTTTTTTTTATTTTCTTTATAAACTCAGTTACAGTATAAAAGAAAACTTACAAGTTTTCTTTTAAATATTTTTTCTGTCCAAAACTCAAAACCATAATGTTAACATAATGTTTGGAACTTGAAAAGCTCGAGGGCAAAAAAGGTAGTAAGAAAATGAAACGAAATCTATATACTTACCTCAATAATGTCTCCTACATTGATGATTATTGCTCCGGGAATGGGCTTAATAGGTATCCATTTACTATTTTTCTTGATTTGTAGGCCTTGAACTTCGTTGACTTGGATCAACAAAGTTAAACCCACCGCGTCGGAGTGTGGAGTGAGGCCCATAACCTTGTTTGCATGGACACAAGGTGGATAGTAGTTCATTCTTATCCCTTGCCTGCAATCCTGATTAAACATTCTGCTGATTTTCTCTAATTTTACTCCAAGGTTTATTTCCATCAACCTAAAGAGGCTCAATGAAACTTTGTGCAACTCTGCTGAATACTCATCTAAGGTTGATCTGATTATTTAAAAAATGTCTAAAAGATTTAGAGTTCATATCATGAATAATTTAAGACACTATTGAGAACCTATATCTACGTATTTATTAGGATCGATGATAAAGAAGGTAATTGATCAAAGAAAAATTAATTTGTTATTCGTTAAGTGTCACTTAAAGTGTTAGTGTCGCTTAAAGTGTCAAGTATCGCTAGAGCAAAAACAACAACAAAAAAAAAACATCCAACATGCTAAATGGAAATGGACCATCATCTTGTTGGAATCATAATCACCACCCACACAGATTTTCATATACTTGGTAATCTAAATAATGTAATCTTACAAATCCCAATTTCAATTCTCACCAGTTGCATGAGCTTGTATTTTTCCTTTACTGAGGAACTTTATTTTCCTCTTATTCCGGAGCTTTTTTCCTTCTTATTGTAAATTACCCAAATTGTGAGGTTTTCTAATATTTTAACTAAGAGATTATTAATGTTGATCATGTAATTTATTTGTATTTGTACTAATATCCGTTCAAAGCAGAGGGATTAGAAAATGGAAAAGATTACTCTCCTTATCAATTGATAGAACCCCTAGCAATGAAATAGGACTTCTTGAACTCGATGATACTAGAATATGTGGACCATATATATATATATATTCAACTAATCAATTAACAAATGAAGATGTCAAAGTTTATAACCTGAATAAAGTGGGATTTTCAGGCCAGAGTTTCATGTTTCTTATAGAAGTTGGGAGTGGATAAAGGAAGAGCATGTCACCCCAGTCAAGCTTTTGATCTTCAGTCACAACAAAGGCTATCCATAACCTTCAATGTCATTTGGTGGCTGTTTACAGAGCATCTTCTCCTCTAGTGGCAGCTTGAAGAACTCCTCTATGACCACCTTCATTTTCTCAATTGCCTCCGATACCCCATGATTTATCAACTGTTTCACCATCACAAATAAAATTTACATTTGTAAAGCAGAGTCTATTTTTCGGATCCGATTAGAATTAAGTTGTCACATTCTTTGATGATCATAAAATTATAACCTACAATCATGGTGTTAAAGTTAAAACTCAACATTTTCTTCTATAACAACGGCAACAAAAGGCTATAAATTTCATAATGGTCAAGGTGTGACAATTTTACCCCAACCACATCCCTATTTTCCGCTACATAAAATTTACCATTTTATCTATTAATATTACTCCATTTGTTCCACAAATAGAGTTTTAATGACAATTTTTTGTTCCATAAAAGCAATCATATATTAATAATAGTTTAAAATGACATAATGTTATCAAATTTGTAATTATAGTTTTGTTATCATTTCATCACTATTAAATTACCAAGCTATTTCTAAAGACAAATAGAGAACAAAAATGCATACTTAAACATTTGCAAATTCCAGCCTTCATTAAAAGCACATTTGCAATTTATTGAATTGAAATTTAGGTAAAATTTAATTCTGATTTCAAGACTTGAAACTGAGTTATCAAATACTCCCTCTATTCCATATTATTTGATTGTTGACTTTTTAAAGTCAATTTAAGAGATTTTAAACTCAAAATTAACATAGATTCTTTTAAATTTAACTAATATAATTATAAATATTGTAAATTATCTAAAATGTATTATTCATTGTAAGTTATATTGCTTCACAATTTTTAACGAATAATTTCAATTTTAAATTTAAAGATATCTCAAATTAACTTTTAAAAGTTAATATAATGAGCATATAATTTGAAATAGAAAAAGTATATCTTAGATCGCAAAAGTTGATTTAATTTTCCGTCTTAAATACCTGAAAGAAGCCCCAATCTTTACATGCGAAGTGAAGTTTTCCCAATTCAGCATCATATCCAAAGTGCTCCATAACAAGCTTTCTCATGTCGATAACCGGAATCTGCAAGGAATCATCGGCCAGAATTTCATCGGTTTCGACCTCCGGACGAATATACCGAAGTGGGATTTCCTTCAAATTCTTAGAAGCTAGTGATTGTACATTCTCAACAGGGAGTGAACCACCCAAATCTTTTGTGCTAACACCCTCAGCAGTGTCCATTTTTTGGGGATACAATTACAATTCTCATTCCTCAACTCTCTTATAATTTAACGTACCTAAATAAAATAAAGCAGACGGCATTGGTCTCTACCGACAATAAAAATAAGGAGATAAATTCATTAAAAAAAATGACGGCAGGTACTAGTAGAAATATAATAAATAAAAGATATAAAGTGGTCCATAGACGTGGTCATTGGCTCACTGCCAATTGGCTCATTAGGATTTGGGATATCATAAGATAATCCGCTAGAAGATAAAAAAAATAATTATAAATATGCATAAAGTCATCAATCATTAGGACAAAGAGTGTTAAAAAATATGTAGCCCAACTTAACTTTTAATTATGAATCTTGTTATGTATGGTGAAAGTTTTTAAGCGAATTATAGTTATGAATATGCATATATGTGATAAGTATGAATATGGTCGGTCTAATAGTTAAGTCATTAAAGTAATGACTTGATGTCCCAAAATTAAGAAACTCTCAAATTTTAATAATCCATATATATTGGAGCTCATTAAAATCCAAATTTTTTTTCCAAGTATATCAGTAGCTACAAGTATAATAATACAAATTTGATCAATAATTTTACATCTAAAAGAGCCAGAAAAATGAAATTCTAATTTTAAAAAAATCATAGATATTAATTTAATTTAGTATTGAATGGTTAAAAAAATGGCCCGATTTTACTTGAGGCCCCCAAAAAGTTTGGACCGACCTTGGGTATGAATTAAGAATGATCATACCCGTATTTATTCTATGTTCTTGCATAAACTCCCACATTAATTATAATCCAACTTGGTTACATATTTACCCTAATTTATCATATTAAATAAGTTTCTCTTTATTTTGGCGTGATAAAGGAACTATAATTTAAAATCTAAACTTGCCGAGGAAAAACCTAAACTTACCTAAGAAGTCGATAGTTGGTTTAAATTCTCTCCTTATTTCTAGTAGCTTTTCGGTTTACTTTAGATTTATGATTAAAGTACATTTTGAACCCTGAACTTTACTTCATTGTTGAGGTTTGCACCCCGAACTAAAAAAGTGTCTATCTATACCCCAAACTTCATTTCATCTAAACAAAATGCACATTTTTTTGGACTTAACCGGTCAAAAGTGAACGGGACTCGCATACATGTGGATTTGATGGGGGGTTATTTTTGTCTTTTCCATCTCTTCTTCTCCTTCTCGCATCTGGAACAACTTATTAAAGCCCTAATTTCATCAATACCATCAATGTAGCTCAATTGGGTCTAAATCCACCAAATTCACTAAAGTAAAATAGAAAAAATTGGGCTCATGTATCAAAAATGCTTGTGTATGAAAAAATTAGTGACGAAGACGGCTTGGAGAAGCTCAAACAATGTCAAAAGAAGTTTTTTTTGTTGTCCAGATTGGTGTGAAGATGGGCTTGGTGGTTGTAATTTCTTCACTTGGGTTGATCCTCCAATGTGTGAGCGTTCAAGGGTAGTAATACTTTGATTAACTAGAAGATTAGAGAATGTTGTAAGACCCAAACTTTTTATGAAAAAAGATTTAATTTTCTCTAAATATTATTTTGAATATTAAGGCGTTGATTTGATATAATGCTATAGTTATGAGTAATATGTGCAAATTTTGCAAAGTAAACAAGTTGTCATAAAATATTCGTTTGGTCGGGGAATATTTTTTTGTTGGGGAATATTCGTACGATGGCGCAATTATTGGTGGACCCCATAACGGAATAACTGTCGGATATAAAAAGCGACAAAAATAGCCTTTTCATAAAATAATGACACAACTTTTACCGTTACCGTTAAGCTGTTGAAATACCCGGTGATAAAAGTACATTAACACGCGTTGTTCTACACAGATGATACGCCAGATTGCACGACGATGGTACCTATATTACACACAGCATCTCCGATTATTGAAGCTTACGTGAAAGTCACTCAGTTTCATTCAATAATTGCCACAGTAGTTGTTGTATAGTATCTCATATTATTGATTTAATTATTATCACAGTATCATCTACATAATATTATATATTATTAAATCAATAATTGAGACGACACAGTTATTCATATTATTATTTGCATTATTGAACATGTCTAGAAAGTTCTGTCGAGGAAAGAGGTTAGGTTATATAATTGCGCGCCAATAAGGAGAAATCCATATCGGATAGCCCCCTCTTTCTTGAGAATGATCTAGTTGTCAATATTGTGAGTTATAATATTATTGATGAAGAATTGTTGAAAAATTAAAAATGTGTTGATTGAAGATAAGTGATTTGTGGTAAATATTTATTTAATTTTTGTTATAAATAGAGGGGTTTCTCATGAAGTGTTTGTTTTAAGTCTGGCCTATTATTTCATGGAACCCCATGTGCCAATTTGTCAAACCGTCGGTAAAAAGTTATCTCAATTTTGTTTTATTATTATTATTATAATAGTAATAAAGTAGAATTTTTTTTTATATAAAACAAAAAACTTTTTATAATATATATAAAGTTGTTTGTTTTATTAGAATATAAATAGAATATATTATATTTTATATAGTTTTTATTTTATTAGAATATTTTATTCCATAGTGCTACATAGTGAAAATCAGATTTCGCCCGTGAAATCATCCGTGAAAATCTTTTTGTTCATCCGTGATTATTTTCTTAAATAGGATGCTTAATTAAGAAATGAAAATCACACCAGAATCAGAGAATTCTTCTTCTATAATATTGTGCGTATTTCTTTCTAGTATAAGAATACTTTAAGTGTAGCTAATAGTGCAAGATTTCCTCAATATAATCTCCACTATACCAGTCAGATTTAGTCTCCTACTAAGGTAAAGGATGTTCATAAGGGTTGTCATTCTATTCCTTATTAATTTGTGGGAATAATCTATCTACGCGGATTACCGCATACTTGGTGAATAACCCTTCGTATTCATTCTTTATGAAGTTGTGGAAATGATCTGTCTACGCGGATTACCGCATGACGGGTGAAAATCCATTTGCAGGTGCGCTCAAACCCTCGAAGAGGAAAGTCAAACCCTTTGCTTAAACCTTAACCACATCAAAGACCAGTCCCAAGACACCAAAAAATGAAAATCCCAAAGATCAACGACCCATTCTGAAAGATCCTACGACATCTCAATGAAAATTCATCAAGGAGAAGTTCGGGACACATCAAGATAACAAGTCATAAAGAAAATGGCAACTATCAAGTAAGTGACAAGACATATCTAAAAGAGAAGTATATCAAAATATATTTCCTTCCCATACAATGTTGTTTGATATATACATCGTATCTTGTGCATGAAAAAAATGGCTAACCTAGGCTATACAGGAAAATAAAAGCTAGTATATAAATCCGTAGATAAAAAGGCCAACAAGTCCAACATGGCATCCCTCTTAGAAGATGGAGGTGAATCTATAAGATCTTATCCCATGGTATCCATGCTAGCCAGAAGATCTATAACCATTTACATAGTGCTACCATGCTCATCTATAAATGGACTCATATTTGCAATGATACTAGCCGTGTGGGATCTAAGCTGCGAAAGATTATCAAGATATGGCGGCGTCTCGGTCGCTTGAGCCTCATCCTAACCAACAAAAGTGGTATCCCTGCTAGCTCGGGCGTCATCCCTCTCAGTAAAAGTAGCATCTCTACCAGAAAGAGTTGTCAACATTAGAGCCCTAGCCTGATCCCTCTCAAATGTCATCAGATGTAACCTCTACTCCAAATACTCTACAGAAGGTGGAGCCGTAGCAGTGGGAATGCTAGGGGAATCAACTAGAGTTACTGTCAAACCAACAATTAGCTCATCCTTGGTGGGAGAATTAAGGTCCTCAATAGGCTCCTCATCATTAGAATTAATACTCGGATCCAAGTGAACAACAATAGTCGATGCAATATTTACCTCCAGCCATGCTCTGAAGAGCGACTCAGATGACTTGTCGAAAAGTTAGCCCTCTCTTGACGAGTCCAACAATCATAAATCCTGGTCAAGTCCTCTGCTGACAAAAGTTGAGCTGACAGTCGCTGACCTAATGTCCCGTCAAAGTGATGAATATCCTGAAACTAATCAAACTGTCCCATGACAGCCAGTGGATGATCTGTGATCACCCCTCTCAAACCAACCAGGGGTAGATAGTCCATGTCAACTGTATGAGTAATAAAGCTATAGGGAGAGCTGAGTCCTGAACAAGGCAAGATGGAAAATGGATCCTCAATCCCTATCAGAAAATCCAACCAGGATGTTGCGTTTGTACACTCAGTTGGTTGAAAGGAATAAGACATGGCTATATCATGAGTAAAGTAGTACCCATGACGTTTAAATGTGCCAATCAGTTTCAAGTGTTTCATAAACCACGAATACAACAAGACGACACTACCTCTGAAAAACCCCACAGGATGGGTATGGCAAAATGTGGCCGACCTCAAGGTCTCCGCCAATAACATGGGCAAGATGGTGTAACCCTCCCTGAGAGCACAGACTACCGTAATCAGGCCAATATCCAGATGGTCCATATACAGCGGAATGTACAAATAGTCCATGATGCACATCAACATAATATCTACACGGGAAACCTACCACTCACCCTCAGTAAGGGTTAAATACACTTTTCCCCATTGTACTCAACCTCGGTTTACAAATGAATCATTGAACTGAATTTTTTTTCATTCGACTCACTGAACTACAATTTTTTTACAAACCGTTACAAATTCTGTTAAAGTGTTTGACTTTGGACGGAAAAATTACACAAGGTGCCACGTGAGAGAGAGAAATCCTACGTGTCATATATTTTTGTTTGTGTCATGCCTAGATGGAAAAACAATCATTCTTCTAAAATCCACTAATATTTTTAAAATTATGTCTTTAACATTATTCATAAGTATTTTATAATAAGCACAAATTAAAATTCAAATTTATAAAAATAAATTCAAATTTCAAAATATAACTAAAATTTTGAAAATTAATTATTATTTTTATTTTTCAAAACTAATATAATTATTATTTATATTATGATTAAATAAATATTAAATATTAAATATATTAACAAATAATTAAATTAAAATATATTAACAAATAAGTAATGTAATTAAAATTATATTAACAAATAAGTAAAGTAATTAAATAAAATATATTAATTACACGAATTAATAATAAAATATATTAATGTGTAATTTTATAAATATATTTATATAAAATTAATGAATTCATATTTTTTAAAACAGAGGATCATATTTATATAGTTAAACAATTACATAGGATCATGTTATTCAAAACAGAGAATCATGACAGGAGCCCATAATCCATTTCTGCAAAACAGAAGATCAAAATAGAGGAGAAAAAAAAATCAGTGGAGAGATCGGTGGAAATCAAAAGTTTAGATCTGGATTTGTTCAGATCTAGATCTAAATAGACCTAATTAAAAAAAGCCTCCCCCTCTTCAAATCATTCTTCTAAAATCCACTCCTCAAAGCAATTGGGTTCATCAATGGTGTTCAAGCAATCGGGTTGGTGTTCAAGTAATCACGCTCATCATTGGACGAATTTGGATCTCGGTTGTGGTGAAGAAGAAGAAGCTGAAGTAGTTTCAGTTGCTTTCGGTTAATATTATACTCTATATTGGGAGTTTGGATGAAGTAGTTTCAGAAGAAGAAGACGAGTGACACAGATCTCGGTTGATTTCGAAATATTTTTTATTTGGATTTGTGGTGAAGAATATGATGAATTAGATTTGTATTTTGGCTAGTTCTAATTACTATGATTAATTATATTTGGATTTGTGGTGAAGATGATGATGAAGATGAATTAGATTTGAATTTGGATTTGTGATGAAGAAGATGATGAATTTATATTTGGATTTGTGGTGGAGAAGATGATGAAATATATTAGATAATTTTGTTAACTTCAAATATTTAAAATTAAAAAAATATTATGTATTCATTAATTTTATATAAATACATTTGTAAAAATTATATATTAATATATGTTTTATTAATTAATATATTTTTATTAATTTAATTATTTGTTATTTTAAAAAAGAGAGAATTCAAGTTTGAAAATTAAAAAATTAAACTAACGTTATTTTATTATTATTATTAAAAAAATCCACGGTGGGTCTTAAATTCCATGTAAACGTTGCCATGTAGATTTTCCGTTAACTTTTAACACTTTTGGACGAAAATTTTAATTTTTGTAAAAAAATTATAGTTCAATGAGTTGACCGTAAAAAAATTCAGTTCAGTGATGTATTTGTAAACCGAGGTCGAGTAAAGTGAGCAAAAGTGTATTTAACCCCCCTCAGTAATGGTGAAATCCTTTGAATGTCGTAGATAGCTTTCCAGTGACCCAAATTGGTCGATCAAGAAATCCATGGACACAACATGCCCTGAGGTAATCTCGTCCATGGAAACTCTGCATTGTAAGCCTATCAAGGTCATAAACTGCCATCTCATATCACCGGCAGCCATCCTAGTGCAAGGCCGGTCTAAGGGAAAATCAGTGACACGCTCATAATCCTCTAATGTAGAAGTCAACTCATGGATATCTAATCTAAGGACATGTCTATCTGGTATCCAACAAGATGTCATGCCCTCTACAAAGCCCAACGGTACCTGGAACGTTAGGAGGGTTATAGAGTGCCTCAATAACTGATCAACTATCACCTGATACGAGGGAGACAAACTGTTATACTAGGATCTCAAAGAAGAGGCCACCGATATGGGTGAGTATGCTCAATCCGGTTAACGGTGGATGAAGACATCTGTAGAGCCGTATCATAAGACCATCCAGTGGTTAATGCTAAACTCACCTCTAGGAATACTTATCCATGACATAATGCATGCATCATGATAAATGACAATATGACGTGGGTAATAGAAAGCATTTTAAATACATTCCTAAATACAACATCATCTAATACATCATCTCCTCAGATAAAACTAAAAATAAAAGAAATGCAGGGAAATGGGGGCACGTATACCAATATCTAACGAGAGGCCTATCAAAAGATATAACGAGAAATGGGGCACAACCGCCCAATATCTAATAGAGGCCTATCAAAAGAAATAATGCAAAATCTATCAGAAGAAATCAATGATGTCCACATCATCCAATAAATCATTCTGATGTAAATCCTCTTGAGTCACTAAATCTTTCCAGAAAGGATGTCAAGTTAATATAAAGGAGGATCTGCACCGGTAAATCTATCAGAATATGGACCACCTGAAGGGCCAGTGCCAGAGATGGATGGATCAAAAGAATCTGCCTCTAATGGATCTCTGCCCAAATGCCAGATGAAAAAATGTGTTTGGTCTAACCTCTGGGTCAAACTGTCAATCTGCGTCAAATGAGTGGACTCTCAGATGCAGGAAATCTAGTCTGTCATCATAACAGACCCAGGAATCATATCCTGTATAAACTGTGTGGTGCGGGTCTGAGCTCCAATGGTGCGAGGGAACCAAAGCGATAAAAAGCCTCCTGAGTGAAAGGGTCCTCTGATAAAGTGAACCCATCTAAACCCATCAGGGGAATCTCGGTGATCGACTGAGATAAAGGCCAATTTCGCCTAGTAGGAGGAAAGAATGGAATGCGAATCTCCCTTGTGGGGCTCCTGATAGCACGCTCTCCTAAATAAAGCTCCCAACCTCCGTTAATCAGTAGAGGAATCCGACGGGTGGATAATACATACTCGACCCCAGTTAAAAAGCCACCCTTAAAGCCTACTGTCAAATGGTCCTCAGAGTAGGGAATCCATTTGATGACATCGGATGTCAACAACTCCAACTGCATATGAGAATGGGTAAACCCCTCGGCTATAGGAACCTCTATAAGATTGGAGTAATGCCATCACCGTCCCTATAGATAGGTCTCCAAACCTAATGTAGTAACGTGACGAAGACAGGGGAGCCTCTCATTGGCCTAAAACTGAAAATGCAAAGATCAAATATCTTCAGTTATGAAAAATAATAACCCGAGCGAGGTGCATCCCTCTAAGAAAGTAGGCAAAGGTGTATGATCCCCAGTCAAAGTCTCTGATACAGTCCACCTCACGAGTGGCATTAAATAAAGCAAAAGGAACCATCGAGGAGTTATCCGCTAGGAAACAACCCCTGATGATGATCAGGAACAATCATCGAAGAATGCAATCTCTAATCCTTGGATCATCAGGCAAAGGCTCAGTCAGAGCCCCACTCATGGCATCTACACTCAAGGGCCTAAAAAGAACAGTCCGACCCTTGAGGGCCATAGCCAAAACTCCCAATAGGGATCAAACGACAGTCAGGGAAATGTCAGCCACCAAAGGCACTAGCGCCCCTGTAAACTCCAACCCAGTGATGAACTGTTAATCCATCGGTGTCATCATCACCTCGCAATCTAGAAAATAGAGAGACTAGGTCTGGTGGAACCAGTGGTTAGACAAAGCCCTCAAATAACCCCAGGGGCAGCGACGGGGGGTGGTGGAAAAGAAAAAAGAAGGGAGGGATTTTGAAAAATGAAGACCAAACTCAGTAGATTTGAAGAATAAATTTTATATTTTCTATGTTGTTCAACATGAAAATGACTTATGAAAGAGAAGGGAGGGAGTAAATATACCCACGGGGAGCCGCGGGTCAACTCGCAGCAGCAGTGGGTCTACTTGCGGCTACCCAAGGTGGTCCCCACCCCCTCCGGCTCGATCAAATTTGGGTTACAATGGAGTTCCTGGAAGCTAAAAAGTCAAATAAGGGAAAAAGTGCTATGCGATTGAGCGAAAAGGGCCTGAAATTCTAAATTCAGATACCAAACTTCTGATCTACATGTAAGTCATTAGTATTAACCAGGATTTCGGGTTGAGAAAGCCGATGATAAAGGTTATTGAAAGCAGCCCTTGTCAAAACATCGGGAAGGTTCGGTGTCATGAACTGTGGGTCTTGATTGCAATCAAAACATCCAGACTTGTTCAGGGGTATAAGTCATCAGAGAGATATCCCTGGTAGAGATGTCAGAATGATTGACAGTACAAAACATTGGTGAAAACTCCAGCGTAGCATCGAGAATGTTCCGGTGATGTAAGCCGTTGAAAACTACTTCAACGAAGGTCAGAATGATTGACAGTGTAAACCGTTAGTGATAACTCCAGCGTAGCATTGGGAATGGTCCAGTGATGTAAGTCGTTGAAGACTACTTCAACGAAGGTCAGAATGTATGATAGTGTGAACTATTGGCGATAACTCCAGCATAGCATCGGGAAAGATCAGGTAATGTAAGTCGTTGAAAACTGTTACAACAAATGTCAGACTATCTGATATTGCAAACCATTGGCGATAACTCCAGCATAACATCAGGAAAGATCTGATGATGAAAACTATGGAAAACTATCTTCATCGAAGAGGACCAATGATGGAATCCGTTATACAGATCTCCAGCAGAGACACCGTGAAGGTTCGGTGATTTCCAGACCAATGTAAACTAATGTTCAAGTAGGCACCGAGGAAAGTCGGTGATGGTCAACCTTCACAAAAATATAGTTTGAGTAGGCATTGTGAGGATGCTGTGAAAGCAAGCAGTAAAAATTCTATCTCCAGTGAAGCTATCGGCATCAACCTGATAGAAAGCCAAGGCAGTGGTGATAATCCTAGCATTACGGTAGGAAAAATCTAATGATAACAATGAGACCCCAAATTTTATGAAATGAAAGTATTCAATTTTATTATAATTATTCTATTTAGTAAATGGTTAAATTGATAAAAGGTTAAAGTTAAGGGTGATATGTGAAAATTTTTCAAAGTATGCAAGTTGTTATAAAATATTCGTTTGGTCGGGGAATATCCGTAGAACGACACAATTATTGTCGTAGTTAGAAAATGACATAAACAACGGAAGTATTATTAGTAGTTAGAAAATGATATAATTATCTTTTATAAAAATAACGGCGGAAGTTTTCTGAATTAAACCGTTGAACTACCCGGTTGTAATGTACGATGTCTATCGTAGGTTGCATAGTAGCACGCGCAGTATTGATTATTGATGCTTACGTGAGAGAAGTCACTCAATTATAATCAATTATTGCTACAATTATTGTTGCATCATATCTCTCATATTATTAATTCAATTATTGTCACAGTATCATCTGCATAATATGTTATATTATTAAATCAATAATTGAGACGACAAAGATATTTATATTATTATTTGCAATATTGACAATGTCTAGAAGTTTTGTCGAGGAGAGGTTTGGTCACCTAATTGCGGGCGATAAGGAGAAATCCTTTATCGAAAAGCCCCCTCTTTCCCGAGGAACAACTTTGGTTGTTAAATATTGTGAGTTATAATATTAATGATGAATAATTTCATGTTGATTAAAGATGAAATTGATAGTTCCATTGTGTGGGAATTATTAGTGTTAGTGGAAATCAGCATTTATTTCGATAATAATTGATGTCTGGAAGTTATCGGGTAATTAATCGGATAAATGAGCAATTAATTGCTATTAATTCACATGATTATAACTATTTGTTCACATGTGTGTACTATTGAATCACATTCATTTACTATTAGGGGAGTTGGTGTAAACAGACGGTCCATATTGATTTACTATGCAGTATTTAATAAAATATTCTAATAAAATAAAATCTTTTAAATAAAATATAATATATTCTATTTATAATCTAATAAAATGAATAACTTTATAAAAGTATTACATTTTATATAAAAAAGATTTTACTATACAAATACTATCTGAGAACTTTATCAAACAATATGCATAATAAAATATAATATATTCTATTTATAGTGCAATAAAACAAATAACTTTATAAAAAGTATTAGTTTTATATAAAAAGATTTTTACTATGCAAAACACTACTGCATAATGGAATATAATATATTCTATTTATAGTCTAATAAAATAAATAACTTTATAAAAGTATTCTATTTTATATAAAAAGCTTTTACATTTTATTATATTAATAATACTAATAAAACAGAATTTATATATATATATATATATATATATATATATATATAAACTTCTGTGACTTCATAAAAAGACACCTTAATATATTTAACAACATTTATCAACATTATTATAATTCACACTATTAATCGACCAAGTCATTCTCAGGAAAGAGGGGGCTTTCCAATAATGATTTCTCCCTATTGGCGCGCAATTAGGTGACCAAACCTCTCCTTGGCAGAACTACTAGATATCGTTACTATTGCAAATAATAATATTAATAACTCTGTCATCTCAATTATTGATTTAATAATATATAAAATATCGACAATAATTGAATCAAATAACGTGAGATACTATGCAACAATTACTGAAGCAATAATTGAACAAAACTTAGTGACTTCTCACGTAAGCATCAATAATCAATACCGTGTGCTATTATCCAACCACGCGTATTCCTATACTTTTAACACCAGGTGTTTCAACAGTTAACGGTAAAACTTTCGCCGTTATTTACATAAAATATTTTTGTCGTTTTCTCAATCCGATAATAATTCCATTGTGGGGTCCACCAATGATTGTACCGTCGTATGAATATTCCCTATTAAAACGAATATTCCCCGACCAATCGAATATTATATAACAACTTGCATACTTTTCAAAATTTTTAAATATTACCCACAACTATAACATTATATCAAATTTACTCCATAATTAAAAAAAAATCGAGAAAATTAAATCTTTATTCGTAAAATTTGGGATTTTACAATCTCCCCTCCTTATGAAATTTCGCCCTCGAAATTTACGTACGTACCTGGTATACCAAACAAATGAGGACACTTCGTCAGATTCTAACTCTTGAGGTATAACCTTTGAGTGTTGAATACATTCTAGGATTTTAACAGGTACATCTTCATACGTTAAATCATCCGCTATCTCGTCCGGTTCTAAATCAATAATGTGGTTCGGGTCGTCCACATATTTACGTAACATCGATACGTGAAAAACGTTATGAACACACAACATATTTGGCGATAAAACGAGTCTATAAGCCACAGTTCTTACTTAATCGAGGATTTCAAATGGGCCAATAAAATCAAGGGTTGAGATTTCCTCTCTTCATCGATTCTTGCTTCTAGAATAACGCCCTTTTGAACTTTCTTCTTCACATTCATCAGCTCTGAGTATGTAGCTTGAGCGGCTTTAACTTTATCGATTAAGGTCGATTCTAATCGTATATTCCTTATCTTCACATGGGTCCCTAGAGTCTTTAACTCTATATTCATCATTCACAACTGTGACTCTCATCCAAGACTTGGATAACATGTCACATTGATACTATCGACTTGCCATTGTTATTCACAACGTCCCCTATGGAAAGTCCGGCTTTGGTGCATTCCACACAAGGAAGTCGACAACGAAAGGAATGGGGCTCTTTACTTATGGCGATATGACAATGATTGACTTTAGTGGTTTGGTTGCTTGAATTAGCATAACAAAGTTGGTTAGAAATATGAAGGCTAACAACCTTACTAAAAGCATGATGAGTAGTTAACCAATCGATTACTAAAATCACATCAAAGGCAAGTATTTTCAAAGAGATAAGATCGACAGGTAACGTGAAAGTGTTAATTTGAATCAAACAAGATTTATAAATAGTGGAGGTAACGAAGGTTTCTCCCAACTAAGTTTCAACAGATAAATCAAAGTCTAACTTCTCCGAAGTTAAATTCAAACATTGACCACAACTAGGTGAAATGAAAGAGTGAGTAGAACCGGTATCTAACACGGTATAGACTTTACAAGAGTTTATGATTAACTTACATTGATAATTTTATTCAAGTTTCTCAAATCACGAAAAAAATGCTCTCTCTTAAACTAAAACTTTGGCTTGTGCGGGACATCCTTTGGCATCACCATCCCGATTGGACTTGACTTACGCCCGTATGACAAAATCGAGCTAGGTGACCTTCTCTTCCACAATTAAAACACGCTTTGGATTCTTTGCGTGCGGTGGGCTGGATGTGTCCCTCCTGTCCGCATTTGAAACATACCACCGGTGGTCGTTCTTCTTCCTTTGAAACGGGTGCTAGTGCTGCTGTCTTTCCATCATTATTGAACCTCCTCTTCTTGAAATTTCCACTTCTATTATCTTGGCCATGATTACCACCGAAGTGGTTACCATTCATGGCATGATAATTTCCCCCACGATGGTTATCATTGTTCAGATGACCGTTACCACCGGTACGATTATTATCGTGTTGTTGGTCGTTGCCTTTTGGTTGTGCTGACTCATTATTACGATCCAATAACTGAGCCCTATTCACAACATCTGAATATAAACAAAGTTTGTGAGAAATGAGGTATTGACGTATATTGGGTTTCAAACCTCTTAGAAACATTCGTGTCATTCGCTCCTCATTATCGACCAAATGGGATGCTGGCCCAGACAACTCGGCAAACTTAGCCTCGTACTGCGACATGTTCATATTATTTTGCTCCAAACTTGATGAACTCCACCTCTTTCATGTGACGAATACTTTCGGGAAAGTACTTGTCGTTGAATGACTCTTGGAACTTCTCCCAAGACATCTTGAGTGCGTTAGTGCAGGTACGCTTTTCAGATTCCCACCAAGATGTCGCCTCTTCACGCAACATAAAGGTGGCAAATGGAACCTTTTGCTCTCTTCTGAGCATCCCAAGACATCAAATATCTTGGTGATCTACTTTAACCATGTCTCCACCTTAAGTGGTTCTGGCTTTCCCAAAAACTCCGGTGGTCCCAGCTCCTTGAACTGCTTAGCGGTGACCGATCGTGGATTGCCATTATTTCCACCTATATTTTGAACGAGATTCTCTCTTACCTGTTATTGCATGAATTACATAAAGCCTCTGAACATTCCATCGTTCATCATTTGGTCAGTGTTGTTGTTTGCTTGAGGATTGTCGCCTTCCTGATGCACATTATCCTGATTATTGATGTGTGGAGACTCAACGGTCTCCTGTGCACCATTGCTATTCTCAACATTCTCGGATGCCATTTTCAAACACTGCCACAAAACAAGGGTTAATTAACATATCACATATTATCTCAATATTCTGACCAACCAATTAAATACCAAATAAACTTAGGTAGGTCATACTAGCGAAGGAATTTCCCGTCTCTCCTCTCCTCCTAGTTCTTGTCTCACATCTCACCCGGGATCATATCCTGGCCTTGATACTAAATCGTGACACCCCCAAAATAGGTATACATCACCCATCTTGAGTCGCCAAATACATGGTACAAAATTCAAATACAAACTTAATTATACAACTTGAGCTGTGAGTTTTAATACAAATATTGTCTTCTAGATAGTATTCAAACTCAAAATACGACAAAACATAATCTGAGGGTTTTAATACGAATATTTTCATCTAGACAATATCCACACTCAAATTCAATCTTATTACATTTATTATCACACTATTTCATAGAATAGTGAGGACTACTAATGCTATCATCTGGACCGTCACTTCGTTCCCCGACTAGTCCCTGTTACGTTTTCATTTCCTGAAGAGAACAATGAAAGTAAAAAGGGTGAGCTCAACTAGCCCAGTAAGAAATATTATGACTAAGATAATGCAGAATAAATTATCGTTAGTCTTCAACAGTGTTAAACTGATACAATATAACAAACATCAAGTTTAACGGCAGCGGAACAAGCAATCCATTAGAAGAGTTAAGTAGAGAATAAAATCTACTATCTTCTATGATTTAAAAGGTTTTTCATTACTTTTATCATTTGAAACACGACTTTAATAAATAATCCACATTATCAAATCATCCCTGCACTACAGGCCAAGGATATTCTTTAGTATCACGACCACGAATTATCCATGCACTACAGGATAAAGATAATCATATTTTCATCAATGATCCACGATCATGCCATAAAATAATTCATCTTTGCACCCTTGGCGAAGAGAATCCATAGCCATAATAATACCAAAAGCGTCCCATCAATGCACTACGGGCGATGAGGACTTTTTCCACATCATTTGTAACATTACGGTCATGATTATACCGAATAATCCACGAGTCATAATCATACCAAGTCCATTTATGCACTACAGGCCACAGATGACTTTCAACATAATATAAACATGAGGATGATGACAATGACATAAAAATTCAATAAAACAAGTTCAAGAATTTATTTATCCAGGAACTAATAACGTCCAAATTGTCAACATGATACTTCTTTATAGAGTAAAATTCAAGAATGCTCAGAAGAATATTTCCATGAAAAGATACTAGATGAAGCGCAAATATCAAGGATATTCCACTAATTTCATGGAGTATAGAAGTCAAAACGTTAACCAACTGAGTATAATAAAGAATATATGAAACGGCAAATGGATTTTCACCCACCATGCGGTAATCCACGTAGACAGATCATTTCCACAATTTAATAAGGAATGAATACAAAGGATCATTCACCATGCATGTGGTAATCCACATAGATGAGTTATTCCAATGAATAATAAAGAATGGAATAACTAAAGAATTCACCATGCATGCAGTACTTCACATAGACAGGTTATTCCCAACAGAATAATAAATAATGGAACCAGGTCATGGGTAAACGCACAGACAGGATATTCTTACAGAATAATAAAGAATGGAATAATAGAAGAATTTCACCATGTATACGGTACTTCGCATAGACAGGTTATTCCCAATAGAATAATAAAGAACGGAACGAATTAGCATAATCCGCGATCGACGAGATATTCCAATAGAATAATAAATAATGGAATAACAACGAATTCACCATAAATGCGATAGATCCTTGCAGACGAGTTATTCAACGAGAATAATAAAGAATGGAACCGAATCAAATGCATGTCATACATCTGAGATATTCTAACAAAATAATAAAGAATGGAATAATAGAAGAATTTCACCATGTATGCGGTACTTTGCATATCTGAGTTATTCCAACATAATAATAAGGAATGGAATAATAAAAGAACTTCACCATATATGCGGTTGCTTATGTGACGAGTGTTATTCCAACATAATAATAAGGAATGGAATAACGAAGTTCTCTTCATGAGTATGAAAAAGAAATAATACCCCTTGCATTTATAAAGAAGAGTACTCAAAGCGGGTAGAGGCGAGGATATACTTTAAAAAAAACTTGCACTACGCTCAAAGCTTTCTTAAACTCTAAAGAAATAAACAAAGATTATAGAAGAAGAATTCTCTCTGACTTCTCTCTCTAGAGTTTCGGTTGAATTCGTAAGAAATAATGAAGGAATGAGCTTCTATTTATAGAAAAATGGATTGAATAATAACTAATTCATGAGCGGTCCAGATTGATTTACTTTTAAGCAGACGGTCCATATTGATTTACTTATGCATATTAATAAAATATTCTAATAAAACAAAATCTTTTTAATAAAATATAATATATTCTATTTATAATTTAATAAAATGAATAAAATGAATAAATTTATAAAAGTATTTTATTTTATATAAAAAGATTTTACTATCTGCAAATACTATCACGAGTAATTATCTGAAACACTATTCATAATAAAATATAATATATTCTATTTATAGTCTAATAAAACAAATAACTTTATAAAAAGTATTTTGTTTTATATAAAAAAGATTTTACTATGCAAAACACTATGCATAATAGAATATAATATATTCTATTTATAATCTAATAAAACAAATAACTTTATAAAAGTATTTTGTTTTATATAAAAAGCTTTTCTGTATTATTACATTAATAATATTAATAAAACTGAATATATATATATATATATATATATATATATATATAAACTTCTGTGACTTCATAAAAAGACACCTCAATATATTTAACAATATTTATCAACATTATTATAATTAACACTATTAATCGATCAGGTCGTTCCCAGGAAAGAGGGGGCTTTCAAATAAGGATTTCTCCCTATTGGCGCTCAATTATGTAACCAAACCTCTCGTTAGCAGAACTTCTAGACATCGTTAATATTGCAAATAATAATATTAATAACTCTGTCATCTCAATTATTGATTTAATAATATATAAAATATCGATGATAATTGAATCAATTAACGTGAGATCTTGTCTGCAACAATTATTGAAGCAATAATTGAACAAAACTGAGTGACTTCTCACGTAAGCATCAATAATCAATACCGTATTACTACTATGCAACCATAGCAGTATTCTGTACTTTAACAACACAAAGTGTTTCAATTATTAACAATAAAACTTAGCCGTTATTTTCATAAATTATTTTATCGTTTTCTCGATTCGATAATAATTCCGTTGTGAGGTCCACCAATGATTGTACTATTATCTTTAATATTTCTGTTAAAACGAATATTCCATGACCAATCGAATATTATATAACAACTTGCATACTTCTCAAAATTTCTAAATATCACCCAAAACTATAACATTATATCAAATTTACTCCATAATTAAAAAAAAAATTATTCGAGAAAATTAAATCTTTATTCGTAAAATTTAGGATTTTACAGCAATTGTATAATTAAGTTTGTAGCTGATTTCTGTACCAAGTATCTGGCGACCTAAGATGGGTGATGTATACCTGTTTTGGGGGCGTCACAGTTGGTATCAAAGTTTAGGGATATGATCCCTGGCTGAGATGTGAGACTAGAACTAGGAGGGGAGAGTCGGGTAATTCCTTCGCTAGTATGACCTACCTAAGTTTATTTGGTATTTAATTGATCGGTCAGAGTGTAGGGATAATATGTGATATGTTAATTAACCCTTATTTTGAAACTATATTTTAGAATGATATCTGAAATATAGGAGATGAGAAATGGGAAAATCTTGATAGAGAGGAAATAACCGAGAAGGTACAATCCAAAAAGAAAGCAAGGTATTCTCATCTCTTCGAACTACCAGGTACGTAAATTTCGAGGGTAAAATTTTATAAGGAGGGGAGATTGTGAGACCCCAAATTTTATGAAATGAAAGTATTCAATTTTCTTATAATTATTCTATTTAGTAAATGGTTAAATTGATAAAAGGTTAAAGTTAAGGGTGATATGTGAAATTTTTTCAAAGTATGCAAGTTGTTATAAAATATTCGTTTGGTCGGGGAATATTCTTTTTGTAGGGAAATATCCGTAGGATGGCACAATTATTGGTGGAACCCATAACGGAAGTTTTTTCGTAGTTAGAAAACGACATAATTATCTTTTTATAAAAATAACGTATCGTTAAACAGTTGAACTACCCAGGTAGTAAAAATACGATGTCTGGCGTGGTTGCATAGTAGCACACGATATTGATTATTGATGCTTACGTGAGAAGTCACTCGAGTTATACTCAATTATTGCTACACTAATTCTTGCATTATATCTCTCATATTATTGATTCAATTATTGTCACGATATCATCTGTAATAATATGTTATATTATTAAATCAATAATTGAGATGACAAAGTTATTTATATTATTATTTGCAATATTGACAATGTCTAGAAGTTCTGTCAAAGAGTGGTTTGGTCACCTAATTGCGCGCCAATAAGGAGAAATCTTTATCGAAAAGCCCCCTCTTTCCTGGGAACGACCTGGTTGTTAAATATTGTGAGTTATAATATTAATGATGAATAAGTTCGTGTTGATTAAAGATGAAATTGATAGTTCCATTGTGTGGGAATTATTAGTGTTAGTGGAAATCAGCATTTATTTCGATAATAATTGATGTCTAGAAGTTATCGGGTAATTAATCGGATAAATGAGCAATTAATTGCTATTAATTCACATGATTATAACTATTTATTCACATGTGTGTACTATTGAATTACATTCATTTACTATTAGGGGAGTTGGTGCAAGTTTGATAATACTTGCATGACTAAGTTAAAAATAGAGGTATAGATGAAGGTACTGTACTATAATTAATTTTTTCACATGCTTAGAACTATTGAGTCACATGATTTACTATTGATTCACATGATTTACTATTAGGGGAGGTGGTGCAAGTTTGATAATACTTGCATGACTAAATTAAAAATGAAGGTATTATATTGTAATATTTGAGCCACAAAATGTGCAATTATGGAAACTATATTTTCCTATAAATAGAATCTCATTCCTTCATTATTTTTCACCAATTCAATGAAGATATAGAGCAATTATTATAGAGAGAAATTATAAAGAGAGAAAGAAGAGAAGTCTGCTACCTCCTTTATTCCAATTATCCGGTTTTCTTCTAAGGTAAGGGATATTATTCTTTTCAGATTCATGAAGAGAGTTATTTTCTTTCAATACTAAGTAAGGGTTGTTATTCCATTCTTTATTATTATGTTGGAATAACGTATACATCTAAATACCGCATACATGGTGAAATTCTTCTCATTATTCCATTCTTTATTATTACATTGGAATAACATGCGTGTGGTCTATCGCATGCACAGTGAATTACATTGTTATTCCATTCTTTATTATTACATTGGAATATCCTATCTATCACGGATTACGCGCGACACAGTTCCATTCTTTATTATTACATTTGGAATATCACATGCGTCTGCGGATTATCGTGATCTGGTTCCATTCTTTATTATTCGGTTGGAATAACTTTCCATGCATGCGGTCTATCGCATGCATGGTGAATTCTTCATTATTCCATTCTTTATTATTTTATTGGAATAACCTGTCTATGTGGATTACCGTAGGCATGGTGAATGATGCTTTGTATTCATTCTTTATTAAATTGTGGAAATGATCTGTCTACGTGGATTATCGCATGGCGTGTGAAAATCCATTTGTAGTTTCGTAATTTTTCTGACCCTCAAAAATTTTGGAAAAATTTGAAATGATAATTTGATGAGTTTTCTATATTGTGTCTAAAAATGGCGATTTTTGGATGTATAGATTAGGAGTTATGTATTTTATGGGAAAATACTATTTTAAAAGTAAACCCTTATAACTCATTATGGTTAACTCCAAAATTAGTGAAATTTTTATTGGGAGTACATGTATATAACAAGAGTATACCC
Organism: Panax quinquefolius; assembly: GCA_020205615.1. Classification (NCBI taxonomy): domain Eukaryota; kingdom Viridiplantae; phylum Streptophyta; class Magnoliopsida; order Apiales; family Araliaceae; genus Panax; species Panax quinquefolius. Next base: position 49,823,641 of record CM035152.1, on the reverse strand, counting down.
TGTAAATTTTGGAATTTTTGGACAAAAGTACAATTTTTTATAAATGTCTAAATATTCGGCAGTTTTAGTCATATAAAAAATAGTAAATGAATTTTAAAAATTGTGAGAAAAATATATGTTCAATATGGGACTATATTACGCTAAATCCCGAGAAAAGAAAATTTGTTTGTACTAATTTGGTATTTTCATGAAAATTGACTAGTTATGAGTAAATGAATTAAATATGTTATGTAAAGTAAAAAAAATTGGAAAATAGGATTTTATGGCTTGAGAATCCTATATAAGGTATATCTGATTTTTGATGAGAGTTTTGATTATTGGTGATGAAATTTTATGAGTTTTGCATTTTAGGATGATTAAATGCATTAATTAGTAAAGTGTAAACAATTAAAATAAATTATTTATAAGTTTAAGAAATGATTAAAATATTATGGTAATATTAATAATATTAGATTATGAGATTATTAAGTAATTTATAACATTTGGATTAAGGTGTTATAAATATTGATATGGATTTTATTGTGAAACTTTATCTTTTTCTGCAAGGTTACTATTTACGTATCGACACTTATTCACGTATCGTCACTATTCATGTATATGACACTTTATTTGCGTATATGACATTATTTATGTATATGGTACTATGTATGCGAATACGAGTACTATTTACTAGTTACTATTCATGAGTTACTATTCACGAGTTCTATTCATTAGTACTATTTACCCAAAAATATATTTCTTTTACGTCAAAATTATTTTGGTACATGAATATTATTCTTGAATTTTACTCCACAAAAGCGATATAATGTTGATAATTTGGATATTTTAAACTCTAGATAAATTTAAAGTCTTTAATATTTATCCTTGATTTCATTTGATTAATGCTTATATCATTGTCATCATCCTCATGCTTATATTGTGATGAAAGTCATCTTTGGCTTACGTGCAAAGATGGATTTGTTGATTATTGGTTTTATAGTAGTATATCTTTGGCTTACATGCTAAGATGAATCTGTTGATTGATATCTTTGGGTCGTAGTGCAGATGAATCATTAATTGATAGCTTTGGCCCGTGGTGCAAAGATGGACGGTGTATGACATGATCATGACCACTTGTGATACTAACGAATATCCTTGGTATCGTACGAGGATAATTCGATGATGTGATTAAGCGGATCATGACCATTAGTTAACAGTTGAATGACTTTGGTAGTAGTGCCTTTCGACGAGCAATTGATTGGTATGATCATGACCCTTTGGTTTTATAGTTGAATATCTTTGGCCGATGGTTCAAAGATGAACAACCGATTGAGTATGATAATTGTTATTACATTTGAATATCTTTAGCCTTTGGGGTAAGGATATTGAGTAAATGTTCTATTAAGCCTTTGTGGCAAGGAGAAATTGTTGATTCACATTATTATAAACATGAATTGTGAATTTAACTAACATCTTTGGTGGTTCAGGTGATGAAAGTTAAATTTGTCTTGGGAATAATAAAGAACTGTTTATGGGTATTACATGGATAGAGTTGATGAAAAACTTTTTAAATCATAGAAGATAGTAGATATCATGCTCTACTTGACTCTTCTAATGGATTACTTATTCTAACAGAGTTAAACTTGATGTTTATTGTATTTTATCGGTTTAACCTTTGTTGAAGGCTAAGGATAATTCATTACGCATTATTTTAGTCATAATATTTCTTACTGGGCTAGTTGAGCTCACCCTTTCTTTCATTGTTCTCTTCAGGAAATGAGAATATAGCTGGGACGAGTTGAGGAATGGATTGACGGTCCAGATGGTTGTTTTAGTAGTCCTCGCTATTCTATAAAATAGTGTGACAATTAATGCAATGAGGACTCCATTGAGTGTGGATATTGTCTAGAGGAAAATATTCGTGTTAAAACTCTAAGCTATGTTTTGTCGTATTTTCACGATAGTTGTATAATTAAGTTTGTAGTTGATTTCTGTACCAAGTATATGGCAATCCAAGATGGGTGATGTATACCTATTTTGGGGGCGTCACAATGACAATCAAGCCAAGCTTTCGTCAAGATAAATATAAACAATACCCAGAGAGTTACTCGCAAAAGAGAGGAAAATCTTCGGCAGAAATAATGTCATGAAGCACATCCAAAATATAAAGAACGTTGGTGACAAACCCAATGTCAAAATTCAATGGTCTCAATCATAGGAAAGCCTCCACAACAGGGACCTTGAAAAAATCTCTGCGACTTGTCTTCGAATCAGTCTAAAATAGTACTGGTGGACATTTCAAACCATTCGCGACAACCCAGTGTAGCATCAGGAAAGATCTGGTGATGAAAGCTTTGTAAACTACCGTTGGAGTAGACATCAAAATGGTTCAATAGAGACCATCATTGACAACTTCATCCCCATTAGAAATTACGGGAGCAGTCAGTGGTAGAATTCCGTTGGAAATAATTCCAACAAAAACATTTAGCATAACATCACATCATGCTGCATTGCATGGCATCATTTAAATCTTGTCATATTTTAAGTGTCTAGTAATCTTTATCCTATTCATGCCATTATATTCCATAAATATGATAAAGAGGCGCATCTGTAGACACTCAAAATATTGCATTCCTGTTAGTAACTATGCAGGAGGGCTGAATCATCTTCTAGACACAACCTCGGAGTTAAATCATCAAAACTTCCAGCCTCGACAACAACCCTAGGAGATCAAGTCAGCCCCAGTGATAACCCCGAGAGATCAAATCCAAACCCCGACAACAACCCCAAGAGATCAAATCCAAACCCCAACGACAACCCTGGGAGATCAAATCCAAGCTCTGACAACAACCCCGAGAGATCATGTTCAAACCCTGGAGACAACCTTGGGAGACCAATTTCAAAGCCCGGAGATAACCCCGAGAGATTAAGCCAACCTTAAAGACTACCCTGAGGATTATCAAGAATCAACAACAGTCCAATCTCAAATAAAACCCTAAGAAAAGACAGCTACGACTGCATCAAGCCCGTAACTAACCCGGGAGGGGAAAAATAGTAATTTTCCAACTCAACATCAAATCAACCCAACTCATTTAAAAAGAAGTAATGCCAAACCATAACATCAATCCTGAGTGAAAACAACACAAGATAACTCAATGGATGGATTGTAAAGACTCAAAGATCTGGTCATGGACCCATCTTCCTAGATTCAAAAAATGTCAAATCCTATTTCATTGTGTAGCTCTCATCAAGGGCTTTTCGGAAAGGTATAGAACGCCTCCATCGGATTCTCGGATTGAAAGTTATGAAGGTTCGAGCAGACAGAGCGTTAGCCCGAGTGCATATACTTTGAGACAACAGGACCCACAGGGCTCGGCCCCACCCGGGCAGTCATAGGTAGACCCGCGACCACTTTGGTCTATAAATAGATCCGCCATCAACCAAAAAAAAGAAAAAAAAATGAGAAAAAGAGAGAAAACTATGTCCATTTTAGCTTTTAAACTCTTCTAGATTGTTACAAACTTTGATATTATTCTTTCTAAACACTTGTAGAAACCTATTCTATATCATGTCAAATTTTAACCAGTGGAAACCGAGTTTTCAAGCTCCAAAAGCGGTTTGAAGCCTTTTGTGCGGCACACTGTAAGATTTTTTCAAATTTGAAGCTTTCTATTGCTTTAATATATATATATGTATATATATATATATTAACTATTTACTGCATTTAAATATCTGTTTCAATTGCTCATTTAATGTAAATCATAATATTCAAATTCGTGGACTAGATTTATCTAAATCTAGCCATATCTAACTTTTAATCGGTTTAAAAGTTGCAAAACTGGAATTGTTGAGCTAGAATGACTAAGATTTATTTAAATCTAGTTTTTATTATGTGAGTCTAGGAGCCACGAGATCTAAGATCCAGCTGACGGATCTAGATCTGGTTCCCACGATGGACCATTTTTAGTTGTACAACCAGCTTGTAAATTATTTATTGTATTTGGACATCCTTCGATGGCTTTCATGCCCATAAGGAGCCCGACAATGCTATGTATATTATTTTATCGAAAATGCTTAATATCTCGAGAATAAAATCAAATCAAGTCGAATATAGAATAAAATGGAAGTATCAAAGGCCTCAATTACTATTGAGCATAAGGGTTTGAAAACTTGTTTTTAAAACATCATTGCTATATATATTGCTTACTTAAAATTGAATTTTTATACAAGTCAAACCCTTTGTATATAGGTTCAAATGAGGCATAACACTACTTCCAAATAAATGCACTTAGGCCCAGTTAACACATACATACACTTCAGATAAGTTAGGGGGGTGCCTAACACCTCCCCCCCACTTAATCAAGCCTCCGAACTATAAGAATCTCGGTTTCCAAGGCCTGTTAAAAAGAGTCCAATAATTGGGCCTTTGTGTAAACCTTTTCAAATTCGGTTAAGTTGGTACAATAATTTCAAAACAACCAACTGGCGACTCTGAATTTTCAAATCGTTAACATTTTGTGTCGGACTCTTTTCAAACTCGCCTTTTCAAACAAAACTCAACACATAGAGAACATAAAGGGTAAAAAGAGGAATTCTAGAAAAGATAAAAATTTTCCCGACGTCGACACCTGAGGTTGGTTTGTTGTTTCTCAAGGTTGTCACCAGGGTTTGATTTGACCTCCCAGGGTTGTCGTCGGGGTTTGATTTAATCTCCCGGTGTTGTCACCGAGGTTTAATTTGATCTCCCAGGGCTTTCACTAGGGTTTAAATTAATCTCTTGGGGTTGTCACTGGGGCTTTATTTGATGATTTTGACTTCCAGGGTTGTCTCCAGAAGACAAAAGATGATTCTGCCCTCCTACATGGTTAGTAACAGGAATGCAAAATTTTGAGTGTCTATAGGCATGTGGTTTGTAAGATCCTAAATTTTATGAAATAAAAGTCTAATTTAATTTATGATTATTATTCTAAAACTGTAAAATGTTAAATTGATAAATGGTCAAATGAGCAATTAATCGGATAAATGAGCTAATAATAGAAGAGTATTAAACCTTCTAGAATATTGTGGGCTATGGGAAGAGGCGGCTAAGCATGCTGATTTTGGTGAAAAACTGAACTTATTTTTCATTTAGTCCAAGCCTTTCCATATTCCCTCACCTAACTAGCCTATAATTGGTCCATTAAATGAGATGGGACATGGGAGGTTGAATTTATGTATTAGCCTAATAAGAGCAATGATCAGCACTTCTCTTTCCATTCCTTAAATTTCCTCCCGAACCAAAATGTTCAAAGGAATAAAAGAGATAAAAGAGAGAAGAGAGAAAGATAGAAAGAAGAAGGAAAAGAAGGAAGGAAGAAGAACTGAAAATCAAGAAAGGTATTTTCAAAACATTGATTATTTTAGTTTTTATGGATTTTATGTAAAGAGTACATATTTATGTATGTATTGGATGATTTAAACTTTCTTAAACATGAATCAAATGAGAGAAATCAAGAAATCAAATGAAAAATGAAATCTGGAAATTTTCAGAAAAAATTAGTTTGCTACTTGATTTTGTAAAATCCATAACTCTTTGTGTATAATGAATTAGGAGATGAGCCATATATCAAAAGAAAGCCCTGGAAGTAAGCTAAACACACAAATTTGAGTCACTCAAAAATTACTTGTGGATCTTTCGTAGTTACTGTTTGAATGAAACTAGTTCGAAGGACTCATAGTCCGAAAAATCAATTTTCTTAAGCTCTATTGTGTGAGTTATAATTTTTAATCTAACTGTTAGATCGTTGTATTTTTTGGATATGTTATACATATAGAATTTGAGTATATGTCCATAAATTTTGAACCGTTAAAGATTAACGTATGATTTGTTATGAATTTCGCGAGGTGGATGGTTTGGAATTTTTCAAGCAGAATTTTAAGCAACCAAATTTAAGTTTTAAAAATGTATAACTTAATGATTTTAAATCTGAATTTGGGTGAATTTTGATGCTAAACTGGAGTATTTGAAGTCTAGTTTCTGTTAAAATTAATTAAATAGATAGTTAAGTTTTGGTTAATGGTGATAATACCATAATAGTGAACTGATGTTTTAAAAATAAATTGTCATATATGGGTTTCTTTAGTTTTGTTATTCATTTATAAATGTTGGAATATAATGCGATAAATAAAGACAACTTGAATGAATAATGAATTATTGGTTGGTTTAATGTTATTCGAGGGATTTATTCGGGGGTAAGTTGAGCCTTGGATTTATTCGGGGGAAAGCTGAGTTGTGCCGATGAAGACACCACTGAGGCCTCCAAAATTGTTGGTTATCATGCACTTATTTTCTCCCTATCATGCATGTAATTATTTATTTCGAATATTCGTTTGGTTGGAAAATATTCTTTTTGTCAAAGAATATTCGTACGATGGAGCCGAATTAACCAATCATTGGTGGGCCCTATAACAGAATAACTGCCGGATATAGAAAGCGACAGAAATAACATTTTTATAAAAATAACTACCAAACATTTACCGTTAAACTATTGGAATACCGGTGATAAAAATACAGTAATACACGTGATTCCACAGTAGTACACGGTATTCCACAGTAGCACACGGTATTGAACAATAATTCATATTATTGATTCTTACGTAAGAAGTCACTCGATATTTTATTCAATAATTGTCACAGTAGTTATTGCACAGTAACTCATATTATTTGATATGATATAATTAAATCAGTTGGCAGTATTATGAGTCTATGTTAATAATTATGAATAATGGTTCAAAGATTGAAAAAGGTGTTGATTAAAGATAAGTATGATATGCAGATGTTTGTTCAATTATTTTCTTTTTACAAAAGTAAATTTGGCAAGACTTTCCGACACTCTACTTTTCCTAAAGTAGTATGGACTGTAATTCTATTATTGAACAATTTTTGTTAAAACGTGTACAAGTGGGTTTAATTTTTTCTGCGGGACAATAAATTCCACTACCATTATTTTATGTAGTTCATTTGATTTTTTTGTCAAAGCGCGTGTTCTAATTGTTTCCTCAATTTTTAGTATAAATAGGTTGCCCGATTGAGCAACTAAACACACACCATCACTACACTAAAAATATAAAATTCTTTTACTACAATATTGTGAGCATAATACTGTGAGTATTTCTGTTGAGTATAAGGTTACTCCAAGTGTAGATAAGGAATGCAAGCATTGTTTAAGTTGATCAATTTCATAAAAAGCATAATCAAGTCACATGTTAAGGTAAGGGGTATCATTTTTATGGTAAAGTGATATCATTTTCTTTCATACTCCATATTATGATAAGATATTATTATTCATTTCTTCAGCTTATCATTAAATGGTGAAAAGTCCTGAAATAATTAGAATATCCTTAATAGTTTGTGTTTCGTCTAATATTTTGACCTGAATCTTTATATTCATTCTTAAGTTATTATATTTGAGCCGAAAACTTTACATTACTTATCAGGAATTTTAGTCGATTTCCTAGATATCATGTTAGCAATTTTTTCTTATTTATAGCATCCCCAGATCCTATTCCCAATCACCACAAATCTGGTATACTAAATCTATAACTATTGTGGAAGATATAAACATAAATTGTTTATAAATTAAACTTTACACATTATCCCCAAGGTCGATAACCTTAACTTGTACCCGAATTCAATATCCCGACATACAATGTCATTAGCATACAATACTATTACAAACTTTATCTATACGATAAACCAATGCTGGAACTATCTTTGACGTTTCCTGAATTCGACGTATTCGTCCTAATCTACAATGTATATTATAATATAGCAAGGGTGAGCAACAAGTTTGCCCAGCAAGTTTAAGTTCAAGAAAAGATATATCATGATTGAAAGAATGAATAATAAACTGGCTGACTTTCAACATTATAACAATTGTGAAATAGCACGAAAAATTTTTCATAATAGAATGACTGAGACAATAAAAATAAATGATCAACAATGAACATGAACAACTAATACTAGACCAAATGGTAATGAAGGTGATCATCCTTTTATACCTGATGAACATATGCAATATGCATAAAGTGCGAATTAATAATTCATAGACATTGAATAATCATCAATAATTATTTACTACTTCATAAATGAGTAAAAGAACTTACCTGAACGGTTGATTACCGTTACACAGTCTATATAGCTTCATTTGAAGACCTAATATTAATAATATCGATCTCCACATTAGAATAATATCATCATAGTATAATATTGTTAACTACAATTATAAAATAACCTAAACACATAAGCACATATCCCTAACAGTCGTTAAAGCACATAAGACTCGGTATCAAGTCAAACTATTTCAGTTTGAGTTGAGTCCGATACAATTTCAACATCCCAAATGTCTAATCGGATAAAAATCGAACCTAATTCCAATAAGACTCTTCCTAAACACTTTAATATTGTCTTAGATAATTTATTATTCAGACAAAATATTTTTCCAAGGTTCATAATAATTTTCACATAATTATTATCATTTAAAATGATTGTCGACGTCAGAATTTTTCTTTGTCCCTTTTCTGTTCTTGTTCTTAGGTGTTCTCATGTTATATGAGATTTGTTTGAAAAAATAAGTGAAAAAGGTCCGACATGTATATGTCGTTGATTTGACTATAAGAGTCGCCAGTTGGTGTTCTTAACTGGTTGCACCAATGCAACCGAGAAAAGGTTTGCACATTGGCCCAGTGATGTGACACTGCTAAACGGGTCTATGAAACCGAGATTCATTTGGGTTCGGGGGCTTGATTATGCGGAGGAAGGTGTTAGGCACCCCACATCCGTGTTACCACAGTGATCGCCACTTTTCAAGAAAGCTATTATATGAGTGTGTGTGTGTGTGTGTGGATCAATATGTAATTTATTTGGAAGTAGTCACGAGGCCTCGTTACACTTTTATATAAAAAGGATTGAAGTTATATAAAATTCAGTTTTAAACATGATATAGCAATGAAGTTTTGTAAAGAGGTATTTTCAAACCACATGCTCAATAGTAATTGAGACCTTTTCATACTTCCATTTTACTATTAAATGTTCGGCTTGTTTGCTTTTATTTTCAAGATGCGAAGTATCTTCGAGAAAATAATATATAGCAGTGCCAAACTCCTCATGGGCATGAAAACCATCTTAGGAAATTCAAACATCGTGAATAATTTACAAGATGTTTATAAAAACTCCATCACAAGATGTCTAGATTGATTGGATGAATCTGTGATCACATGATTCCTAGGCTCACATGATGTAAGTAGTTTATATGAAAAGAAGTAGCGATTATATATATATAAGTTGTAAATATATATATATATATATATATATATATATATATAGACATGATCGACCACCGAAGCACCTCCATGGGGGATCGAAGCGTAAATATATAACAGATAAATATATATATAGAGACACGATCCGTGGCACCTCCATTCCTAAAAAGCGATGAATGCAATCAATACGCCACAAAGTAAACTCGAGCGAGGACTAAATGTAAAGGCTCACATGATATAAATAAAGCGGTAAAAGGCCACGAAGTAAACTCCAGGTACGAAATGTAATTATATATATATATATATATATAGGGAAGAATCTATCCAGACTCTTGCATTTTAACAAAATGGAGACCTTGATTTTTATATGAAATGTAGCGAAAATAAATGCATATTATATAAGTAAGACCAAAATTTTTTTAAAATAAAAGGAATTTCCTTTATTTATTATTTTGAAATAGTAAGGGTTGATTTGATTAATGTGGATAGTAAAGGGTTAAATCATAAATATTTCAAAATAAGCAGTGGTTATAAAATATTCATTTTTGTCGGGGAATATTAGTTTGGTGGTGGAATATTAAATGCTTTGTCGGGGAATATTAGTTTGGTAATAGAATATTATATATGCATATATAGGAATATTAAATGCGGCGGCCCTAAACGACCATGTGGGCCCCATAACGAGCGATTGGATGAGGAAAAGCGACAAAGTTTGGGTGGTTATAAATAACGGTGCGTAGTTATTATTAAGGCTAGTTATTATTCTGTGAATTAAAGGCATTGGAATACCCGGTGGTTAAAATCTGATGTCTGGCGTGGTTGCCACGATGCTGCGGTATTACCTGATATTGTTGAATTATTGATTAAATGCGTGTAAGATGGCCTTTACTCAATAATTTTCCACGATGATTCTTTATTCGATATTTTATTTTATTGATTCGATAATTCTTTGCGTTGATATTTTATATTATTGTTGTTCGATAATTGTCCTTTGCACATATTTCCCATTATCGGATCAATAATTCATATTATTTGAATAATATTATTAGATAACATTATTGGCAATGTCTAGAAAGTTACATCTAAGGAGAGGTTTGGTCACTAATTGCGGCGCCCGATGAGGAGAGATCCTTATTGGAAAGCCCCTCTTTCTGAGGAGCGACTTGTTGTCATAAATGTGATTACATAATATTATTTGTGAATAATTAATTATTGATTCATATGATAAGAAATATTTATTTTATATGAATATAAATGATGGATTTATTTATGTGGTTATTAATGAAGGAATTAATGTTGAGGTGTTTTATCGATATTTTATCGGATTGGAGGTATTAAAAATCAAATCGGGGTTTTTGAGATATATTACGGGGTTATAATTTTTAATCAAATAGTTGGATTGTGGTAATTTTGGGTATGTTATACATACATAAGTTGAGTATATGTCCACAAATTTTGAACCGTTTAAAATGCACGAATGATTTGTTGTGAATTTTAAGAGGTGTCGGATTAGGAAATTAGGTTTATAATTGATTTTGGTGGAAAATTCTAGATTTGAGTGGGCCCCACTTGTGGTTGGTGAAAAAATGTGCTGAATTTTATTTCAAATGTGGTGGGTGTGCAATAGTAGCGAGTAAAGCCATCGGTGGCGGTCGAAATCTGCTTGGTGGGCTAACATTTTCTATAAATAGAGGCTAAGTTAGAATTGAAAATCACACGAAAACAAAGTTTTCTCTCTTTCTCTCTCTATATTATTGGCGTATTTTGTGAGTATTTAGATACTTTGAGAGTTCTTTGTTGATCTGAAGTTTCATTCGACATCACTTGAGCCTTTCCTTAAAATCTTGATTCTTTGAGGTAAGGGATGTTATTTTCTTCTCAAATGATATTAATTCTTGATATCATTATCTTTGAAATATTGGTTTGGTACTTTTTATCAAATTTGGAACTTTTTCATGTCGGGGTTTACTATTCATGAGTTACTATTCACGAGTTACTATTCATGAGTTCTTATTCACGATTTACTATTCACAGTACTATTAAATGAAAGCGTGAAGATGTTTTTTGTGGAATTTCTATCTTTTGGTGTAGATTACTATTCACGTATCACGGCCTTTATTCAAGTATCTGACACTATTCACGAATACGGCACTATTCATTCAAAAAATGAAAATTTTCTTTTAAATCTAAAATATCTATTACGGATACTAGCTTTGATTGTATCCATGTTTTGATCATTCTTGAATTTTACTTCACTATGATTATTTTTTGAAGTATTTTTGAACTCGGATTGGATAAAAAATCTGAATCCATAATCCTTGTCATTTTGTTTCCTTTGGATTCGTTCTTTAAAAATATTTTTCATCATCCTCGGTCTTAAATGATGATATTATTGAATATCTTTGGCTTTGTAGTGCAAAGATGAATGATTTCTGAAGAATATCTTTGGCACATGGTGCAAAGATGAATGATTTGAAGAATATCTTTGGCAATATCTTAGTCTGCAAAGATGCAAGATGAGCAGTGTTTAAATGAACATGGCCAAGTGATGAATATCTTTGGCCTTTAGTGCAAAGATGAGCAGTGTTGAGATGAACATGGCCAGATTGATGAATATCTTTGGCTGTAGTGCAAAGATGAATATTTGATTTGAGATGAATATTGATTGATGTTACGAGGATAAAATATTGATGATGGGTATTAAATTCATAGATTATAGTAGATTTCATTCTCTCGTAACTCTTACATGAATTATTATTTCCATTATGAATATTGATCGAAACTTGTTGTACATTGTATTACTATCAGATTTTTCCTGTTGGAGACTAACGATAATTTGTTGTATATTATCTTAGTCGTAACATTCTTCTTGGGCTAGTTGAGCTCACCCTTTTCTTGTTGTTCCATTTTTTCTTCTCGGGAGGCGAGAATGTAGCGAGTACTTAGTCGGGGTATGGAATGAAGGTTCTAGAGAGAGTTGTTTAGTAGTCCTCACCATTATTGTAAAATAATGTATCAATAAATGTGATGAGGATTTATTTGAGTATAAATATTATCTAGAAGATAATATTTGTATTTAAACTCACGATTTTATTGTTGTGATAATAAAGTTGTAGTTGTTTACATACCATGTATTTTGGCGACTTCGAATGGGTTGGATGGAATGGACCTATTTTGGGGTCGTCACGGTTAATATCGAGCTTAGGGATATGATCTCTGGCGGAGATCGGGGAATAGAACTAGGAGGGAGAGCAGTAAATCCTTGGCTAGTGTGTCTACTAAAGCTTATTTGTTAGTTGGTATAGGGTATATAGGGATATTATGTGATTGATTTCCTTAATTAACCCTTATTTTATGGCGATGTTGAGAATGTCGTGAGAATATTAATAGTGGAGTAAATGAGACCAGTGGAGATGCTGTGCTTAACAGCGAGGAGAGCGTCTGCAGCAGTGGCAATGTTCCTCCTGTGAATAACACCCTTGAGCGATGATGAATGAGGGATGTTTAGAAGTTTTTGCGATTCATGCAAAATCGAGACGAGGAGACTCGTGTTCAAAATACGAGGAGAAATGATAGCAATTCACGGGTGGTCACGACCCAAGCGATTCGAAGTTGGGACCACGAGTGCAGGGAAAGCGGATCCGATCATGGCGGAAACATGGGTCAAACAAATTACCAAGATATTCGATGTCTTGGGATGCGAAAAGAACGAAAGTTCCATTCGCTACTTTTATGTTAAAATGTGGCGGCGATTCTTGGTGGGAATCGCGTGAAGCGTACCCATTCATTTGCACTTTCGGCATGTCGTGGGAGAGCGTTTGAAAGCAGTTCAATGACAAGTACTTCCACGAAAGTATTAAATCGTATGAAGGAAGTGGAGTTTATTAGATTGGAAGCGAGAATAACATGGCGGTGTCCCGATGCGAGGCGAAGTTTGCGGAGTTATCGAGTTTGCACCTCATTTGGTGGAGAATGAGGAGCGTTATGGCCAGCGGATGTTTACGAGAGGTTTGAAACAGGCATCGTCGATATCTCATTTCTCATAAATTTTCTCTCTATTCGGATGTTGTCAGCGAGGGCTCGGTTGTTGTTAGGCGAGATAACGAGTATGTTCAATGGGGGACCATAACGAGGATCATCTGAAAGATAGCGATCATCGAATAACGATAACCGGTGGAGAAAGAAGAATCTGAACAAAGGCGGTAACCACTCTGGTGGTAATCGTGTAGCCATGAAAATAGAAAAGCGAGTTGGGAGGAGATTTTAAAGAGGAGATTCAACAACGACCATGTGAAGGCGTCGGCGCCGATGTGCAACTAGTTTTAAGGAGGAGAAAAGACCATCGGTCGTATGTTACAAATCTTGGGAAGAGGGACATATCATTGAAGCGCCTAGCAGTTTAAGGTATGCTATAATTGTGGAAAAGAAGGACATATCGCTCAAAGATTATGCGATATCGAAACCAGTCCGGCGAGAATGGTGACTCGAAAAGGATGTCCCCAAAAAGTCAAAGTCAGCGGTTCTTGGAAGGCGTTTGTCGTGGCCATTCAAAATCGAGGAACCCGACGAAGTTAGCGGGTTAGTTAATTATAAATTCTTGCGAAGTATATACCTTACTAGATCTGGGTTCTACCCATTCTTTTATCTCTCTTGCTTGCGCTCAGCGTTTGAATTTGACTACGGAGAAATTAGACTTTGACCTATTTGTGGAGACTCAGTTAGGAGAAACTTTCATTACATCAGTTGTTTAAAAATCTTGCTTGATTCAGGTTGGCACTATCACATTACACATTAACCTTATTTACATAGAGATATTTGCTTTTGATGTGATTTTAAGGTTAACTACTCATCATGCCAAAATTGATTATTTTAAGTAAGGTTGTTAGTTTTCATATTCTAAGCAACTTTGTTATTGAATTCAACAATCAAACCATTGTAATCAAACATTTTCATATCAAGCCATGAAGTCGTTCGTTTATTACGGATGTCGAGTTTTCTTAGTCCATGTTATGGATTTGAATAAAGACACGTCGATTTGAATAATATTCTTGTTGTTATTGATTTTTCTGGCGTATTTCTGAAGAATTTATTGGTTTACTCCCAGGCGATATTAAATTTTGTATCGACTTTGAACCCGGTTACAAAACTCATTTCTAAAATCTCATATCGAATGGCTCTATTGAACTTGAGGAGTTAAAAATTCAACTATAAATTTGGTACATGAGCCTTTATCTTGTGACTTCCTTTGTGGAATTCACTAAGCGGAGACTCTCTGTAAGGGGCGTCGTATTAAATGCGATAGTAAAGCGATAGGTGTCATTGTGACGTCTTATCGAAGGTTGGGATATGAGTCGCGATTGAGAACAACCTAAGTCGATGTCGAAATCGTAGTTTTCTAGGCTTAGTTGGTTATTATCGGAGATCGTTGAAGGATATTCTCGAATCGCTATTCCATTAACGTAGCTAACTTCGTAGAGATACAAAATTCGAATGGAAGCGAGGAATGTGGGAAGAGCTTGAAGAACTCGAGAGGAGACTCATTTAACACGTGTTACGACCATGCCATCCTGAAAAGCGAGCGTGGTAGTGGTTGTGTTGAGTGAAGATCGTATACAAGTCTGAGTCGATGTTGTCAAAGACTAATTTAAGTATAATATACAAATAATAGAGATGGAGATGAAAACTCTAGGTACCCGCGTGATGATATCTGATGCGTGATGATATCTGAGTATAATCGACTTTAATCGATAAAGTTAAAAGTTTATTGAAGCTACACACGGGATGATGAATTTGAAGAAGGAGATCACGAAGTTGTTATTTCAAAAGCGAGAATCGGTGAGGTGAGAAAAGCTCGAACCTTGATTTATTAATCCGGTTGAAATTCTCGATCGAATAGGGCGTGGCCTATAGACTCGTTTTACCTTAAGTATGGCGGCGTGTTCATAACGTTTTCACGTATCGATGTTACGTAAATATGTGGACGACCGAACTACGTCATTGAGTTAGAACCGGACGAGATAATAGAAGACTTAACGTATGAGGAGGTACTGTCAAGATTTTGGATCTGAAAGGAGCATGTCCTACTGCCTTGAAAGGTCATACCACAAGTTAAAGTTTTGTGGAGGAATCATCTTTATAGAGAAATGACACAGGAATTGGAAGCGAAAATGAAAGCGAGGTATCTTTACCTTTTGAAACACACCGGTATGTCGTCGATTTCGAGGGACGAAATTTCATAAGGAGGGAGGTTGTAAGACCCGAAATTTTTTAAATAAAAAGGAATTTCCTTTATTTATTATTTTGAAATAGTAAGGGTTGATTTGATTAATGTGGATAGTAAAGGGTTAAATCATAAATATTTCAAAATAAGCAGTGGTTATAAAATATTCATTTTGTGTAGGAATATTAGTTTGGTGGTGGAATATTAAATCTTTGTCGAGAATATTAGTTTGGTGGTAGAATATTAAATCTTTGTCGGGGAATATTAAATGCAATGACAGTAGCGACCATGTGTGGGCCCCATGCGAGCGATTGGATGAGGAAAGCGACAAAGTTTGGGTGGTTATAAATAACGGCGTAGTTATTCTGAATTAAGGCGTAGTTATTCTGAATTAAAAAGGCATTGGAATACCGGTTGGTTAAAATCTGATGTCTGGCGTGGTTGCCGATGTAGCACGGTATTACCTGATATTGTTGAATTATTGATTAAATGCGTAAGATGGCACTTTCTCAATAATTTTCCACGGTGAATTCTTTATTCGATATTTTATTTTATTGATTCGATAATTGCTTTGCGTTGATATTTTATATTATTGTTGTTCGATAATTGTCAACTTGCCTGATATTTCCCATTATCGGATCAATAATTCATATTATTTGAATAATATTATTAGATAACATTATTGGCAATGTCTAGAAAGTTACATCTAAGGAGAGGTTTGGTCACTAATTGCGGCGCCCGATGAGGAGAGATCCTTATTGGAAAGCCCCTCTTTCTGAGGAGCGACTGGTTGTCATAAATGTGATTACATAATATTATTTGTGAATAATTAATTATTGATTCATATGATAAGAAATATTTATTTTATATGAATATAAATGATGGATTTATTTATGTGGTTATTAATGAAGGAATTAATGTTGAGGTGTTTTATCGGTATTTTATCGGATTGGAGGTGTTAAAAATCAAATCGGGGTTTTTGAGATATATTGCGGGGTTATAATTTTTAATCCGATAGTTGGATTGTAGTAATTTTTGGGTATGTTATACATACATAAGTTGAGTATATGTCCACAAATTTTGAGCCGTTAAAAATGCACTGAATGATTTGTTGTGAATTTTAAGAGGTGTCGGATTAGGAAATTAGGTTTATAATTGATTTTGGTGGAAAATTCTAGAATTGAGTGGGCCCCACTTGTGGTTGGTGAAAAAATGTGCTGAATTTTATTTCAAATGTGGTGGGTGGCAATAGTAGCGAGTAAAGCCATCGGTGGCGAGTCAAAATGCCTTGGTAATTTAACATTTTCTATAAATAGAGGCTAAGTTAGAATTGAAAATCACACGAAAAACAAAGTTTTCTCTCTTTCTCTCTCTATATTATTGGCGTATTTTGTGAGTATTTAGATACTTTGAGAGTTCTTTGTTGAATTACAAGTTTCATTCGGCATCACTTGAGCCTTTCCTTAGAAATCTTGATTCTTTGAGGTAAGGGATGTTATTTTCTTCTCAAATGATATTAATTCTTGATATCATTATCTTTGAAATATTGGTTGGTACTTTTTATCAAATTTGGAACTTTTTCATGTATGGGGTTACTATTCATGAGTTCTTATTCACGAGTTACTATTCATGAGTTCTTACTATTCACGATTCTTATTCACGAGTACTATTAAGCTATTAAGCGTGAAAATGTTTTTTGTGGAATTTCTATCTTTTGGTGTCGGAGTTACTATTCACGTATCGGCCTTTATTCAAGTATCTGACACTTTATTCACGAATACGGCACTATTCATAGAAAATGAAAATTTTTCTTTTAAATCTAAAATATCTATTACGGATACTAGCTTTGATTGTATCCATGTTTTGATCATTCTTGAATTTTACTTCACTATGATTATTTATGAAGTATTTTTGAACTCGGATTGTTTAAAATGCTGAATCCATAATATTTGTCATTTTGTTTCCTTTGGATTAGTTCTTTAAAAATATTTTTCATCATCCTCGGTCTTAAATGATGATATTATTGAATATCTTTGGCTGTAGTGCAAGATGAATGATTCTGAAGAATATCTTTGGCACATGTAAGTGCAAAATGATGAATGATTCTGAAGAATATCTTTGGCTGTGTGTGCAAAGATGAGCAGTGTTTAAATGAACATGGCCAGGTGATGAATATCTTTGGCCTTTAGTGCAAAGATGAGCAGTGTTGAGATGAACATGATGGATTGATGAATATCTTTGGCTTTGTAGTGCAAAGATGAATATTTGATTTGAGATGAATATTGATTGATGTTACGAGGATAAAATATTGATGATGGTACATTAAATTCATAGATTATAGTAGATTTCATTCTCTCGTAACTCTTACATGAATTATTATTTCATTACGCGAATATTGATCTGAAACTTGTTGTCTATTGTATTCTATCAGTTTTTCCTGTTGGAGACTAACGATAATTTGTTGTATATTATCTTAGTCATAACATTCTTCTTTTGGGCTAGTTGAGCTCACCCTTTTCCTTGTTGTTCCATTTTTCTTCTCGGGAGGCGAGAATGTAGCGAGTACTAGTCGGGGTATGGAATGAAGGTTCTAGAGAGAGTTGTTTAGTAGTCCTCACCATTATTGTAAAATAATGTATCGATAAATGTGATGAGGATTTATTTGAGTATAAATATTATGTCAGAAGATAATATTTGTATTTAAACTCTGATGATTTTATTGTTGATATATAAAGTTGTAGTTGTTTACGTACCATGTATTTGGCGACTCGAAATGGGTTGGATGGAATGGACCTATCGAATGAGGTGTAAAAGACCTTTCTCGGGCCGCTTTTGTCAAGAGTTACGTAATGACATGGGATTAGAAGTTGTACGAAGTCAGGAAGAGGGGACCATGCCCATGGTCTTCAAGCTTCAAGTTCTATCTGGTGTGTTGCCCTGCGTAATAGTCAATTGGGATTGTAATTCCTTGGCTCTTGTGGGACATTGCTGTGTAAAAATGTATGTATGAGATGTTGAGACGACGCGCTGTGGGTTTGATTTTTCCTCTCACCGGGGTTATCTCCGGTTTGGGCTGATAAAGCAGACGTTGCTTAGGGTTATCTCTAAGATTGGACTGTTGCAAGTGTTTGGATTCCTCAGGGTCATCTTTAAGTGTGCCTATCTTCCCGGTGTTATCTCTAGGTCTTTGGAATGAGTTCCTTGGCCGGAGTTCCGAGGATAAAGATGATTGCATGTATTTGAAACAAGCATTTCTGGGGTTATCGCTGGAACTACAACAACATTCCTTGGGGTTATCTCCAAGGATGAAACTCAGGGTTATCTCCAAGTTTGGAACCGTAATCCTGGTGTGTTCCGGGGTTGAGACTGAACTTCTGGTGGTATCAGGAATGGATGTGAGATGTCTTCCAGGGTTATCTCTGAAAGCCGAATCTGCCCTCTTGCAATGTTAGTAATAGGTGTGCAAAAAATTTCAAGTGTCTACAGATGCCCCTCTTTATCATATTCATGCAATGCAAGGCATGGATAGGATAAAGAATCCTAGACGCTTGAAATGCAACAAGATAAACAAGATGCCATGTGCAGCAACATGATGCAAATGCATGATGCATGTATTTTGTTGGATTATTTTCCAACATGATGGGATGATTGTCGGTTCCCTGCTAATCCTGTCGGGGATGACAATCAGAGATGTCTTGGACATGCGATCCAAGTCTTCCAGGATGATGAAATTGGGGTTATCACCAAAGTCCTGAATCCTTAATACAGACTTTACTCTGCAGATATGCCTCTCGTGTACAAGAGATCTGTGGGGATAAAGCTTTGTCCGTTTGAGGATGTGTATAACATATTCCATCATCGGTCCTCTCCGATGAGGATGGTTTTCTCTGGTTTGTGTCACCAGCATATACCACGGTCTTATTGGACTTACTGTCAATAGTATGTATTGTCAGGGCTGCCTGACCTTCGCTGATGTGTGTATCATCGGATAGATCCCTGTTGGGTGAACATTCAAGGCTGCTTGACATTCATTGATGTGTGTATCAACAGATGGGTCCCTGTTGGGTGAACTATCAAATCTGCTTGACCTTCATTGATGTGTGTATCAATGCTTGAATTGCGTTGTAACCCCCATTGGGGAAGGTTGTGGATAAGTGCACTGATGGATGAGATCATCGAATGGCTTCCGATGCTTCGATGGGTTTATTTGCCATCGGTTAAAATAACGTCAAGGCTACTTGACCTTCATTGACACGTACATCAATGGTTGAAATATGTTATAACCCCCCCGGGGATACGTGGATGAGTGAAAATTTGTGTTGTGACCCCCGTCCGGGGTACTTTATCAAGGATATCGGCGTTGTGACCCTCGCCGAGGGTACTGTTTAGGGTTACGACCATGTACTTGGCGGCATCGGACCTGTGTGAGGTATTGCCGAGTATGATTTGCAAAAACTGAGCTCATTGGTATAGTGTACCTTGTATTTAGGTGAATACCAATGAGTGACATATGAAGCCATAATTTGACTTGTAATAACCAGGATTCCAAGCTATTCCGCTCAATCGCGTAGCGTTTTTATTCCTGATTTGGCCTTTTCAGATTGTGAGACCTCCTTTGCAACTCGAACTGGACTGAGTTAGAGGGTGGGACCCATGTAGGGGTGCCACAGTGCAGTCGTGTAGTGGACCCATGACCCGGTAGTGAGTATAATGATGCAGTTACTTTAATAAGTCATTTTCAAGTGGCACCACGAAGGAAATCTGAGAGCTCTTCTTCAGATCTGCTGAGTTCGGGAGACTTTCTGTAAATTCTGCCACCGTACAAGTGTTCTACACTGTCCTGGTAACGTATGAATGTATTCTTTTCCAATTTTTATCCATTGGAAAATGACTTATCACATAAAATGCATCTAGACACATAGTAGTGAATATGCATGCTTGATATGACTTTAAAAAATATTCAACATAGTAAATGTTAGTATTAAACCATCTTTGAACATAATGATGTGAAAAAATTGACTTTTGAAGCGATCAAATTGGCACCTTTTACTGTCGTTTCTTATCTATTTGTGGACAAATGAGTAAAGGTAGAAAAGCAAAATAATCACGGTAATTAGACTACACTTACGATTTTTTTACTATGATGTATTAATGCATGTAGGATGTATATGATTGTGGGTAGGTGTGCTACTGAATGGCCACCTAGTCATGCCTATGTGCATGTGGATAGTCCTATTTACAAAGGGGACTACGACAAATTTTTTCTAAAATGTAGGCATTGGGAAGTCATGCATTTTTAACTCTACTGTAAACATATGTTAAAATAATGCATGCATGCATGTAGTCATAAAAATGCATTTTGAAAAGCTCCAGATAAGAATTTACCACATCCTTTCTGAGGTGATTTGGAGACTTGTTATCCAGATATATGGATCCGAACCAGCCGCGTAGTTCCCGCAGGACCATTTCTGGTATACGGAGAAGGGCTTCTGAAGTGCCTCGACCCAGATTACATTGAAAACAGACTCATCGTTTGGTGGAGGCAGTGATACGTCTAGTCCAGGTTGATGTGTCAAACGTTGAGGATGAGGATGAGGATGTGTCGGTTGAGGCTCCTGCTCCTGCTGCATCTGTTCCCCGTAGGAATTTGCTAGGCATTCAGGTGGCGAACCCAGAGCTTCTAGGTGATTTAAGTCGATACCCTTCAGTTTACCTGCACGTAAACGATGTATAAAGTTAGATCTTAATCTTCCTTCTTTCCTATTGATGAGGAGTGAAGGATTACGATGTTGATCAGTATTTGATGTAGGTTCCGACTTTACCGACCTCGAGGGAACTAGTTTAGCATCCACTCTATATATCGGGCTATGCATGATGACTATAAGCGATTGTACATGGTGAGGGATTTGGGACATTCTTTTCCATTCTTCTCCGTCGTTGTCCCTGGGGTTACCTCAGGGCATTGTCTGAGCGCTGGTTTCACCAGACTCAGTCACTCTATTTGCTAGACTATGAAGCGATGATGATGCTGATGGATTGCTAGTTTATCACAGGTATGGAGTTTGGAGGGGTACCAGTGCCTTGTACGGCGGATATTACCCCAACTACCATCAGATCCTTGTTAGGAGTTGCGATGGAGGCGCTTAAGGGCAGGACTGTTTGTAAAGGTCCTTTGAGCGTAGATGCTATGAGCGGGCTATTGAGTGAGCCCATACCCAATGATGTGAGAGTCAAGGATCGCATTCTTCGACAATTGTTCCTGATGATCATTAGGGGCTGCTTAATAGCAGATAACTCTTCTACGGTGTCCATCGCTTTGATCAGCGCCACTCGACACGTGGACCGTATTGGAGATTATAATTAGGGTTCCTACACCTTTGCCTACTTCCTCAGAGGAATGCGCATGCGCTCGTAGGGCTTGACCGAGGCTTGGTTAGGATTCTACCCATTTTTGCTGGTGAGTATTTCTCTTGTCTTTTTCCATGTACAAGTTAAGGCGTTGGCCCGACAACAGATGTTTGCCTTTGTGTTGGCATTTTTGGGCCTATGAGAGGCTCCCATGTTTACGTCATGTGAGTGTGTTAGGCTTAGATACCTATCCACGAGGACAGAAATGGCATTATTCCATACTAGTGGAGGTCCCTGTTACGGAGGGTTTCACTCATTGCCGACTACAGTTGGAGTTGTTGATAGCGAATGTCATCACGTGGGTTCCCTACTTTGGGGAGCATTTGAGCATTGGATTTGAAGATGGGTATGGAGATTGGAGTTGAGCACGTGATTTCCACCCGTAGATTCCTCTCTTCACGGATGGAGGATGAGAGCTCTACTTAGGAGAGCGTGCTATCAGGAGCACCCCAAGAGAGATTTGTATATCGATCTTGCCTCCTGCCAGGCGTTATTGGCCTGTTTTGTAGTCACCCATCATTGATATCCCATTGTTGGGTGTTGATAGTTTTACATTATCAGAGGGTCCCTGCACTCAGGAGATGTTCCAGCATTGGCGGTTCCCTCGTACCATTGGAGCCCAGACCCGCGCCACTCAGTTCATGGGGGATATGGTTCCTGGATCTGTGATGATGACGGATTGGCTAGCTTATGTCTGAGATCCGACTCATTTAACACAGATTGATAGTTTGACCCGACAGTTAGACCGGGCACATTTCTTTATCCCGCACTTGGGCAGAGATCCTTCAGAGGCAGATACTTTTGATCCTTCCAGCTCTAGCGCTGGCCCCTCAGGTGACCCACATGGTTTTACTGGTGCAGATCCTCCCGTATATAGGCTTGACATCCCTGTGGATAGAGATCCAGTGATTCAGGAGGAGTTACATCAGTTGGACAAGATTGGTGATGTAGACATTGACACCATTGTCTTCTTTTGATGTATATTCTCGTTATCTCTTTTGATAGGCCTCTTGTTAAACATTGGGTAGCTTCGCCCCATTCTCGTTATATCTTTTGATAGGCCTCTATTAGTTGTAGGGGAGTTTTGCCCCATTTCTCTGTATTTTAGTTGTACAGAGATGTATTAGATGATGATATACTTAGGAATGTATGTATAGTTTTCCATTCCTTATATCATATTGCCACCTATTGTTTATCATGCATGTATTATGTTATGCTTATGTATGTATGTCCAGAGATATTCAACATTAACCCCTGGATGGTCTTATGACACGGCCTGTACAGATGTCTTCGTCGACAGTTAGCCGTATTGATCATACCCCGCCATTATTGGTGGTATATACATTATCTTGATCGTGGTATGATAGTATGTCACCATTAGACAGGGTGACTGTAGATCAACTGTTGCAGTATACTATGACCCTGTTGATGTTTTAGGTTCCCATAGGATTTGTAGAGGGCATCTTTGGAGCACCGGTATCGGTATCGGCGGCGGTGTTTTCCGATTTGGGACCAGTTGACTCCTACTACGGAGGAGTATACGCGTTTGATGATGCTGCCACTGGACAGACCTTGTGTGCATATGGCGATAGGAGACATGAGTAGGAAGTTCATGACCCTTACTGGATTGAGGTGTAGGGTGGTGCAGGATGATATCATATTCGGCCACGTTATATCCCAACATTTTTTATTTGACAGATTTGGCTCTGAGGATAGTTATACACGGCATTCCGGGGATTTCACCACACCAGAGGATCATTGGCGTTTGGCCAGAGTGGATGTACTGCTATTGTGCGTACTGTCGTATGTCTACATGCCACGGTACATGGATGAGTTGGATATAGGAGTTATTATGGTAGTGGGAGCTCTCAGGGAGGGTCACACCATCATACCGATGATTATAGCGGAGACTCTGAGGTCGGCTACATACTGCTGCACTTATCTGACGGGAGTGTTTACAGGCTGCTCGGTCATGCTGTACGTGTGGTTTATATCACACTTGAGACCGATTGACACTTTTAGATGGCATGGGTATTATTTCACCCATGATATAGCTATGTCATACTCCTTTTAGCCCGCGGAGTGTATAGATGTTACATCTTGGTCAGCTTTCCTAGCAGGGATCGGAGATCCGTTTGATATATTAAGCATGTCACGAGGCACGACTTACCTTACAACTTCATCACTCATGCTCTGGGCATGGATTATCTCCTCTGATGGATGGTTTGAGAGGCATGATCACTTACCACCCACCCGGTTGTGATGTGTTAGTTTGACCCATTCTAGGATTTCCATCCTTTTGAGGGGCATCGAGTCGGTCTTTGCTTCTCGCCACTTATCGTGGAGGATAGATCCAGATTATGTGCTGTTGGGATCGGTATTGACTGGTGAGGTTTTCGTCGACCATCCGAGTTGTTCTGCGCAGTATTACGCATGGATGGAGACAGAGATCGCATCAATTGTGGTAGTATCCACGATGTAGGGGATTGATTCGATGATGAGGAGCCTACTGGAGGAGACCGATATTACCATCGAGGAGGATTTGACAACTGGGTTGCCAGCATTTGTGATGGATTCTGGCCACTCACGAGTGCTTGTGATTCAATATTCAGCACCGTATCTGGGAGCGAGTCTACATCTGATGACCTTTGAGAGAGATCAGGCTAGGGCCTTGATGTTGTGACTCTTGATGGGAGAGACGCAGCTCTATTAGAGAGAGACGAGGCCATATCAGCTAGAGATGCATTGATTGTAGAGTGGGATGCTGCCATATCTGCCCGGGATGTTGCCGTCACAGATAGTACTTTAGTTAGATCCCTTAAGATTGGCATCCTTGCCGATATGAGTGCATACATTGATGAACATCATGCCACCATGTAGTTGGCCTCGGATCAGCTAGCTCGTGTAGATACCATTGGGCAGGAGCTTGCAGCGTTATCTCCTTCTTTGGAGAGGGATGCTATGTTAGATCTGATAGTCCACATACACATAGATCTGTAGATAGACTTGTATTTTCCTGCATAGACTAGCTTAGCCATTTTGTTATGTACAACACATATTGTATATATCAAACAGTATTATATATGGCAGGGAAATATATTTTGATTCACTTCCCTTTTAGTTGTGCCTTGATACATGCTTGATATTTGCCTGTTTCTTCTGGGCTCGTGATCTTAATGCATTCTGAACTCATCCTTGATGTGTTAACATTGAGACGTCGCAGGATTTTACAGAACGGATCATTAATCTGTGTGTATCCCTACCATCTTTGGTGTCTTCGGACTGGTTTCTATATGGAAGTGTGGAGAGGAGTGTGGCTTTTCCTCTCTAAGATTGACCACACCACAGATGGTGGTCAGTACTCCTATTTAAGAGGAGCCTAGTTAATTCCATCTCTTGTCGATTGGTGTTGCTCTTTGAGGCACAACCGCAGCTTAGATGGTCGCCGAATCTCCTATTTGTGAGGATAGGTTAGGTAGTTCCATCCCTTTGGTCTGAAGCCGATGAAATGTGGTGGATTGAAATTTGATCCCAGTACCGTGTGACAAGTATTTTTGTTCTAGTAGGGGGTTAGACCGAACCATAAATGACTGCCTAAGTACTCCTATTGAAGAGGAGATCAGGTCTGCGTAGTTCGAACCCGGTGTAAGAGGTTCAATGCTGAATGTGAAAGGTGTAGGACTATTTTTGTTATTTTTTTGTTTTTGTAGAGAAAGGGTAGAAATGTTTGTGTTTTTTTTATTGCGACCGGGCCATATAGTATATGGTTTCCTACGTACTCCCGGGTATCAAGGAGATCATGTCGACGTAGTTTTACCCTCAAGACGAATTGCAGCCGAAGAGAAGTCTGAATCCCATGTATAGGCTATACTACGGGGAAAAGAATGTTTGATCCCATGCTTGGGATAAACTGCAGGTGTGAAAAAATTTGATCCCGTCTTCAGGACAAACTGCAAGCGTAAAAAAGTTTAATCCCGTCTTCAGGATAAACTACAGGTGTAAAAGGTTCAATCCCTAGGAGGATAACCGGAATTGTATGAATGGTTTGAAATAAGGTGAAACCAGGTTGCTGGTTTGAAGTGTATGTTTTCTTGAGGGGTTGAAGAGTATGTAAAAAGGGTTAGAAAACCGGAATGACTGGTGATCTGATGATCCAAAGCCAGGATGTTTAATTGATGATAACCTCAGACATAGTACCATTTCACGGTGTCCGAGTTGATTAGCTATGGAAATTCATCGCCGTCTATTTCCTGTAGTCTGAGAGCACCTCCTGTCAATACCTCTTTGACAACAAATGGGCCTACCCAGTTAGGAGCGAATTTTCCCTTGGATTGATCTTGGTTGTCAATGATCTTCTTCAAAACCAAGTTATGTTGTTAAAACTGTCGTAGCCGGACTTTCCTGTTGTAGGATCTTGTGATCCTTTGCTGATATAACTGACCATGGAAGATAGTTACGGTTCGTCTTTTGTCTATTAGAGACAATTGGTGATACCTGTATTGTACCCATTGGTCTTCATCCAGCTGAGCATCCATCAATACTTTGAGGGATTCCATTTCCACCTCTATGGAGAGAACTGCTTCCATCCCATAGGCTAATAAGTAGGGGGTTGCCCCAGTGGAAGTATGCATTGAAGTTCTGTAGGCTAATAAAGTCAGAGGCAAGAGGTCAGGCCATCCTTTATGATTGGCGGACATTTTTTGCATGATCTTCTTGATGTTTTTATTAGCCGCTTCAACAACACTATTCATCTTTGGACGGTAGATGACGGAGTTAAGGTGTTTGATGTGGAATTTACTGGATAACTCCTCCATTATTTTGTTGTTGAGGTTCTTAGCATTGTCTGACACAATTACCTCTAGTTGTCCATATCGACAAATAACATTGTTTCTGATGAAAGCAATGATGACTTCTTTAGTAACCCTAGGGGAAGGAGGCTGCTTCTACCCACTTGGTGAAGTAGTCGATCATGGTGAAAATAAACCGATGCCCATTACTGGCTTTGGGCTCGATGGGCCCGATCACATCCATTCCCCACATTGAGAAGGGCCATGGCGAACTCATATTGTGGAGTTCCCTTGGAGGGGCGTGGATGGCATTTCCATGAATTTGGCATTGATAACACCTCTTGATGTGATCATCACAGTCAGCTTTGAGCATAAGCCAATAATGCCTTGTTCTGAGGATTTTCTTAACAAGTAGGGGGTCGCTCGTGTGTGGGCCACATACTCCACCATGGTTCTCATCCATGAGCCTCTGAGCTTGGTCCTTGTCCAGACATCTGAGGAGACCTAATCCTGCATCTCTTTTGTAGAATGCATCTTCGCTCAGGTAGAATCTCATATCCATTCGATGGATCCGTCTTTTTTCAGTTGGGCTCGCCTCAGTGAATGTAGATCCATCTCACAGATACTCCTTGATATGTTGATACCAAGGGTTGTGGATGGGAGGTAGCTCATCCGATACTTCTCCAACATAGTTCCCATAGACTGGGGCCTTTGGTAGGGTAAATGTGATGTTTGGCATATTTTCCTTGTCAGGTATGTAAATCAAGGAGGCCAATGTTGCTAGTGCATCCGCAAAATCATTCCTATTACGTGGAATGTGTAGAAAAGAGATTTCTTCGAACTCCAAAGCCATCTGTAAAACTTGCCGATAGTAAGGCAACAAATGTAGTTCTTTGGTTTGATAGATTCACCATGTGATTATTTGATTACCAATTCGGAATCCCCAAAGGCAGTTAACACTTTGATGCCCATTGAATGGGCAAGTTTTAGCCCGGTAATACAACCTTCATACTTTCGGTTGTGTTGTTGGTCTTGATAAATCGCAATTTGACGCGACGGATCTGCTCCCCAGATCGGATATTAGAACTACTACTTAACCGAAGAATGTCAGTAACCTCATGGAAGCCCATGCTAAAAGCACAATAAGTCTTCAGAATCGAGAGTACTAGTGTTCACTTACCTTAATCTTTTGTCGAGAGGTAATAGATAGCTCGTTCTTGGCCTCTATCGTCTTTTTGTCCCAACATGCAGCCCATAGCGTTGTCATTAATGGACAGGTACATGAACAGGGGAACATCATCCCTGGGAGGTACCAAAACATGAGCGTTAACCAGCTGCTCTTTGATTGTAAGGAAGGCTTTCTAACACTCATCATTCCATTTCATGGAGGAGTTCTTCCTTAATAATTTGAAGATGGGCTCACAGGTTGCCGTGAGTTGAGAGATAAATCTGTTAATGAAATTGATTCTTCCCAAAAATTCCGGTATTTCCTTCTCTATCTAAGGAATGGGCATTTCCTTGATGGCCTGGACTTTGGTGGGATCCAACTCAATCCCTTTGTGGCTGACTAGGAAACCTAGAAACTTGCCTTATTTAACGCCAAAGGCGCACTTGGCTGGATTCAACTTCAAGTTGTACTTACACAACCTGTTGAAGAGCTTTTTGAGACGGTCTAAGTGGTCTTCCTCCCTTTGGGACTTGACAATGATGTCATCCATATTGATCTCTATCTCCTTGTGCATTAAATCGTGGAAAAGAGCCATCATAGCTCGCTGATAGGTTGCTCTGGCATTAATGAGGCCAAATGACAACCGTCTATAACAAAAAGTTTCCCAAGGTGTGATGAAAGCAGTTTTCTCACGGTCCTCCTTAGCGACCATAATCTGATGATACCACACGATGCAATCCGCAAATGAGTACATGCCGTATTGAGTAATATTTTCAATAAGAATGTGGATAAAGGGTACGAGAAAGCTATCTTTAAGGCAAGCTTTGTTCCAATCCTGGTAATCCACACAAACTCGCACCTTTCCTCCCGGTTTAGGCACGAGAACTATGTTAGATATCCTTTCAGGATATGTAGACACCATGATAATACCAGCTTGAAATTGTTTCACAGTTTCTTCTTTCACCTTTAAACTCCACTCAGGTTTTAATCGCGTGAGCTTCTGCCTGACTGGCTTGAATCCCTCTTTAATGGGAAGGCGATGAAGGATAATGTCAGTGGACAAACCCACCATGTGTTCATGAGACCATGCATAGACACCCTGGAATTGGGTTAGTAGCGCAACTGTGACGCCACCAAAACAGGTATACATCACCCATCTTGAGTCGCCAGATACATGGTACATAACTCAACTACAAACTTAATTATACAACTGTCGGGTAATATACGACAAAACATAGCTGAGAGTTTAAACAAGAATATTGCCTTCTAGACAATATCCACTCTCAATGGAGTCCTCATTACAATTATTATCACACTATTTCACATAATAGTAAGGACTACTAAAGCCACTTATCCCGGACCATCACTCCATTTCACGACTCGTCGGCTATATTCTCATTTCACGAAAAGAATAATGAAAGCAAAGGGTGAGCTCAACTAGCCCGATGAAATATTATGACTAAGATAATTGTAATAAATTATCCTTAGCCTTTCAACAAAGATGTTAAACCGATAAAATACAATAAACATCAAGTTTAATCGCAATGTAATAAACAATCCATTAGAAGAGTCAAGTAGAACATAATGTCTATTATCTCCTCTAGATTAAAAGTCCATCGTTAATATTTCATTCCTGTAATACTCATCAATAGTTCTTTGTTATACCCAAGACAAAAAGAACTATCATCACCTGTCTTCACTTAAACCACCAAAGATTATAGTTAAATCCACAATTCATATTTATAATCATATAAATCAACAGTTTCTTCTTACCACAAAGGCTTAATAGAACGTTTACTCAATATCCTTACCCCAAAGGCTAAAGATATTCAAATGTAATAATAATGATCATACCAATCAGTTGTCTACCTTTGCATTACGTGCCAAAGATATTCAACTATAAAACTAATGGTCATGATCATACCAATCAATTATCTGTCAGTGCACTACGGCCAAAGAAATTCAACTTTTAACTAATGGTCATGATCCTGCCAATCACATCATCGAATTATCCATGCACTATGGGCCAAGGATATTCATTATTATCACCAATGGTTATGATCATGTCATACACCTGTCCATCTTTGCATGTAAGCCAAATATATACAACTATAAAACCAATAATCAACAGTTTATCTTTGCATATAAGCCAAAAATATACAATCAGAAAAATCAATAATCAACGATCCATCTATGCACGTAAGCCAAAGATGACTTTCATCACAATATAAATATAAGGATGATGACAATGATATAAGCATTAATCAAACAAAATCAAGGATAAATATTAAAGACTTTAAATTTATCTAGAGTTTAAAAATATCCAAATTGTCAACATGATACTACTTTGTGGAGTAAAATTCAAGAATAATATTCATGTACCAAAAATAATTTGGACAGAAAAGAAATATATTTTTTGGGTAAATAGTGAAAGTAGTATGCACACAAGCCAATCATGTTTGATGATAAAGCATATACTTTGTAACAATCTTATTCATTTATTAATAAAAATTATTAATTTATTAAAGGCTTTTAATTATCTACATGATCTTTGTTTTATAATATGTGATAAACCCATAGTTTTAAGCAATGCTTTTAGAATAATGATGATGATCATTCTAATGAGATCTAAATTCTTAGAAAGCTTAAAACTAAAATAGTTCCCAATCGTTGGATTACTAAATTGGGGATTAGTGAATCCGGATAGATTGGTACATCGTTGCTTTGCTCATTGGATGAGGATGATTGATCTCATGATCATTTGTGTGGAACACTAAAGCAAGTATGTAGGTGCTTATTAGAGAATAAGTTCAACGAGCGTGGCTCGCTAAGGAATACCTAATGGAGTTTTATTTGCTCGTCATTAGAATTCACTGTAGTGATAGTAGTCTAAGTGATCCTTGGACTTGAGATCATCATAGTATCTTGTGTATGATGAGTTATACTTTGACTTATTCCTTAAGACCCTTAGGGTATATCAAAGGGTATGCTTGGGTATAATAAGTTGTACATGGAGATAATGTATGATCAATAAAGAATCTACCACTTCTAATAAAAGAAGAGAATGTCCTATGTGATTCGATAAATGACAACCCAGGTAGTCCTTGGCAAGGCGAATGAAATTAGAAAGGAGTTTCTAATTTGCATTATTTGGAGTTGTGCGTTTAAGAATCGAAATACATATAATTAAATAAAATAAGACTTGTGATAATTCCATGTCTTATATTTAATTGGGACATTGTATGGTGGAAGGATTGAATTGTCTGGTAACTATTTACTCAAAGGTTCTTTTATGATTAATGTTGAAATCTATATTATCCGGAAAGTCGTTGATCGCTAGGAGGCTTATCCTATTGTAGAATAAATATTATTTATTTAAATAAATTAATTGTTTGATTTATTTATTTAAATAAGATTAAATTGTTCTAATTGATTTATTCACAACCTAGGTTTAATATGGAGAACCTAAAGGGTCACACCATAAAAGGAAGAATAATTATTTAAGAAGTTAATGGCATAATCGTAATAATATGTTAAGTATATTTAATTTAATCTATGGTGATAGAATAAATTAAATAGCTTAATATTTATTATTTAATATTTTAGAAATATTAAATATAAATTAATAAGAGGAGTCTTATTAATATTATTACAATTATTATTATTTTAATTTCTAAAAGAGTTTAGGAATTAATTTAATATAAGTACTCTCATTTATTCCTAATTGGATTAGGAAGAAAAATTAGTTAAAGGAGTTTAATTAATTATCCCTAATAAGATTAGGGGAGCCTAATTAATTAAAAGAATTTAATTAATTAAATAAAACCCAATTTCTTAATTGTTAAGGAGGGTTGCCCACATCAATAAATAAGATGAGTCTTATTATGGGTGGTATGGGTTGTTGACTTTAACAGACAACGTAATAATTCCAATTTGTTGGAGAGTACCCTTTTTCTATAGAGATAGGAAAAACTAGGGTTTGAGCCATAAACACCCATCTTCTTGAATCTTTATCTTCCTTGGTGGATCACCTCTGAGGCCCAAACATTTGGGTGGCTAACGTTGATCGAAAGGAAGGAACCAAACCCGGTGGATTCAAGATTGAGCGAAAAGGATTTGGAGGTGAACTTGTACGAGGAAGCTCGATCTTCAAGGGTATGATTTTATTCTTTATCTTTTCGTTTAATTAATAATTGGTGCATAAAGGATGATCCGGGTATATGGTTTGTAAATTTTTTAAACTCTGATTTTACACGCTTCAGCACTTTTTTATGCAATTTGATTGCGTTATGAATATTACAAACCTAACAGTGGCATCAGAGCCAAACCTTTATGCAAATTATTAATTGTTCAAATTTAATTTATATATTGATATGTGTTTAGAACAATTTAATTGGGCATAATTTTATTGTATAAAATTTATTTATAAAATAAAAAAAAAAAAAAAAATTTATACCGCGGACTAATTTTTCTTTTTTCGCTGTGATTCACAAGAAAACAAAAAAAAGAAAAAAAAGAAAAAGGCCACACGTGGATGTAGTAAAACAGATTGTAAATTAGAAAGGATTCACGTGCTTCTTAATTTAAAATGGAAGTCAGGATTCCATGCAATTTTTTTTTGATGTGCACGGTTTTCAAGGCATGGATATCATGCTGGAAGGTGCCGCATTTTTTTTTCTGTAAATAAGAAAGCAGCACATTTCTTTTTTTTGTAAGCATGGCACGGAAATCGAGAACGGTTTTATATATATATATATATATTCGGTTATTTTATTATTTTATAATATATTATTCTTAATAATTTTATAATTAAAATAATATTTATTTTAATTTTAAAATAAAAGGTTTATTTTAAATATTAAAATAAAAGAGTTTATTTTAATTTTAAAATTAGAATTTCATGCTAACTAATTAGAGTTGGAATTGGATTCCATAATAACTAATTGGAGTTGAAATTGGATTTTATTTTTCCTAAAATAAAGGAGTTTATTTGTGAATAGGGAAGTAAATCCATCTTTCCTTAAATAAAGGAGTTTATTTAGATATGAAATAAGTTTCATATTATTCAAAATAAAAGAGTTTATTTGAGAATAGGAAAGAGAATCCATGTTTCCTTAAATAAAGGAGTTTATTTAGATATGAAATAGGATTTCATATTATTCAAAATAAAAGAGTTTATTTGTGAATAGGAAAGAAAATCCGTGTTTCCTTAAATAAAGGAGTTTATTTAAATATGGAATAAGATTTCATATTATTCAAAATAAAGGAGTTTATTTGTGAATATGAAAGAATATCAAGTGTTTCCTTTAAATAAAAGATTTTTTTTTTTACATGGAATTGGATTCCATAATTAATTAAAATAAAAGAGTTTATTTTAATTAAAGATTATTTTATACATGGAATTAGATTCCATAATTAATTAAAATAAAGGAGTTTATTTTGATTAAAGATTTTGATTAAAATAAAATAGTTTATTTTATTCAAAATTGGATAAATTAAAATAAAATGGTTTTATTTTGATTTAAATTTGGATTTAAATAAAGGAGTTTATTTTGATTCAAAATAGATTTTATACTAACTAAATTTGCCCATTAAATGATATCAATATATATATTAAATGTTTATTATTCATGAGATGAATGTTATTTATTGATGCGTATGGTGATGTGTATGATAATAAATGGGATTGATTATGACTATCACCCGATGTGATTGGATTTTATTTTAGTTGGATGCATGAATGTATGGGTTTTATTAAATGGAATTACTACAGTGCCTCGTCTTCTCTAATTTTTCTTAATGTAAATTCTATCTCCCTTCATGTACTTCCCTTGATTAGCGATCAAGGTTTCTATTTATTTTAAATAGTTTTGTAATAGGAATAGTTAGAATTAATTTTGAAAATTAGAGATCAAGGAGTAAGGAGCTTGAAAACCCATTTGTAATGGAGCTGGGTTTTAAATGTAATAGTTATATTTAAATATTATTTCTTGCACCCCTAGGGTTTGACCTTTTGGTTCACTTGGTGGCTCTAGTGAACCAAACTAGAATAAAAGTCCATAATCAATCCGAGTAGAATATAGTATTCTATATGTGCATGCTTATTTTATATATATTATATATATTATGCAAACATGCTTCGCATGTTCATTAATATAATAGCGTATTTTATATATATATATAAATGCAGCTAAACAAGATGAGACAAATTAATAACAAACCCTCAATTTTTATATTAAGTCCTAAGCGTTCAAAGATATTTGGAATATCGAGCGTCAAGCCTTCTAGCATGATAAAATTAATAGAGTATTAAATATTTAATATGAGTTTGTTGTGTCACCACAAAGGCAAGTATTAAGTATTTAAGATGTTAATTTATCACATTTGATGCTTATAAAGAAAATTGAACAATATTGTTTTGTTGTGTCACCACAAGGATGATATTTTTCTTTTTGAATATATGGAGTGCTAGGTCGGACTTAACTTGGATAATTTTGATTGAATGTGCCACCACTTGATCAAAATATTCTAAGAGGCAAAATACTGAGGAGTTGCGTAGTTGATGTAATTGACAAAGTTGTCTACCTATTTATTTATATATAGTTTGTTGTGTCACCACAAGGCTATATACATTTGAAATGGGATCCTTATTCTCACTAGCAAATCTTTAATTAGATTTTCTTAATTATATAAGTGAGGGTAATATAGTTTGAAGAAAATAGTGGGAGATACCAATTTAAATCAAGACCTAATTTATTTTGGTAATTAATAAAAGAATGTATGTTAAAATGTTGTTAATTACAAATTCATTTACAGAATTTTACAATGTCTAAAATTACTATCACTGCAAAGCATATTAGATGCTATTTAATCAGACCGAATTAAACGGATTGATTAAGGAATTGAGAATAGTTCTCATGGCTGAAAAAGCTATCTTATGTCATTAATACGCCTATCCACAAAATGGTTGCGAATAATACCTCGAGGAAGAGATTGCTACTTTTAGAAAGTGGCAAGATGATGCCTGATTGGCTCAATGCATCATGCTCGCATCCATGAGTAACGAGCTTGACGTCGACGTGAAACTATGGATGCTCCTACTATATTCACGCACATCAAGTAGTTGATGGTGAGGAAAGTAGGGCCCGATAGATATCGAGATATCTAAGGAGCTCTTCCGATCTAGAATGGCCAATAGCACTATAAATCTGAGACAAAAAGTTCTTAATATAATCAATTTGATTGATCAATTAGACAACTGGTTTTATGCATGGATGGAGAGTTGAGCCAAGATTTGATCTTGCACTCACTCCGGACTCCTTTCACAATTGTTGTGAATTTTCATATGAACAAGCTAGATATCGACCTCGATGATTTGCTTAACATATTGAAAATGTTGAGAGTCACTTTCAACCAAGAAAGACCATGTCTTCTTGGTAGGGGCAAAGGATCTTCCGAAAAGAAGAATGATTCAAAGAAGGTAAATGAAAAGGCGTAAACAAAGGATAATAAGAACAAAACGTCACGGATAGCAAAGGAGTTTGCTTCCACTGCAATAAGCCTGGAGACACTTGGAAAGAAACTGCAAGAAGCATCTTGCAGAGGCTAACCAAAGAAGCTTAGTGAAGTTTCGGTTACAATACAATTTTGTTCATGATTGAAATAAATTTTTCTTTAAGTCAAGGTTCTACTTGGGTATTGGATACCGACTTTGGTTATCATAAATATAGATTTATGAAGGGACCAAACAGAAGTAGAAAGCTAAACAAATATAAGTAATCCTATGTGTGGAAAATGAAGCAAAGGTTCTTGCGTATTAACCATAGAAACTTATAGTTTAGAAATGCCTACGAACAAATCTATTAAGTCGATAAGTTGTTATTGTATTCCATTTCTTGTTAAAAATATTATTTTCATTTTATTGTTGACAATGAAATCTTTGGTATTATAATTAAGAACAATTGTTGTTCTATTTATAATAATAATGTTTTGTATAGAATTTGGAATATTACTTAATAAATTTTGTATACTTGACTTACATGAAAATAATTTTGTATATTGAACAAATTAGTATAAGAAAAGGAGATGATCATTCAAAGAGTTGAATATATGTATTTGTTGAAATACAAGTGCGAATTATTTGAAAGGTTCAAAGAATTCAGAAGTGAAACAAATTGGCAAAGTATTAAGATTCTTTGATTAGATCAAGGAATAAATACTTGTGCAATAAGTTTCTAGATCATCTCAAATGGTTTTCTCATAATGGACACCTCATGATACGTAATAATGGATTGATGTATCTGAAAGGAAAAATCATACCTTGTTGAACATGGTACGGTCCATAATGATTTTACCGACATTCTAGTATCCTCTAGGGTTATGTCCTAGAAATGGCTACATATCTCTGAAAATGGTAACCTCAAAATCCATTTAAGACTCCATAAAAAAGTTATGGACGGGGAGGATTCTAATCTTAAGTATGTTAAGTTAAGGGGTTGTCCAACTTATATGAAAAAAGGTTTCAAAGGATAAGCTTGGGACAAGATTTTATAAGTGTCGATTTGTGGTGGGTACATCCTAAAGTAAGTTTAGGGTATATGTTCTATAATCACGCTTGCAAAAGGTGTTTATTATGAAACACAGCGCCTTCTAAGATAAATGTGTTTATCATTAAAAGGGGCTAGTGGGAGGATAATAGATCTTGAAGAGTTCAAGAACCACAAAACACTATAAGTCAAATAAGAGGAACCTATAGATAGACCTATTGTACCACAATAAGATCGTAAATCTGGAATAGTCATCAAGATACCTAGGAGGTATGGATTCATTATGGATGATGATGATGAGGTACACATCATAGAAGATGATGATCGAGTTACATTCGATGAGGTAAGACTTCTAGTGTGTACAAAAGGGTCGGTGGGGCGTCGTAACATTCCTAGTATTATATGTTGATATACTACGGATGAGGAATAACATACCAATGCTATAATCAGTAATGATAAAGTTGTCTAAACAATCCTCCATGAATGATTTGGGAAGAGTATCATTATTGGGGATGCAAATCTATATAGATAGATTTAAAAAGATGCTCAACTTAACCCAAGGAACGTATATTCATTTGATGCTAAAGTCGTTTAGCATGGCAAACTCCAAGAGATGTCTCATGTCGATGAGCTATGGAGTGTATCTCTCTTAATAGTCCCCATAGACTCCAAAGAAGAGAGATCGCATGAGTGACAATCATGTATGCAATGAAATATCTGAGACACGATGTTGATCGGTCATAATGCAGAGAAGATCACAGTAAGAGCGGTGAAAAACATCTTAAAGTTCTTAACGGGCACTAAGGATGTGAGCATACATGGTGGAGTCCGAATTAAAACTAGAGGCTTTGAGACTCAAGTTTTTCGACGGAGACCAAGACAATAGAAAAATCCACTTTAAGGTAAAGTGTTACCTTGAATAGTGGTGCGATGAATTGGAAAGGTTCCAAAACAACAAAAGAGTTCTTGGTTTAGTGATAAAAGACAAAGTATATAGCTATAAATGAAGGCTGCAAGTTGATTGTTTGGATGATAAGTTCATTCTGAGAACTAGGAATAGTTCCTAAGTCTCATCTTGGATCTAAACATGTGTTGTGGCACTTTCATTTGATTATTAGAATCATTGAAAGATGGAAATCACTATAGAGACAAGTGGACTCTCATGAACAACATTACATATCCATTAACTAAAGCTTATCCAACGGACAGGATAATCGTCACTTAGAGAAGAAGAGTATAAGATACCATGACGATTGGCTTTAGTGCAAGTGGGAGATTGAAAGTAGTATGCGCACAAGCCAATCATGTTTGATGATAAAGCATATACTTTGTAACAATCTTATTCATTTATTAATAAAAAAGTATTAATTTATTAAAGGCTTTTAATTATCTACATGATCTTTGTTTTATAATATGTGATAAACCCATAGTTTTAAGCAATGCTTTTAGAATAATGATGATGATCATTCTAATGAGATCTAAATTCTTAGAAAGCTTAAAACTAAAATAGTTCCCAATCGTTGGATTACTAAATTGGGGATTAGTGAATCCGGGATAGATTGGTACATCGTTGCTTGCTTCATTGGATGAGGATGATTGATCTCATGATCATTTGTGTGGAGACACTAAAGCAGTATGTAGGTGCTTATTAGAGAATAAGTTCATTTGAGCATTGGCTCGCTAAGGAATACCTAATGGAGTTTTATTTGCTGTCGATAGGAATTCTGTAGTGATAGTAATCTGAGTGATCCTTGGACTTGAGATCATCATAGTATCTTGTGTATGATGAGTTATACTTTGACTTATTCCTTAAGACCCTTAGGGTATATCAAAGGGTATGCTTGGGTATAATAAGTTTATGCGTGGTGATAATGTATGATCGATAAAGAATCTACCACTTCTAATAAAAGAAGAGAATGTCTATGTGATTCGATAAATGACAACCCAGGTAGTCCTTGGCGCGAGAATGAAATTAGAAAGGAGTTTCTAATTTGCATTATTTGAGTTGTGCATTTAAGAATCGAAATACATATAATTAAATAAAATAAGACTTGTGAGTAATTCCATGTCTTATATTTAATTGGGACATTGTATGGTGGAAGGATTGAATTGTCTGAGTAACTATTTACTCAAAGGTTCTTTTATGATTAATGTTGAAATCTATATTATCTGGAAAGTCGTTGATCGCTAGGAGGCTTATCCTATTGTAGAATAAATATTATTTATTTAAATAAATTAATTGTTTGATTTATTTATTTAAATAAGATTAGAATTGTTCTAATTGATTTATTCACAATGGTTTTAATATGGAGAACCTAAAGGGTCACACCATAAAAGGAAGAATAATTATTTAAGAAGTTAATGGCATAATCGTAATAATATGTTAAGTATATTTAATTTAATCTATGGTGATAGAATAAATTAAATAGCTTAATATTATTATTTAATATTTTAGAAATATTAAATATAAATTAATAAGAGGAGTCTTATTAATATTATTACAATTATTATTATTTTAATTTCTAAAGAGTTTAGGAATTAATTTAATATAAGTACTCTCATTTATTCCTAATTGGATTAGGAAGGAAAATTAGTTAAAGGAGTTTAATTAATTATCCCTAATAAGATTAGGGAGCCTAATTAATTAAAAGAATTTAATTAATTAAATAAAACCCAATTTCTTAATTGTTAAGGAGGGTTGCCCACATCAATAAATAAGATGAGTCTTATTATGGGTGGTATGGGTTGTTGACTTTAACAGACAACGTAATAATTCCAATTTGTTGGAGAGTACCCTTTTTCTATAGAGATAGGAAAAACTAGGGTTTGAGCCATAAACACCCATCTTCTTGAATCTTTATCTTCCTTGGTGGATCACCTCTAGAGGCCAAACATTTGGGTGGCTAACGTTGATCGAAGGAAGGAACCAAACCCGTGGATTCAAGATTGAGCGAAAAGGATTTGGAGGTGAACTTGTACCTGATGAAGCTCGATCTTCAAGGGTATGATTTTATTCTTTATCTTTTCGTTTAATTAATAATTGTGCATAAAGGATGATCCGGGTATATGGTTTGTAAATTTTTTAAACTCTGATTTTACACGCTTCGCACTTTTTTTTGCAATTTGATTGCGTTATGAATATTACAAACCTAACAAAGGCATCAGAGCCAAACCTTTATGCAAATTATTAATTGTTCAAATTTAATTTATATATTGATATGTGTTTAGAACAATTTAATTGGGCATAATTTTATTGTATAAAATTTATTTATAAAAAAAAAAAAAAAAAAATTTATACTGTGGGACTAATTTTTCTTTTTTTTTGTGATTCACAAGAAAACAAAAAAAGAAAAAAAGAAAAAGGCCACACGTGGATGTAGTAAAAGCAGTTGTAAATTAGAAAGGATTCATTAGCTTTTAATTTAAAATGGAAGTCGAGGATTCCATGCAATTTTTTTTATGATGTGCGGTTTTCAAGGCATGGATATCGTCTTTGGAAGGTCTTGCATTTTTTTTCGTAAATAAGAAAGCGACATTTTTTTTTTTTGTAAGCATGGCACGGAAATCGAGAACGGTTTTATATATATATATATATATTTCGGTTATTTTATTATTTTATAATATATTATTCTTAATAATTTTATAATTAAAATAATATTTATTTTAATTTTAAAATAAAAGGTTTATTTTAAATATTAAAATAAAAGAGTTTATTTTAATTTTAAAATTAGAATTTCATGCTAACTAATTAGAGTTGGAATTGGATTCCATAATAACTAATTGGAGTTGAAATTGGATTTTATTTTTCCTAAAATAAAGGAGTTTATTTGTGAATAGGAAGTAAATCCATCTTTCCTTAAATAAAGGAGTTTATTTAGATATGAAATAAGATTTCATATTATTCAAATAAAAGAGTTTATTTGAGAATAGGAAAGAGAATCCATGTTTCCTTAAATAAAGGAGTTTATTTAGATATGAAATAGGATTTCATATTATTCAAAATAAAAGAGTTTATTTGTGAATAGGAAAAGAAAATCCGTGTTTCCTTAAATAAAGGAGTTTATTTAAATATGGAATAAGATTTCATATTATTCAAAATAAAGGAGTTTATTTGTGAATATGAAAAGAATATCAAGTGTTTCCTTTAAATAAAAGATTTTTTTTTTTTTACATGGAATTGGATTCCATAATTAATTAAAATAAAGAGTTTATTTTAATTAAAGATTATTTTTATACATGGAATTAGATTCCATAATTAATTAAAATAAAGGAGTTTATTTTGATTAAAGATTTTGATTAAAATAAAATAGTTTATTTTATTCAAAATTGGATAAATTAAAATAAAATGGTTTTATTTTGATTTAAATTTGGATTTAAATAAAGGAGTTTATTTTGATTCAAAAAATAGATTTTATACTAACTAAATTTGCCCATTAAATGATATCAATATATATATTAAATGTTTATTATTCATGAGATGAATGTTATTTATTGATGCATATGGTGATGTGTATGATAATAAATGGGATTGATTATGGACTATTGACCAATGTGATTGGATTTTATAAGTGTTATAAGTGTTTCAATAAAAATTTCCCCAATTTTGGAGTTAACTACAAGGTGTTATAAGTGTTTACTTTTGAAATAGTCTTTCCCCATAAAATTCATAACTCCTAATCTATATATCCAAAAATCGCCATTTTTAGACACAATCTAGAAAACTCATCAAATTATCATTTCAATTTTTTCCAGAATTTTTTAGGGTAAAAAAAATTATGAAACTGCCCTGGCAGAAACCCCTTACTTACAACGGTTGAACGAAAATAATATTCCTCATGAATATTGAACGAAAATAATATTTCTTAAGAATATTGAACAAAAATAATATTCCTTACGAATATTAAACGAATATAATGAATATTGAACGATAATGATATTCATACGAATACGAAAAATAATATCTCTTCAGAATATAAAAATAATAACCCTTATTTCAGAAGAAGACTGGATACTGGAGTAGTAAGGTAGCAGACTTCTCTTCTTCATTTTCTCTATAATTTCTCTCTATAATAATTGCTCTTGTGAGACTTAGTGAATTGGTAAGAAATGAAGGAAGAATGAACTTCTATTTATAGGAAAATATAGTTTAAATAATTGCACGTTTTGGGGCTCGAAATATTATAGTACAATACCTTCATCTTTTCTTTCATTTTTAATTTAGTCCTGCAAGTATTATCAAACTTGCACCACCTCCCCTAATGGTAAATCATGTGAATTAATAGTTCATTTATGTGACTCAATAGTATAATCATGTGAAAAAACTAATTACAGTATATTACCTTCAACTACACCTCCATTTTTAATTTAGTCATGTAAGTATTATCAATCTTGCACCAATTCCCCTAATAATAAATCATGTGAATCAATAGTACACACATGTGAACACATAGTTATAAGCATGTGAATTAATAGCATTTAATTGCTCATTTATCCGGTTAATTACCCGATTGGTCAATATAACCTCCAGACATCAATTATTATCGAAATAAATGTCAATTTCCACTAACACTAATAAGTCCCACACAATGGAACTATCAATTTCATCTTTAATTAACACGAACTTATTCATCATTAATATTATAACTCACAATATTTAACAACCAGGTCGTTCCCAGGAAAGAGGGGGCTTTCCGATAAGGATTTCTCCTTATTGGCGTGCAATTAGGTGACCAAACCTCTCCTTGACAGAACTTCTAGACATTGTCAATATTGCAAATAATAATATGAATAACTTTATCCTCTCAATTATTGATTTAATAATATAAAATATTATACAGATAATACTATGACAATAATTGAATCAATAATATGAGAGATATGATGCAAAATTCTTGTAGCAATAATTGAGTATAATCGGTAGTATTTGCTTACGTAAGCATCAATAATCAATACCGGTATGCTACTATGCAACTACGCCATTCATCGTACTTTTACTACCGATTATTTTTTATGACAACTTGCTTACTTTGAAAATTTTTCAAATATCACCTTAACTTTAACCTTTTATCAATTTAACCATTTACTAAATAGAATAATAATTACATGAAAATTGGATACTTTCATTTCATAAATTCGGGATCTCACAGCAACCATGTCATTCCATTGGTTTGGGATGAGGTCTGAACCAATCTGGATTAGCTTATGATTTTCTAAGGTTCCAAGATTGAAAGAAGTGGTTTGATCAAGGTTGGGTTTACATTTGTCTTCGACCCATTCCTTGATCTCCTGAGGTATCTAAATTTCCTCATGGATTTCCATCAAGTTTGAGTCCAACTTTTCATCAAAGTTATAGTCCTTGTGGAGAAACGACACCTCATCAGCAAGTACATGCACATCTAAATTCAGAGTCCTGAAACAAAATATGCTTTAACTTAATATATGAAACTATTTAATCATACAAAAGTGTTAGCATGTACTGATAAAATAATTACTAATACTATTCAGAAAAGTAAGCAATTAAAGTTATCTACATGGCAGAAGGATTTTTGCCCGTTTTACCCTCGTCGACCAATGCATGGATTGCTGCTCCAATTGTTGAGGGTAAAGTCCTGATGAACTGCAGTTATGGAGAGGTTGTCATTGTCCCCTTTTTCCCAAATGATGACCATAACATTTGGGAAATCATCATCTATGGTGTATCTGTTTGTATGTTCATCATGGACAATGACGCGTATGCCTGACATCATCAGGGCGATGTCATGTTTACGTTCCCGTTTCCTCTCTTCCACTTTGGGATCAGGAATCAGGACCTCTTTTTCATTAAACAGTACTGGTTTGGGAAATAGCATAGCCATAACATGGGCTGGCACCTTCACTGGAGACTGTATCAGCTCAGGAGTTGCAGGTGGAGATAATCGCCGTGTGGCAGAATCTTGAGGAATCTGCTTGTGTTTATGAGGATTCCTATGACTGGAACTGGCAGAATAGCCTAGTCCAGCTGTCCCAATTTGACTGGACATTTGAATTGGGTGCTTAATACCCTGCTGATTTTTACAAAGCCCTTGTCCAAGCTGATGACCCAATGATATCATTTCTTGGGTAGTTGCCATCACTTCGGCAGAAATCTTGGTTATGAGAAGTGGCACTCCAATGGGATGGTATTGTGTGTTGCTCACTTCCAAAGTATGAAAACTAGCCGAATCAACTTCTGAATTGAAGCTGATGAGTGGTAGGTTTCCTTGTTCAGGACATTCTGGCTCAGCATTGACAGTGACTAGGCTATTGTTGACAATGTATTTAAGTTGTTGATGAAGTGTAGAAGGGACGACTCCAGCCATGTGGATCCATGGTCTCCCCAATAGCAGGTTGTATCCTGAATCTATCTTGAGGACGTGAAAGGATAAATTGAATGTATTTGGAGCGATCTCAACTGACAGCTCAATCTCTCCGACAGAATTTTGCCGAGATCCATCAAAAGCTTTGATAACCGTATGACTACTTCGGATCCGCTTGAGATTGACATTCATCTTTACCAAAGTGGCATAAGGATAGATATTCAGAGATGAACCTCCATCTATCAAAACTCTAGTTAACATATACCCGGAGGACAAAACTGCAATGTGCAATGGCTTGCAATGACCAGTCCCTTGGTGATGGTATGTCATCATCGATGAAGGATATCACATTATTGTTAAAAATGTGATCAACCGGATGTTGAAATTTTCTACATCCACTAATTTCTGATAGTAGGCTTCTTCCAAAACCTTGAATAAGATCTTCCCGTGATCCTCGGAGAAAACAAGTC
The DNA here is from genome assembly GCA_020205615.1 of Panax quinquefolius. Taxonomy (NCBI): domain Eukaryota; kingdom Viridiplantae; phylum Streptophyta; class Magnoliopsida; order Apiales; family Araliaceae; genus Panax; species Panax quinquefolius. The sequence continues at coordinate 49,779,429 of CM035152.1, read as the reverse complement.
CAGTATTAAGATTTGATGTGGAGCTTCTATTAAGATTAAAACCACCTTGGCTTTAGTATGGCCCATATTGCAGAGGAATTTCTTAATCTTCTCCATGGGAATCTTCCCCTTTACTTTTATGGTGGGCTTCATCACCCTCTGAGGAAGATACAGTGGATTTTCCTTCGACACTATAGCAGTAGTATGAGACATGGATCCTTCAGCTTCTATATAATTCCATGGGACTTTGTGTAGGCTGACAACAAGATACTGTGGTCTGAAGGGTAAAGAAATTGGCTCTGGTGCAGCCACTTTCAAAGGATTATCACCACCTTTGAGTTGAATTATTTGTATGGAAAATGGCCCGACAGTCTCATCAGCCTCAACGGATATAACTGCTACTAATCCCTTCCATTTGATAGGACAGGTATTCCCACTCTCAAGTAGCACAGTGTCATCGTCTGCCAACTGCAGAACACCACTGTCAATTAGATTCTGAATAAGGTGGAGGAGTGCCCAACATTCTTTTGTGTTGTGACCACGAGAATGTGAATGATATTGACATACTCCATCAGAGTTGAACCGTCTTGAATGGGGATTGATTAGAGGTAGAAATGAGGTGATTCTTCATTCATTGATTAGCATATGAAATATCTTCTCTATAGGTTGGCCCATGTATGTAAATTCCCTTTTATTGGCAAAATCCCTACGGGCTTTACCACTTGCTCTCTTTGTAACCTTGTCCTTTAGTGCGTCACTTTCTGAAGGCGATGATGGAGCATTCATAAAAAAAGGAAGGAGATAGACATGTTCCTGGCTGACTAACTGGCGTGTGACTTAATGCTGATGGATCACCAGTTCTGCCAATTGTTCAACTTTCTTACAAAGAGCTTTCATCTTTCGTTCCATAGCAAATTAAAACTTTGCGTAATCCCATCTGTCAGCATTGTCTTTGATGGTCTGGGATGATTCACCATTAAATTAGAACTCAATCCACTGCTCCAACTAATCATATTGACCTTTTCTTCTTTATGTTAAGGAAGAGGGTTGTCTTGCACATGAGGTTGATCTGGTTTGGTAACCACGATCTCACCATTACCTATTAAATCTTGGATCTTGTGTTTTAAGGCCCAATAATCTTGAGTATCATGTCTATGTTCCCCGACATGATAAACACACTTCTGAGTAGCATTGAAACCCCTCCCATTAGGGTTGGCTAGTAGAAGAAGATGCGTGATTTTCTTCTAATTAGTCAGAAGAGCAAGAATATTCTCGAGCGAGTCCCCTAAGGGTGTGAACGTTTGAGGGCGCTTTGTTTCTCCACTTTTAGGCAATGGAGGGTTTGAAGACTGTGCTTGAAAAGGGGAGTAGTTTCTCCTCTGTATAGGCATATTTTGATTGCCTTTTTGACCTTTTATTATTAAGGAAACATCCTCCTCTTTCTTTTTATAGACCCTCTGGGGGTTGTTTCCATAAGTTCCGGACAGCATGTGCTCAGTAACTGCTTTAAGAGTGGCTAGGTCTTGAATCTTTCATGACTTCAACCCCATCTCAGCCATCTCTCCGTGCTTGATCATTTTAGAAAATGGTTTTCCAATACCAGCTAAGACCCTCTCATATAAAGGAGCTTCTTGTATGTCTATGAAAGTTATGACCATTTCTGAGTCCGTCATGTAAGGAATAACTTAAGTAGTGAGGCGCCTCCACTTTTGAGCGTACTCTCTGAAAGACTCATTAGACCGTTTCTTGACCTTGGTAATCTGGTACCGGTCAGGAGCCATCTGAGATTGAAAGCTGTACTGAGTGAGGAAGGCATGAGCTAGCTCTTCCCAGCTATGGGTCTTTGAGTTGTCTAATCTGGTATACCATGAACGGGCTTCTCCAGTCAAACTCTTTTAAAACAGCTGCATTCTGAGCTTCTCGTCCTCTGTATAACATCCAAGTTCTCCAATGAACACCTTCAAATGTGAGTAAGGATCCCCTAATCTGTCATACTTTTCAAAGTTAGGGGTTTTGAACTTATCTAGATAATGAACACCAGGGAATATGCAAAGATGAGCATATGAAACACTCCCATGTGCTCCAATCCATTTGAGAGAATGGATAGTTTCTTACATTTGAAGGACCTTCTTCCTGATATCACCCGTGTTTGGATCTCCTTTGAGATGGGTGTTTTCAGGGTGTTTGTTGGTCGTATCCAACTGAGGTTTCGGATTTGTTTTATCCAAACCTTGAGTTCCTCCTTGTGTAGAGGATTCTGTATGTGTAGGCATCTTTGAGCCCTGAGTAGATTGATGCAATTCTTTAAGCAAAACAACCAAATCTGTAATTTATTTACTTAATCCGTCAAATTCTTCTCGAGAAACGGGATTAGACTGTTCAGAAGAAGATATGATTGGTTGTAGGCTTGTGGCCCTTTTAGATTTTGAGTGGGTAACAGGCCAAATTGTTTCCCTATAAAAACTTATGTAGTTTAGCCTTAGGGATAATGTAAATGTTTTCATGCTTTTATAATGTGTCCATTTTAGGAATATTATCCTGCAAAAACGGGTGTCATTTGATAGCATGTCATTTATTTGCAAATATTCTTCATATTTTCCATTACATAAATATGAACATGGAATAAAATTACAAGTAAATGATTTTACAAGTAATAGAAAAATGGAAAGCATGAAGAGATTTTCCTCCGCGTTTGGTTTATCAGAGGCTGACCTATCTTAGGGTTACTCTCGCGTCTTTTTGGCATGAAGGTTCTCAGATCCTCACAATCTACTTGACAGGAAGTTAATCCGGTCTTTCAACTAGAGCGAATCTGGGTGGTGCCTTTCCTGAGCCTCATTGGAATTATTCTCCCTACGAGTCCAGTGATCAAACACCGACAGGATAGCCTCCTGGTGGAGGAACCACACAACATATATTCACATATAATGTGTCTCACCGTTTATGAAAATGATGACATGTGCAAAGCAGTAATATCACAGATAGATATTTTGTAGTGCGATAAAAGTAAATGCATTCATACACATTCATCATAAATGTAAATGCAACATTCACACACAAGCATATAACAATTTTGAAAAGCTTGTAGTAGCGGCTTAATCCTTCTTACTGGAGTCCCCAGCAAAGTTGGCACCTGTCGACATCAAGATTTTTATTTGTCCTTTTTACATTCTTTGTTCTTTTGGTGTTCTCATGTTATGTGAGATTTATTTGAAAAACAAGTGAAAAGGTCCGACATGTATATATCGATGATTTGACTGTAAGAGTCGCTAGTTGTTGTTTTTAACTAGTTGCACCAATGCAACCGAGTAAAGGTTTGCACATTGACCTAGTAATGTGACACTTTGCTAAATCGAATTCATCAAACCGAGATTCGTTTGGGTTCGGGGCTTGATTTTGCGGAGGAAGGTGTTAGGCACCCCAGACATCCGTGTTATTACTTGGTGACCGTCACTTTTCAAGAAACCATGTATATGAATTTGTGTGTGTGTGTGTGGATTAATGCACAATTTATTTGGAAATAGTCTGAGGCCTCGTTCACACCTATATACAAAGGGTTTGAATTTATATAAAAATTTAATTTTAAACATGATATAGTAATTAAGTTTTGTAAAAGAGATTTTTTCAAACCTTGTGCTCAATAGTAATTGAGACCTTTTCATACTTCCATTTTATTTTTAAATGTTAGATTGTTTGCTTTTATTTTCGAGATCTGAAAGCATCTTGAAAAATAATATATAGCGATAAAACTCCTCATGGGCATGAAAGCCATCTAAGAAAATTCAAACATCGTGAATAATTTACAAGCTGCTTACAGCTAAAAAAGTCCATCACGAGAATTGAATCTAGGTTCAGTTGATTGAATCTGTGATCACATGATTCTAGAGCTCACATGATGATCGTAGTTTATATAAAAAATAATTAAGCGATTATATATATAAAAGTCGTAAATATATATATATATATATATATATATATATATACATGTCAATCAACCACGAAAGCACCTCCATGGGGATCGAAATGTAAATATATAAAAGCGATATATATATATATATATATGATCAACCACCACGAAGCACCTCCATGGGGATCGAAAATGTAAATAAAAGCAATAAATCGATCAACCATCACGAAGTAAACTCAAAGGACTAAATATAAAAGCGGTAAAAATGATCAATCGCCACGAAGTAAACTTGAAAGTGACGGAATGTAAATAAAGCGAAGAAAGGCAAACGAAGTAAACTCCAGGCCTGACAAAAATGTAAATATATATATATATATATATATATATATATATATATATATATATATAAGCAGTAAACACACATGATGTTTCTCAATCCCATTTCGGTTTATCATTTCAAATGATTTATCACTATATATATATAAAAGCGATAACGACGATATATAAAATCCAAGCTCATCGAACATAATCCGAAAATAGTTCATATATATATATATATATATATATATATAAGCAAGTAAACGCTCTAGACATAAGTCTAGGCTCAATAGAGGCATAACTCGATAATGTTAGTCCAAATATATAAATATATACATATATAAGTATATATATATCTGACATAAATGAAAATCACGAATAATCAAATGCAGGCATATAATGTAAAAATATGAAGAAAAGGCTTTATAATGTGTAAGAAACCTTACGGGTTAGTACGCCAAAGAAGACTTCTATAACTATAAATGGATGAACACTCAACTCCCGCTGGTAAAGATATAGCTATATGTGAGCTAACAAGTGTTTAAAATGAGAAAGCACTCAATATTGGGTGTGTACGTACAGAGCAAATTTGACAGGGCTTCCTTACCTTTTCCTTTCTTGAATATGGCTACCCCAAGCTCTATACTTATTGAGTCGTGGCCAGCGAGTGTACTACAAGCAGCAGCTTGAATGCACTGCAGTGCATGCTGCTCTTCGTAATGTCCCGGGCTCAAGTGGGTCCCACCGTCTCAAAGTACGTGCACTGTGATGTTCGCTCGAACTTACAGAACTTCAATCCTACCATCTGAATGAGGTGTACAAGACCTTTCCCAGACCATTTTTTTGAGAATTACGCAATGACATGGGATTAGAGGTTCTACGAAGTTAGGAAGAGGGGACCATGTCCATGGTCTTCAAGTTTCAAATTCTATCTAGTGTGCTGCCCTGCGTAATATTCACTCGGGATTGTAATTCCTTGGCTCTTGTGGGTGTAGACACTCAAAATTTTTTGCACACCTGTAACTAACATTGCAGGAGGGCAGAATCGTCTTTCAGAGATAACCGTGGAAGATAGTTCACATCCATTCTGGATACTACCAGAAGTTCAGTCTCAACCCCAGAACACACACCGGGAATATCATTTCTAACCCTAGAACACACACTAGAAACATCATTTCCAACCTCGGAGATAACCCTAAGTTTCGTCCTTGGCAATAACCCCAAGGAATACTGTTGCAGTTCCGGCGATAACCCCGGAAATGCTTGTTTCAAGTGCATGCGATCAACTTCAATCTCAGAGCTCCTGCCGAGGCACTCATACCTCAAACCCAGGGCTAACATTGGGCAGACAAACACACTCACAAATGACATTGTGGCATTCAAACACTTGCAACAGTCCAATCTCAGATGTAACCCTGAGCAATGTCTACTTTCAACTCAAACTGGTGATAACCCCGGTGAGGAGTTAAACGTCATCTTGCTACCTCAACATCTGCACATCATCTCAACACTTCATACATACATACATACAACAATGTCTCTTACAAGAACCTAGGAGTTCCAATCCAGAAGTGACTATTACGCGTGGCGACATACCGATTGAATTTGAAAATTTGAAGACCATGGGCATGGTCCCCTCTTCCTGACTTCGTACAACCTCTAATCCATGTCATTGCGCAACTCTCGACATAAGTAGTCTGAAGAAGGTCTTATATACCTCATTCGGATGCTCGGATTGAAGTTTTGCAAGTTTGAGCGAACATCATAGTGCACATGTGCATGTACTTCGAGACGATGGGACCCATGGGCCCGGGCACCCAGTGAAGACAGCAGTACATCCAGTGGTCGCCAGCAGTACACTACTGGCTCCCCTCTATAAATAGAGAGCTTGGGGTGGCCATTTGAAAAGAAAAAGGCAAGGAAGCCTCTGTCCATTTGTTTCTGTACACACCCCCGTATTGAGTGTTTCCTCATTTTAAACACACATTAGCTCACATATAGCTACATTTTAATCGGCGGGAGCTGAGTGTTTATCCATCTAGAGTTATGGAATCCTGCATTGGTAGCCCACTGTAAGCCTTCTCACACTCTATAAAGTCTTTCTCTTCATTTTTGCACACACTATTCTACGCATTGAGAGTCATGTTGTGTGCGTGTGCCCGGACTTCGGTCCGTGGTTTTCATTTCTATCTGTATATATACTTATATATGTATATTTTTTATATATGGACTAACATTATCGAGTTATGCCTCGATTGAGCCTAGACTTATATATATATATATATATATATATATACAATTGTTGTCAGACATATCTGATGAGCCTGGATTTTACATCCGGAATGTTTACCTTCTTATATATATATACTTATATATATATAACTATTATCGAACATATCGATGAGTCCGGATTTTACATCCGTCATGTTTCTTTGCTATATATATATATTTATATTTCTGTCAGGTCTGGAGTTTACTTCGAGGCCTTTTACAGCTTTATTTACATTTAGTCTCTCCTGGAATTTACATCGTGGCGGTAGATCGCATTTACTGCTTTATTTACATTTTTGATCCCCCATGGAGTCGCTAAACCGGTGGTGGTTGATCATGTCCATATATATATATATTTACCGCTTTTATATATTTACATTTCCGATCCCCTCAGTGGAGTTATTTAAGTGGTGGTTGATCATGATATATATATATATATATATATATATATGATTTTATATATATAAGGCCTTTTCATTTTCACTTTGAATTTACTGTGGTGGTTGATCGATTCTTTGCTATTTACATGTGAGCCTAAAATCATATGATCCATATATTATATATCCATTTGAATCTAGATTTTCATTCCCCGTGATGGACCTATTTTATCATGTAAGTAGCTTGTACATTATTTATAGTGTTTTATATATTTCCTTGGATGGCTATCATGCCCATGAGGAGATGGACCTTTTTTCATTAAGTCGCTTTGTACATTATTTATATATTTCCTTGGATGGCTATTTTCTCAAGAAGATGCCTCGCGCCTTTATCTCAAAAATAAAAAGCAAACAAGTAGAACATTTAATAATAAAATGGAAGTATAAAAGGTCTCAATTCCTATTGAGCACAAGGTTTGAAAAACCTCTTTTCACAAAACTTCATTTTATAGTTTGTTTAAAATTGAATTTTGCTATAAATTCAAACCACAATGTATATAGGTGCTTGACGAGGCCTCATGCTACTACTTTTAAATAATTGTACATTGATCCACACACACACACATTCATATACCAGTTTCTTTGAAAAGTGGCGGTCACCGTGGCAACACGGATGTCGGGGGGTGTGTAGACACTCGAAATTATTCTGCACAACAATTACTAACATTACAAGAGGGTAGAATCGTCTTTCGGAGATAACCCTGGAAGACAGCTCACATCCATTCCGGATACCACCGGAAGTTTGGTCTCCATTCCAGATACTATCGGAGGATCAGTTCACAATCCGGACCACACACCGGGAACATCAGTTCATAACCCGGACCACACACCGGGAGTCTCATTCTAAACTCCGGAACACACACTGGAAGGATCATTTCCAACCTCGGAGATAACCCCGAGTTTCGTCCTTGGCGATAACCCCAAGGAATGCTGTTGTAGTTCCGGCGATAACTCCGGAAATGCTTATTTCAAATACATGCGATCAGCTTCAATCTCAGCCCTCCTGCCGAGGCAATCATCTCTCAAACCCGAAGCTAACATCGGGCATACATGCACTTCAAGATGACATTGCGGCATTCAAACACTTGCAGCAGTCCAATCTCATATGTAACCTTGAGCAACGTCTGCTTACAACTCAAACCGGCGATAACCCTGACGAAGAGTCAAACTTCATCTTGCCACATCACCTGCGCGTCGACTCGACACTTCAATACATACATACATACAACTATGTCCTTCAAGAACCAGGATATCCAATCCCGAGTGACTATTATGCGTGGCGATACACGGATAGAATTTGAAGCTTGAAGACCATAGGCATGGTCCCCTCTTCCTGACTTCGTACAACCTCTAATCCATGTCATTGCGTAACTCTCGACACAAGCTATCCGAAGAAGGTCACATATACCTTGTTCGGAAGCTCGGATTGAAGTTCTGCAAGTTCGAGCGGACATTACAGTGCGTGAGTGCATTTACTTTGAGACGATTGGACCCACGAAGCTCGGGCCCACCACGACCAGCCGCAGGTGTAACTGCCATTTTGAGAGAGAGAAGAGAGAGAAAAGGATAGGAAGCCCTGTCCATTTTACTCTGTACACACCCATATTGAGTGTTTCTTCTTTTGTTAGCTCACATATAGCTATCTTTTGTCCAGCGGGAGCTGAGTATTTATCCACATAGAGTCATAGAAGTCTACTTTGACAGCCAACTGTAAGCCTTCTCCCATTTTATAAAGCATTCTTTTCATATTATCACACCTTTGTTGTACATTGACATCGTGTGAGGTGTTTTCTTGGGGACTTGATCCGTGGTTTTCATTACATCAGTATATATATACTTATATATATGTATGTATATAGTTTTATACGGACTAACATTATCGAGTTATGCCTCGATTGAGCCTGAACTTGATGCAGGTGTTTATTAGCTTTTATATATATTTATATATATAAACTGCATTGTCGAACTCTATCGATGAGCCTAGACTTGATGCAAGCGTTTAATTGCTTATATATATATATTTTACATTTTGTCCTACACGGAGTTCACTTATTGGCGCTTGATAGCTTTTACGACTTTATTTACATTCAAGTCCTTTGGAGTTCACTTTGTGGTGGTTGATAGCATTCTATGCTTTATTTACATTTCTCGATCCCCCATGGAGTTGCTTTATGGTGGTGATTATGCACACACACACACACACACATATATATATATATATATATATATACTTTATATATATATATATATATATATATATATATATATATATATATATATATATATTTGCTTTCCATACAAATTGCAGTATCATGTGAGCCTAGGAATCATGTGATCACATATTCAATCTACTGAATCTAGATTCGGTTCCCATGATGGACTTTTTTCCAGCTGTAAAGGAGTTCGACACTGCTGTATATTATTTTCTTGCAGTTGCTTCGTATCTCAAAAATAAAAGCAAATAAGCCGAACATTTTAATAATAAAATGGAAGTATGAAAAGGTCTCAATTCCTATTGAGCACAGGGTTTGAAAAATCTCTTTTTATAAAACTTCATTGCTATATCCTGGTTAAAACTGAATTTTTTTATAAATTCAAACCTAGTGTATATAGGTAGGAACGAGGCCTCGTACTACTTTCAAATAATTGCACATTGATCCACACACACACACACACACACATTCATATAACAATTTCATTGAGAAGTGGCGGTCATCGTGGCAACACCGATGTCGGGGGGTCCCTAACACCTTCCCTCTGCATAATCAAGCCCTCGAACCCTTAATGAATCTCGATTTTATAGACCCGTTTAGCGTTGTCACATCATTTGGGTCATGTGCAAACCTTATGCCGATTTGCGTTGGTGAAACCAGTTAAATACACCAATGGCGACTCTTAACAGTCCATTGTCGACACTATACATGTCAGACCTTTTTCACTTATTTTTTCAAACAAATCTCACATTAACATGAGAACACCAAAGAACAAGTAACGAAAAGGTACATCAAAAATCGACATCGATAGGGTGCTAACACCTTCCTCTCCGCATAATCAAGCCCTCGGATCTAAAATGAATCTCGGTTTCACAGACGTGTTTAGCGATGTCACATCATCAAGGGTTAATGTGCAAACCTTTTATTGCATGTGCAACGATTAAAAACACCAATGGCGACTCTTAATACCCCATCGTCGACATTACACATGTCGGACCTTTTTCACTTGTTTTTTCAAACAAATCTCACATAACATGAGAACACCAAAGAACAAGTAACGAAAGGACAACTAAAAATCCCGCGTCGGCGGTGGGCGACTCTGTTGAGATTCGATGAAGAGGGCTTAAGCCGCTATTACAAGCTTTTCAAAATCTGTTATATTCTTGTGTGTGAATGTTGCATTTACATTTATGATGAATGTGTCGAATGCATTTTACTTATGTGACTTGCTAAATATCTATCTGTGATATTAGTGCTTCGCACATGTTTTCATTTTCATAAACGGTGAGACACGTTGTATGTGAATGTATGTTGTGTGGTTCCTCCACCAAGAGGCTATCCATGCCGGTGTTTGATTCTTTGGACTCGTGGAGACTAATTCCAATGAGGCTCGGAAAGGCACCACCAGTTCGCTCGAATTGAAAGATCGATTAACTTTCCGTCAAGTAGATTGCGATGATCTGGGAACCTTCATGCAAAAAGCGGCGAGAGTAACCCTAAGATAGGTCGACCTCGATAATCCAAACGCAGAGAAAGTCTCTTCATGCTTTCCATTTTAATTAATTATAAAAGCATTTACTTGTAATTTTATTCCATGCTCATCTTTATGTAATGGAAAATATAAAGAATATTTGTGCATGACATGTTATCAATTAACACCCGGTTTTGCAGGACAATATTCCTAAAATGGACACATTATGATAACATTTACATTAATCCCTATGACTAAACTACATAAGTCTTTTGTAGGGAAGTAATAGTGTTTGGGTTTTATGAAAATCAAAGTAGCAATCAAAATTGCAAAAATAGCGGAAGCGAGATAAAATCAGATTTTAAAATTTTCACAAACCAATTACGGGATCATCCTTTATGCATATTATTAATTAAGCGAAGAATAAGAAATTATGAAATCATACCCTTGTAGAAACGAGCTTCCTCAGTGCGAGTTCACCTCCTACTTCTCATGATCTCCTTGAATCTCCTGTAGATTCCTTCCTTTGATCGATGTAAGCCACCCAGTGTGTGGCCTCTATAGGTGATCCACCAAAGAAGAATAATTATCAAGAAGAAGGGATATATGGCTCAAACCCTAGTTTTTCCTATCTCACGTATAGAAAAAGGGGTGTACTCTCCAAATCTAGGAATTACGTTATATAGGATATCTAATATAAGACTCCTCTTATAAAGATATCATGTAACCTATTTTAATTAAAATAAGGTATTATTTATTTAATTAAACTCTTTTAATTAAATGGGCTCCCTAATCTATTAGGGGTAATTAATTAAACTCCTTTAACTAATTTTCTTTCCTAATCCAATTAGGAATAAATGAGAGTAATAATATTAAATTAATTCCTAAACCTTTTAGAAATTAAAATAATAATAATTATAATAATATTAATAAGACTCCTCTTATTAATTTATATTTAATATTTCTAAAATATTAAATAATAAATATTAAGCTATTTAATTTATTCTATCTCCATAGATTAAATTAAATATACTCAACTATATTATTACAATTATGCCATTAACTTCTTAAATAATTATTCTTCCTTTTATGGTGTGACCCTTTAGGTTCTCCATATTAAGCCGGTTGTGAATAAATCAATTAGAACAATTCTAATCTCATTTAAATAAATAAATTAAACAAATAATTTATTTAAATAAATAATATTTATTCTACAATAGGGATAAGCCTCCCTAGCGATCAACGACTTTCCGGATAATATAGATTTCAACATTAATCATAAAAGAACCTTTGAGTAAATAGTTCTTAAATACAATTCAATCCTTCCACCATACTGATGTCCCAATTAAATATAAGACGTGGAATTCTTGTCAAGTCTTATTTTATTTAATTATATGTATTTCGATTCCTAAATGAACAACTCTAATGAATGCAAATTAGAAACTACTTTCTAATTTCATTCCACCTTAACCAAGGATTCTGGGTTGTCATTTATCGAATCACATAGGACATCTCTCCTTTTTACTAGAAGTGGTAGATTCTTTATTGATCATTCATTATCTTCATATATAACTTATTACACCCAAGCATACCCTTTGATATACTCTAAGAGTCTTAAGGAATAAGTCAAAGTGTAATTCATTATATATAAGATACTATGATGATCTCAAGTCTGAGGATCATTTGTCTTACTATCACTATAGAATTCCTATTGACGGTAAGTAAAACTCCATTAGGTATTCCTTAGCGAGTCACGTTCGATGAACTTATTCTCTAATAAGCACCTACATACTTGCTTTAGTGTCTCCACACAAATGATCATGAGATCAATCATCCTCATCCAATGAAAGCAAGCAGCGTATGTACCAATCTATCCGGATTCACTAATCCCCAATTTAGTAATCCAATGATTGGGAACTATTTTAGTTTTAAACTTTCTAAAATTTAGATCTCATTAGAATGATCATCATCACTATTCTAAAAGCGTTGCTTAAAACTATGGGTTTATCACATATTATTAAAATAGCACCATGTAGATAATAAATGCCTTTAATAAATAATTCTTTTATTAATAAATAAATAAGATTGATTACACAATATATGCTTTATCATTATTAAGCGATTGGCTTGTATGCATAATACTTTCAATCTCCCACTTGCACTTCAAAGCGATCGTCGTGGTATCTCATACCCATCTTCTCTAAGTGATGATCAGCTATTTGTTGTGTTAGCGCTTTAGTAAATGGATCTGCAATATTGTCTTGAGAGTCCACACGCTCGGTGGCGTCTCCTCTTTCAATGATCTCTCGATCAAATGAAATCATGCATGACACGTGTTTGGATTTACGATGAGACACAGGTTCCTTAGCTTGCTTGTAATACAGCTCGAGTGTTGTCACAGGAATATAAAACCTTTGGTCCTTTAATGCTAGGAACCACACCAAGTTCGGTAATGAACTTCTTCATCAAAACAGCTTCCTTTGCGGCTTCACTTCCGATGTATGTACTCTGCCTCATCCTTTGAATCGACAAGCTGTTTTGCTTTGCTTGGAACTTTCAACTCAACTGCCATGGTTTAAGGTAAACCACATACCCAAAGCAGTTCTTTGTCATCTTGAGTGCGTTTGAAAACTTGAGTGCGTGAAGCCCTCTGGTTTTAATTCGGACCCACCATAGTACAAGAAATACATCCTTAGTTCTTCTTAAGTACTTTAGGATATTTTTCACTGCCTTCGATGTTCTTCTCTGGATTCGGTGATATTTGCTTGTTACACTCTCGGTCATGGCGACATCTGGTCTAGTACATATCATACCATACATGATAGATCCTATTACCGAAGCATAAGGAATCTTACTCATACGGTTTCTCTCTTTGTGTCTTTGGGGCTTGTTTCTTGGAGAGATGTATTCCATGGCTCATCGGCATGAGACCTCTTTTGGAATCTTCCATGCTAAACCTTTTAGCATCATGTTAATGTCGTTCCTTGGGATAAGCCAAGCATCCTATTAGATCTATCTCTATAGATCTTTATCCCCAAAATATAAGATGCTTCTCCCAAGTCCTTCATGGAGAAGTGTTTAGATAACTTGATTTTAATTGTTTTGCGACATAGGAATATCATTCCCTATCGGTAATATATCATCAACATATAATACAAGGAATGAAACAGTGCTCCCCACTAACCTTCTTGTACACACATGGTTCATCCTCATTTTGATAAAATCAAACTTTTTGATTGTCTCATCAAAGCGGATGTTCCACCTTCAAAGCTTGCTTTAATCCATAAATGGATCGTTGTAGCTTACAGACTTGATTTGTTCCAACCTTTGAAACAAATCCATCTGGGTTGTGTCATATCACATCCTCCTCAAGTTTCCCATTGAGGAAGGCCGTTTTCCGTCCATCTGCCAGATTTAGTAGTCGTGGTAGTACTGCGAATCGCAAGCAAAATCCGAATGGACTTGAGCATTACTCTTGGTGAGAAGGTTTACGTCATAGTCGACTCCTTGTCTTTGTTTGAAACCTTTTACAACCAAATCGGGCCTTATAGGTCTCTACCTTGCCGAAATCTGCTCGATCTTTCTTTTAAAGACCCATTTACACCCATAGGCTTAATGCCTTGGTGGTGAGACCAAAGTCCATACTTGGTTCTCATACATGGAGTCCATCTCGGTTTCATGGCTTCTTGCCACTTCTCTGAGTCTTTACTACTCATAGCTTTGTTAAGTAATTCAATGGATCATCATCATCCATGATCGTACCTCATTGTCATCTTCTATGACAAGTCCATACTGTCTGGCATCTTTGGTACTCTTCGAGTTCTGAATAGGGTGTGATACGAAAGGAATCTCTACTTGGTTAGGTACCTCACTTTGATCATGGTATTTTTTGTGGTTCTTGAACTTCTTGAAGATATATCTTACTCCAATGATCCCTTCAAGAATAAACTCCTTTTCCAAGAAAGCGCATGTTTACAACAAACACCTTTTGATCGGTTGGATGATAGAAATAATACCCGATGTTTCTTTAGGATATCCCACAAATCTATATTTATCGGATCTAGTCTGCGACTTATCGTTTTCAAACTTTTTGACATAAAATTTGGACAACCCCAAGTCTTAACATGCTTAAGATTTGGTTTCCTCCTGTCCATAACTCATATAGGGGGTCTTGGGGATGATTTTGTAGGTACCTTGTTAAGTAGGTATGCGGTAGATTCTAGGGCATATCCCGAAAGGAAGCTGGAAGGTCGGTAAAACTCATAATAGATCGAACCATGTCCAACAATGTTGATTTCTCCTTTCGAATACACCATTCATCTGTGGAGTCCACGGTGGAGTCCATTGTTAGATTATACCATTTTCTTTGTGACAATTGAAACTCACCACTTAAGTATTCTCCTCCTCGATCGGATCGAAGAATCTTAATACTCTTTTGGTTTGCTTCTCAACTTCACTTACGAACTCTTTGAACTTTTCAAATGATTGATTTGTATTTCATTAAATACACATATCAAATCTTGAGTGGTCGTCGGTGAATGTAATAAAATAAGAATACCCTCCTCACCGAATGCGATGGTTGTCATAGGTCCACATACATCATGTGTGTACCAACCTTAACAACTCTGTAACTCTTTCTCCTTTTCCACTAAAAGGAGATTTAGTTATTTACCCATGAGACAAGATTCACGGGTTGGATATGATTCATAATCAGATAGCTCTGGAGCCCATCTTTATCTGACTTGGATAATCTTGTTTCATTAATATGGCCAAGTCTCGATTACCACATGAAGGTATAATTAACATCATCTCTTTTCCTTTTCTTAGTTTGTTCGATTTGAAATATATTTTCATGCAAGTCAAGTATATAAAGTCCATTTAAGTAAATTACCAACACCATATAAAACATTATCATTATAAATAGAACAATTTGTTGTTCTTTATTATAATATTAAAACCATCCATATCCAATACGAGAGATAGAAATAATGTTTCTAATGATATTTGGAACAAAATAACAATGATTTAAATTAATGAACTTGCCCGTAAGGCGGTCTTCTAAACAATAAGTCCCTACAACTAATCGTGAACCTTTGCTCCATTTCCCACTCATAGGGGCGACCTCATCCTTGCTCGACTTTCTACTTGACGGGTCCACCATATTATTACATATGTGAGAACCACATCCGGTATTCAATACCCAGTAGAAGATTGACTTTTCGAAAAATTAATTTCTATCATAAACAAACCTTGATTAGGATTGAAGCTTCTCGAAGCTTCTTACGCTTTTGATTACTGCGAGATAATCCTTGCGGTTCCTCTTCAGATGACCGGCTTATTGCAATGGAAGCAAATTCCTTTGCTAGTGGATCGGGTTTCTTTTGATCCTTCACTTTACGCTTTCCCTTAGCCTTCTTGGTTTCTTCTTTTCGAGAAAGATACCTTGGGCCTCTTCCTTTTCTTGGAAGAATCATCCACCGATAAAGACATGGTTCTTCTTGGATGGGAAGTGACCTTGACGATTTTCAATATGTTAAGTAATTCGAGTGGTGACATCTAACTTATTCATGTGAAAATTCACAACAAATTGTGAGAAGGTGTGCAGGAGTGGCGCAAGACTAAATCTTGACTTCAACTCCCCCATCCATGAACCCAAGTTGTCCAAGGCGTTCAATCAGTTGATCATCTTTAGGGACATGAGTCTCAACGGTAGTGCCCTCGGTCATCCAAGAGATCGGAAGAGCTCCTTAGATATTTCATATCTAGCAGTCCTACTTTGCTCACCATACACTCTCCAAGTGCGATAGCATAGTAGGAGCATCCATGTTTTCATCTTGATCTTTGAAGCTTCGTTACTGCATGGATGCGAGCATGATGCATTGAGCCACGCAGATGCATCATCTTGCCCTTTATTTAAAAGTAGCAATCTCTTCCTCGGTACATCTCTGCAACTTTTTTGCGAGTCAGGCGAATTTAGGACATAAGAAATCTTTTGGTGAGAACAATTCTCGATTCCTCAACAAGTCCGTGTAGTTCGGTCCAGTCAGTATGTTAGCATCAAGTATGCTTCACAGTGAAATTAGTGAATGTGACATTTTCAAAATTACGCATGTAAAAAGACAATATTTTAGCAAACATTCATTTATTAATTACCAAAATAAATTAGGTCTTATTTTATATTGGTATCTCCACTATTTTCTTCAAACTATATTACCCTCATTTATATAGTTCGGCCAAAATCTAATTAAAGTTTTTGCTAGTGAGAATAAGGATCCCATTTCAAATATATATAGCCTTGTGGTGACACTACAAACTATATATAAATAAATAGGTAGACAACTCCTTGTCAATTACATCAACATGTAACTCCTTATGTTTTTGCCTCTTGGATTATTTTGATCAAGTGGTGGCACATCCAGAATCAAAATTATCTAAGTTAAGTCAACTAACACTTCCATATATTCAAAAAGAAAATATATAAGCCCTTGTGGTGACCTGACAAAATAATATTGTTCAATTCTCTTTATAAGCATCAAATGTGATAAATTAACATCTTAAATACTTAATACTTGCCTTGTGGTGACACAACAAACTCATATTAAATATTTAATACTCTATTAATTTTATCATGCTAGAAAGGCGACGTTCGATATTCTAAATATCTTTGAGCGCTTAAGACTTAATAAAAAACTTTGAGGATTTGTTATTATTTGTCTCATCTTGTTTAAGCGGCGTGCAAATATATATATAAAATACGCGTCGTTATTATTAAACATACGAAGCATGTTTGCATAATATATAATATATATAATACTAGCATGCACATATAGAATACTATATTACTACGGATTGATTATGGACTTTTATTCTAGTTTGGTTCCTTTAGAGCCACCAAGTGAACGAAAAGGTCAAACTCCCCAAGGGTGCAAAGAATAAACATTTAAATATAACTATTACATTTAAACTTGGGGCTCCATTACAAAGCGGGTCTTTTAGCCCTCCTTGCTCCTTGATCTTGGTTCTTCTAAAAAAAATTCTAACTAATCCTATTACATTAAACTATTTAATTTAAATAGAAACCTTGATCGGCGATCGAGGGAAGTACATAGGAGAGAGATAGAATTTACATCGAAAAGAAAACCGGAAAAGAGGCAGTCTGCACGCAGAGATTGTAATATTTCATATATTGATCAAATTGCATAAAATATAGCGAGCGTGTAAAATCGAGTTTAAAAATTTTACAAACCATATACGGATCACCCTTTATGCATAATTATTAATTAAGCGAAAAGATAAAGAATAAAATCATACCCTTGAAGATCGAGCTTCCTCGGTGCAAGTTCACCTCCAATCCTTTTCGCGCGTTCAACTTGAATCCACCGGGTTTGGTTCCTTCCTTTGATCGGCGTTAGCCACCCAGTGTTTGGCCTCTGGGGTGATCCACGAGGAAGAATAAAATTCAAGAAGATGGGTGTTTTGGCTAAACCTAGTTTTCTATCTACATAGAAAAGGCGTACTCTCCAACAAATTGGAATTATTAATTATGTTGTTAAAATCAACCGACCCATATACCCGTATAAGACTCCTCTTATTTATAGATGTAACCCATATTAACAATTAAGGAATTGGGTTTTAATTAATTAATTAAATTTTTTTAATTAATTAAGCTCCACTAATCTTATTAGGGATAATTAATTAAACTCCTTTAATTAATTTTCCTTCTAATCTTATTAGGAATAAATGAAAGTACTTATATTAAATTAATTCCTAAACTCTTTTAGAAATTAAAATAATAATAATTGTAATAATATTAATAAGACTCCTCTTATTAATTTATATTTAATATTTCTAAAATATTAAATAATAAATATTAAGCTATTTAATTTATTCTATCACCATAGATTAAATTAAATATACATAACTTATATTATTACGATTATGCCATTAACTTCTTAAATAATTATTCTTCCTTTTATGGTGTGACCCTTTAGGTTCTCCATATTAAGCGGTTGTGAATAAATCAATTAGAACAATTCTAATCTTATTTAAATAAATAAATTAAACAATTAATTTATTTAAATAAATAATATTTATTCTCTGATAGGGATAAGCCTCCTAGCGATCAACGACTTTCCGGATAATATAGATTTCAACATTAATCATTAAAGAACCTTTGAGTAAATAGTTCTGCGTCTGAATTCAATCCTTCCACCATCTGATGTCCCAATTAAATATAAGGCATGGAATTCTTTATCGAGTCTTATTTTATTTAATTATATGTATTTCGATCCTTAAATGCCTGACTCGAATAATGCAAATTAGAAACTCCTTTCTAATTTCATTACGCCTTAACCCGAGGACTCTTTGGGTTGTCATTTATCGAATCACATAGGACATTTCTCTTCTTTTAATAAGTGGTAGATTCTTTATTGATCATACATTATCTCCATATACTGACTTATTATACCCAAGCATACCCTTTGATATACCTAAGGGTCTTAAGGAATAAGTCAAAGTATAACTCATCATACACAAGATCTTATGATGATCTCAAGTCGAGGATCACTTGTCTTACTATCACTTCTGAGAATTCCTATTGACGAGCAAAAAAAACTCCATTAGGTATTCCTTAGCGAGCCACGTTCGATGAACTTATTCTCTAATAAGCACCTACATACTTGCTTTAGTGTCTCCACACAAATGATCATGAGATCAATCATCCTCATCGATGAGCAAGACAGCGTATGTACCCGATCTATCAGGATTCACTAATCCCCGATTTAGTAATCGAATGATTGGGAACTATTTTAGTTTTAAGCTTTCTAAAATTTAGATCTCATTAGAATGATCATCATCATTATTCTAAAAGCATTGCTTAAAACTATGGGTTTATCACATATTATAAAAACGACATCATGTAGATAATTAAAAGCCTTTAATAAATTAATACTTTTTATTAATAAATGAATAAGATTATTTACAAAGTATATGCTTTATCATCAAACATGATTGGCTTGTGTGCATACTACTTTCAATCTCCCTTTTTCACTAAAGCCGATCGTCGTGGTATCTTATACTCTTCTTCTCTAAGTGGCGATTATCCTGTTTGTTGGATAAGCTTTAGTTAATGGATATGTAATGTTGTTCTTGAGAGTCCACTATCTACATAGTGATTTCCCATCTTTCGATGATTCTAATAATCAAATGAAAGTGCCACACACATGTTTAGATCGAAGATGAGACTTAGGAACTATTCTAGTTACGTAATGAACTTTTAATCCAAACAATCAACTTGCGACTTCATTTATAGCTATATACTTTGTCTTTATCACTAAACCAACAACTCTTTCTTTGTTTGGAACCTTTCGAATTCAACTTGCACCCTTTGTTCGAGTAACCCTTTACCTTAAAGTGGATTTTACATCGTCTTGAGTGCATACGAAAAAACTTGAGTCATTAAAGCCCTCTAGTTTTAATTTAGACCCACCATGAATATGATCACATCCTTAGTCTTGGGTTAAGCACTTTAAGATGTTTTCAGCGACTTCGTAGTGAACTTCTCCATAATATGGTGATCGACATCGGGTCTCGTACATTTCATTGCATACATGATTGTCACTCATGCGATCTCTCTTTTTTGAGTCTATGGGGACTATTAAGAGATACACTCCATAGCTCATCGACATGAGACATCTCTTGGAGTTTGCCATGCTAAACGACTTTAGCATCAAATGAATATCGTTCCTTGGGTTAAGTCGAGCATCCTTTAAATCTATCTATATAGATTTATATCCCCAATTAAGATACTCTTCCCAAATCATTCATGGAGGAATGTTTGAGACAACTTTATCTTTCTTGATTGTAGCATTGGTATGTCATTCCTCATCCAAGTAGTATATCAACATATAATACTAGAAATTTCCCATGACTCCACACTAGGTTCATTCTTATTTTGATAAAATCCTCTTTTGATTGCCTCACACACTAGAACTCTTACCTCTCATGTACGAATGTATACTATATAGCTGGATCATCATCTTCTTTGATGTGTACCTCATCATCATCATCATCATGATGAATCCATACCTCTAGGTATCTTGATTACTATATTCAGTTCTGATTGGTTGTGGTATAATAGAATTACATCTACTGGTTCCTCTTATTTGACTTATAGTGTTTTGTGGTTCTTGAACTCTTGAAGATCTATTATCCTCCACTAGCCCTTTTAATGATAAACACCTTTATCTTAGAAAGCGTGTTTCATAACAAACACCTTTTGCTAAGTAGGATTATAGAACATATACCTAAACTTACTTTAGGATGTCCCACAAATCGTACTTGTCAAATCTTGTCCCAAGCTTATCCTTTGAAACCTTTTCACATAAGTTGGACAACCCTTATCTTAACATACTTAAGATTAGGAATCCTCCACATCCATAACTTTTATGGAGTCTTGGGGCTGGATTTTGAGGTTACCTTTTAAATGTGAATGTCTGACCATTTCTAGGACATTATCCTGAAGGATCTTTGGAATGTCGGTAAAATCATTATGGACCGCACCATGTCCAACAAGTGCGATTTTCCTTTCGGATACATCAATCAATTATTATGTGTCGGGATGTGTCCATTATGAAAAACCATTTGAGATGATCTAGAAACTTATTGCACAAGTATTTATTCCTTGATCTAATCAAAGAATCTTAATACTTTGCCAATTTGTTTCATACGAATTCTTTGAACCTTTCAAATAATTCACACTTGTATTCGACAAATACACACATTCGACTCTTTGAATGATCATCTCCTTTTCTTATACTAGTTTGTTCAATTTGCAAAATATATTTTCATGTAAATCAGTATACAAAATTTATTAAGTAATATTCGATTCTATCTGAAACATTATTATTATAAATAGAACAACAATTGTTCTTAATTATAATACCAAAGATTTCATTGTCCAACAATAAAATGGAAATAATATTTTAACAAGAATTGGAATCTGATAACAACTTATTGACTTAATAGATTTGCCGTAGGCATTGAAACTATAAGTTTCTATATGGCTAATATGACAACCTTTGCTTCATTTCCACACATAGGATTACTTATATTTGTTTAGCTTTCTACTTCTGCTTGGTCCTTCATAAATCTATATTTATGATAACCAAATCGGTATCCAATACCCAGTAGAACCTTGACTTAAAGAAAAATTTATTTTAAATCATGAACAAAAAGCGTATTTATGTAAAAACTTCACTAAAAGCTTCTTTGGTTAGCCTCTGCAAGATGATGCTTCTTGCGATTTCTTTCCGATGTCGAGGCTTATTGCGGTGGAAGCAAACTCCTTTGCTTATCCGTGTCGATTTTGTTCTTATTATCCTTTGTTTATGCCTTTCTATTTACCTTCTTTGAATCGTTCTTCTTTTGGAAGATCCTTTGGCCCCTACCGGTAAGACTTGATCTTTCTTGGTTGGAAAGTGACTCTCGACATTTTTCAACATGTTAAGCAAATCGTGAGAGGCGATATCTAGCTTGTTCATATGAAAAATTCACAACAATTGTGAAAGAATTCGGGGTGAGTGCGAAGATCAAATCTTGGCTCAACTCTCCATCCATGACAAAACTTCGTTGTCTAATTGATCAATCAAATTGATTATGTTAAGAACTTTTTATGCATCTTATAGTGTCATTGGCCATTCTAGATCGGAAGAGCTCCTTGATGTCGATATCTATCGGTCCTACTTTCCTCACCATCAACTACTTGATGTGCGGGAATATAGTAGGAGCATCCATAGTTTCATCTTGTGGCTTGAAGCTCGTTACTTTCGTGGATCTGAGCATGATGCGTTGAGCCAATTGTGCATCATCTTGCCACTTTCTAAAAGTAGCAATCTCTTCCTCGGAGGCATTATGCGCAACCATTCTTGAGGATAGGCGTATTAAGGACATAAGATAGCTTTTAAATTATGAGAACTATTCTCAAATTCCTTAACCAATCCGTTTAATTGATTACGGTTAATTTAGCATCTAATATGCTTCAGCGATGATAGTAATTTTAGACATTGTAAAATTACGTAAATGAATTTGTAATTAACAACATTTTAACATACATTCTTTTATTAATTACCAAAATAAATTAGGTCTTGTTTTAAATTGGTATCTCCCACTATTTTCTTCAAACTATATTACCCTCACTTATATAGTTAAATAAAATCTAATTAAAGATTTGCTAGTGAGAATAAGGATCCCATTTCAAATGTATATAGCCTTGTGGTGACACAACAAACTATATATAAATAAATAGGTAGACAACTTTTGTCGATTACATCAACTATCTGACTCCTTTTATTTTGCCTCTTAGATTATTTTGATCAGTGGTGGCACATCCAGAATCAAAATTATCCAGTTAAGTCCGACCTAGCACTCCATATATTCAAAAAGAAAAATATCATCCTTGTGGTGACCTGACAAAACAATATTGTTCAATTTTCTTTATAAGCATCAAATGTGATAAATTAACATCTTAAATACTTAATACTTGCCTTGTGGTGACACAACAAACTCATATTAAATATTTAATACTCTATTAATTTTATCATGCTAGAAAGCGACGTTCGATATTCCAAATATCTTTGAGCGCTTAGGACTTAATATAAAAATTGAGGGTTTGTTATTAATTTGTCTCATCTTGTTTAAGCGGCGCATGTATATATATATAAAAATACGCGTCGTATTAATGAACATGCGAAGCATGTTTGCATAATATATAATATATATAGTATAAGCATGCACATATAGAATCTATATTCTACGGATTGATTATGGACTTTTATTCTAGTTTGGTTCACTAGAGCCACCAAGTGAACCAAAATTCAACTCCCCAAGGGTGCGAAAAATAATATTTAAATATAACTATTACATTTAAACTTGGGGCTCCATTACAAAGCGGGTCTTGGCGCTCCTTGCTCCTTGATCTCCAATTTTTCAAAATTAATTCTAACTATTCCTATTACAAAACTATTTAAAATAAATAGAAACCTTGATCGTGATCGAGGGAAATACATAGGAGGAGATAGAATTTACATTAAGAAAAATTAGAGAAAGGCGAATCTGTGAGACCCCATTTAATAAAACCCATACATTCGTGCATCCAACTAAAATAAAATCCAATCGCATTGGTCGATAGTCCATAATCAATCCCATTTATTATCATACACATCACCATATGCATCGATAAATAACATTCATCTTATGAATAATAAACATTTAATATATATATTGATATCATTTAATGGGCAAATTTAGTTAGTATAAAATCTAATTTTGAATCAAAATAAACTCCTTTATTTTAATCAAAATTTAAATCAAAATAAAACTATTTTATTTTAATTTATCCATTTTGAATAAAATAAACTATTTTATTTTAATCAAAATCTTTAATCAAAATAAACTCCTTTATTTTAATTAATTATGGAATCGATTCCATGTAAAAAAAATCTTTAATTAAAATAAACTCTTTTATTTTAATTAATTATGAAATCGATTTCATGTAAAAAAAAATCTTTTATTAAAGGAAACACGGATTTTCTTTCTATTCACAAATAAACTCCTTTATTTTGAATAATATGAAATCTTATTTCATATCTAAATAAACTCCTTTATTTAAGAAAACATGGATTCTCTTTCTTATTCACAAATATTCATTTTGAATAAACTCTTTTATTTTGAATAATATGAAATCTTATTTCATATCTAAATAAACTCCTTTATTTAAGGAAAAATATGAAATCCAATTTCAACTCCAATTAGTTATCATGGAATCCAATTCCAACTCTAATTAGTTAGCATGAAATTTAATTTTAAAATTAAAATAAATCTTTTATTTTAATATTAAAATAAACCTTTTATTTTAAATTAAAATAAACCTTTTATTTTAATTATAAAATTATTAAATAAAATAAAACTTTATATTTTAATATTAAAATAAACTTTTATTTTAAAAATAAAATAAACTTTTATTTAATTATATAATAATATAAGAATATATATATATATATATATATATAATATATATATATATATATATATATATATATATATATATATATATATATATATATATATATATATATATATATATATATATTTATTTATATATTTTAATTTTTAAATATAATACCTTGAATAATATATATATATATATTATATATATATAATCATAATAATCATTATAATCATTAGATTATCATGTTCATCATTTTTGTTATATTTATTAAATATATTATTATATATAAAATATATTTTATATATTTATATATAAAAATAATTAACCGTATTTGGCATACCAATCATTAATCAATCATGCCCTTTGTTTTCCAGATTGCCTTGAATTGAATTATTTGCAATATAATGAATTATCGATATCATTGGCATGATTAGCATAATTTCAAATATTTCCGTGCAAATGGTTTAATGAATAAATTTTTTTAAAAAAAAAAAAAAAAAAAAAAAAAATTTTTTTTTTTTAATAAATTTTATCTGATAAAATTATGCCCAATTAAATTATTACAAAACACGTATCGATATATATCAAATTAAAATAATTAATAATTAGCATAAAGGTTTGGCTCGATGCCTTTATTAGGTTTGTAATATTCATGAAACTTGATCAAATTGCAAAAAAAGCGGAAGCGTGTAAAATCGAGTTTAAAAATTTTACAAACCATATACGGATCATCCTTTATGCATAATTATTAATTAAGCGAAAAGATAAAGAATAAAATCATACCCTTGAAGATCGAGCTTCCTCGAATCTGAGTTCACCTCGAAATCCTTTTAATTCGACTTGAATCCACGGGTTTGGTTCCTTCCTTTGATCGGCGTTAGCCACCCAATGTTTGGCCTCTGGGGTGATCCACGAGGAAAGAATAAAATTGAGAAGAAGATGGGTGTTTGGCTAAACCTAGTTTTCTATCTCTATAGAAAAGGCGTACTCTCAACAATTTGGAATTATTACGCGTGTTGTTGAAAAATCGACAACCCATACCCCACCCATAATAAGACTCCTCTTATTTATAGATGTGGGCAACCCACCTTAACAATTAAGGAATTGGGTTTTATTTAATTAATTAAATTCTTTTAATTAATTAAGCTCCCTAATCTTATTAGGGATAATTAATTAAACTCTTTTAATTAATTTTCCTCTCTAATCTTATTAGGAATAAATGAAATACTTATATTAAATTAATTCCTAAACTCTTTTAGAAATTAAAATAATAATAATTGTAATAATATTAATAAGACTCCTCTTATTAATTTATATTTAATATTTCTAAAATATTAAATAATAAATATTAAGCTATTTAATTTATTCTATCACCATAGATTAAATTAAATATACATAACTTATATTATTACGATTATGCCATTAACTTCTTAAATAATTATTCTTCCTTTTATGGTGTGACCCTTTAGGTTCTCCATATTAAGCGGTTGTGAATAAATCAATTAGAACAATTCTAATCTTATTTAAATAAATAAATTAAACAATTAATTTATTTAAATAAATAATATTTATTCTCTGATAGGGATAAGCCTCCTCCTAGCGATCAGCGACTTTCCGGATAATATAGATTTCAACATTAATCATTAAAGAACCTTTGAGTAAATAGTTCTTAAATACAATTCAATCCTTCCACCATCTGATGTCCCAATTAAATATAAGGCATGGAATTCTTGTCGAGTCTTATTTTATTTAATTATATGTATTTCGATCCTTAAATGCACAACTCCAATAATGCAAATTAGAAACTCCTTTCTAATTTCATTACGCTTATAACCCGAGGACTCTTTGGGTTGTCATTTATCGAATCACATAGGACATTTCTCTTCTTTTATTAGAAGTGGTAGATTCTTTATTGATCATACATTATCTCCATGTACAACTTATTATACCCAAGCATACCCTTTGATATACCTAAGGGTCTTAAGGAATAAGTCAAAGTATAACTCATCATACACAAGATCTTATGATGATCTCAAGTCGAGGATCACTTGTCTTACTATCACTCTGAAATTCTATTGACGAGTGAATAAAACTCCATTAGGTATTCCTTAGCGAGCCACGTTCGATGAACTTATTCTCTAATAAGCACCTACATACTTGCTTTAGTGTCTCCACACAAATGATCATGAGATCGATCATCCTCATCGATGAAAAGCAAGCGTATGTACCAATCTATCTATCAGGATTCACTAATCCCCGATTTAGTAATCCAATGATTGGGAACTATTTTAGTTTTAAGCTTTCTAAAATTTAGATCTCATTAGAATGATCATCATCATTATTATAAAAGCATTGCTTAAAACTATGGGTTTATCACATATTATAAAAGCGACATCATGTAGATAATTAAAAGCCTTTAATAAATTAATACTTTTTATTAATAAATGAATAAGATTATTACAAAGTATATGCTTTATCATCAAACATGATTGGCTTGTGTGGGGAATCAAAATAATTAATAATTCGCATAAAAAGTTTGGCTCAAGCGATACCCTTTATTTTTTTCATAAAATTTTATGAAAATCAAAAATAATTCTAAATCAAAATTGCAAAATAAATAATTCGAGTTTGGCTCAGATAAAACCGTCGATTTTAAAAAAATTAGCAATCAAAATGCCAAAATACCGAGCGTTTAGATCAAATCCTTTAAAATTTTTCATATTATTAATCATCCTTTATGCGATTATTAATTAAACGAAAGAAATTATGAAATCATACCCTTGTAGAAGCGAGCTTCCTCAATGCACGAGTTCACCTCCTACTTCTCCATGATCTCCTTGAATCTCGGGTAGATTCCTTCCTTTGATCAATGTAAGCCACCCAAGTGTGTGGCCTCTATAGGTGATCCACCAAAGAAGAATAATTATCAAGAAGAAGGGATATATGGCTCAAACCCTAGTTTTTCCTATCTGTATAGAAAAAGGGGGTGTACTATCTAAATCTAGGAATTACGTATATAGGATATCTAATATAAGACTCTCTTATAAAGATATCATGTAACCTATTTTAATTAAAATAAGGTATTATTTATTTAATTAAACTCTTTTAATTAAATGGGCTCCCTAATCTATTAGGGGTAATTAATTAAACTCCTTTAACTAATTTTTTTCCTAATCCAATTAGGAATAAATGAGATTACTAATATTAAATTAATTCCTAAACCTTTTAGAAATTAAAATAATAATAATTATAATAATATTAATAAGACTCCTCTTATTAATTTATATTTAATATTTCTAAAATATTAAATAATAAATATTAAGCTATTTAATTTATTCTATCTCCATAGATTAAATTAAATATACTCAACATATTATTACAATTATGCCATTAACTTCTTAAATAATTATTCTTCCTTTTATGGTGTGACCCTTTAGGTTCTCCATATTAAACTTGGTTGTGAATAAATCAATTAGAAACAATTCTAATCTCATTTAAATAAATAAATTAAACAAATAATTTATTTAAATAAATAATATTTATTCTACAATAGGGATAAGCCTCCCCTAGCGATCAAATCGACTTTCCGGATAATATAGATTTCAACATTAATCATAAAAAGAACCTTTGAGTAAATAGTTCTGCAGTACAATTCAATCCTTCCACCATCTGATGTCCCAATTAAATATAAGACATGGAATTCTTTGTCAAGTCTTATTTTATTTAATTATATGTATTTCGATTCCTAAATGAACAACTCCTAATGAATGCAAATTAGAAACTACTTTCTAATTTCATTCCACCTAACCAAGGATTCACAGGTTGTCATTTATCGAATCACATAGACATCTCTCCTTTTTTACTAGAAGTGGTAGATTCTTTATTGATCATTCATTATCTTCATATATAACTTATTACACCCAAGCATACCCTTTGATATACTCTAAGAGTCTTAAGGAATAAGTCAAAGTCATTATATATAAGATACTATGATAATCACTATAGGAATTCATTATAAAACTATAAGATACTATTCTCTAATAAGATGATCTCAAGTGATCAAGATCAATCATCCTCATCCAATGATCATTTGTCTTACTATCAATTTTAGTATAGGAATTCTATTGGCAAGTAAAACTACCATTAGGGTAAACAACTCAATAAAGTAAAAAATGCTCCATTCACATTACATTAAAAATCCAAAAAACCTCATACTATGCTTTGGCTCCACACAAATGACCAATCATCCATCTTCTTCCTCACCAATCTAAATCTCAATTTTAGCTTTAAGCTTTCTAAAATTTAGAAGAATTTAATCATTATTCAAGAAACAAATTATAGATTTGGATGTTCTAAATTAAAAATAATTCTGATTGATCACGGTCTTTACATCATTCAGTACAAATATGCCTACACATACAAAAAGGCTCTACAACCAATCATGTCTAAGGAGGATCTCAAGGTTTGGAAAAAATTTGTGATTCCAAAACCTCGATTTGGATGTTCTGACCAACAAAGACCCTAAAACACCCATCTCAAAGGAGATCTCCGGGTTTGGAAAAACATGATATCGGAAGAAGGTCCTCCAAATGGAGGAAACTATAGGAAACTATGTTCTCAAAGGGATTGGAACACATGGAAGTGTTTCATATGCTGACCTTTGCATATTCCCTAGTGTTCATTATCCAGCGAAATTCAAAACCCCTGATTTTGAAAAATACGACGGATTAGGGAATCCTTATACACATTTGAAAATGTTCATTGAAGAACATGGATCTTATGCGGAAAATGAGAAGCTCAGAATGCAGCTATTCTAGAAGAGTATGATTGGAGAGGCCCGTTCATGGTATATGTGAGATCCCAATTTTTATGAAATAAAAGTATTCAATTTTTCTATTTTGGTGAATAGTTAAATTGATAAAAGTTTAAAGTTATGGATAACATTTGCAAAATTTTTCAAAGTAAGTGATGATGAAGTTTTGTTTTATTAGTATTATTAATGTAATAAAACAGAAAAGCTTTTTATATAAAACAGAATACTTTTATAAAGTTATTCTATAAATAGAATATATTATATTCTATTATGTATAGTGTTTTCATAGTAAAATCTTTTTATATAAAACAAAATACTTTTATAAAGTTATTTATTTTATTAGACAATAATTAGAATATATTATATTTTATTATGCATAGTGTTTGTATAGTGCCTGCATAGTGTTTGCATAGTAAAATCTTTTTATATAAAACATAATACTTTTATAAAGTTATTCATTTTATTAGATTATAAATAGAATATATTATATTTTATTGTAAACCAATCTGGATAGTCCGTTTAAAAGTAAATCAATCTGGACCGTTCATGGATTGGTTACTATTCAGTCTATTCTCCTATAAATAGAAGCTCATTCCTTCATTATTTCTTACGAATTCACTGAAACTTTAGAGAGAGAAATTGTAGAGATAATTCTTCTTCTATAATCTTGAGCGTATTTCTTTAGCGTTTAAGAAAGCTTTGAGCGTAGTGCAAGTTTCTTCAAGTATATCCTCGCACTACTGTCGGAGTACTCTTCTTTATAAGGTAAGGGATATTATTTGTTGTACTCGTAAAGGGTATTATTTCTTTTGTATTCATGAAGAGAACTTCTGTTATTCCATTCTTTATTATTATATTAGAATAACATGTGTATGCGAAGTACCACATACATGGTGAAATTCTTCTATTATTCCATTCTTTATTATTATGTTGGAATAACATGTCTATACGAAGTACCGCATGTAACGAATGAATTTTTTGAGTTGTGATTCTGGGGACAAAATCCTTTTAAGGAGGGAAGGATGTAAAGATCGGGAAATTTGTAATTTAATTTAAATATTTATTGAATTAAATAAATATTTTAAATAATTTATTTATTGAGAAAAATAAATAATTGGTGAATTGATTTAGTAATCAAATTGATTATTGATAATTAAATTGAGTGTTGATAATTTTATCTGAAGGATTTAATTTAAGGAGATAATTAAATTAAATCAATTGCTTAATATTTAGGAAATTAATTGAATTAAATGAATTGTTTATTTAAAGGAAATAAATAAATTAAATAAAGTGATGTTTCTAATTAAATTAGATATATAATTATTTATTAATTTTAAGTATAATGATAATGGGATTTTTATTTTTATTATATAAGTTATTTAAATTAACTAAACCAAGTTATTTAAATTAATTAAGGTGTGACACAAAGTAACTATATAATATAAGTATTATGAAAATAAATTGAGAAATGAGAGTTTGTGTTCAGCCAAACATGGCCTTGTGGCCTTTGGCATTTTACAACTGATGTAACTCTTTGGTTTTAACCTGATGCGTTAAATAGTTTATTTGCGTCTTATTTTTTCCAAAGGCTGTGAGAGCATAGTTGAGACAAAAGAGAGAGAGCATAGGAATTGAAAGAGAAGAAAGTTTGCAGAGAACTAGAGAGATTGAGAGGAAACCTAAGTAATTTCAGTGTTAGCAAGGGATTAAGCATATTGAAGGTATTCTATCTAACCCTTGAATTATATATATATATATATATATATATATGAACTTATGAAAAAAAATTATGTTCATTAGATGTAATTTGTTATGTTTTGTTTCTTTCAAAATTGTTGTGTATATATACAAGAAGTTTGTATGCTAAATTCGTTGATGATAGGGAAGAAAATTTTGACAGTATATGTGTTTCATATGGTTCATGGAAAAGTATTAATTTTGATGGCCAATTCTTATGTTAAACTATAAGTTGACGCTTGTATATGTTAGTTCATTGAAATACGAACATAACACAATTGAATGGAATGATTTGGCCAAATAACTTGAATTCAAGCGATGATGATTTTTGGGACAAACTACCAAAATGGAGTTTTATGTGAAAAACATGAAAATTGAGAAATTAAAATAGTTTTAGTTGTTGTTAAATTGTGTTAAGTGGTGGAATATGTTAGAAATCATGTGATGGTAGTTGTATAATTATTTTACATGTTGTTATCACCATTTGATGGGTGAAATTTGTGTTTGTTGGGCTAAAACTATTATTATTCATAGCCGTCTCTCGTCTGTCTGTTCAAACACCTATAAGAAATTCAAGTCCTTAAAAAAAAAAAAAACTTTGCAATTGCACTTGGTCCCAAGCTTAAGTGTGGCGCAATTGCTACCACACCTGAATCGAGACAAAGTTGTTGGCCTTATTTGCGCAGATCATGAGTAATGGACTTTTATTAGTTTAGCATGCATGTTAATGATGTTAAGGCATAATATAAACTATAATAATAACAGATTGGAATGCGTTGTTATGCAAAGTGTAAAGCTTTTAAATAATTATTTAAATAAGTTATGTAATGAACCAAATGGAATGTTTTCAAAAGTTAAATGTAAATGATAAGGTTTATAATGTGATTTCAGAATCGTTAAGGTGTTAACCAACGTGGTTAGGTGCTAAGTTAGGGTTGTGACCTAAATGATGGTTTAAACCCTATAGTTAATGTTTATACAATTAATTGTTGTTGTGATTTCAATGATACGTGTAGGGTAATTGGAGATTAATTTACATTTGTGTAGCTTACAATCAAGGCAAGTTCTCTAATTCTACTATTATATTAAGCAAGTTTCTAAACATTATCTCTTTACAATTGAACAAGCTTTTGAACTTCATTCTTTTCATATCGGATGAAAGTTTCCAATCCTATATTATTGTTGTTCAACTAATTGAGCAAGCCTAATCTATCTTGAATATGTTTGTATAAGCTTTTATGACCTAATTTGTTATATCGAGCGAGTTTACTTTCCTAATTATTATTCAAAGCACATATTGCTCTAATACTTCGACTCAAATGAAGTTGTTCTATCTCTTAGATTATAGCATGTTGCATGTATATCATGTTTATTCGATTATGATATCTTTGTTGATATCCGATCTTTGACTTTGATAACCTTGTTCAAAGCTTTATCGTTGTATTAAACCTTCAAGTAGTAAGAAAACCTTTAGTGATTGAATTAATCTATATTCGAATAGTGTTCTAAAATTCTAGAAACACCGATATGCTAGTTCCAAACTAAACTTTCTTTAGTGCGAAAATTCTAAATTCAAATCGAGACGAACAACCCCAACATAGGGGATTTTGTACGTGTAACGCTTTAGATGTTTGTGTACAATACATGGTACAAAGGGTGATCCCCTAAGTAGGCTATTATTAGGGTCCATGCATACCTAACAACCGTTAAGTTAAGTTAAGGTAATAATACCTAAATACTGGAGACATAGTTCGTGGCTTTAAGACCCTCGAGATAATTAAAGTTCGAACTTGTTTTCTATTTTGATTTGTAGAACAAGTTCATTATTGTTCAGCTTTCGTTGTTCACTCTTATGTTATTATCATTGCTACATTCTATATTAGTGAGCATATGTTTGCTCACTCTTGCATTTAACGCTGCAGCTAAAGTTGAGAAAGTTGATGAGCCGTCTACTAGCAAAGGAAAGGGTAAGGTGTCCAAATATTGAGGACTTGAGAGTGTTTTATTTTAATGAATTATGTTAAGGACTTGTTTTAATTTATGATGTATTCCGTAAACTTATGTAATGATTTTAAGGTTAGATTACCTGGGATTTATTTTGAGATTTTGATGTAACCCTTTAATGGGAGAGATTATTGTTTAAGTTATGTAAATTATGTCTTTATCCTTCATTGATGGGTAGTTAGATGTAATAGTTTTGATAAGTGAGCACCGAATCCTGTGGGAATGAACTACCTGGATTTGGGGGTGTCACATGTTGGTATCAAAGCTTTAGGTTATGAACCTAAGGTGGGGAACCTTAGGAAGTAACCTTTAAGGAAGTAGAAAACATAGAGGTGTTCAACTCTTATCGGGTTTTAAGGAATGGATTAAGGTATCCATTGAAACAAAATAATAAAAGACAGTATGTGCTATGTGTTAATAACTTATGTGCTCACGAGTATCGAAAAATGTTAAATAAAACTTAAAACATTTTGTTGTCAGGATGTCTGCCGAAGGAGGATCCAGTCTAGCTAGAGAGGTATTACCTCAGATACCTAGAGAGGATGAACCCCGGATATTCATGTTGTCTGAGAAAAGTTGATCCAGGAGGATGTGCTTATGACCCGGTTACGAGGAGAATAGTTCTGAGGAGGAGGATGAGGAAGAGGATCCTGAGGAGTCTCCACCAAACTCTGAGATGTACGATGCTTGGTATGACTGTAATGTAGAGTTACAGGTCGAGGTTGAGGAGCTGAAGGAGTTGGTTGAGATGCATCATACTGCTATAGAGGAGAAGGATGCGGAGATTCAGGAACTCGACTCAAAACTCTGAAACACGCAGTGGGATTTAGTTCATACAAAGGGTCAGCATGAAGACCTGTTGGCAGTACACGAGAAGATGAAGACTGACATGGAGAAACTGAAAGATGATTTCAAGGAGGAGTCAGATAAGTGTGCAAGACCAGAGGATGCTTGGATGAAGGCGACTCAACGTGCAGATCGTGCTGAGGCTAAGGTCCAAGTGAAGAAAGCCAAGATGAAGGAGATGGATTATGCTTTTAATTCAGCGATTGATAGAGCCTAGGATCGAGTTTATTATTACTCACCTCAGCTTGAGAATTCACCGTGGTTCGTGATGGATCGTAAAACGACGTATCGTATCATGGAGGAAGAGCGTCGAGAAGCCTTACGACGTCTTAATATGCCTAGATAGAATAGGAGTGATAATAATGTATGGTTAATAATGTGAATAAATAAATTGTGAATCCCTTATTTTGAGATAAATAGAGGAATAGTATGAGTATGTAATCCTAAAACTTGTCTAGTTCGGGAAAGTGAATGTTGATAGTGGTTATGCTATCTTTAGTATGTTTTAAAACATTATGAATGAATAAAATATTAGAGTTTAATTGAAATGTTATGTGTTGTGGCTTTAATCTTAGAATGTTTAAGTAAAACTTTAAATACCCAAGAAGTTGAGTAATGAACTAATAAGCATATATTTTAATAGAAGATGCCTCCTAGAAGAAGACAACCACGTCAGCAAGCACCTCCTGAGGGGTCTACTAATAATAATAACGAGACCAACGCTAATCCGGTTCAGTAGTTGGTAGCTCTGTTAACGGGTGCACTTGCGAATAAACCGCAAGCTCAAGTCACGACTTTCAATGAATTCAAATCGGTTGGACCGCCAGAATTTCAAGGGTCTATGAATCCAGTGGAAGCCCAAACCTGGATCATGGAAATGGAGAAGGTGTTCGATATTACTAGAGTTAACGAAGATCAGAAGATTGCGTTCGCAACATTTATGCTGAAGTTTGAAGCTAGCTACTGGTGGCAAGCAAACAAGGTTCGTGGAGGACAAGGAGTAATAGCGTGGGATAGATTTAAGGAGATGTTCTTTGAAATGTACTTTCCAACGAGTTCTCGGAATTAGTTGGAAGTGCAATTTCTTGAGCTAAAACAAGGAACGATGACGGTGCCGGAATATGCTGTGAAATTTAATGAGTTGGCAAGGTTTGCCACTTATCAAGTCAATAATGACGAGCGTAAAGCAAGAAGGTTTAAACAAGGATTGAAGCCCTGGCTTTACAGCAAGGTTTTAATGTTCCAAATGAACACATTTACAATCAGACTTCGAGAAGGAAATTATCGTGGAAGGTGGAAGCGATGCCTTGAGCAAGTACAACTAAGAGCAGAAGAAGAAGAAGAATGAAAATGAGAATAAGGCTGGTGCTAGTAATGTTGGAAGTAATAATCAGAAGAGGAAATGGAGCGAGAATTCAACTGCGGGAGGACAACAAGGGAATCAATAGAAGAAAAAGTTTAAGGCTTGCGCAACTTGTGGGAAGAACCATACTGGAGTATGTCTGAAGGGAAAGAGGGCGTGTTTCAATTGTGGTCAAGAGGGACATATTGCACCGAACTATTTTAGTCCGAAGAAAGAAGCATGCTTTACCTGTGGTTTGAAGGATCTCATGGCTCGTGATTGTCCTAAGAAGCCAGCGGGAAGTGCAAGTGGCGGAAAAGGAAACAACAACAGTGGTGGTGCATTGACTATCATTTGGACCAATTTCAATCAATGAGACCTACCTCGAGGACTTTCAATATGATTGCTGCAGATCTTGTATGATCTAAGGATGTGGTGTCGTATCATTCCGATTAATGGTATTAATGCTTATGTACTATTTGATTCGGTGCTACTTGTTCATTTATATCCAATTGAATTTGCTCGAACTTAGATTTACCTCGGGAAGAATTAGAATTTCCCTTAAGTATAGAGATTGTGAATAAAGAAGTGATTCCGGTTAGATATATATAGGAATTGTAGAGTGGATATAAAAGGTCACAAAATGATGGTAGATTTGATACCAATTAGACTTGGTGAATTTGATGTTATTTTGGGAATGGATTGGTTATTCAATTACGGAGAAATAATTGATTGCCAAAGAAAGTGTGTTAACTTTATGACTCCATCAAAGGTTGTGTTCTTTGGCAACAAGTCACCTCGACAAGCAAGTTGTCTGACGGTGATGCAAGCCAAGAAGTTGTTGAAACAAGGATGTGTAGGATACCTAGCCTACATCGTCGATACAAAGAAGAAGAGTGCGAAGTTGGAAGAAATACCGATCAGAAGAGATTTTGCAGACGTATTTCCAGATGATTTGTCGGGTCTTCCGCCGGATCGACAAATCGAGTTCGTGATTGACTTACTACCAAAAACTGCCCCGGTATCTAAAGCACCATATAAAATGGCCCCGGTAGAGATGAAAGAGTTGATGGTGCAATTACAAGAATTGCTCGATAAGAAGTATATTCAGCCGAGTGTTTCGCCATGGGGAGCACTGGTGTTGTTTGTTAAGAAGAAAGACAGATCGATGCATTCATGTATTTATTGAGAGAAGTTGAATAAGGTCACGATTAAAAATAAGTATCCATTGCCTAGGATCGATGACTTGTTCGATCAGTTGAAGGGAGCGAGATATTTCTCTAAAATAGACTTGAGAAGTGGTTATCATCAACAAAGGTGAGGTTGGAGGATGTACCAAAACAACATTCGATTTTTCGGTATGGTCATTACGAAGTTTACTGTTATATCTTTTGGTTTATCTAATGCACTACTGCAACATTCATGGATTTGATGAACAGGTGTTTAAACCATTCTTAGACAAATTTGTGGTGGTGTTTATTGATGATATATTGGTGTATTCCAAGACCAAGTAGGAACATGTGGAACACTTGAGATTGACGTTGGAGACGTTGAGAAAAGAGAAGTTACGCTAAGTTCGCGCTAAGTTCTCAAAATGTGAATTTTGGTTGGGTTGAAGATATATGGATTTCTCAGACACGCGTTATTGATAAGGATGGAATTTTGGTAGATCCATCAAAGGTTGAAGCGCAATAAAGCTGGGATCGGGCAAGACAAGTCGGTAAGAAGTTTCTTAGGATTGGCGGATTACTCATCGGCATTTTATTCAAGACTTTTGTATAGATCCATCATCATCGTGTTCAAGATCGCATTTTCAGAACGAATTTAACTAGAAAAGCGGTTAAGTTTGTTTGGACAGAGAAGTGTGAGGAAAGTTTTCAGGAGTTAAAGAAGAGGTTAAGTTCAGCACCTGTGTTGTCATTGCCTAATGATACAAGAAATTTTGTGGTATATAGTGATGCATCGCATAAAGGACTAGGCTGTGTGCTTATGCAAAATGGCAGAGTCATTGCGTATGCATCACGTTAGTTTTGATTATGAGAAAGGGTATCCACTCATGACTTAGAGTTAGGCGGTGGGTGGTATTTGCCACGAAAATTTGGACATTATCTTTATGGAGAGAGGTGTGAGATATATACCGACCATAAAAGTCTGAAGTATATCTTTACACAAAAAGATTTGAACATGCGACAAAGAAGATGGTTGGAGCTGATCAAAGATTATGATTGCGAGATTTTCTATCATCCCGGAAAGGCGAATGTTGTTGCTAATGCCTTAAGCAGGAAGGGATGGGAGAAGTTAATGATGTTAACTGATCAAGAAAAGTTAGTGTTGGAAATGGCTAAGATGGAGTTAGAAATTAAATACCCGACAGAATCCGATGAAAAGCTGTTCCAGTTGGGAAATGGTTTAACGTTAGTAGAGGTGGTGAAGAATGTACAACTTCGGGATGAGGATTGTGAAAAGATAAAACAAAAGATATCTAAAGGTGAGGAAAACAAATTCAAAATCGATTCGGAAGGGTTACTTCGATTCGAAGGAAGGATTTGGGTTCCGCCAGTGCTAGAAGTTAAAGAGGAAATTCTGAGTGAAGCTCATAACTCACGATATTCTATTCACCCTGGGAGTACAAAGATGTACCAGGATCTTAAGCATCATTTTTGGTGGCTGAATGTGAAGAGGGATGTGGCTGAGTGTGTGGCAAAATGCTTAACGTGTCAGAAAGTCAAAGCTGAACATCAAAGGCCAAGCAGATTGTTACAATCGTTGGAGATACCAGAATGGAAGTGGGAGTATATCACAATGGATTTTGTGGTAGGTCTTCCAACGACTCAGCAAGGTTATGATGCCATTTGGGTGATTGTCGATCGATTGACGAAGTCGGCACACTTTTTGCCAATCAAGATTCGATTTACACTAGATCGGTTAACAAAGATATACGTGAAAGATATTGTGTTAAGACATGGTGTACTTGTGTCCATTGTATCGAACAAAGATCCACGTTTCACATCTAATTTCTAGAAATGACTACAAGAGTGTTTGGGAACACATCTGAGAATGAGCACGGCGTACCATCCTCAGACCGACGGACAAAGTGAAAGAACCATCCAAACACTAGAAGATATGCTCAGAGCGTGTATTATGGATTTCAAAGGAAATTGGGATGATCATCTACCATTGGTGGAATTTGCTTATAATAATAGTTATCAGTATTGGCATGCCACCTAACAAGACGTTTCCGGTGGCCACCTTCACGGGTTATATCCAAACACTAGAAGATATACATGAAAATGCAAGACTTCGCTTATAATAATAGTTATGTTGGGATGATCGGTAGAGGTAGGCGGGGCGCCACTATTGGTTCCGTAATCGGTACAATGATCGTTGAGATCATCAAAGTGATTCGAGCAAGATTAATAAATGCAGGATGATGTATGGAAGAAATATGACAATCAACATCGACAGAATCGAGAATTCGATGTTGGTAGTTATGTTTTCTTGAAAGTGTCTCCCCGGAAGGGAAAAATTCGATTTGGAAAGAAAGGGAAATTGAGCCCTAGGTTTATAGGACCTTTTCAAGTGCTCCGACGAGTCGGTGAAGTGGCGTACGAGGTAGCTTTACCTCCGGAGTTAGAGCATATTCATAATGTTTTCCATGTATATCAGATTGAGGCCATATAAGCCTGATTATAAGCATGTTATAGAATATGAGCCCTTACAATTTGAGAAAGATTTGTCTTATGAAGAAGTCCCTGTTCAAATTGTTGACAGAAAAGAGCAAGTACTGAGGAATAAGGTGATACCATCTGTTAAGGTAATCTGGAGGAACCACAATCTTTGAAGAAGCTACGGGAGCTTCGAAGCGTTATGATGAAGAATTATCCTCGATTGTTTGCTTGATTTTGTATAGCGATTACGGGGACGAGAATCTTGTTAAGGAGGAAAGAATGTAACGAATGAATTTTTTGAGTTGTGATTACGGGGACAAAATCCTTTTAAGAAGGGAAGGATGTAACGATTGGGAAATTTGTAATTTAATATTTATTGAATTAAATAAATATTTTAAATAATTTATTTATTGAGAAAATAAATAATTGGTGATTAATTTAATAATCAAATTGATTATTGATAATTCAATTGAGTGTTGATAATTTTATCTCGAAGGATTTAATTTAAGGAGATAATTAAATTAAATCATTTGCTTAATATTTAGGAAATTAATTGAATTAAATGAATTGTTTATTTAAAGGAAATAAATAAATTAAATAAAGTGATGTTTCTAATTAAATTAGATATATAATTATTTATTAATTTTAAGTATAATGATAATGAGATTTTTATTATTATTATATAAGTTATTTAAATTAACTAAACCAAGTTATTTAATTTAATTAAGGTGTGACACAAAGTAACTATATAATATAAGTATTATGAAAATAAATTGAGAAATGAGAGTTTGTGTTCGACCAAACATGGCCTTGTGGCCTTTGGCATTTTACAACCTGATGTAACTCTTTGGTTTTAACTTTGATGAGTTAAATAGTTTATTTAACGTCTTATTTTTCCAAAGCTGTGAGGCATAGTTGAGAGACAAAGAGAGAGCGTAGTAGGAATTGAAAGAGAAGAAAGTTTAGAGAGAACTAGAGAGATTGAGAGGAAACCTAAGTAATTTCGGTGTTAGCGAGGATTAAGCATATTGAAGGTATTCTATCTAACCTTGTATTTTATATATATATATATATATATATACATATATGAACTTATGAAAAAAAAAATTATGTTATGTTAGATGTAATTTGTTATGTTTTGTTTCTTTCAAAATTGTTGTGTATATATACAAGAAGTTTGTATGCTAAATTAGATTGTGATGGGAAGAAAATTTTGACAAGATATATGTGTTTCATATGGTTCATGGAAAAGCATTAATTTTGATGGCCAATTCTTATGTTAAACTATAAGTTGGCGTTTGTATATGTTAGTTCGTTTGAAATACAGACATAACACAATTGAATGGAATGATTTGGCCAAATAACTTGAATTCAAGGTGATGATTTTTGGGACAAACTACCAAAAATGGAGTTTTATGTGAAAAACATGAAAATTGAGAAATTAAAATAGTTTTAGTTGTTGTTAAATTGTGTTAAGTGGTGGAATATGTTAGCAATCATGTGATGGTAGTTGTATAATTATTTTACATGTTGTTATCACCATTTGATGGGTGAAATTTGTGTTTGTTGGGCTAAAAACGGCTATTATTCATAGCTGTCTCTGCGTCTGTCTGAACAAACAAGCAATGTTTCTCGGTCTAAGGCAAAAAAAAAGCGGTAGCAATTGCACTGCAGTCCCAAGCTTAAGTGTGGCGCATAATTTACCCACACACCACAATCGAGACAGTGTTGTTGATCGCTTATTTGCAGATCATGAGTAATGGACTTTTATTAGTTTAGCATGCATGTTAATGATGTTAAGGCATAATATAAACTATAATAATAACAGATTGGAATGCGTTGTTATGCAAAGTGTAAAGCTTTTAAATAATTGTTTAAATAAGTTATGTAATGAACCAAATGGAATGTTTTCAAAAGTTAAATGTAAATGATAAGGTTTATAGTGTGATTTCAGAATCGTTAAGGTGTTAACTAACGTGGTTAGGTGCTAAGTTAGGGTTGTGACCTAAATGATGGTTTAAACCCTATAGTTAATGTTCATACAATTAATTGTTGTTGTGATTTCAATGATATATGTAGGGTAATTGGAGATTAATTTATATTTATGTAGCTTACAATCAAGGCAAGCTCTCTAATTCTACTTTTACATTGAGCAAGTTTCTAAATATTATCTCTATACAATTGAGCAAGCTTTTGAACTTCATTCTTTTCATATCGGATGAAAGTTTCCAATCCTATATTATTGTTGTTCAACTAATTGAGCAAGCCTAATCTATCTTGAATATGTTTGTATAAGCTTTTATGACCTAATTACGTTATATCGAAATGAGTTTACTTTCCTAATTATTATTCAAAGCACATATTGCTCTAATACTTGACTCAAATGAAGTTGTTCTATCTCTTAGATTATAGCATGTTGCATGTATATCATGTTTATTCGATTATGTATCTTGTTGATATCCCATCTTTGACTTTGATAACCTTGTTCAAAGCTTTATCGTTGTATTAAACCTTCAAGTAGTAAGAAAACCTTTAGTGATTGAATTAATCTATATTCGAATAGTGTTCTAAAATTCTAGAAACACTGATATGCTAGTTCCAAACTAAACTTTCTTTAGTGCGAAAATTCTAAATTCAAACTGAGACGAACAACCCCAACATAGGGGATTTTGTACATGTAACGTTTAGATGTTTGTGTACAATACATGGTACAAAGGTCTGATCCCCCTAAGTAGGCTATTAAGGGTGCATGCGGTCTAAACAACTCATTAAGGTTAAGGTAATAATACCTAAATACTGGAGACATAGTTCGTGGCTTTAAGACCCTCAGATAATTAAAGTTCGAACTTGTTTTCTATTTTGATTTGTAGAACAAGTTCATTATTGTTCAGCTTTCGTTGTTCACTCTTATGTTATTATCATTGCTACGTTTATATTAGTGAGCATTTGTTTGCTCACTCTTGCATTTAACGCTGCAGCTAAAGTTGAGAAAGTTGATGAGTACATCTACTTAGCAAAGGAAAGGGTAAGGTGTCCAAATATTGAGGACTTGAGAGAGTTTTATTTTAATGAATCATGTTAAGGACTTGTTTTAATTTATGATGTATTCCACAAACTTATGTAATGATTTTAAGGTTAGATTACCTGGGATTTATTTTGAGATTTTGATGTAACCCTTTAATGGGAGAGATTATTGTTTAAGTTATGTAAATTATGTCTTTATCCTTCATTGATGGGTAGTTAGATGTAATAGTTTTGATAAGTGAGCACCGAATCCCGTGGGAATGAAGTACCTGGATTTGGGGGTGTCACACCGCATATATGGTGAAACTCTTCTATTATTCAATTCTTTATTATTATGTTGGAATAACCTGTATATGCGAAGTACCACATACATGGTGAAATTCTTCTATTATTCCATTCTTTATTATTACATTGGAACATCCCAGTCGGTCTTGCGAATTTTGCGACGACAGGTTCCGTTCTTTATTATTCAATCGATAATATCATGTATACGTGCGTTTACGCCGGACACAGTTCCATTATTTATTATTCTATCGTAATATCCTCGTACGTGCGTTCTGGCGGACTGGTTCCATTATTTATTATTACATTAGGAATAACTTATACTCTGCGATCTATCGTGCGCATGGTGAATCATACATTATTCCATTCTTTATTATTCTTTTGGAATAACTTTTCACATGGATTACCACATGCATGGTGAATGATCCTTTATATTCATTCTTTATTAAATTGTGGAAATGATCAGTTACGTTGATTATGATGAGAGTCATAATAAAAGCATTGGACCGATGAAAATCATGGGTATATAAAGTATTAGTAAGTGTTGTGATGAGTTATGTTGGTTATTATGTGAAAACATGAAAGTTTCTTAGAAATCACAAAGGGTTGAAAAATCATATTTTGGTGAAAATGGAATATGAAATTCAATTTATCATATCTCCTATTATATTTTGAATTTTTAAGTGTGGTTAAGTTCTAGAGTTAGATCTATGAGTTTCCTAACTTATCCAAGTGGAATCACTTGGAAAAGGTGTTGTAGATATTTGTGTGGGTGATTTTAGCAAAGCAAAAAAAGTAAAAATTGGAAAACAAACTTCTTGCGAGAAATTTTAAAAGGGCATTTTCGGCCACTTAAATTA
The DNA here is from genome assembly GCA_020205615.1 of Panax quinquefolius. NCBI lineage: Eukaryota > Viridiplantae > Streptophyta > Magnoliopsida > Apiales > Araliaceae > Panax > Panax quinquefolius. The sequence continues at coordinate 49,736,252 of CM035152.1, read as the reverse complement.
TGAGAAAAATTCCTACTTTTTGGGATATGAAAGTATGTGGTATAAAGTACCTCCTGTCCAAAAATGAGCTCATTCCGACTTAAAATGAACAAGTTATGATCATTTCAATATTTAGGTTTTTCCGATGAAAAACACAATAATCGAGTTCTATAACTCAGATGACCATGAAATTTAAACTGGAAGATCACGTTAACATGTGTAAGATCCTGCCAAGATTTGGGAATTTTGGAGTTAAACTTGAGGTAGCTAATTTCTTAAGGAATTAATTAGAAATTGATTTTTGAAAAATAGAAATGAATTTTAAAAATTAAGAGTAAAATATATATGTTCATTATGGGACTATATTCTACTAAATCCCAAAAAAGAAATATTTTGGGACTGATTTGGTATTTTCATGAAAATGGTTTAATTACGAACATATGAGTTAAATATATTATCTTGAAGTAACAAAGTTGGAAAATAGGATTTTATGGCTTGGAAATCTTATATAAGGTATATCTCTGATTTTTGATGAGGATTTAATCATTGGTGATGAAATCTTATGAGTATGGCATTTTGAATAATTAAATGCATTATTTGGTAAAGTGTAAACAATTGAAATAAATTATTTATAAGTTTAAGAAGTGATTAAAATAAGTTTATGATATTAATAATATTAGATTATGAGTGGTGGATAATATTTGGATAAATTTAAAGTCTTTAATATTTATCTTTGTTTTCGTTTGATTAATACTTATATCATTGTCATCATCCTCATGTATATATTATGTTGAAAGTCATCTGTGGCCTGTAGTGCATAGATGGGCTTGTCATGATTATGACCAGGGATTATTCGGTATAATTATGACAGTAATGTTTCAAATGATGTGAAAAAAGTCCTCATTGGCCGTAGTGCATTGATGGATAGTTTTTGGTATGATTATGGCTATGGATTCTCTTGACCAAGGGTGCAAGATGAATTATTTTATGGCATGATCGGGACCATTGATGAAAACACGATTATCTTTGGCACCGTAGTGCATGGATAATTCGTGGTCGTGATACTAAAAAGAATGTCCTTAGCCTTTATAGTTCGAGGAATGAATTGATGATGTGGATTAATTATTGAACTGAGTCTTAGCAATGAAATATTAATTCATGGATGTGATAATAATGAATATCCTTGGCCGTAGTGCATGGAAAATTCATGGATGTGATATCAATGAATATCCGTGGATGTAGTCATAGGTGATTCGATGATGTGGATTATTTATTAAGCTGAGTCTCAGCGATAAAATATTGATAATAAACTTTTAAATTCGTAGAAGATAGTAGATATCATGCTTTACTTGACTCTTCTAAAATATAGTTGTATATCTTTGGCCTGTAGTGCAAAGATGAATTGTTAATGAATATCTTTGGTAGTAGTAGTGCAAAGATGAATTTATTAGTATGATTATGGCGAGGATTGTGATTTGGTATAACCAAGATTTTTGATGTTTCGGTGAAGATAGGTGATGAAAATTATCTTCGCCTCACAGTGCGAAAAAGAATTCATAATCACAATTATGATTATAAGTTATTCATATGATTGTGGGCGAGAATTGTTGATTGATATTACAAGGATAAAAATTATTGGTGGACTTTTAACATGGAGAAGATAATAGACACGATGGTCTATTTGACTCTTTAATGGATTGCTTTCGTTCACACTGCGCAACTATGGTTGAAAAGTTTTATCATCCACCATATGTTCTAAATCTCTAATTTATTATTGACAAAAGCTATTGATAATTTAATTATCTTTAATTATGATATTCTTTACTGAGCTAGTTGTGCTCACCCTTTTGCTTCACAATTCCTTTCAGGTAATAAGAGTGTAGCTGGGTTGAGTAGGAATAACAGGGGAATAGAACGGTGGTCTATAGCTGTTGAGGTTCTCCCTATATAGTATGGAAATAATTTTATTGAGAACTTTAGATAAGTGTGTTGTATTGTATACGTCATTTGATATTTAATTTTGGTGAACCAAATAGGGTAAGGCGAACCCAACTTTGGAAGGGTGTTTTGTCACTATCATACAAGATGTCTAATGACATACAACCTCGTGTTATCATAAGACAGGGTTATGCACATCCACTTGCTGAGTGTATCTACGAGCACTACCTATATGATCTTGGCGTTTATTTGAAATATAATTTTCACTTGGAGACAGTGGAGATAGTTTTATGTCAAGAGAAGACTCACTATTGGAAGGACATGATAATAATCTTCTCGTTTTTCTTTGGGGTCTATTGGGTCAACCAAGGATAATTCTCTGGACATATGATATCTGTCATAACTTAGATTCATGGCCTTCTATATACGAAGGTTTCCTTGAGCACTTTCCAAAGATTTTAATTTCTAAAACAGTTTTTGACTGTACCTTTATGTAAGGTACAATTGTGACATGAGTCAGAGTTAGTATATGTATTTGTATTTAAACTCACAATTATATGTGTAAATCGTATTTTATCTGACGGGTTGTATAAATGAAGTTATAAATGATTTTTATAGTGTATTTTCTGGCGACTCAAGATGGGTGATGTATACCTGTTTTGGCGGCGTCACATTTGGTATCAGAGCTTAGGGATATGGTCGCTAGCGGAGATATGAGTCTAGAACTAGGAGGGGAGAGACGAGTAATATACTTCGCTAGTATGTGACTTACCTAAGCTGAAATTGTTTACTTGATAAGTTGACAAATTATGATATGTCAATTAACCTTGTTTTGAAGTATATTCTAGAATGATATCTGAAACACAGGAAATGAGCAATGGGAAAATCATGATACAGAAGAAATAACCGGGAAGGTACAATCCGAAAAGAAAGCAAGGTATTCTCATCTCTTGAAATACCGTAATGCGTCGTAAATTTAGGGGGAGTTTCATAAGGAGGGAGATTGTGAGACCCAAAATTTTATGAAATAAAAGTATTCAATTTTTCTATTTTGGTGAATAGTTATATTGATAAAAGTTTAAAGTTATGGGTAACATTTGAAATTTTTCAAAGTAATTGATGATAAGGTTTTGTTTAATTAGTATTATTAATGTAATAAAAGCAAAAACTTTTTTATATAAAATGAATACTTTTATAAAGTTATTACATAAATAGAATATATTATATTCTTTTATGCATAGTGTTTTGCATAGTAAAATATTTTTATATAAAATGAATACTTTTATAAAGTTATTTGTTTTATTAAACAATAATTAGAATATATTATATTTTATTGTAAACCAATCTGACCGATCTGCTTAAAAGTAAATCAATCTAAACCGTTCATGGATTGGTTACTATTAGATCCATTCTCCTATAAATAGAAGCTCATTCCTTCATTATTTCTTACGAATTCACTAAAACTCTAGAGAGAGAAACTAGAGAATTCTTCTTCTATAATCTTGGCGTATTTCTTTAACGTTTAAGAAAGCTTTGAGTGTAAGTCTGAAGATTCTTCAAGTATATCCTCGCCTTCTGGTGAATATACTCTTCTTCTTTATAAGGTAAGGGATATTATTTGTTGTACTTGTAAGGGGTATTATTTCTTTTTGTATTCATGAAGAGAACTTACATTATTCCATTCTTTATTATTATGTTGGAATAACTTTTGTATGTCAATCTGATCTGCATACGTGGTGAAATTCTTCTATTATTCCATTCTTTATTATTGTGTTGGAATAACTTTTGTATATCTGATCGCATATATGGTGAAATTCTTCTATTATTCCATTCTTTATTATTACATTGGAACATCCCGCTTGATGCAATTTTGCTGACACAGTTCCGTTCTTTATTATTCTATCGAAATATCACATGCGTGCGCGTTCTGTGGGACTGGTTTCCATTATTTATTATTACTGTTGAAATATCACATGCGTGCGTTTACAGGACCTCGTTCCATTATTTATTATTTTGTTGGGAATAACACATGCATGCAATCTATCGCATGCGCATGGTGAATCATACATTATTCCATTCTTTATTATTACATTTGGAATAACTTTTGTCTATGTGGCTTACCACATGCATGGTGAATGATCCTTTATATTCATTCCTTATTAAATTGTGGAAATGATCTGGTTACGTTGATTATGATTAGAGTCATAATAAAAGCATTGGACTGATGAAAATCATGGGTATATAAAGTATTAGTAAGTGTTGTGATGAGTTATGTTGGTTATTATGTGAAAACATGAAAGTTTCTTAGAAATCACAAAGGGTTGAAAAATCATATTTTGGTGAAAATGGAATATGAAATTCAATTTATCACATCTCCTATTATATTTTGAATTTTTAAGTGTGGTTAAGGTCTAGAGTTAGATCTATGAGTTTCCTAACTTATCCAAGTGGAATCACTGGAAAAGGTACTGTAAATTTTCATGTGGGTGATTTTAGCAAAGCACGAAAAAAGTGAAAAATGGGAAAATAACTCTTGCTAGAAATTTTAAAAGGGCATTTTCGGCCACTTAAATTGAGAGAAAAATTCCTGCCTTTTGGGACATGAAAGTATATGGAATAAAGTACCTCCTCTCCAAAAAATGAGCTCATTCCGACTTAAAATGAGCAAGTTATGACCATTTCAATATTTAGGTTTTTTCGACGAAAAACGTTATAATCGGAGTTCTATAACTCCGATGACCATGAAATTTAAACTGGAAGATCACGTTAGCATGTGTAAGATCCTGCCAAGATTTGGGAATTTCTGGAGTTAAACTTGAGGTAGCTAATTTCTTAAGGAATTAATTAGAAATTGATTTTTGAAAAATAGTAAATGAAGTTTAAAATTTCGAGAAAAAATATATGTTCATTATATATGGGACTATATTACGCTAAATTCCGAAAAAGAAATATTTTTGGGATTGATTTGGTATTTTTCATGAAAATGGTTTAGTTACAAACATATGAGTTAAATATATTATGCGAAGTAACAAAGTTGGAAAATAGAATTTTATGGTTTGGAAATCCATATATAAGGTATATCTGATTTTTGATGAGGATTTAATCATTGGTGATGAAATCTTATGAGTATAGCATTTTGAATGATTAAATGCATTATTTGGTAAAGTGTAAACAATTGAAATAAATTGTTTATAAGTTTAAGAAGTGATTAAAATATTGTTATGATATTAATAATATTAGATTATGAGTGGTGGATAATATTTGGATAAATTTAAAGTCTTTAATATTTATCCTTGTTTTCGTTGATTAATACTTATATCATTGTCATCATCCTCATGTATATATTATGTTGAAAGTTATCTCGTGGCATGTAGTGCATAGATGGACTTGGCATGATTATGACCGAGGATTATTAGGTATAATCATGGTAGTAATGTTACAAATGATGTGAAAAAAGTCATCATTGGTAGTAGTGCATTGATGGACAGTTTTTGGTATGATTATGGCTATGGATTCTCTTCGACCAAGGGTGCAAAGATGAATTGTTTTATGGCATGATCAGGACCATTGATGAAAACACGATTATCTTTGGCCCATAGTGCATGGATAATTCGTGGTCGTGATACTAAAAGAATGTCCTTAGCCTATAGTGCAGGGATGAATTGATGATGTGGATTAATTATTGAGCTGAGTCTCAGCAATGAAATATTAATTCATGGATGTGATAATAATGAATATCATTGGCCGTAGTGCATGGATAATTCATGGATGTGATATCAATGAATATCCTTGGTCGTAGTGCAGGGGTGATTCGATGATGTGGCTTATTTATTAAGCTGAGTCTCAGCGATAAAATATTGATAATAAACTTTTAAATTCGTAGAAGATAGCAGATATCATGCTCTACTTGAATCTTCTAAAATACAGTTGTATGTCTTTGGCTTGTAGTGCAAAGATGAATTGTTAATGAATATCTTTGGCCGTAGTGCAAAGATGAATTTATTAGTATGATTATGAAGCAGGGATTATGATTTGGTATAACCATGATTTTTGATGTTTCAGGTGAAGATAGGTGATAAAAATTATCTTCGTCCTGGGTGCGAAAAGGAATTCATAATCACAATTATGATTATGAGTTATTCATATGACTGTGGACAGGAATTGTTGATTGATGTTACAAGGATAAAACATTATTGGTGGACTTTTAACATGGAGAAGATAATAGACCTAATGGTTTATTTGACTCTTTTAATGGATTGCTCGTTCTGCTGCAACTATGGTTGAAAAGTTTTATCATCCACCATATGTTCTAAATCTCTGATTTATTATTGACAAAAGCTATTGATAATTTAATTATCTTTAGTTATGATATTCTTTACTGAGCTAGTTGTGCTCACACTTTTGCTTCACAATTCCTTTCAGGTAATAAGAGTGTAGCTGGGTCGAGTGGGAATAACAGGGGAATAGAACGGTGGTCTATAGTTGTTGAGGTTCTCCCTATATAGTATGAAAATAATTTTATTGAGAACTTTACATAAGTGTGTTGTATTGTATACGTCATTTAATATTTAATTTCTGTTAACCAAATAGGGTGAGGCGAACCCAACTTTGGAAGGTGTTTTGTCACTATCATACAAGATGTCTAATGACATACAACATCGTGTTATCATAAAACGCAGGTTATGCACATCCACTTCTTTGAGTATATCTACGAGCACTACTATATGATCTTGGATTTTATTTGAAATATAATTTTCACTTGGAGGCAGTGGAGATAGTTTATGTCAAGAGAAGACTCACCATTGGAAGGAACATGATAATAATCTTCTCGTTTTTCTTTGGGGTCTATTGGGTCAACCAAGGATAATTCTCTGGACATATGATATCTGTTATAACTTAGATTCATGGCCTCCTATATACGAAGGTTTCCTTGAGCACTTTCCAAAGATTTTAATTTCTAAAACAGTTTTTGACTGTACCTTTATGTAAGGTGCAATTGTGACATGAGTCAAAGTTGGTATATGTATTTGTATTTAAACTCACAGTATACATGTCGTCGTATTTTGTACGATAGTTGTATAAATGAAGTTGTAAATGATTTTTATAGTGTATTTTCTGGCGACTCAAGATGGGTGATGTATACCTGTTTTGGGGGCGTCACATTTGGTATCAGAGCTTATGGATATAGTCGCTAGCGGAGATATGAGTCTAGAACTAGGAGAGGAGAGACAAGTAATATACTTCGCTAGCGTGTGACTTACCTAAGCTGAAATTGTTTACTTGATAAGTTGACAAATTATGATATGTCAATTAACCTTGTTTTGAAGTATATTCTAGAATGATATCTAAAACACAGGAGATGAGAAATGGGAAAATCATGATCTGTAAGAAATAATCGAGGAAGGTACAATCCGAAAAGAAAGCAAGGTATTCTCATCTCTTGAAATATACCGTGTAATTAATACGTAAATTTTGAGGCGAAATTTCATAAGGAGGGGAGATTTGTGAGATCCCGAATTTTATGAAATAAAAGTAATCAATTTTTCTATTTTGGTGAATAGTTATATTGATAAAAGTTTAAAGTTATGGGTAACATTTGAAAATTTTTCAAAGTAAGTGATGATAAAGTTTTGTTTTATTAGTATTATTAATGTAATAAAATAGAAAAACTTTTTATATAAAACAGAATACTTTTATAAAGTTATTCTATAAATAGAATATATTATATTCTATTATGCATAGTGTTTTGCATAGTAAAATATTTTTATATAAAACAGAATACTTTTATAAAGTTATTTGTTTTATTAAACAATAATTAGAATATATTATATTTTATTGTAAACCAATCTGGACCGTCCGTTTAAAAGTAAATCAATCTGAACCGTTCATGGATTGGTTACTATTCAGTCCATTCTCCTATAAATAGAAGCTCATTCCTTCATTATTTCTTACTAATTCACTAAAACTCTAGAGAGAGAAACTATAGAGAGAATTCTTCTTCTATAATCTTGAGCGTATTTCTTTAACGTTTAAGAAAGCTTTGAGCGTAGTGCAAGTTTCTTCAAGTATATCCTCGCCCTATCGTCGGAGTACTCTTCTTTATAAGGTAAGGGATATTATTTGTTGTACTCGTAAGGGGTATTATTTCTTTTGTATTCATGAAGAGAACTTCTGTTATTCCATTCTTTATTATTATGTTGGAATAACTTTTGTATGCTGAATCTGCATACATGGTAAAATTCTTCTATTATTCCATTCTTTATTATTATGTTGGAATAACCTGTCTATGCGAAGTACCGCATACACGGTGAAATTCTTCTATTATTCCATTCTTTATTATTATGTTGGAATAACCTGTATATCGGAACTACCGCATACGTGGTGAAAATTTTCTATTATTCCATTCTTTATTATTCATTTGGAACATCCTATAAGTGCAATTTTGCACGACTGGTTCCGTTCTTTATTATTATATCGGAATATATCCGTCGCAATGCGTTTATGCGGACACTGGTTCCATTATTTATTATTACATCGAAATATCGTATGCGTGCGTTCTTACGCCACACTGTTCCATTATTTATTATTCTATTGGGAATAACATATACGTGAAAATCTATCGCACACATTGTGAATCATACATTATTCCATTCTTTATTATTCTGTTGGAATAACCTGTCTATGTGGATTACCACATGCATGGTGAATGATCCTTTATATTCATTCCTTATTAAATTGTGGAAATGATCTGGTTACGTTGATTATGATGAGAGTCATAATAAAAGCATTGGACTGATGAAAATCATGGGTATATAAAGTATTAATAAGTGTTGTGTTGAGTTATGTTGGTTATTATGTGAAAACATGAAAGTTTCTTAGAAATCACAAAGGGTTGAAAAATCATATTTTGGTGAAAATGGAACATGAAATTCAATTGACCACATCTCCTATTATATTTTGAATTTTTAAGTGTGGTTAAGGTCTAGAGTTAGATCTATGAGTTTCCTAACTTATCCAAGTGGAATCACTTGAAAAGGTGCTGTAAATTTTCGTGTGGACTGATTTTAGCAAAGCATGAAAAAGTGAAAATGGGAAAACAGCTACTGCCAGAAATTTTAAAAGGGCATTTTTGGCCACTTAAATTGTGAGAAAAATTCTTGCCTTTTGGGACATGAAAGTATATGGTATAAAGTACCTCCTGTCCAAAAATGAGCTCATTCCGACTTAAAATGAGCAAGTTATGACCATTTCAATATTTAGGTTTTTCCGACGAAAAACGTTATAATCGAGTTTTATAACTCCGATGACCATGAAATTTAAACTGGAAGATCACGTTAACATGTGTAAGATCCTGCCAAGATTTGGGAATTTCTAGAGTTAAACTTGAGGTAGCTAATTTCTTAAGGAATTAATTAGAAATTGATTTTTAAAAAATAGTAAATGAAGTTTAAAAATTTCGAGAAAAATATATGTTCATTATGGGACTATATTCTGCTAAATTCCAGAAAAGAAATATTTTTGGGATTGATTTGGTATTTTTCATGAAAATGGTTTAGTTACGAACATATGAGTTAAATATATTATGCGAAGTAACAAAGTTGGAAAATAGGATTTTATGGCTTGGAAATCCTATATAAGGTATATGCAGATTTTTTTATGAGGGATTTAATCATTGGTGATGAAAGCTTATGAGTATGGCATTTTTGAATGATTAAATGCATTTTTTGGTAAAGTGTAAAGAATTGAAATAAATTGTTTATAAGTTTAAGAAGTGATTAAAATATTGTTATGATATTAATAATATTAGATTATGAGTGGTGGATAATATTTGGATAAATTTAACGTCTTTAATATTTATCCTTGTTTTCGTTTGATTAATACTTATATCATTGTCATCATCCTCATGTATATATTATGTTGAAAGTCATCTGTGGCATGTAGTGCATAGATGGACTTGGCATGATTATGACCAGAGATTATTAGGTATAATCATAACCGTAATGTTACAAATGATATGGAAAAAGTCCTCATTGGCAGTAGTGCATTGATGGACAATTTTTGGTATGACTATGGCTATGGATTCTCTTCGGCCAAGGGTGCAAAGATGAATTGTTTTATGGCATGATCAGGACCATTGATGAAAACACGATTATCTTTGGCCCATAGTGCATGGATTGTAAGACCCCAAATTATTAATAAATGAAATTTATTTTCCTCTATTTATTATTTTGAAATAGTAAGGGTTGATTTGATTAATGTGGATAGTTATGGGTAAAATACGCAAATATTTCGAATAATCAAGTGGTTATAAAATATTCATTGTTGTCGGGGAATATTCGTTTGGTCGTGGAATATTCTTGATGTCGGGGAATATTAAATGCAACAGTGCCAGATCTTTTGTGGGGCCCATAACGAAAGCGTGGATGAAGAAAATGCGACAAATATAAGTTGTTTAAAAATAACGGTAGTAGTTATTCACAGATTATCTTGTTAAAATACTCGGTTGGTTAAAACACGATGCTTTACGGTATTGCACCAATTGTTGATTCTTACGTGAAGGCACTACTCAATAATGGTTACGATAATTCTTTATTCGATATTTTATTGAGTTAATAATTCTTTGCGTTGATATTTTATATTCTTTGTTGTTTCAATAATTGTCATTACACAAGATTTTTCATTATCGAAGCAATAATTCATATTATCTGAATAATATTATTAGATAACATTATTGGCAATGTCTAGAAAGTTCTCGTCTAAGGAAAGGTTTGGTCACCTAATTACTTGCCATGAAGAAAAAATTCTTATTGAAAGCCCCTCTTTCTGAAGCTGCACGGTTGTCAATATTGTGATTACGTAATATTATTTGTGAATAATTAATTATTGATTCATATGATGAGGAAAATATTGATTTTATGTGGATATAGATGGAGAAAAATTTTAAATGTGACAATTGTTGAAAATTGAAATTTTATCTTTTACGATAAAATAATTCTTTTAAATATATTATTATATTTTAATAATATAATAATGGTGATATTTTTACAACGAATGTGGGATATATGAGTATCTGAGGAGGAAGAGTATTTTTGTTGCAATAAATGTTTAAAACATGTTAAACATGTCGATGGACCCCATTTATTGGTCGAAATTTGATTATAACTTTGTAAAATCCCCGTTTGTGGATTTCGTCAATTTTTGTTTGGAATTTGGAAAAACTTTCTTCTGCAAAGTTGTAGAGAATTGAATTTCCTATAAAAACTCATGAGATTCGAATTTTCTGATGAAAGGGCTATTTATTATGAATTATTGAAGTTCAAAGCTCAAAAATAATTGATTTTTGGAAGTTTTAATTATTTATATCAACAAAAACGTTTTTATTGTTTTGGTTGGCCCCCATGTGTTGTAAACTTGTTGATTTCAGGAGTCTTGGTTGGCGTGAAATATATATATAATATAATATTATTATATTAAATTTTACGCTTTGGTGTTCTAAGCGATTTCCTATAAATAGGGTGCTTAGGTTAGAATTGAAAATCACACCGAAATCAAGTTTTCTCTCTCTATATTATCGAGCATATTTTTGTGAGTATTTTGAGTATACTTTGAGTATTGCTATACGGTGCAAGTTCAAGTTATAGCTTTATATCCTGTTTCAACTAAGAAGTCTTGTCTTTCGAGGTAAGGGATGTTATTTTCTTCTCAAATGATATTATTTCTTCAATATCATTATCTTTGAAATATTGGTTGGAACTTTTTATCAAATTTAGAACTTTTTCATGTCGGGGTTACTATTCATGAGTTACTATTCACGAGTTACTATTCATGAGTTACTATTCACGAATTACTATTCACGAGTACTATTCATGAAGCGTGAAGATGTTTTTTGTGGAATTTCTATCTTTTGGTGTCGGAGTTAATATTCACGTATACGGCACTATTCACGTATACGGCACTATTCATGAATACGGCACTATTCATCGAAAAATGAAAAATTTTCTTTTCGTCCAAAATATCTATTCTGGAGACTAGCTTTGATTGTATCCATGTTTTGATCATTCTTGAATTTTACACCACTATGATTATTTTTGAGGTATTTTTGGACGTGGATAAAACAAAGTACGAATCCTTAATCCTTAATCCTTGTCATTTTGTTTCAATTGGATTTGTTTCTTTAAAAATATTTTTCATCATCTTGATCTTAAATGATGATATTATGGAATATCTTTGGCACATGAGTGCAAAGATGAATGATTTCTGAAGAATATCTTTGGTCCGTAGTAGTGAAAAGATGAATAGGTTTTAGATGAACATGACCAATCGATGAATATCTTTGGCACATGGTGCAAAGATGAATATTTGATTCGGATGTATGTTGATTGATGTTACTGGGGATAAAAGATGAGCGACGAACTTTTAAATTCATACATAGAAGATAGTAGTTGCATTCTCTACTTAACTCTTCTAATGAATTATTATTTCATTGCGAATATTGGTTTAAAAACTTGTTGTCTATTGTATTCTATTAGTTTTTTTCCTGTTGAAGACTAATGATAATTTGTTGTATATTATCTTAGTCATAATATTCTTTTTTGGGCTAGTTGAGCTCACCCTTTTCCTTTTTGTTCCATTTTTCTTCTCGGAAAGGCGAGAATGTAGCGAGTACTAGTCGGGGTATGGAATGAAGGTTCTAGAGAGAGTTGTTTAGTAGTCCTCACCATTTTTGTAAAATAATGTATCAATAATTATGATGGGGATTTATTTGCGTGTGGATATTGTCTAGATGGCAATATCTGTATTTAAACTCACAGTTTATATGTTGTAATAATAAAGTTGTAGTTATTTCTGTACCATGTATTTGGCGACTCAGAATGGGTTGGATGGAATGGACCTATTTTGGGGGCGTCACATGGATAATTCGTGGTCGTGATACTAAAAGAATGACCTTAGCCTATAGTGCAGGGATGAATTGATGATGTGGATTAATTATTGAGCTGAGTCTCAGCAATGAAATATTAATTCATGGATGTGATAATAATGAATATCATTGGTTGTAGTGCATGGATAATTCATGGATGTGATATCAATGAATATCCTTGGCCGTAGTGCAGGGGTGATTCGATGATGTGGATTATTTATTAAAATTTGAGTCTCAAATGATAAAATATTGATAATAAACTTTTAAATTCGTAGAAGATAGCAGATATCATGCTCTACTTGACTCGTCTAAAATACAGGTGTATGTCTTTGGCCTGTAGTGCAAAGATGAATTGTAAATGAATATCTTTGGCCGTAGTGCAAAGATGAATTTATTAGTATGATTATGAGCAGGGATTGTGATTTGGTATAACCAAGATTTTTGATGTTTCAGGTGAAGATAGGTGATGAAAATTATATTCGTCCTAGGTGCGAAAAGGAATCCATAATCACAATTATGATTATGAGTTATTCATATGACTATGGATAGGAATTGTTGATTGATGTTACAAGGATAAAATATTATTGGTGGACTTTTAACATGGAGAAGATAATAGACCTAATGGTCTATTTAACTCTTTTAATGGATTGCTCGTTCCGCTGCAACTATGATTGAAAAGTTTTATCATCCACCATATGTTCTAAATCTCTGATTTATTATTGACAAAAGCTATTGATAATTTAATTATCTTTAGTTATGATATATTCTTTACTGAGCTAGTTGTGCTCACCCTTTTGCTTCACAATTCCATTCAGGTAATAAGAGTGTTGCTAGGTCGAACGGGGATAACAGGGGAATAGAACGGTGGTCTATAGTCATTGAGGTTCTCCCTATATAGTATGGAAATAATTTTATTGGGAACTTTAGATAAGTGTGTTGTATTGTATACGTCATTTGATATTTAATTTTGGTGAACCAAATAGGGTGAGGCGAACCCAACTTTGGAAGGGTGTTTTGTTACTATCATATAAGATGTCTAATGACATACAACCTCATGTTATCATAAGACAGGGTTGTTCACATCCACTTGGTGAGTATATCTACGAGCACTACTTATATGATCTTGGAGTTTATTTGAAATATAATTTTCACTTGGAGACAGTGGAGATAGTTTTATGTCAAGAGAAGACTCACCATTGGAAGGAACATGATAATAATCTTCTCGTTTTTCTTTGGGGTCTATTGGGTCAACCAAGGATAATTCTCTGGACATATGATATCTATCATAACTTAGATTCATGGCCTCCTATGTACGAAGGTTTCCTTGAGCATTTTCCAAAGATTTTAATTTCTAAAAAAGTTTTTGACTATACCTTTATGTAAGGTGCAATTGTGACATGAGTCAGAGTTGGTATATGTATTTGTATTTAAACTTACAGTACACATGTCGCCGTATTTTGCACAACAGTTGTATAAATGAAGTTGTAAATGATTTTTATAGTGTATTTTCTGGCGACTTAAGATGGGTGATGTATACCTGTTTTGGAGGCATCACAATATACCAGATTAGAAAACTCTAAGATCCATAACTGGGAAGAGCTAGCTCACGCCTTCCTCACTCAATACATTTTTCAATCTTAGATGGCTCCTGACCGGTATCAGATTACCAAGGTCAAGAAACAGTCTAATGAGTCTTTTAGAGAGTATGCTCAAAGGTGGAGATGCCTGGCTGCTCAAGTTATTCCTTCTATGACAGAATCATAAATTGTCATGACTTTCATAGATATAAAAGAAGCTCCTTTCTATGAGAGTGATTTAGCTAGTATTGGAAAACCATTCTTTGAAATGATCAAGCACGGAGAGATGGCTGGAATGGGATTGAAGTCCGGTAAGATCCAAGACCTAGCCGCTCTTAAAGCAGTTGCTGAGCACATCCAGTCTGGATCTTATGGACACAACCCCCGGAGGGTCTATAAAAAGAAAGAGGAGGATGTTTCCTTGATACTACAAGGTCAAAAAGGCAGTCAGAGCATGCCTATACAGAGGAGAAACTACTCCCCTTTCCAAGCACAATCTTCAAACCCTCCATTGCCTAAAAGTGGAGAAGTAAAGGCTCGAGAATATTCTTGCTCTTCTGACAACTAAGAAGAAAATCACACATCTTCTTCCACCAGCCAACCCTAATGGGAAGGGTTTTGATGCTACTCGGAAGTGTGCTTATCATGCTGGGGCACCTGGACATGATAATCAAGATTTTTGGGCCTTGAAACACAAGATCCAAGATTTAATATACAAACGGGGAGATCGTGGTCACCAAACCAGATCAACCTCATGTGCAAGACAACCCTCTTCTTCATCACAAAGAAGAAGAGGTCAACATGATTAGTTGCAGCGCAAGAGGGAGTTCCAATTTTAATGGTGAATCATCCCAGACCATCAAAGACGGTGTTGACAGATGGGATTATGCAAAGTTCCAATTTGCTATGGAACGAAAAATGAAAGCTCTTTACAAGCAAATTGAGCAATTGGCAGAACTAGTGACCCATCAACATCAAGTCACACGCCAATTAGTCAGCCAAGAGCATGCTTATCTCCTGCCTTTTGTTATGAATGCTCTAACCTCACCTTCAGAAAGCGAAGCTATGGAGGATAAGGTTGCAAAGAGAGCAAATGCTAAAGCCCGTCGGGATTTTGCTAATCAAAGGGAATTCACATACCTTGGCCAACCTATGGAGGAGATATTTCAAATGTTGATCAATGAAGGAAGAATTACCTCCCTTCTACCTCCAATCAATCCCCATTCAAGACGGTTCAACTCCGATGGAGTATGTCAATATCATTCACATTCTCCCGGTCAAAACACAGAAGAATGCTTGGCACTCTGCCATCTCATTTAGAATCTTATTGATAGCGGTGTCCTACAGCTGGCAGACGACGACACTGTGCAACTCGAGAGTGGGAATACATGTCCTACCAAATGGAAGGGATCAGTAGCAGTTATATCTGACGAGGATGATGAGACTGTCAAATCATTTCCCATACAAGCAATTCAACTCAAAGGAGCTGACAATCCTTTGAAAGTGGCCGCACTAGAGCCAATTTCTTTACCTTTCAGACCACAATATCCTGTTGTTAGCTTACACAATGTTCCATGGAATTATGGAGAAGCTGAAGGATCCATGTCTCATTCTATTGCTTCAGTGTCGAAGAAAAATCCATTGTATCTTCCTCAGAGGGTGATGAAGCCCGTCATCAAAGCAAAGGGGAAGATTCCCATAGAGAAGATTGAAAAATTCCTCTGCACTGTGGGCCATAATGAAGCCAAGGTGGTTTTAAGCTTAAGAAAAACTCCACATCAGATATCAAATCTGGACTTGGTTTTCTCTTCTGAGGATCATCGAAAGATCTTACTCAAGGTTTTGGAAGAAGCCTACTTACCGAAATCAGTGGATGTGGAAATATTTCAACATATGGTTGATCACATTTTCAACAACAATGTGATATCCTTCACTGATGATGACATACCTCCCGAAGGGACCGGTCATTGCAAGCCATTGCACATTGCAGTTTTGTCCTCCGAGTATATGCTATCTGGAGTTTTGATAGATGGAGGTTCATCTCCGAATATCTGTCCTTATGCCACCTTGGTAAAGATGAACGTCAATCTCAAATGGATCCAAAACAGCCATACAGTTATCAAAGATTTCGATGAATCCTAGTGAAATTCCATCGAAAAGATTGAGTTGCCAATTGAGATTGGTCCAAATACATTCAATGTATCCTTCCACGTCCTCAAGATAGATTCAGGATACAAAATGCCATTGGGGAGACCATGGATACACATGGATGGAGTTGTTCCTCCACATTACATCAATAACTCAAATACATTGTCAACAACAGTCTAGTCACTGTCAACGCTGAGTCGGAATGTCTTGAACAAAGAAGTCTACCAATCATCAACTTCAATTCAAATGTTGAGCCGGCCAGTTTTCATACTTTAGAAGTGAGTAATACTCAATATTAAACTATTAGAGCACCACTTCCCGTACCCAAGATTTCTGCCGAGGTTATGTCGGCTACACAAGAAATGATGTCATTGGGTTATCAGCCTAGACAAGGGCTTGGTAAAAAACAGCAGGGTATTAAGCACCCTATTCAAGTGTCCAGACAAATTGGGACAGCCGGACTAGGCTATTCTGGCAGTTCCAGTCATAGGAATCCGCATAAGCACAAGTAAGTTCCTCAAGCTTCCGCCACACGGCGATTTTTTCCATCTGTACCGCATGAGCTGATACACTCTCCAGTAAAGGTGCCAACCCATGTTGTGGCTATAATGTTTCCCAAATCAGTACCATTCAGAGCAAAAGAGGTGTTGATTCTTGATCCCAAAATGGAAGAGAGGGAGCAGAAATATAAACATGAAATCGCCTTGATGATGTCAGGCATACGCATCATTGTCCATGATGAACATACAAACAGATATACCCCAGACGATGATTTCCCAGATGTCATGGTTATCATTCGGGAGAAGGAGGACAATGATGACCCCTCCATCACTACAGTCCATCAGGACTTTTCCCTCGACAATTGGAATAGCACTCCAGGCATTGGTCGACAAGGGTAAAACGGGTAAAAAATCCCTCTGCCATATAGATAACTTTAATTGCTTACTTTTCTATACAGTATTAGCAGTTATTTTATCAGTACATGCTAACACTTTTGTATGATTAAATAGTTTAATATATTAAGTGAAAGCATCTTTTGATTTCAAGACTCTGAATTTAGATGTGCCTGTACTTGCTGATGATGTGCCTTCTCTCCACAAGGGTTGTAACTTTGATGCAAAGTTGGACTCAGACTTAATGGAAATACAAGAGGACATTGAGACACCTCGGGAGATTAAGGAATGGGTCGTAGACAAACCTAAACCCAACCTTGACCAAACCACTTCTTTCAATCTTGGAACCTTAGAAAGCTCTAAGCTAATCCAGATTGGTTCAGACCTCACCCCAAACCAACGGAATGACATGGTTGTGCTATTAACCCAATTCTAGGATGTGTTTGCATGGTCTCATGAAGATATGGTGGGTTTGTCCACTGACATTGTTCTTCATCGCCTTCCCATTAAGGAAGGATTCAAGCCAGTTAGGCAGAAATTCAAGCGATTGAAACCTGGGTGGAGTTTAAAAGTCAAAGAAAAAATTGTGAAACAATTTCAAGCTGGCATTATCATGGTGTCTACATATCCGGAGTGGATATCCAACATTGTTCCCGTACCTAAACTCGGAGGAAAGGTGCTAGTTTGCGTGGATTATCGGGATCTGAACAAAGATTGCCTTAAAGATAGCTTTCACGTAGCTTTTATCCACATTCTCATTAACAATACTACTCAATACGACATGTACTCCTTTGCGGATTGCTTCACGGGGTACCATCAAATTATGGTTGCTGAGGAAGATCGTGAGAAAACTGCTTTCATCACGTCTTGGGGAACATTTTACTATAGATGGTTGTCATTCGGCCTCATCAATGTCGGGGCAACCTATCAGCGAGCTATGATGGCTCTTTTCCACGATTTAATGCATAAAGAGATAGAGATCTACATGGATGACATCATCGTCAAATCTCGAAAGGAGGAAGACCACTTAGACCATCTCAAAAAGTTATTCAACAGGTTGCGTAAGTACAACTTGAAGTTGAATCCATCCAAGTTCACCTTTGGTGTCAAATCAAGCTAGTTGCTAGGTTTCCTAGTTTGCCACAAAGGGATTGAACTGGATCCTACCAAAATCTAGGCCATCAAGGAAATGCCCATTCCTCAGACAAAGAAGGAAATACGGGGATTTTTGGGAAGAATCAACTTCATTAGCAGGTTTATCTCTCAACTCACAGCAACCTGTGAGCTCATCTTCAAGCTATTAAGGAAGAACTCCTTCATGAAATGGAATGATAAGTGCTAGAAAGCCTTCCTTACCATTAAAGAGCAGTTGGTTAACGCTCCTGTTTTGGTACCTCCCAGGGATGATGTTCCCCTATTCATTTACCTATCCATTAATGACAATGTCATGGGCTGCATGCTGGGGTAAAAAGACGATAGAGGCCAAGAACGAGCTATCTATTACCTCAGCAAAAGATTCAGCATCAGTGAACACAAGTACACTCTGATTGAGAAGACTTTTTGTGCTTTGGCATGGGCTTCTATGAGGTTACACCATTACCTCCATGGTCACACAACCCATCTCATATCCCGCGTGGATCCTTTCAAGTATATGTTCAGTAAGCCCATACTGAATTTTCAACTGTCCAGATGGCAGTTGATCCTACAACAATTTGACATCGTCTATGTGATGCAAAAATTTGTCAAAGGTCAAGGAATTGCGGATCAACTGTGGAAACATACTTCCCCGATGAAGGGGTAATGGAAATTCAAAAATACCATTAGTATGATGCATGCCACACATGGAAAATGTATTTTGATGGAGCTGTTAACACAAAAGGCTCTGAGCTGGAGCAGTTCTAGTGTCCCAGATGGGAGAGAAGATATCCGTCATCAAATCAAATTGCAGTTTGTCAGCACCAACAACACAGCTGAGTATGAAGGCTATATCATGGGGCTAAACCTTGCCTGTTCAATGGGCATCGGGTGGTTAACTGTCTTTGGGGATTCTGAATTGGTAATCAAACAATCCACAAGAATTTATCAAACCAAAGAATTACATTTGATGCCTTACTATCGGTAAGTTTTACAAATGGCTTTGGAGTTCGAAGAAATCTCCTTTCTACACATTCCTCGTAATAGGAATAATTTTGCAGATGCACTAGCAACGTTGGCCTCCTTGATTCACATACCTGACAAGGAAAACATGCCAAGCATCACATTTGACCTACAAAAGGCCCCAACCTATGGGAACTACGTTGGAGAAGTATCGGATGAGCTACCTCCCGTCCATAACCCTTGGTATCAGCATATCAAGGAGTATCTACGAGATGGATCTATACCCACTGAGGCAAGCCTAACTGAGAAGAGGCAGATTCATTGACTTGTTATGAAATTCTACCTGAGCGGAGATGCACTCTACAAAAGAATGGCATGATTAGGTCTCCTCAGATGTCTGGACAAAGACCAAGCTCAGAGACTCATGGATGAGATGCATGGTCGAGTATGTGGCCCACACATGAGCGGCCCCTTACTTGTCAAGAAAATCCTCAGAACAGGACATTATTGGCTTACACTCAAAGTTGACTGTGATGATCACGTCAAGAGGTGCTATCAATGCCAGATTCATGGGAATGCTATCCACGCCCCTCCAAGGGAACTCCACAATATGAGTTCGCCATGGCCCTTCTCAATGTGGAGAATGTACGTGATCAGTCCCATCGAGCCCAAAGTCAGTAATGGACATCGATTCATATTCACCATGATTGACTACTTCACCAAATGGGTAGAAGCAACCTCCTTCCCCAGGGTTACAAAAGAAGTCATCATTGCTTTCATCAGAAATAATGTAGTCTATCGTTATGGACAACCAAAGGTCATTGTGTTAGACAATGCTAAGAACCTCAACAACAAAATAATTGAGGAGTTATGCAGTAAATTCCACATCAAACACCTTAACTCTGTCATCTACCGTCCAAAGATGAATGGTGTTGTTGAAGCGGCTAATAAAAATATCAAGAAGATCATGCATAAAATGTCCGCCAATTACAAAGGATGGCCTAACCTCTTTCCTCTGACTTTATTAGCCTACAGAACTTCAATGCGTACTTCCACTGGGGCAACCCCCTACTCATTAGCCTATAGGATGGAAGCAGTGCTCCTCGTAGAGGTGGAAATGGAATCCCTCAGAGTGTTGATGGATGCTCAGCTAGATGAAGACCAGTGGGTACAAGACAGATATCATCAATTGTCTTTGATAGACGAAAGGTGAACCGCGACAATCTTCCATGGTTAGTTATATCAGCAAAGGATCGCCAGATCCTACAACAGAAAAGTCTGGATATGGCAATTCAAACAACATGACTTGGTTTTGAAGAAGATCATTGACAACCAAGATCAATTTAAGGGAAAATTTGCTCCTAACTAGGAAGGTCCATTTTTTGTCAAGGAGGTATTGACAGGAGATGCTCTCAGACTACAGGAAATGGATGGCGATGAATTTCCACAGCTTATCAACTCAGACACCATGAAAAAGGTACTATGTCTGAAGTTACCATCAAGTAAATATCCTGGTATTGATCATCCAATTACCAGTCATTCCAGTTTTTTAACCCTCTCTGTTACAAACTCTTTTGCCCCTCAGGGAAACATACACTTTAAACCAGCAGCCTGGTTTCACCTCATTTCAAATCTTTCACACAATTTTGGTTATCCTAAACACGGGATTAAACTTTTCACACATGCAGTTTATCCTAAAGACGGGATTAAACTTTTCTACGCTTGCAGTTTGTCCTGAAAATAGGATCAAACTTTTTCCACACCTGCAGTTTGTCCCCATTATGGGATCAAACTTTCTTATCCACGCAGTATAGCTTGCGCATTGGATTCACACTTCTCTTTGGCTGCGATTCGTCCTGAGGGGAGAACTACGTCGACTTGATCACCCTGATACATGGGAGTATGTAGGCAACCATATTCTATATGGCCCGGTCACAATAAACAAAAAATAACAAAAACATTTCTACCCTTTCTCTACAAAAACAAAAACCACAAAAACATTTCTACACCCTTCTTCATCAATAAAACTTATACACCCATCTGCCTTTCACATTCAGCGTTGAACCTCTTACACCAGGTTCGAACTACGTAGACTTGATCTCCTCTTCAATAGGAGTACATTGGCAGCCATTTATGGTTCAATTTAACCCCTACCAGAACAAAAATACTTGTCACACGGTACTGGGATCAACCTTCAATCCACCACATTTCATCGGCTTCAGACCAAGGAGATGGAATTACCCAACCTCTCCTCACAAATAGGAGATTCGGTGACCATCTAAGATGTGGTTGTGCCTCAAAGAGCAATACCAATCCATAAAAGATGGAATTAACTAGGCTTCTCACAAATAGAAGTACTGGCGACCATCTGTGGTTCGGTCAATCTCAGAGAGGAAAAGCCACACTCCTCTCCATATTTCCATATAGAAACCAGTCCCAAGACACCAAAGATTGTAGGGATACATACAGATCAATGATCCGTTCTGAGAGATCCTGCGATGGCTCAATGTCCACATGTCAAGGACAAGTTGTAACGCCCCAGAAAATCAAACATTTTGTAATTACTGTTAATAATGAATAAAATAATATTATTTATTATTATTACATGTTGAGAAGGTGAATGTCGTTCTATAACCTAGAAACATCAAAACGTCGTAGTATTTGAACTACGTGAATGAATTAAGGTGTTTGAATTTCTAAGACGAAAATAAAAGTTTTCCGAGAAATTTTTTGAAAAACACTATTCATCAATTTCTGCTCGGGATTTATTTTTGAACTTCCGAGAAATACGTAACGTTATAATATCAAGGCGATATTGATTATATAATAATAATCTAAGTATGGAAGACGTAATATTTCGCATGTGGACCTAATTTAGGAACGTTAGGTTTATTAAGCGTTAAAGGAAGAAAGTTGTGAACGTATAGTGTTTATACAGTGTATGAAGTAATGAATGTAAGTATAATACGACGTATTGTACCATTATGTATGAAGAATGAGATAACGTATATTACAAATTAATATACGAGTGAGTATACAAAGATTATACGTGGAGTATAATTGTTAAGTTGGTTAACTAAAGATAATGGTCTTGTAGGATTATTAGCTAATAAGTATAAGTCCAATATAATTTGACAATCAAGCCCAAGAGTTTGATTTATCATAAGCCCAAACCATTGTAGTACAAGCCCATTAAGAAAGTAGCTAGATTAATTAACAAAGCCCAATAATTAATAAATGATCCATGGGGCAAACCTAATATAACGTGGGTAAGCTTGATGGGCAAGAATTTTGTGTGGTGACCAAGTGATGTGATGAACAAGGAATGAATAGTAAGGAGGTGGAATAAGGAGGTGGGATGTTTTAAAGTCTAAAATGCCCTAACCTTTGGTGGCCTATAAATACAAGCCCCATTTCATTTTTGTTGGTTGTTATTTCATCCAACTTTCCTCTCAAATATAAGCTACTTAATTGGTAGAGAGAATAAGTCACTTAAGACTTATAAGCCACTTCAACCCTTGCTAGTTTTCCAAAGTGAATTGAAGTCTTCAAGGGTAAGACTCATCTCTTTTATCTACATCTCTTCTATGATAGGATTGATAGATAGGGAGATTGTATGCTAAGATCATGTAATAAGTTAATATGGAATGAACTTAAGCCGAATAATTTGGATAAGCAACTTGAGCATTAATAAGTTGCTAGAACCATGAATAACTTATCATATGTTTGTCATATGATGATTAGTATGTTGAATATAGCATAAGAACATTGATTAGTGGACATAAGTTATTAATAAGTCATGAGCATGAAGATTTATAGTTCATAAGTTAAATAAGTCAATGACTTATGAGAATAAGTCAAAACCTACTTTGTCTATAAGTTGGTAACTTGTAATGATCTTATGTTGATTAAAATCCATTTAGAATCATTAAGAATGTAGTTTTACAGGAATTCACACGATTGGACGATAATCGTCGAATTCGTGAAAATTCTCGGAATGGAAGTCGTATTTTGATTTTGAAGTCAAAAACGTTGATTTTTGATGGAGACAAGTCGTATTTGGCATTATAGAGTTGCAGACTCAAAAATGATTGGATTCCAACTTAGAACGAAGAAACGAGTGTTGAACGTTCACGAACGTTTATTGTTTTCGTTAAAATTGAACTAATAGTTCAAATTTTAGCAAACGAAGTCGAATAGATAAAATTCTTGCATGAACGCATAGAGTACGTAATTTGTGAACCGTAGGCTTTTGAACGAGCCAATTTGGACTTATAACGAAGAAGTTATGAGTTCGGGAATTTCTTAAACATTTCAAAAATTACAAACTAGCTGAGGCACAGAGTTGGCGCCGTGGCGCCAACCCATGGCCAAATAGGTGGCATCGCAGCGCCGTAACAGTGTCTGAGCACACTGCTAACTCTAACCGCAGCGCGAGATGAAGAACAAAATGTGGCGTCACAGCGCCAGATCCGGAGGGTAGACACTGCTAACTCGCGCCGCAGTGCGAGATGTAGAGTAATGGGTGGCACCGCGGCGCCAACCCTAGACCATGGACAGTAAGAAATGTTAACAAGTATAGAATGAAAGATAACTCATAGATAATGAACTAAGGTGTTAATATATCATTGTGAAGACATTGTAAGACACCAATGTATGTTGATTAAGATTTGATAATCAATCAAAGAGAATTGATATATGAATGACGTAATTAAAGCCGAAAACCCATAATAGTAGATCTAAGTCAGGATTTACATTGAGATGAAGGGTAAGATATAATAGTATACCTACTTGATTATGTATAACCTAACGTGGTACGTTATATGATCATGTGTTGTAGAAACGTAGAAACTTAAAGTGTATGAGTATTAATCAGTAATCAGACGCTAGAGGCAAGTATTCTAACCCTTGTTTCAGTTCAGTCTGAACAAGTTTTGTAATTCATGTATTCTTTCGTATGAAGTCTTGAATGATGAAGTCTTAAGACAATTTTTCGGCTAGACTTATATTATGATTCTGTCAAGCATGATTTATATTTATCGAGTTATATTGGTATGGTTTTCAATCGAAGACCAAGTATGCTCAAATATTTTTGTCGTTTAACGACAGGCACGTGAGGTTGCCACAACTTAAACGTATACACGTTTAATGAATGTAGTGTTGATCAACATAGAGTAATATGAGATGATCACTCAGACGTGCTCGTAAGATATGCCGGACTTACGGACTTAGTGTCGGGTTGTCTTTTTCAAAAGAACTTATGTTATGCTTATAGTCTTGAGCCATAATTGATATTCTACTGAGTATGGTTGTTGTAAAATGTTTTGAAGGAAAAGAAGTGCTATTTTGATTTATCGATAGAACTTCGTAACTATTGTTCAGTTACAGAAGATATATGAGTTCTATGTTTCAAGCATGTTGTTTATTAGAATTGTAGTACTTGCTGAGCTAGTCATGCTCACTCTTGCTTGAACCATATGAACACAGCCAAGATCGAGCAGACTGAAGGTTTGGGCAAAGATAAGGGCAAGGCGAAGATGAACCCTTAGCTTAGTATGTGATAGAATAGTTCAATGATTGTAATATATTGAATATTATGACAAGAACAAGCGAATGGGTTACAAAGAACCTGGGAAATGTAATATTATTTTGAATATATAGAAGTTATATTGGTCCTTTTGAGACTATTTCATGGAATGAATGAATGAATGGTAGTACCGTGTAGCACCATCTGTCGGGTAGGAAGATACCCGAATTTGGGGGCGTCACAGGTTGGTGTCAAAGCATTTGGTTATAAAACTTAAGGGGGGATTAAAAACCTTAAGTCATAACCCTAAGAGGAGTCAAAGAAGTACAAGAAGAAAATAACCTTATAAAAATGTATTATGATTATGTTATGTGTTTTTATTATTCTACTAACGTGTACTAATCAACTTAATTGTTTTGTGTAGATGTTAAGAGTAAATGGGATGTTTGTTAATGAGCAAACCATTAGTGAAGAATCGGTGAACCAAGTAGAGGTTATACCAAACTCTATAGCATCAGAGCCAGATGTAGTGATCATTGAGTCTGGAGACTCAGAGGAAGCTGACTACATATCAGTGTTTGATGGGATGATAGAGGAGGAGGTAGAGAAATTCTCCTTTAACTTAGTGGCTATAGCAGCGGAGATAGCTCCTGGGGGTCGATGATGTCTCTATTCATGTCAGTGTTGGATAAAAATATCCATTACTGTCAGGAAGTCAAGGAGCTAAAGGCAGAGCTCCATATGGTTATAGAGGACAAGACTGATGTCGAGTCCATGTGGGAACAGGAGCACGATGAGAGGATTTTGGCAAAGGACAAAGTCCAGGACTTAAAGCACGAGGTCTTTGAGCTCAAGGAGGAGCTAAATACTAAGGTGCAGAAGATAGAGAGGATGTCCTATATCTATAGGAGTTCTCATACGGATTTTCAGTAGCAGGTAGCTGGATATCTGGTGGAGGTGGGGCAAACACGGCATACTATTAGCCGTGATATCATTGTCGGTCTTGCCAAGGCAGATTTTGATAATGCCTTGAGACAGATGTAGATTAGTGGTAGTTAAAGTAGTATGTAAATATTTTAAAAGTAGTAGTGACGTAAAACCCTTTTTGTATAGTAAAGGGTAGTCTTTTGTAAATCCCAATTTTTGGAAAGCAATAGCGGGAAGGTAATGTAATCAGCTTAGACTGTGTATGTAATCGATGTAGTATTATACTACGAGAATGAATATAAAGACCTTTTTATGGAAAACAATGAGTTATGAATGTTGGACTTATTGTTTAATATTAAATGATAACTAATAGAGAAAGGAATAATAACGCAATGTGTTTATTGTATCAGCAAAATGCCGCCAAGAAGAGTGCAACGTAATCAAGGTGCGAACGTGAGTTAAACGGAGGGAGGTCCAGTTAATCCGATGTAGGAGTTTGTTAACTTATTAACAACTGCCTTTAATAGAACAAGGGCTAATATCCCCGTAAATCCAGTAGTAGCATGGGCTACTACCTTTAAGGATTTCAAGAGTGTAGGTCTGCTAGAGTTCAAGGGAACTACGGACCCTATCAAAGCCCAAACGTGGTTAAGGATATAGAAAAGGCATTCGTGATAGCAAATGTCGATGAGGCCCAGAAGGTTGCCTTTGCAACCTATATGATGAAGGGAGAGGCCAACTTTTGGTGGGAAGCCAATCAGGCTAGGATTGGGATAGCGACTCTAACGTGGGATAGGTTCAAAGAGATATTCTTCGAGAACTACTTTCCCACGAGCATGCAGGGAAGGATGGAGATGCGGTTTTTGGAGTTGAAACAAGGGGACATGACGGTTCCCCAATACGCTGCCAAGTTCAATGAACTGGCGAGGTTTGCTCCACACCAAGTGGATACCGAGGTGAGGAAGGCGCGATGGTTCGAGCAGGGCTTAAAACCCTGGCTCTATAACCATATATCGATATTCCAAATTACTTCTTTCGGGACCATTTTAGAGAAGGCGATAATCGCCGAAGTTGGTAGTGAGGCGTTGAGCCAATACCACAAAGAAAAGAAGAATAAGGGGAAGGTTGACGGGAGAGTCAAGATTGAGGGAGCCAGTGTTAGTGGCAAGGGTCAGAAGAGAAAGGTATTTAGCTTTGGGAATACTAGAGTGAAGCAAGGAGATCTGAAGAAAAGAATGGAGGCCTGCAAGACCTGTGGGAAGACTCATTTAGGAGTCTGTCTCAAGGGGAAGGCCGTTTGTTACAATTACGGATAGGAGGGGCACATTGCGCCTAATTGTCTGAGTCCGAAGAAGAACCACGGATGCTTTGTGTGTGGATCAATTGACCACATGGCAAAGAACTGCCCGAAGAAGGGGACGGACGGGAATCGGGGCACTAATAGCGGTAAGTTAGCTATTAGTGGGCCAACGCAGCCGGGTATGCCGATGGGCCGTACCTTTAACATGACAGTCCAAGATGCAGTTGCATCAGGGGATGTCGTCACAGGTATTATTCCGATCAACAATATCAATGCATATGTGCTGTTTGATTCGGGTGCTACTTGTTCGTTTATAGCATGTGATTTTGCTAGACGATTAGGATTACTTCCCGAAAATTTTCCTATACCTTTAAATATTAAGGTAGTAAACGAGGAAATAATTCCTGTTGAAAATATTCATAGCAGTTGTTGCGTAGATATACGGGGTTGTAAATTATCGGTAGATTTGTTACCGATAAAGTTAGGAGAATTCGACGTAATTCTTGGAATGGATTGGTTAGTGAACCATGAGGCAATTATAGATTGTCAAAAGAAATGTGTGAACATTAAGATGTTAGAACAACCTCGGATAGTATTCTATGGGAATAGACCGTCGAGACGTTTGTGTTGTCTAACCATGACACAAACTAGGAAATTATTAAGGAAGGGATGCGTAGGCTATTTGTGTCATGTTATTGATACCCAGAGAGTGGTAGCAACCATGGAACAAATACCTATAGTGAGGGAATTCACCGATGTATTTCCGAGCGAATTGTCAGGTCTTCCACCGGATAGGGAGACAGAGTTTGTGATAGACATTATGCCAGGAGCGGCACCAGTTTCCAGGGCACCATATCGTATGGCGCCAGTGGAGATGAAGGAGTTGATGGTGCAGTTGCAAGAACTGTTGGACCAGAAGTACATTCAACCAAGTGTTTCGCCGTGGGGAACACCGGTACTGTTTGTCAAGAAGAAGGATGGATCATTAAGAGTTGTTATTGACTATCGAGAGTTGAACAAGTTAACGATAAAGAATAAATACCCATTGCCCAGGATTGATGATATCTTTGATCAGTTAAAAGGGGCTAAGTATTTTTCTAAAATAGATTTAAGGACAGGGTATCATCAGTTGAAGGTTAGGAAGGAGGATGTGCCAAAGACAGCATTTAGGACTCGTTATGGTCGTTATGAGTTTCTGGTGATGTCGTTTGGGTTGACAAATTCACCAGCTGTATTTATGGATATAATGAACAGAGTGTTCAAACAATATTTGGACAAGTTCGTCGTGGTGTTTATAGATGATATTATAGTCTATTCTAAGACGCCAGAAGATCATGCTGAACACTTAAGATTAGTGTTGGAGACACTAAGAAAGGAGAAGTTGTATGCGAAATTCACTAAGTGTGAATTTTGGTTGGAGAAGGTGCAGTTTTTAGGTCATGTCATTGACCATGAGAGGATTTTAGTGGATCCAGCAAAGGTGGAAGCCGTGATGAATTGGGAACAACCGAAAATGTCGACTGAGGTGCGGAGTTTCCTAGGGTTAGCAGGCTACTATCGGAGATTCATCCAAGATTTTATGAAGATAGCTACTCCGTTGACTAACTTGACGAGGAAGATGGTGAAATACGCTTGGACTGACAAGTGTGAGGACAATTTTCAAGAATTGAAGAAGAGGTTGAGTGAGGCACCTGTGTTGTCATTACCCGATAACACATGAAATTTTGTAGTTTATAGTGATGCTTTGCATAGAGGACTTGGTTGCGTGCTCATGCAGCATGGCAAGGTCATTGCGTATGCATCTAGGCAGTTGAAGGATTATGAGAAAGTTTACCCTACTCATAATCTGGAACTGGCCGCAGTGGTTTTTGCTCAAAAGATATGGAGACATTATCTTTATGGAGAAAAATGTGAGATATACACGGACCACAAGAGTCTTAAATATATCTTCACACAGAAGGAGTTGAATATGAGGCAGAGGAGATAGCTAGAGTTGATAAAGGATTACGATTGTGAAATCCTGTATCACCCTGGGAAAGCCAATGTAGTTGGCGATGCCTTAAGTAGGAAGGGTTGGGAAAAGTTGTCTTTGTTAACGGCTCAAACTGAGTTAATAACAGAGATGGCTAGGATGGAGTTGGAAGTGAAGGAAGATAAATGGTGTTTGTGACGGAGATGCAACTAACTATCGTAGAGAGAGTTAAGGAGATGCAACTCAAAGCTGATGAGTGTGACCGTATGAAGGAGCGGCTGACCAATGAAAAAGATAGTAAGTACAGTCTTGATAATGAGGGATTATTAAGATTTGACGGAAGAATTTGGGTTCCGAATGAGACGAAATTAAAGGAGAAGATATTGCAAGAGGCTCATAGTTCAAGGTTTTCGATTCATCCTGGTAGCACCAAGATGTATCAAGACCTTCGATAGAGTTTTTGGTGGCCAAACATGAAGAAGGAGATATCAAAGTATGTAAGTAGTTAAGGTCGAACATCAACGACCAAGTGGCTTGTTACAGTCATCGGAAATTCCGGAGTGGAAGTGGGAATATATCACTATGGATTTTGTGGTAGGACTTCCGACTACAACAAAAGGGTATGATGCGATTTGGGTAATAGTAGATCGATTGACAAAGTCAGCTCACTTTTTGCCAATTAGAGTTAAGTATAACTTAGATCAGTTAGCTAGACTCTATATTAAGGAAATAATCTCCAGACATGGGGTACCGGTATCGATTGTGTCAGATCGTGATCCACGATTCACATCGAACTTTTGGAGGAGTCTACAAGAGCAGTTGGGAACGCAGTTGAAGCTAAGTATAGCGTATCATCCACAGACGGATGGACAAAGTGAGAGAACAATTCAGACATTAGAAGATATGCTAAGATCTTGCGTCATGGATTTCAAGGGTAGTTGGGATGATCATCTACCATTAATGGAGTTTGCGTATAACAATTGTTATCATGCAAGCATAGGTATGCCGCCTTATGAAGCTTTGTATGGAAGAAAATGCAGAATGCCACTATATTGGGATGAGGTAGGAGAACGCCGAATGTTGGGACCAGAATTGGTGCAAAAGATAGCGGATATTGTCAAGAAGATTCAGATGCGTCTTTTAGCAGCTCAAGACAGGCAGAAGAAGTTTACGGATCCGCATAAAGAGAATCGAGAGTTTGAAGTAGGTTCGTACATATTCCTAAAAGTATCTCCCTGGAAAGGAAAGATACGTTTTGGGAAGAAGGGAAAGTTAAGTCCAAGGTTCATAGGACCTTTTGAGTTTTTAAAATGGGTGGGTGAGGTAGCCTATATAATAGCATTACCTCCAGACCTAGAACGAATACATAATGTATTTCACGTATCCGTATTACGTCCTTATAAGCCAGATTATAAGCACGTGATAGAATATGAACCTATTCATGTCGAGAAGGACTTAACGTACGAAGAAACGCCAATTTAAATTGTCGATATAAAAGAACAAGTTCTACGGAACAAAGTCATACCTTCGGTAAAGGTGATATGGAAGAATCAAGATGCAGAAGAACCAACGTGGGAGTTAGAAGAAACAATAAAAAAGAATTACCCTCATGTATTTGTGTAATTTTTTTTAGCGAGATTCTGGGGACAGAATCCTTATAAGGGGGAGAAAGTGTAACGCCCGAAAAATCGAACATTTTGTAATTACTGTTAATAATGAATAAAATAATATTATTTATTATTATTACGTGTTGAGAAGGTAAATGTCGTTCTATAACCTAGAAACGTCAGAATATCGTAGTATTTTAACTACGTGAATGAATTAAGGTGTTTGAATTTCTAAGATGAAAATAAAAGTTTTTCGAGAAATTTTTCGAAAAACACTATTCATCGATTTCTGCTCGGGAATTATTTTTGAACTTCCGAGAAATACGTAACGTTATAATATCAAGGCGATATTGATTATGTAATAATAATCGAAGTATGGAAAACGTAATATTTCGCATGTGGACCTAATTTAGGAACGTTAGGTTTATTAAGCGTTAAAGGAAGAAAGTTCTGAATGTATAGTGTTTATACATTGTATGAAGTAATGAATGTAAGTATAATACGACATATTGTACCATTATGTATGAAGAATGAGATAACATATATTATGAATTAATATATGATTGAGTATACGAAGATTATACGTGGGAGTATAATTGTTAAGTTGGTTAACTAAAGATAATGGACTTGTAGGATTATTAGCTAATAAGTATAAGTCCAATATAATGTGACAATCAAGCCCAAGAGTTTGATTTATCATAAGCCCAAACCATTGTAGTACAAGCCCATTAAGAAAGTAGCTAGATTAATTAACAAAGCCCAATGATTAATCCATGATCCATAGGGCAAACCTAGTATGAAGTGGGTAAGCTTGATGGGCAAGGATTTTGTGTGGTGACCAAGTGATGTGATGAGCAAGGAATGAATAGTAAGGAGGTGGAGGATGAGGAGGTGGAATGAGGAGGTGGAATAAGGAGGTGGGATGTTTTAAAGTCTAAAATGCCCTAACCTTTGGTGGCCTATAAATACAAGCCTCATTTCATTTTTGTTGGTTGTTATTTCATCCAACTTTCCTCTCAAATATAAGCTACTTAATTGGTAGAGAGAATAAGTCACTTAAGACTTATAAGCCACTTCAACCCTTGCTAGTTTTCCAAAGTGAATTGAAGTCTTCAAGGGTAAGACTCATCTCTTTTATCTACATCTCTTCTATGATAGTATTGATAAATAGGAGATTGTATGCTAAGATCATGTAATAAGTTAATAAGGAATGAACTTAAGCAGAATAATTTGGATAAGCAACTTGAACATTAATAAGTTGCTAGAACCATGAAGAACTTATCATATGTTTTTCATATGATGATTAGTATGTTGAATATAGCATAAGAACATTGATTAGTGGACTTAACTTATTAATAAGCTATGAGCATGAAGATTTATAGTTCATAAGTTAAATAAGTCAATGACTTATGAGAATAAGTCAAAACCTACTTTGTCTATAAGTTGGTAACTTGTAATGATCTTATGTTGATTAAAATCCATTTAGAATCATTAAGAATGTAGTTTTACCGAAATTCACACGATTGGACGATAATCGTCGAATTCGTGAAATTCTCAGAATGGAAGTCGTATTTTGAGTTTGAAGTCGGAAACGTTGGTTTTCGATGGAGACAAGTCGTATTTGGCATTATAGAGTTGCGGACTTGAAAATGATCGGATTCTGACTTAGAATGAAGAAACGAGCATTGAACGTTCACGAACGTTTATCGTTTTCGTTAAAATTAAACTAATAGGTCAAATTTTAGCAAACGAAGTTGAATAGATAAAATTCTTCCATGAACGTATAGAGTACATAATTTGTGAATTGTAGGCTTTTGAACGAGCCAATTCAGACTTATAATGAAGAAGTTATGAGTCCGGGAATTTCACAAAAATTTCATAAATTGCAAACTACCTGAGGCACAGAGTTGGCGCCGCGGCGCCAACCCAAGGCCAAATAGGTGGCGCCAGATCAGTAAAGGTGTCTCGAAAGACTTGCTAACTCATAACACAAATGTGAGATGAAGAAATAAAATATATGGCATCGCAGCGCCAGATCCGGAGGGTAGATGATCGCTAACTCAGTGCATGGTACGAGATGCAGAGAGTAATAGGTGGCGCCGCAACGCCAACCCTAGACCATGGACAATAAGAAATGTTAACAAGTATAGAATGAAAGATAACTCATTGATAATGAACTAAGGTGTTAATATATCATTGTGAAGACATTATAAGACACCAATGTATGTTGATTAAGATTTGATAATCAATCAAAGAGAATTGATATATGAACGACGTAATGAAAGTCGGAAACCCATAATAGTAGATCTAAGTCAGGATTTATATTGAGATGAAGGGTAAGATATAATAGTATACCTCCTTGATTATGTATGACCTAACGTAGTACGTTATATGATCATGTGTTGTAGAAACGTAGAAACTTAAAGTGTACGAGTATTAATCAGTAATCAGATGCTGAAGGCAAGTATTCTAACCCTTGTTTCAGTTCAGTCTGAACAAGTTTGTAATTAATGTATTCTTTCGCATGAAGTCTTGAATGATGAAGTCTTAAGCCAATTTTTTCGTCTAGACTTATATTATGATTCTGTCAAGCATGATTTATATTTACCGAGTTATATTGGTATGGTTTTTAATCGAAGACTAAGTATGCTCAAATGTTTTTGTCGTTTAACGACAGGCACGTGAGGTTGGCACAACTTAAACGTATACACGTTTAATGAATGTAGTGTTGATCAACATAGAGTAATATGAGATGATCACTCAGACGTGCTCGTAAGATATGCCGGACTTACGGACTTAGTGTCGGGTTGTCTTTTTCAAAAGAACTTATGTTATGCGTATAGTCTTGAGCCATAATTGATATTCTACTGAGTATGGTTGTTGTAAAATGTTTTGAAGGAAAAGTAGTGCTATTTTGATTTATCGATAGTACTTCATAACTATTGTTCAGTTACAGAAGATATATGAGTTCTATGTTTCAAGCATGTTGTTTATTAGAATTGTAGTACTTGCTGAGCTATTCATGCTCACTCTTGCTTAAACCATATGAACACAGCCAAGATCGAGCAGACTGAAGGTTCGGGCAAAGATAAGGGCAAGGCGAAGATGAACCCTTAGCTTAGTATGTAATAGAATAGTTCAATGATTGTAATATATTGAATATTATGACAAGAACAAACGAATGGGTTACAAAGAACCTGGGAAATGTAATATTGTTTTGAATATATAGAAGTTATATTGGTCCTTTTGAGACTATTTCATGGAATGAATGAATTAATGGTAGTACCGTGTAGCACCATCTGTCGGGTTGGAAGATACCCGAATTTGGGGGCGTCACACAAGTTCAGAATGCATCAAGATCACAAGCCCTGAAGAAACAGGCAAATATCCAGCAAGTATCAAGGCATAACTAAAAGGGAAGTAAATCAAAATATATTTCTCTGCCATATATAATATTTTTTGATATATACATCTGTGTTGTACATGACAAAATGGCTAAGCTAGTCTGTGCAGGAAAAATACAAAGCTATCTATGGATATGTGTGTATGCAGACTATCAGATCTAAAATAGCATCCCTCTCCGAAGAAGGAGGTAAAGCTACAAGCTCTTGCCCAATGGTATCTACACGAGCTAGCAGATCTGAGGCTAACTGCATGATGACATGATGCTCATCGATATATGCACTCATATCGACAAGGATGTCAGTCGTATGGGATCTCACTGAAGTACTATCTGTAATGACCACATCCCTAGCAGATAGGTTGCATCCCTCTCCACAATCAATGCATCTCTGGCTGATCTAGCCTCGTCCCTCTCTAATAGAGCGGTGTCTCTCCCATCAAGAGCTGTCAACATCGCAGCCCTAGCCTGATCTCTCTCATAGGTCATCAGATGTAGGCTCTGCTCCAAATGTTGTCAATAATCTTGAGTAACAGCTGGCACTCGGGGGGAGAATCCATCACATATCTTTGGCGACCCAAAAGCCTAAGTTCCCATCGATGGGAATGTCAGCCTCCTCCATAGGCTCCTCATCGTCGAAATCAATCTTCTGCACTGTGGATACTACCATAGTCAATGCAGTCTCTATCTCCATCCATGCAGAATACTCTGTAGAATAACCTGGATGACTGACAAAAAACTCAGCTAGCTCTCATTGATCCCAATAGGCATACAACCTAGATCTGTCCTCTGCTGATAAACGACGTGAAGCAAAGCGCTGACTCACTGCCCCCTCAAATGGATGGAAATCCTAAAACTGGTCAAACTGACACATCACGGCCAGTGGGTGGTAGGTGATCATCCCTCTCAAACCAGTTAGAGGAAGATAATCCATGCCCGGAGCATGAGTAATGAAGCTATAGGGTGAGTTAAGCCCTGTACACGGTAATATAGCGAATGGATCTCCAATCCCTGCAAGGAAAGCTGACCAAGATGCAACATCTGTACACTCCGCAGGCTAGAAGGAGTACGACATGGCTATATCATGGGTGAAACAATACCCATACCGTCTGAATGTGCTAATCGGTCTCAAGTGTGACATAAACCACACATATAGCATGACCGAGCTGCCTATGAACACTCCTGCCGGACAAGTACAGCAGTATGTAGCTGACCTCAGAGTCTCTACGATAATCATCGGTATGATGGTATGACCCTTTCGGAGAGCTCTCACTGCCATAATGACTCTAATGTCCAACTCATCCATGTATCGTGGCATGTAGACGTATGATAGTATGCACAGCAACAGTACATCGACTCTGACTAGACACCAATGATCCTCCGGTGTGGTAAAATCCCCAGAATGTCGTGCATAACTATCCTCAGAGCCAAATTTATCAATCAAAAAATGCTGGGATATCACGTGGCCAGATGTGATCTCATCCTGTACCACTCTACGCCTCAAACCGGTGATGGTCATGAACTGCCTACTCATGTCCCAGATCGTTATGTGCACGCAAGGTCTGTCTAACGGCAGTATCGTCAATCGTGCATACTTCTCCAGAGTAGGAGTCAACTCCTGGGTCCCGAATCGAAAAACCTGCCTCTCCGGTACCCAATGCTCTAGCATACCCTCTATGAACCACAATGGGAACTCAAAACATCAACAAGGTCATAGTATCAGAGCAAATAATCTCTGATACCTACGTCTCGATGGTGACATACTATCATACCATGAACGATACGGATGCCACCAAAATGGTGGGGTATGATCAATACTGACTAATCGTCAAGAAGACATCTCATGCGGGCCGTGTTATAAGACCATCCAGGGGTCAATGTTGAATATCTCTGGACATACATACATATGCATAACATAATAACATGCATGATACAATAGATGGCGATATGATATAGGGAATGAAAACTGTACATACATTCCTAAGTATATCATCATCTAATACATCTCTGTACAGCTAAAATACAGGGAAATGGGGTGATAAGAGGATTTCATATACGTGATTCAATGTCTGTTTCATGCTTATTTATAGCTAAATCCTTGTGATCATGTTCACTTTTACTTGTTTTATGTTAATTCATGTGTAGGATGGTGGTTGTAGCATTCAACGTATATTCGAAGCTATTCGGTGTGATTTGAAGTCAATTGGAGCATAATTGGAGAAAGTATGAAAAGCAAAGAAAGTCATTTATTAGAAAGACATGCCACGGGGGCATTATTATTATTACACACACCACGGGGAAGGGGGTCTTACACTTCGCCATCAGAACATAGCCCAAGGCGCGAATTTACACACTACACACTCGCACGGGGTGGGGGTCTTCATATGAGCAAGACAGGAGCATAGCCCACCGAGGCGGGTATCTATAATGCTTGAACCCCCGCCGGGGCGGGGGATGGAAAATCTGGCAGTGTCCTGTTATGTTTGTAATTCCTCTTGGGCACGAACTTTAGCTAGTTGCATGGCATTATAACTCTATTTGATGGAGAATTCGGCTGGGACTTATGTGTTGGATAACATATACTCAATGAACAACAATTAGATAACACACAAGAGATATTACGAAGATCTAAGCTCAGTTTTTGATAGCAAGCGTGGAGGAGTATTTCGAGGAGTTTTTCAAGACAATTGCAATTATAGACTACGTGAAAGGTGTTTTTTAATATTCTTCGTGTTAGATTATTATTTGTAATTGGAAGAATGATTTCTATGATTTATTCAGTGTTTATTTCGTTTAGTATGAACTAATTCACTTTTCAGGCTTGTGATGGATCCTTAAGTGAATCGATGGTTTTGTAAACTTTGATTTCCAATTTAATAATCTATCTCAGTTTATCTATATTGAGTTGAGCTTGAATCTATTATTTGCCTGATCAACAATTCTTTGTGGAGTTGGATGGAATCGAGAGAGGATATTCAAATCTAGACCTAGTTGATATAACATGTATTCAGGATTTTGTTAGTAGCTTAAACTTGATGAGTGTGAAGGTTGAGATATGCTTGACACCGCATGTAATCGGATAGAGAACTTATTCTTCAACCTTATTCAATTGTAATTCACATAGAGATATAGTGGGTTAATTGATTAAGGTGTTTAAAGGATATCTATCTTAATTGTGGATTGATGTTAATAGGGTATTAGTGCATCGAGAGGTGGTTAATACTACGCTCGTGTTCTTGATTAATAAACTGGGATAGTACATTAAATTGGAATAAAGGTGTTAAAATCAGAGTGAAGATTAGGGTGAAATCATAAGTCTAATTCTCTATTAATTGTTTGAAATTTTAGATTTTGATATTCGTGGTTGTTTTGTGTTAGTTTAATTATTCTTAATTTTAGTTTCATTAATTTCAATTATTGAGTTGATTTGTTTAATAAAATTAGGGTTAATAGAAAATTGGTAATTGTAAGTTAAGATTATTGCTAGTTAGTCTCTGTGGGAACGATACTCTACTTATCACTTTATTACTTGTTCACCACGTATACTTGCGTGTTGTGTGTATATAGATTTTACCCAACAAGTTTTTGGCGCCGTTGTCGGGGAATATTTAGTATAATTCTTAGTAGTTTTACAATATCAGTTTAATTAATCCAGTTTTACTTAGACATTTTTATTTTTGTATTGTTTCTTCTATTTTAGGTGTGGAAGCAGTTTATGCAAACTCGGTCCAAAAATCCAGATTTGCTGCCTTTTGACGACGACATTGAGAAAAGGTTTCAGAGGTTGAGCAAGTGGATCAATGAAACGAGACGAGAATTTGATACAACTGAGAAAGAAGAGGAAATGGCAGCCGAAGAACGGAAAGCATTAAGGGACTATGCCACGCCCAAGGTGACTGAACTGCAATCAAGCATCACCAGGCCAGCAATAGCAGCGAATACATTTGAAATTAAGCCAAGGATGATACAAATGATTCAGAATTTAGTTCAGTTTGGGGGATTGGAAAATAACGATCCGAACGAGCATCTAGTCAGTTTTTTGGAACTATGTGACACCTTTAGGTTCAATGGGGTGTCAGATGAAGCGGTGAAACTTCGATTGTTCCCATTCTCTTTACAAGACAAGGCGAAGAGCTGGTTGCATTCTTTACCATCCGGTTCGATAACTACATTGGAGGATTTAGCTCAGAAATTCCTCGCAAAATTCTTTCCACCGGTGAAAACTGCAAAGATGAGAAACGAGATAACAATGTTTGAACAACAACATGGGGAGTCGTTATATGAGGCTTGGGAGAGATACAAAGAATTGCTCAGAAAATTCCCACATCATGGATTGCCCAAGTAGCTGCAAATGAACACCTTTTACAACGGGCTATATGGGAATCTCAGGACAAGTATTGATGCAGCGTCGAGCGGAGCATTCATGGCTAAGAGTTACAAGGAAGCCTACGAGTTGATTGAAACCATGGCGGCTAATAACTACCAGTGGCCCACAGCAAGAATGACACAGGCAAATGCAGTTGGGGTGTTAGAAGTAGATAATATGACAGCGATGCAAGCACAGATATCTGCACTTTCAAAGAAGTTGGAGTCGGTGACAGCAGCACAAGCACAACAAACACAGCAAGTACAACAAGCAGCAATAATATGTGAGTTGTGCGTGGGAGAGCACCCAACGGAGCAATGCGCGATTAATCCAGCATCTATACAGTTCATCGGCAATTACAACAGAATTTCACAAAACACATATCAGAACACATACAATCAAGGAAATAGGAATCATCCGAATTTCTCATGGAGCAACAACCAGCAAAATCAAGCTTCACGACAATCATATCCACCAGGATTTCAGAAATAGCAACAACCAGCTCAATATCAAGAAAGGAAATCCGATCTGGAGGAAGTGTTGACAAAATACATGACTAGCACCGATTTGGCTATAAAAAATCAAGCCATGGCTATGAAATCACAAGAGATGGCGATCAAAAATCTAGAGAATCAGATAGGTCAAATTGCGTTGGCATTGAATAATAAACCACAAGGGACATTACCAAGTGACACCGAGAGAAATCCTAAGGGTAATCACGAGCAGTGTCAAGCTATTATGTTGAGAAGTGGAAAACAACTTGATGGTCAAGAGCCAGAAATTTCGGTTACAAAGGAGGTTGAACCAAAGAAAGAAACTACAGTGGGTGAGGTAAAGCAAGGGCATAAAAAACAAATGGAAAAGAACAAACCAGTTAACGAACCAGCTATTTATCCTCCCCCACCATTCTAGCAAAGAGTTCAAAAACAAAAAACTAGTCAAACAATTTGCAAAATTTTTGGAAGTTTTTAAGAAACTTCAAATCAACATATCGTTTGCAGAGGCCCTAGAACAAATGTCGAGCTACGCAAAATTTATGAAGGGGATTCTGTCGAGGGAAAAGAAATGGGAAGATTTTAAGACTGTGGCACTAACAGAGGAGTGTAGTGTGGTATTACAGCAGAAATTACCACCAAAACTCAAGGACCCGGGGAGCTTTACTATTCCATGCACGATCGGGGATATGCATTTCAGGAAGTGTTTATGTGATTTGGG
This sequence comes from Panax quinquefolius, assembly GCA_020205615.1. Lineage (NCBI taxonomy): Eukaryota > Viridiplantae > Streptophyta > Magnoliopsida > Apiales > Araliaceae > Panax > Panax quinquefolius. The sequence goes on along the minus strand of CM035152.1, from coordinate 49,696,388 downwards.
GGCAAGTGTAAACCTTATGCCATTGTCAGTATACTTAGAATTGGGTTTTCCTGCACCAAGACCTATAAATATCACATTACAGTTGGCGGATAGGTCAGTCACATATCCGAGAGGCATAATAGAGGACATCTTAGTGAAAGTGGATAAGTTTATATTCCCCGTGGACTTTATCATTTTGGATTTTGAGGAGGACAAGAACATCCCAATTATCCTAGGGAGACCATTTTTGGCTACATGGCGAACACTCATAGATGTACAAAAGGGAGAACTCACTATGAGGGTCCAAGATCAAGAAGTGAAATTCAATGTGTTTAAGGCCATGAAATTCCCTATGGATGAGGAAGAATGTTTTCGAATGGATTTAATTGAGCAAATAATTAGTGATGACATGAGCAAAAGTTTGGTGAATAATCCGTTAGAAACAACGTTATTGGGAGATGAAGAGATCGACAATCAGGAATTGGTGGATTACCTATAAATGCTAGACTTATTGCCACGAGTACCCAGATTTAGAACACCGTTTAAACCACTGCACACAGAGGAGGTAACCGCAGAAAAAATGAAACCATCATTGGAAGAGCCACCAAAGCTAGAACTTAAGCCACTTCCTAAACACCTCAGGTATGCGTATTTAGGCAATTTAAATTCTTTACCTATTATTATTTCAGCTGCACTTAGCGAATTACAGGAAGAAAAGTTGTTGAGGCTACTTCGGGAACACAAATCAGCTATTGGGTGGACAATCGCCGACATAAAGGGAATCAATCCTTCATTTTATATGCACAAAATTCTAATGGAAGATGAGGCAAAACTAACGGTGGAGCAACATCGGTGACTCAATCCAATTATGAAGGAAGTTATAAAGAAGGAAATTTTGAAGTGGCTAGATGCCGGCATCATCTATCCTATTTCCGACAGCAAATGGGTTAGTCCAAATCCAAAGGCATCAAAAAAAGGAGGAATGACGGTGTGGTGCGAAACATTTATAACGAGTTAATACCAAAAAGAACAGTGACAGGTTGGCGGGTTTGCATGGATTACAGAAAATTAAACAAGGTAACCCGAAAAGACCATTTCTCGCTGCCTTTTATTGATCAAATGTTAAATAGATTGGTGGGACACCAATATTACTGTTTGTTAGATGGTTATTCAGGCTGCAACCAAGTAGTCATCACTCCAGAGGATCAGGAGAAGACCACATTTACGTGCCCTTACGACACATTTTCATTTAGAAGGATGTCGTTTGGGCTATGTTATGCACCTGCAACTTTCCAACGGTGTATGATGGCCATTTTCTCAGATATAGTGGAGAAAAATGTTGAGGTCTTTATGGATGACTTCTCGGTCTATGGGGACAGCTTCGATAATTGCTTGAAGAATCTGGTCATGGTGTTGCAAAGATGTAAGGACACAAATCTCGTATTAAATTAGGAAAAATGCCACTTCACTGTTGAAGAAGGCATAATTTTGGGCCATAAGGTATCGGCTCAAGGATTGGAAGTTGACAGAGCAAATCTGGAAACTATCGAGAAATTGCCTCCACCGATCTCGGTTAAGGGCATTAGAAGTTTCTTGGGTCATGCTGGATTCTACAGGAGGTTCATAAAAGACTTCTCTAAAATTGTGAAACCTCTATGCAGTCTTTTAGAGAAGGATGCGACATTCAGCTTTGATGAAGAATGCAAGACGGCTTTTGACTTATTAAAGAGGAAATTAACTACAGCCCCTGTGATAGTCGCACCGGATTGGAGCATGCCATTCGAGCTTATGTGTGATGCAAGCGACTTTGCGGTTGGGACTGTTTTGGGCCAACGTAGAGACAAGGTGTTTCACGCCATATACTATGCAAGCAAAACACTTACAGAAACTCAAATGAACTACACAACCACAGAAAATGAATTGCTTGCAGTGGTATATGCGTTTGACAAATTTCGTGCCTACTTGATCGGGACCAGGGTGATAGTTTATACAGATCATGCAGTGATTCTGGTATTTGATAACAAAAAAAGATGCTAAGCCATGCCTTATTCGGTGGATTCTCCTACTTCAAGAGTTCGATTTAAAAATAAAGGATAGAAAGGGGATGGAGAATCAAGTAGTCGATCGCTTATCTAGGTTGGAAAACCACGGGAAAGTAAAAGACGACAGATGTGAGATTAATGAGTCATTCCTAGATGAACAACTATTTAGGATTTCAGAAGAGATTCCGTGGTATGGTGATTATGCAAATTTCATTGTGAGCAACATTCTACCACCTGACCTCACACGACAACAGAAAAAGAAATTTCTTCACGACGTGAAATGGTACATGTGGGATGAACCATATCTATTCAAGCAGTGTGCTGACAAAATGATTCGATGGTGCATCCCATATAGTGAAATGAAGAATATTCTGCATGAGTGTTATTCATCGGCATATGGCGGGCAGTATGGGAGTGAGAGGACAGCAACGAAGGTGCTGCAATGCGGTTTTTATTGGCCTACATTATTTAAAGATGCCCACCAGTTTGTCAAATATTGTGATAGGTGTCAAAGGCTGGCCAACATTTCGAAACATAATAAGATGTCCTTACAAACGATTCTGGAAGTGGAAATTTTTGACGTATGGGGTATAGATTTCATGGGACCATTCCCCTCATTATTGAACAATCAATACATTCTACTCGCAGTGGACTACGTGTCAAAATGGGTTGAAGCCGCAGCTTTACCATCAAACGATGCCAAAGTGGTACTCAAATTCCTTCAAAAGAACATCTGCACGAGGTTTGGCACGCCAAGGGTAATTATCAGTGACGAAGGTAGTCACTTCTGCAATAAGTCCTTTACTGCTCTTTTGGCCAAGTATGGGGTCAACCACAAAATAGCTACAGCGTATCACCCTCAAACTAGTGGATAAGCTGATGTATTAAACAGAGAAGTAAAAAAGATATTGGAGAAAGTGGTGAATCCGAAACGGAAAGATTGGTCACTAAGAATGGACGATGCTTTTAGGGCTTACCGGACTGCATACAAGACGCCAATCGGGATGTCACCATATCAACTACTGTACGACAAGGCATGTCACTTACCGGTCGAGCTACACCATAAGGCATATTGGGCGGTGCAAAAACTCAATTTTGATCAAAAAGCTGTAGGAGAGAAGAGATTACTTCAATTGAATAAACTCGATGAATTTCGCCTTCACGCATATGAGAATGCCAAACTATACAAAGAAAAAGTTAAAAAATGGCACGACTAGAAAATTTTGCGTCGAACATTTGAGCCAGGCCAATCAGTACTCTTATTCAAATCATGGCTTCTATTGTTCCCCAGAAAGCTTAAATCGAGATGGTCGGGACCATTCACGGTCAAGAGGGTATTCCCTCACAGTGTAGTCAAAATTTACAGTCGCAATCCACTCGAAACATTCAAAGTCAACGGACACCGTCTAAAGCATTACTGGGGTGGCGAAGCCAACACCGACATGATCGCCATCACATTGGCCGACATAACTTAAGCAAGAAGTAGTTAGGCTGAATGACTTAAAATCAAGCGCTAATTGGGAGGCAACCCAATTTTTAGTTCTTTATCATATTTTGTACTCATAATTGCCTAGTTATAGTTTTCATTTTAGTATTAGGTAGACGAATAAAAGACAAATCTTGTTAATCTCTCCACAATACATCATGTTATACACAATTCACTAGTATTTTTGCTTTATGTCATGTAGATTTGCAAATAGAGCTTTAAGTGAGCAAAACTGAAGCACAAGTGCACTACAGTGACACAAAAGACAAAGGCTGACAGTCAGCTAGCCCGCAGGGGTGGGCCATTCTAGAACTACAACCCCCGCCGGGGCAGGGGTCCACGAACTCAGAAGACAGAACATAAGCCCACCGGGGCGGGCATTCCTAGTGTAATACCCCCCGCCGAGGTGGGGGTCCTGGAATTCAGACAGATGTTGGCAATTACACAGATTTCTCCCATTCCCAATAACACCCCACTTAACCACCACCCACCACCATTACTTCTTCTCCACATTCCCAATACCCCATAACTCCATTCCACCTCTTCAATCCACCAATGGCAGCCTTCCCTCTCCCTCTATAAATACCACAACACCTCATACAAACTCTCCCACCACACGTGATATAAAGCAAAAGGAGAGTATAGTTGTGAGCTAGAGAGATAATATTGAAAAGTTTGGGGGAGAGTTAGGGCAAAACAAACAATTGAGAGAGACATGGCTTCATCGTCTAAACGCCAAAGGGGAGACAACTCACGGTCAGCCCAACCAACCTGCACCTTCGATCACTGGAAATTTATAAGTGTCATCGTCGCCGACCGGTATGACTACATGCTCACCAAAGCCCTTATGCCGGAGTGGGGGTTGGCACCGGATGCTAACGATTGGGAGCTCATGCCGCAAATTTACCAAAAGGGATGGACAAAATTCATGGAGGAGCCGGAACCAGCCGTTGTTAACATCATCAAGGAATTTTATGCAAATACTGAAGACAAAGAACCATTTCGAGCATTTGTGCGAGGACGGTTGGTTTCATTCAGTGCCGACGCCATCAATACCTACTACCAACAGCAGGTGCCTCACCATTGCCAGTATGCACACCTCTGAAATTCCGATCCAGACTTTGATGCCATAATCATGGTGATGACAAAGCCGGGAACGTCATGGATGAAAGGTCGGAAGGGAGGCACCGTGTTCCCCAGCAAGGACCTTAGCTGGTATGGCAAAATCTAGTACGCATTCCTCTATGCTAAATTGCTTCCGTCCCAACATACTTCAGGACGTCACCAAAGAGAAGGCATTATTGTTATACGCCATGGTCCAAGACTTTATTATCGATGTCGGGGCCATCATTTGCTTCTCCATCCGCCGATGCCTACGTGGAAATTTTTCTAGAGGCTTACCACACCCATCACTCATATGCGGGTTGTGCCGTCAAGCAGGTGTGCGATGGTCCGATGATGAGCTCACACAAATGCCGCTCGCGTTACTTGATTCGAGAATGATAGCGCGATATTCTGTATGGGCAAGGGGCGAGTCACATCCGCGTGGTGTGGGGTTCATTTTTTCATCATCTTCGGAAGACGACGTGGATGATACAGAGGCATCGAGGGACGATGATGAAGCAATGGGCGATCAAGGGATGAGGAGATACCACAGGCCGAGGCCATATCAAGTTCTAAATTCTTGGAATTCCAAAATCAAATGAATGAACACACCAAGGCAACTCGTCGGGAAATGCGCCGATTGGCAATAAGGCAAGAGCACATGTTCGATGCTATGCACACATCTTTCGCCTCGTTGAACACAACTCTTTAAAGTTTCAACCCGGTGGCACAATTTTCGTTCCAACAGCCCGGACCAATGCCACGGTTCCCACCGAGTGATTCCGATGAAGAAGAACAACAACCACCTCCTCAGACTTAAGCGATAGCAAGGAAGTCCTCACGTCCTTATTTTCACTATTCATCCAATGAGGACATTGTGCAACTTAAGTTTGGGGGATTTAAATACATGTTGCATGCATTTAGCTCATTTAGGTTGCATTTTTAAATTTTTGTCATTGTCATTTAAATTTTTGTATTGCATCTTAATTTCAGTATTGCATATAGCTTAGGTGCATTTATAGTAACTTAGGTTAATGTTTGTCATTGCATAAGTAGACAATCGTGTAATGCATTTTGTTATCTATATAAAAAAAATAAAAAAATAAAATTTAGTTAGTAAATATTGTGTTTGAGTAAGTCCATCAATGTTGTAGTTTATATTATTTGGGGGCCAATGATGTGATTAACAATAAGTTAACAAATACAGTATTGAGTATTAGAAATGTGACACAATGTTTGTTTATGAATCGAATCTTGAGCTTGTTTGAAATTAGTATAAAAGGATAGCACGATAAATATACATCTATGTTGATTGGGCAATTCAATTTGATACATAAATGGTCTCTAAAGGATAATGCCAGAGTAAATGACAAAACGACAAGGATGGATAGTAGAGGCAAAATTTAGGCAATAACCTAAGTTTGGGGGATGAGATGTGGGGTATATAAGCTTTATTTTATCAAAAAAATGAATAAACACTGTGGCGTGCTTGTCTAGTTTTATAGCCTTTGTTACTTGAGTAAGTAAGCCCGAGGGAATTGTCTTTACACCTAGCGCCCTAAGGTCTTAATGGTCTGGAAGTCGTTGGTCGAAAGCTCGTTAAGGTAGCATTGAAAACCTTAAGGGAATAAGACATTGCATGCCTATGTGTATAAAAAGAATAAAACGGGAAATCAACAGCAAAAAGCCCCTGTGTATCTAAAAAAAAATATTAAAAAAAAAGTTTAAGTACCTTGCTTGGACCCCTGAGATTAGTGATTACTTAATTTTTGTCAACACTATCTATTTTTGATCTTTTTAAGTTTACGTTGCAGGATTCCTTCTAAGAAATTGATTATGTATTGAATTTGAGTCTGTATCGGTTATCATGGATGTTGAACACACACACTATACCAGTAATGATGGCTTGAGATTCGTGGATTAAAACAGAATTGTAGAGTGGTTTTTGGTAATTTGTATTGTATAGTTGCTTGTTTTCGCTGAGGTCGTTAAAATAATCTTGATTCTGCGATGTTATTGGATTTGATAGCATTTAAGTAAGTCGTATTCATTTCATTTCATTGCATTGCATTGCATGTAGTTGTTTGGTGCTTGAGGACTAGCATGATTTAAGTTTGGGGGATTTTGATAAGTATATTTCATATACGCGATTCAATGTTTGTTTCATGCTTATTTGTAGTTAAATCCTTGTGATCATGTTCACTTTTAGTTGTTTTATGTTAATTCATGTGTAGGATGGTGGTTGTAGCATTCAACGTATATTCGAAGCTATTCGGTGTGATTCGAAGTCAATTGGAGCATAATTGGAGAAAGTATGAAAAGAAGCAAAGTCAGTTGATAGAAGACACGCCACGTAAGGAGCATTATTAACTTACACACCCCTCCAAGGGGGGTCTTACACTTCGCTTATAGAACATAGCACGCAAAATGCAAATTTACACTACACACACCTTCACGTAAGGCGGGGTCTTCATACAAGCAAGACAGGAGCATAGCCCGCCGGGGCGAGCATCTATAGTGCTTGAACCCCCGCCGGGGCGGGGGGAGGAAAATCTGGCAGTGTCCTGTTATGTTTGCAATTCCTCTTGGGCACGAACTTTAGCTAGTTGCATGGCATTATAACAATATTTGATGGAGAATTTGGCTGGAACTTATGTGTTGGATAACATATACTCAATGAACAATAATTAGATAACACACAAGGGATATTACGAAGATCTAAGCTCAGTTTTTGATAGCAAGCGTGGAGGATTTTTTCAAGACAATTGCAATTATAGACTACGTGAAGGGTGTTTTTCAATATTCTTCGTGTTAGATTATTATTTGTTATTGGAAGAATGATTTCTATGATTTATTCAGTGTTTATTTCGTTTAGTGTGAACTAATTCACTTTTTAGGCTTGTGATGGATCCTTAAGTGAATCGATGGTTTTGTAAACTTTGATTTCTAATTTAATAATCTATCTCTGTTTATCTATATTGATTTGAGCTTGAATCTATGAATTACTTGATCAACAATTCTTTGTGGAGTTGGATGGAATCGAGAGAGGATATTCAAATCTAGAACTAGTTGATATAGCATGTGTTCAGGATTTTGTTAATAGCTTAAACTTGATGAGTGTTAAGGTAGAGATATGCTTGACACCGCATATAATCGGATAGAGAACTTATTCTTCAACCTTCTTCAATTGTAATTCACATAGAGATATAATGGGTTAATTGATTAAGGTGTTTAACAGATATCTATCTTAATTGTGGATTGATGTTAATAGGGTATTAGTGCATCGAGAGGTGGTTAATATTACGTTCGTGTTCTTGATTAATAAACTAGGATAGTACATTGAATTGGAATAAAGGTGTTAAAATCAGAGTGAAGCTTAGGGTGAAATCATAAGTCTAATTCTCCATTAATTGTTTGAAATTTCAGATTTTGATATTCGTGGTTGTTTTGTGTTAGTTTAATTATTCTTAATTTTAGTTTTGTTAATTTCAATTTTTGAGTTGATTTGTTTAATAAAATTAGGGTTAATAAAAAATTGGAAAGTGTAAGTTAAGATTATTGCTAGTTAGTCTCTGTGGGAACGATACTCTACTTATCACTTTATTACTTGTTGACCACGTATACTTGTGTGTTGTGCATATATAGATTTTACCCAACATTAATGAAGCTACCCAACAACTAACAGAGGCCTATCAAAAGATATAACGAGAATGGGGCAAAGCTACCCAGCATCTAACAGAGGCCTATTAGAAGAAGTCAATGGTATCGATGTCTACATCGTCAATCCTGTCCACCTGATGTAACTCCTCCCGAGTCACTTGATCTCTATATATAGGGATGTCAGGCCTATACAAGGGAGGATCTACACCGGCAAAGCCATATGGGTCACCTGAGGGGCCAGCGCCAGAGCTGGAAGGATCAAAAGTATCTGCCTCTGAAGGATCTCTACCCAAATGCCGAATAAAGAAAGGTGCCCGGTCCAACTGCCAGGTCAAACTATCAATCTGTATCACATGAGTCGGATCTCTGACACAGGCTAGCCAATCCGTTATCATCACAGATCCTAGAACCATATCCCCCATAAACTGTGTGGCACAGGGCTGAGCTCCAATGGTACGAGGGAACCACCAATGCTGGAACATCTCCTGAGTGTAGGGGCCTTTTGATAATGTGTAACCGTCAATCCCCAACAATGGGATATCAGTGACGGGTGACTGCGAAATAGGCCAATATCGCTTGGCAGGAGGCAAGATCGGCATGCGAATCTCTCCTGTAGTGCTCCTGATAGCACGCTCTCCTAAATAGAGCTCCCATCCTCCATCTGTGAAAAGAGGAATCCTACGGGTGGAAATAATGTACTCAACTCCAGTCGGGTACCCATCCTCAAATCCAATGCTCAAATGTTCCCCAGAATAGGGAACCCATGTGATAACATTCGTTGTCAACAACTCCAGCTGTAGGCGACAATGAGTGAAACTCTTAGCAACAGGGACCTCCGCCAGTATGGAATGATGCCATCTCTGTCCTCGTGGATAGGTGTATAAACGTAACATGCTCACAGGACATAAACATGGAAGCCTCTCATAGGCCCAAAACTCCCAACACAAAGGCAAACATATGCTATCAATCAACGCTCTTAACCTGTACATGGGAAAAGATAAGAGAAATTCTCACCAGTAGAAATGGGTAAAATCATAACCAAGCCTCGGTCAAGCCCTGCGATCGCATACACATTCCCCTAAGGAAATAGGTGAAGGTGTAGACACCGTAGAAGAGTTATCTGCTATGAAGCAGCCCCTAATGATCATCATGAACAATCTCCTGAGAATGCGATCCCTAACTCTCACATCATCGGGTATAGGCTCACTCAAAAGCCCGCTTATAGTATCTACGATTAAAGGGCCTGTACAAACAGTCCTGCCCTTGAGCGCCTCCGCCGAAACTTCTAACAAGGATCTGATGGTAGTAGGGGTGATATCCGTCATGCAAGGCACCGGAACCCCTTCAAACTTTATACCTATGATAAATCACCAATCCATCGGCGTCATCATCACCTCACAGTCCGGCAAGTGGAGTGACTGAGTATGGTGAAATCGTAGCTCAGACAATGCCCCGAGGTAACCCCAGGGACAGCGACGGGGAAGAATGGAAAAGAACATCCCGAATCCCCAGCCATATACAATCGCTTATAGTCATCATGCAAAGCCTGATACATAGAGTGGATGCTGAACCAGTTCCCTTGAGGCTATGTAAAGCCGGGAACCTACATCAAATGCAGATTAACATCAGAACCCTTTACTCCCCATCAATAGGAAACAAGGAAGATTAAGATCTAACTTCATACCTCGTTTGCGTGCAGGTAGACTGAAGGATGCCGACTCAAGTAAGCTAGAAGATCTGTGTTTTCCACTTGAATACCTAGCAAATCCCTATGGGGAACACGTACTACAGGAGCAGGAACCTCAACCGGTATATCCTCCTCCTCGTCCTTGACATCCGGAAATTCAACCCGGATAGACGTATCACCGCCTCCACCAAACGACGAGGCTGTCTAATAGAACGGGGTCGAGGTACTTCAGAAGCCCTCTTCCATACACCAGAAGTGGTCCTGCGGGAACTACTCGGCTGATCCAGATCCATAATATCTGGACAACAAGTCTCCAAATCACCTCAGAAAGGATGTGGTAAATTCTTGCCTAGAGCTTTTCAAAATGCATCTTATGACTACATGCATGCATTAATTGTTTTAACATACATCTACAGTAGAGTTAAAAAATGCATGACTACCCAATGCCTACATTTTGGAAAACTTTTGACATAGTCCCCTTTGTAAATGGGACTATCCACATGCACATAGGCATGACTAGGTGGCCATTCAGTAGCACACCTACCAACAGTCATATGCACGCTAAATACATTTAATACATCACAGTAAAAAATAGATAAGTGTAATCTAATTACCAGGGTTATTTTACTTTGTTACCTTTACTCATTTCTCCTCAAATAAGATAAGAAATGACAATAAAAGGTGCCAATTTGACTGTTTCAAAAGTTAAATTTTTTTTCACATCATTATGTTCAGCATGGTTTAGTACTAACATTTACTATGTTGAATATTTTTTTTGTAAAGTCATATCAGCATGCATATTCACTACTATGTGTCTAAATGCATTTCATGTGATAAGTCATTTTCCACCGGATAGAAACTGGAAAAGAATGCATGCATATGTTACTAGGAAAGTGAAGAACGCTTGTACGGTGGCAGAATATGCAGAAAGTTGCTCGAACTCAACAGGTCTGAAGAAGAGCTCTCAGATTTCCTTCGTCGTTCAGCTTGAAAATGACTTATAAAAGCAACCTGCAGGGATTACATACCCACGGTTGGCGTCAGATCCACCTGCGGCTACAACAAGTGTACCTGCGACACCCCTATATGGGTCCCACACCTCCGACATGCTCCAGTTAGAGTTCCAAAGGAGGTCTCACAAGCTGAAAAGACCAAATCAGGAATAAAAACGCTACGCGATTGAGCGGAATAACCTGGAATCCTGGTGTTCATGAGCCAAGCTCTGGCTCCTTATATATCTTATTGGTATTCGCCTGTATACAGGGTATACTATACCAGTGGCCTCATCTTTTACAAATCATGCTCGACAATACCTCACAAAGGTCTGATGCTATCAGTACAGGGTCACAACCCTAAACCTTCCCCGGCGGGGGTTATAACGCTGAAGTCATGAATTGACAACCTTCCCCGATGGGGGTTACAACGCCGAAGTCACGAATTGACAACCTTCCCTGGTGGGGGTTACAACGCCGAAGTCATGAATTGACAACCTTCCCCGGCGGGGATTACAAAACAATTCAACCATTGATACACAAATCAATGAAGGTCAAGCAACCTTGACATTACTTCAGCTGGTGGCAAGTAAACCCATCAAAGCAACTTATCCATGATAACCTTCCCTGGCGGGGGTTACAGCGCAATACGACCATTGATACACACATCAGTGAAGGTCAAGCAGCCTTGACAATGCACTCAGCAGGGATCTATCCGATGATACATACATTAGCAAAGGTCAGGAAACCCTGACAAATACATATTTTTGGCAGTAACTCCAACAAGATGATAGGATATGTTATACACATCCTCAAACAAACAAAGCTTTCTCCCCACAGATCTCTTGTACACAAGAGGCACCTCTATGGAATAGAAGTCTGTGTCTAGGATTTAGGACTTTGGTGATAGCCCCAACGTCAACATCCTTGAAAACTTGGATCGCACGTCCAAGACATCACTGATTGTCATCCCAACAGTGAACCGGCAATCATCTAATTCATACATTTACATCATGTTACTGCACATAGCATCATGTTTATTCTGTTACAATTCAAGTGTCTAGGATTCTTTATCCTATCCATGCCTTGCATTGCATGAATATGATAAAGAGGGGCATCTGTAGACACTCAAAATTTTTTACACACCTGTTACTAATATTGCAGGAGGGCAGAATCGTCTTTTAGAGATAACCCTGGAAGACAATTCACATCCATTCCAGATACTACCAGAAGTTCAGTCTCAACCCCAGAATACACACCGGGAATATCATTTCCAACCCCGGAACACACACCAAAAACATCATTTCTAACCTCGGAGATAACCCCGAGTTTTGTCCTTGGCAATAACCCCAAGGAATGATGTTGCAGTTCCGGCGATAACCCCAGAAATGCTTGTTTCAAGTGCATGTGATCGCTTCAATATCAGACCTCCTGCCGAGGCACTCATACCTCAGACCCAGAGCTAACACCGGGTAGACAGGCACACTCACAGATAACATTGCAAAATTTAAACACTTGCAGTAGTCCAATCTCAGATGTAACCCTGAGCAACGTCTGCTTTCAACTTAAACCGGTGATAACCCATGTGAGGAGTCAAACGTAATCTTGTTACCTCAATATCTGTGCGTCGTCTCAACACTTCATACATACATATATACAACAATGTCCTCCAAGAACCAAGGAGTTCCAATCCCGAGTGACTATTACGCATGGCAGTACATCGGATAGAATTTGAAGCTTGAAGACCATGGGCATGGTCCCCTCTTCCTGACTTCGTACAACCTCTAGTCCATGTTATTGCGTAAATTTCGACATAAATAGTCCGAAGAAGGTCTTATATACCTCATTCGGATGCTCGAATTGAAGTTCTATAAGTTCGAGCAAACATCACAGTGCACGAGTGCACGTACTTTGAGACGACGGGACCTGCGGAGACCGGGGCACCTCGGGTAGCCGCAGGTGCATCTGCGGCTATCGTAGGTACACCTGTGGCTCTCCCCTCTATAAATAGAGGGCTTGGGGTGGTCATTTTGAAAAGACAAAAGGCAAGGAAGCCCTGTTCAATTTGTTCTGTACACACCCCATATTGAGTGTTTCCTCATTTTAAACACCTGTTAGCTCACATATTAGCTACATTTTAACCGGCGGGAGCTGAGTGTTTATCCATCTAGAGTTATAGAAGCCTGCATTGCCAGCCCATTGTAAGCCTTCTCACACTCTATAAAGTATTTCTCTTCATGTTTGTACACACTACTTTACACATTGAGAGTCGTGTTGTGTGCGTGTACCCGAACTTTGGTTCGTGGTTTTCATTTCTATCTATATATATACTTATATATGTATATATTTTATATATGGACTAACATTATCGAGTTATACCTCGATTGTGCCTAGACTTATGTCTGGAGCGTTTACTTGCTTATATATATATAATTGTTGTCAGACATATCTGATGAGCCTGGATTTTACATCCGGAGCGTTTACCTATTTATATATATATATATATATATATATATATATATAATTCTGTCATGCCTAGAGTTTACTTCGAGGCCTTTTACTGCTTTATTTACATTTAGTCCCGCCTTGAGTTTACTTCGTGGCGGTTGATCGTATTTACTGCTTTATTTACATTTCTGATCCCCCATGGAGTTACTTCGTGCTGGTTGATCATGTATGTATATATATATGTTTACAACTTTTATATATATAACTGCTTACTGCTTTTCATACAAACTGTGGTATCATGTGAGCCTAGGAATCATGTGATCACACATTCATTCCATTGAATCTAGATTCGGTTCCCATGCTGGACCTTTTTCAGCTGTAAGCAGCTTGTACATTATTTACAGGGTACAAATTTCCTTGGATGGTTGTCATGCCCATGAGGAGTTCGACACTGCTATATATTATTTTCTCGAAGATGCCTCGCATCTCGATAATAAAAGCAATCAAGCCAAACATTTAACAATAAAATGGAAGTATAAAAAGGTCTCAATTCCTATTAAGCACAAGGTTTGAAAAACCTCTTTTTACAAAACTTCATTGTTATATCTGTTTAAAATTAAATTTTGCTATAAATTCAAACCCTGTGTATATAGGTGCGAACGAGGCCTCGTACTACTTTCAAATAATTACACATTCATCCACACACACACACACACACATTCATATAACAGTTTCTTTGAAAAGTGGTGGTCACCGTGGCAACACGGATGTCTGGGGTGCCTAACACCTTCCCTCCGCATAATCAAGCCCCTGGATCTAAAATGAATCTCAGTTTCACAGACCCGTTTAGCAGTGTCACGTCACTAGGTCAATGTGCAAACCTTTTCGGTTGCGTTGGTGCAACCAGTTAAAAACATCAACTGGCGACTCTTAACAGTCCATCGTCGACATTACACATGTCGGACCTTTTTCACTTATTTTTTTAAACAAATCTCACATAACACGAGAACACCAAAGAACAAGTAACGAAAAGGGACAACTAAAAATCCCGACGTCGACAGGGACATTGTTGTGTAGAAATGTATGTATGAGATGTTAAGACGGCTCGCTGTGGGGTTGAGGTGGCAAGATGATGATTTTGCCCCTCACTCGGGTTATCTCTGGTTTGGGCTGATAAAGCAGACGTTGCTTAGGGTTATCTTTGAGATTGGACTTCTGCAAGTGTTTGAATTCCTCGGGGTCATCTTTAAGTGTACCTTTCTTCCCAGTGTTATCTCCAGGTCTTTGGAATGAGTGCCTCGGTAGGAGTTTCAAAGTTAAAACCGATTGTATGCATTTGAAACAATCATTTCCGGGGTTATCGCCGGAACTGCAATGACATTCCTTAAGGTTATCTCCAAGGATGAAACTCGGGGTTATCTCCGAGTTTGGAACTGATAATCCCGGTGTGTGTTACGGGGTTGATCGAACTTCCTATGGTATCCGTAATGGATGTGAGCCGCCTTCCAGGTTATCTCTAAAATACTTAATCGCCCTCCCTCATAATGTTAAGAATAAAAAATAAAATTTCAAGTGTCTACAATGATTTTTCAATCATTCATATCATATTAATATGATTTAAATACCACATATTTCCATTATTATTAATATTTATTTAATAGCAAATATTAATGAAATACTCAACATAATATTATAACTTATTTATAATATCTCAAAGTATTTTAATACTTTAATATCACATTTAAATGATTTTAAAATAATTAAAATCTTTATTAAATAAATGCCATTAATACTAAAATATTAATATTTTTCATGACAAAATATCAAAAGTTATATTTTATTAACTTAAAATATTTTTTATAACCATTAAATCATTTTTATATAATTTTTAAATCATTAATTCTATTTTTCATAATTTATTTAATACTTTTATTAAATAAATTAATTATCATTAATATTAAATTATTAATGAAATTCCTCTCACAAAATATTAAAAGTCATTCAAAATAACTTAAAATATTTTCTAACACTTTATTATAATTTCAAATGATTTTTAAAGTATTAAAATCATTTTTAAGTAATTTATTTAATATAATAATTAAATAAATTAGATATCATTAATATTTAAATATTAATGAAATATATTTCAAATTATTAAAAACCCATTTGTAGGCTTTAAAATAATTTTTAGAAATTAATTATGTATTTTTCATAATTAATTTCCATTTTATACTAATTATTTAATAAAAAATATTAATAAATAACTAAACTTGCTAAAAGTGGCTATAGTGACAAAACTTTCACTATAGGTGTTCTTGAGTCCCTCAAGAACATTCATGTCAGTCACCAAGCTCCCTACGTTGACCAGTTCTAGATCCTTGATCTTTAAGTTTCTAGGCATGAATTGGTGTTAATGTTATAGTATTTATGTAATACTACAACCCAAAACTAAGTTCATAGCTAAACAACATCACAACAGAGAGATTTAAGCTCTCCAAAAAACCTTTCAGAGTTGTTCTTCATTTCTGGGTTACCCAGAAAATGAAGACAGTTGTAAGGGTCCTACTTTGGCCCTTCATCTCTTTGATTCTGAGTTTACTCAGTGTAGTTTAATGGTTCAATCATGTAGTATGTATGTCAAGGAACAACAATATAACATTGTATCAGTCTAATCACCAACTCAAGATCTAAGCTGGTTAAAGTACTTGTTAGGAAACTGTTATTCAGTTTTCTGGGTTTTCTAGAAAACTCATCCGGCTGATGGTCAACCCTTGTTTGACCACTCATAACTTTGATTCAGTGTAAGATCTGGGTGTTCTAAAGGCATGGATGTGTAGTCTATATGTCAGACTACAACATCAATACAACAACATGGCCAAACTACTTAAGAACAGCAAGATTCAAGGCCTTAAAAAGCTTGTCGAAATTCTGGTAAATCTGGGGATTTTCTGGGTTTTCTAGAAACCAATTTTCATACTTGGTCAACTATGTTTGACCACTCATATCTTGAGATCTAGACATGGTATATATGGATTTAATTCCACTTCCAGTCTACTCTCCTCATGATAGAGAACAACTCTATAACATCAAACACACCTAATAATTAACACACAAGGATCAATGAGCCCTGACATATGGCTGCCATGCCATATTTTTAGGGTTCATAGTCAGTCCTTAAAAACCTATTTTCTTGAATCTAGATGTTATGGATCCTAGATGTAATATCTTAGATCACTATATAACATTTTTAAACACAACTTTAAACAACAAATCATAACATATAACATAAATTACAAGGTTTAGAAATTTTAGGGTTTTATACCTTTTAAAGCTTTGATTCTTGAATCTGATCCTTTGTTCCTAATCTTGGCTTGCTAAGGTTTGATATATATTAGCTTAAATTATCACTCCCTTTCACTCTCAAAATTTGAAGGTTAGAGAGAGAGAGTTCTTAACTTTTGAAAACTAAAGTAAGTCATTTTCTTACTTTTAATCTTAAATATTTTTAATCCATGGTCACAATTGATGCTAGGTGGAAAGGATTTGCTGGTATAATATATATAGAGCACATGTGAAATATTTAGTTGGTGAACCACCAAATATTTTGGCAAGATTTGTACACTTTCTTATAAAAAATTGATAAAAAGGGCACTTTGGTCATTTTGCCCACAATTTTAATAGCATTCTAGTAACTTGGCAAACCCTTAGGTTTTAGCCCTAAGGGTTTAACCCTTAGGTTTTGCTATGTAATTTCTAGAATTTTCTAATTAGGGTTACAAATAAAAATTAAGCTTTCTAATCTTGATTTACCAACCTCAATCTTAAGTTCTTGTTGGCTCAGCTCAAGTTGTAGAGAGAAAGACTGATTCAAATTATCAATCTTGTCAGAGAGGGCTTGGATTTGCTCTTCATTAGCCTTCTGTGCTCGTAGATCTTCTGCCTTCTGATCATTTATAGCCTTCAGATAGATTTGATCTCTCTCTTTGATTTTGAGAGATATATGAGACATAGTGGCTTGAAGTCTGTCTTGACCTGCATTATCTCCTGCTACTATCAACATCTTTGACTCGTCAGTGATGATTGATATCTTCTCAGCTAATTCATCAGAATTCTTCACTAACTCCTGCTCCGTAGAAGTTTGTTCATTTGGTTGGGCAGACTCTTGTTGAGCATCAAAGTCGAATCTACAATTTTCATCTTCAGACAGTTTTTTGAAAGCAATGAGAATAAGAAAAATTGTTGAGTGTCAATCATTGTTGGAGGATGAATGAATATCAGAGAAATGTGTTTGGGCAAAGGGAAGCTTCTAAACTTGAACATCTTTAAGGGTAGAGTGAAGAGACTCTACGATCATGTACTTGGGCAGTACTCTTCTGCCATCTGAATCCACTCTACTATCATAGGGAATGTAGTGATTTCCAACATGTTAGTAGACTTTGTAGTGAGGTTGTTCTTTGATCATCTTGATTGCAAACTTCTTTACCATTGGAAAGTTCTGTGACACCAGCTCCAGGTTATGAAGATGAGAGAAAACCCATGTTAGATAGTTGTTATCTCTAGTGAGAGATGCCTTTACCCATGGCATATGAGGGTGAAACCATCTTATTGTGTGGTTCTTAACTTCAGGCTCATATATTATAGTTGAGGTGTCTAGTTTCATAGCCTTACGATTGTTGAGTGCATTTTCTACTGTCATCATTACCACATTTAGCCTTTCATTCCCATGATTGATCCATCTGCCAGGGAGCACATCCAGTGATTCATCAATTTCTACTACAATCTTTTTCTTACGATTTACAAGATTAGGAATGTGAAAATTTTCTAATTCTTCTTCTGCAGAACTGGAGTTTCTTCCATCTTCTCTCTGTTCTAAACTGGAGTTAGACCTTTGTAGATTTCCCTCACTGGACTCATCAGTTTGTTCCTTTATTTTATCATCATTCTCCATTTCTTCACCTTCTAAGCTTGTATCATGCTGACTCCTTTCATCTGATTCATTAGAGAATTCTTCATGCTGGTTTTCATCATAAGTGCCTTCTTTAGCATCTTCTCCCTTGGAGTCAGGCTCATCATCACTGAATTCAATGATTGCAGTAGAGTGTTCACCTTGCTTCTTTGAGACAGATTTAGCAAGCAGTCTGTTGCTCTTTCTTCTCCTTGGAGGTTCAGCTATAGGAGAGACAAACTTTTCTTCTTCTTTAGAATGTGAAGCCTCTGAATCATCAGATAAGCTTCCTTGATATTTAGCATCAGTAGGGGAAAGTCCTTTTTCTTGGACTAAACATCTTTGGAGTCATTATGTGTGACGAATGAATTGTTTGAGTTGTGATTCTGGGGACAGAATCCTTGTAAGGAGGGAATGATGTAACATTCCAGAATTTTAATTATTATATTAAATATTTATTGAATTATTTAAGTATTTAATGGATGTGTTTATGGTTGAATTTATAATTGTTCAAATTTGATTCGATTTGGTTAATTATTTGTTAAATAAATAATTAAGGAAATTAATTATTTTATTCTAATTTAATTTAATTATTAAGTTGGAAAGTTTTGATTAATTGAATTATTATCCTTTTATTTGAATTTGTAATTCTAATTTTGTGGTATTGATTTATGTGTTGTAATAATTTAATAAAAAGGTGGCAAATAACCTTTTACAAAGGAGTTATTAAAATAACTTAAAGGAGTTTTAATTCAGTTTTGCCAACTAAGGCCTATTGCTTATTAAGTATTTATTCTAATTGTGTTTTACCAAACAAGGCATAAGGGTTAATTGATTATTTTTTTAATGGTTAGCCAAACAAGCCTTATGGCTTTTGATTTTCAAATAAACATAACTGATGTCAGTTAAGTTAGTATTATATTATATATTTAATATTATTATTATTATTATTATTATTATACGTTAGATATCTAGTACGCTAGATAGAGTTAGGAAGAAAAGAAAGACTCAGAGGAAGAAGAAGAAGAGAAGAAGAGAAGAAGAAAAGTGAGAGAGGAAGAAAGGCTAGAGAATTTGAGAAAAGAATTGGGGAAAAGAAGTTTGATAATCAAAAGGGATATTCATCATCTTCTACAATCAAGGTATTCTACTACTTTTTTTTTTAAGTTTTAAAGTTATAGTTTTCTCTTCTCCTATTTCTCTGTGAAATTCTTGTGATAGGGTAAATTGTTGATTTTATGGGTATTCATATGATTAACTAGTGTTGTAAAGTTATTCATAAGTTTTATATGATTATAATCAATGAATTGTTGTTATGTATGTAGTTTGTGAAGAAAATCTTTTTACAGAGAGTTTATGTGAATGAATATGGGTTAATTTAAAATAGAAATTATGGGTTGTTTAGTTGTTTTATTGATAAATTGGCTATTTAATTTATTAGAGTATGTATATACTTTGATAAAATGCTTTAAATTAACTGTTTTGTTTGAAAAACAAAATCACAGTATTGATTTTCATCAAAAATATCAAAAAGTGAATTTTTATCAAAAATAGTGAAATTGGATGTTTTAAATTAGTTGTTTATGTTGTTGTATGGGTATAATCATGTTAGGAGTTCTTGAATTATGTTTACATGAAGTCTTTGTAAGAATTATATGTGAATTAGACTGTTAGAAACGAACTTGTAGGCCAAAATTGGCTTTGTGCATATGATTTTCATAGCTATCTGCCGAAGTCTGCAGAATGGCACCACAAATACGGCCACTTGGCGAGATAAATCTCATGCAACAAGCAGTTACCATCGCCACGCCACAAAGACATGACCTCGTAGCTTATTTCTTGCGTCGTAGTGCCATCTCTCACGCTCATATGCCGCACACACAATATAAATCGTAAGCCATAGCATGAAGTTAGCAAAATGGTCTGACAGGGTACTTTTTGTACTCAAATTTTTAAGGAATAGTTATGTGATGATAGTAGGACTGTAAAATGTTAATTTTAGTACTTCTATACTATGAATAAGTATGTTATTAACAATTAACTTGTGTTATAACTTGATTATATGATTAAATAATCAAACTTATATGATGAATGTAGTTAGTTAATTTGTAAAGTAGTAGTGCCTAACTATGTCATGATGACATATATATATATATATATATATATATACATATAGGGTATTGTGATCCGAATTGATTCGGTTTAGCCTACGAGCAAGGCAAGTTTTCTAATTCTTTATCTTGTTGAACTATTTATTGTTTCAATTCAATTACATTATAAATGATGCAAGCTTTCTAAACTTTGTTTTTGATATTGAACAAGTTATTCTTGTATTTAACTTGTTGTTTAACATGCCGAATATATTTGAATAGTTTATCGTTCATATTGCTATGCATACTTAGTACTCAATTCTAATTAACCTTGACTTAATATTGTTCAAGCAAGGCATGTTATAGTTATTCAAAGTATATGCTATTAGATTATTCCTAAAGCATGATTTTGGTTTACCATGTTGATTCAATTACGATTATTCTATAGTATGATGTTATTGGTTTTATTCAACTAATCCTTAGTTGATGTTCGTTGAATTCTAAATTACCCTGAAATGTATCCAAACCAAACTCACTATGGTGCGGACTTGTACTCTAAATACTGAGATGAACAACCCTATTATTAGGGGTAACTTACGCTTAGCGTTGAAATGTTTGTGCACAATACATTGTATGAAGAAGGGTGATCCCCTAAGTACGAGGAGTCCCTATAGTCTTATGACTGTTAAAGTTTAAGTTGAAACATTACTTATAACTATGGACATAGTTCGTGGTCTTAGGACCCTCAGTTATATACTCTAGAATGTTGACAAATCATATTGTTTAAAATCCTATTGAGTCTCTTACCTAACATTTGTTGTAAAAGTTTGTTATTTATTATTATTTCAAGTGAGCATTGTTTGCTCACTCTTGCTTATATAACTATTACAGTTAAGGATGAGAAGGCTGATGTACCTAGCACCAGTAAGGGAAAAGTAAAGATGAACAAGTTTTGAAGACTTGTAATATGATAGTTTATTATCAGTTTTTGATTGAATGGTTGTAATAAAGATTATTTATTTTCCGCATTTGAATGATTGTGTTTAAAGGATAGACAACCTGGGAGATTTTATTATGTAACCCTTTAATGGGGGAGGTTTTATTTATCCAGTTTTATTGTGATTGGGTAGTTAGATATGAATGTTTGATTAAGTGAACACCAAATCTTGTGGGAATGAAGTACCTGGGTTTGGGGGTGTCACATTATGTGAACTTATTAGAGCATTTTCAGTAAGGAATGCAATTGTGTTAACTTGCAACCTTCCTTCATCAACAGAGTGGATGCTCCGAGGACTAGCCATAGGACTTGTACATTCTTCTTCATTTCCAGACTTGCTCTTTGGGGACTCAATCTTATAACTTTCATTTTCCTTCTCATCTTATGACTCTACGCTCTCATCCTTGGAAGATAGACTTTCTTTGGGAACTAGAGCTGACTTCTTTATCACCTTTGATTTCTTTTTAGATAGCCCTTGGAGTAATCTGTTACTCCTTCTCTTTGGGGTTTCTGTAGTTGAGACCTTTTCTTCTCCTACTTCCTTGCTATCAGTGGAGAGACTTCTTAGTGGAGCCTCTGTTTTCTTCACACCCTTGGACTTCTTCTTTGCTGGTGTGGCTGCTACAGATACAAAGTCATCAGATTGATATCTTTCCACCTCTTGTGCCTTCCTCTTCTTTGCAGAGACCTTGCTGCTGCTCCCAGTTGTCATAAGCCTCCTGTTTTCCTTGGGATTTTTTTTCCAGTTTACAAACAGCTGTGGAGATATGACTCTATGGACATTTAATGGTTCTCCCTCATCATCTTTGATTTTGCTTCCTAATTTATTCTTCAGCACAATGCTCAAGAGTCTTCCATGAAAAACCTTTGTAAGGGGTTTATTTGTAAACTTCTTCATTTCAGCCTTTTCCAGCCATTTGGAAATTTGATCGAGCAAGATAACTCCAAAGTTTATTCGCTTCTTCAGAACTATTGCAGACATAATCTTTAGCTATAGATCAATCATAGTGTCATGTGCAGTATCCTTGCATAGTATACATTTGCCCACTATCTCGGTAAGGAACTCAAATTCTTCAGGAAACTCCTTTTTCTTCATGTCCTTCAGACTAGGGTTTCTTTTTTATACCATAATCTTCTTTGCTTGTTCAGTGTCGTTCTCATCAAGGCTTTTCAATCCTAGGTCAGGAAGGCCTAAGCATTGATTGATGTCAGACGATTTCAACTTTAGAATCTGACCTTTAACCTTGGTAGAAAGGGTTCGGGAATTTATGGATGCATTTGAGTAAAACTCTTTAACTAGTTTAACATATATTTGAGTGTTTGCCTCAAGACATTCTGAGAATCCAGCCTTCTTCACCAGTTCAAGAATATCTCTGAACTTTTTTTCGGATTTCTCTAACGTCTTGGTTCCGAGCTGAATGTCAATGATTACTCACCAATCTGCCATTTGAATAGTTCAAAGTATATGGGTATTTAATTTCTGGTGTATAATGAGAGGTAGTTGAATACACTTAGGGCGAAACTTGAGGCTTAATAGATTTAGGCTTTGAAGAGAGTTTTAGGGTTTAGACAAGACAGGTTTGCAGATTTTGAAGAGCCCGCTAATATAAAAATACCAATTATTTGAATTTCCCTCTTGTAACTGTTCCTTCCATGTTTCTTAGTGGGACAGTTATAAGTCATTGATAAGTCATCATCTATAAGTCCTCCATCGTGTCCATCCTACAGATTTAACTTTTCTACTGTTGACTATTTCAGTACGTAGAGTGGTTTGTTGAGGTAGCTATGGACTCTATGATTTTCTTTGTCGACTCAACGATCGTCTTCTGAGAGATGCTTTAGTGGATGATTTGACACTTATCCTCATCTTTAAAGTTGCATGGCTTAACCACTGATGTACCTCATGATAGTTAGGGCACTAAACTTCAGAGGTGAGTCTTCAGGGCATCTTTCTAATCTTATCTCCACACAATTTGAGTAGTTGAGCATGTGTCTAGTTCTTTCGAGCTCCCCATGAGCTAGTGTATCCTCTGGGAAGACTGCGATCGTCGAGCCTACTCTACAATCGTCGAGCCTACTCTACGATCGTTGAGGTTATACTGCGATCGTTGAGTTTACTTCAGAATTTATTCCACGATCGTTGTCTATCCTGGTCCTTGAGATGAACTAGACTAAGCATTCCTTTTGGGTTAAGTTAGCTCAGGAAGGGCCAACCTCTAGAGAGTGAACTAAGGGTCAGGTTTGTCCCTGATGCGCTTTCCAAATGAAAGACTTTAGAAGTGATTAGAACTGATATCTCATTTGATCTTTTCTGTTGGGGAGTTCATCAACCAACTCTAGACATTTGCATTGACTATAATCGTGGTGTCCTTCTGCTCTCATACTATGATTAGGTGTTTGATTGTAGGTGCTTCACGATTTTGAGTTGGGTGGCTAACAAGATTATCAGTAGTACATTTTGAGACGTTCCTGCTGACTATGGATCTTCATTTGGTTTATCAACCACAAAGTTTTGGGACTCTATGACTGGTACATTGCTTCATAGTATATCTCTAATATCTTTAGCGCTGCTGTTCTTTAGCAGATCACTACTCCCCCATAGTTGATACTATCTTCTCAATGAGGTGTGATTTCTTCTTCTTCATGTGCATTAGAGGGTAGCCTTGCATATCTCCTATTGACTAGAATCACCCTACGTTAGTCTGTCAGAACTACGAACGTAGTCTTCTTTAATGGTTTAAACATGTGGAGTTTTGCTTCTGTAATGTGTTCTTCATGATTGATGCTTTGTATACTTGAGCATGTAAGACCATTTTCATCTTATCACGACTTGTGTGCTTTCATATGGAGATCAGCAGCCATATGAGCTTCATTCATGTTAGCTCGGCAAGTCTCCAAGAATAGACTTTGACAAATAAAGATTTAGTCAGAAATTCTTCTGAAATGTCTTAAGCCTTCTGCAGGTTGAATCTTCTTAACTGAAGTCTTCTGCTTCAGCATTCCTTAGTATGGTCAGATAGACCAAGCACCTGCAGGTTAGATAAATTTCTATTTTTGGTACCCATGGTTAAATGGGTCCTGCTAGGTTAGCTTTCAAAAATTAGTGTAGATGGCATGAACCCAGCATTCTTGCCACAATAATCGCAGATGCTGCTCTGATAGTGTTCACCACCAACCTTTAATCTTTGCATCGCACTTTCTCATCTCGTGCCACAACTACGATGTGCCTCTGTTGCCTGCAAGCTTTGGCGTCGTGCTTTTGATGCAGCAGGGTGAGAGACGCCATGATGTCATCTAGTAATCCCTGTCCAGCTGGGCCTGCATCTGGAGCGGCGTATGAAGGTTGCGAGGGCTCGACCTCTGATGTAGGAGGTGGCACTTTAGGTGACCATATCCCTCGCCTTTGACATGAGACTCTGCCCCATCCCACTCATATTAGTGTTTCATTTTCAAGTGGTCAATGACTGTATCGGTGGTGAGGCAATCTCCTCGGGCCCCCACTGGATACCTTCTTGCTTGCACAAGGTGGTGATCAATGATGGATGAGGAAGTCCAGCCGTAATGTTACTCTTGATTGCCTTTCGAATCGAGTCATGAATGAGCACGCCAATATCCATATGTAGACCCGTGATAATGGCGAATAAGCAGGATCGCCTTATCCTTATTCATGTCGCTTAAATGACGGGTCGGGATTATGTTGGCACAAATGAAGTCGAACCATGCCTTCCCATAGAGACTGAGTGCTGAGGTCAGAAAACCGGTCTTTTCACCCGTATAGTCATTTTTCTTCCATGTCGTTCCGGGCTTGCAGAGCCTTCTGATGATATCCTCAAGGTCATAACTGTGGAGTCCCTGCTGCATATAACCATTGCCTTTATAGTTGGTTGTTCCAAATAAGGCAATGATGGCTTGAATACTGTACACCACTAGCTTCCCCCGAACTTGGATAACAACAACGCCTTCGGGATTGGCGTTGGTGTAGAACTCCCGAACCACAGATACAACAGCTGACGTAGGCAGTTTTGTGAAGTTGATCCATTTTAGCTCCAATATCATGGTGTTTAGCTCACCATCTTCCCTGTTCGGCCTGAACCCCCGCTCAGGAATCAAATTTCACGTGACAAATGAGCTTTTGTACCTTTTCCAGGCCTCCTCATTGATAAACTTGGCTCTGTCCCTATCCGTTGGTGGCGGCGCGGCGGAAGATGAAGATCCACCGACACTGAGTCTTTGTCTTTTTGGAGCCATGTCTAAGTTCAGTTGATGAAGTTCGAAAACAGTCCCTACACAGTGCCAAAATCTGCAGGAACAACCCTTGAAGCAATACACAACAAAACCCCAATGCAGTCCTAATGAATTTAAACTAAAACAGCCCCAAATCAATCTACTTTTTTGGTTCAGGCAATTCATCGAACACCTTGTCTGCGTTCTTCAAACCAAACTTAGACAACCTTTTTTTATGATTGCTCTATCTAGATTTCCGTCAGTGGAAATCGCACCAATATGCAGCAAGAAGAAGAACACAGCAATTCGAACACAGTTTATATCAATTTGCACAAAATCTCAAAAGTACCTTGAGTGGGCAAACCCTAGGTTGACTGATCTCTTCTGGTTGTGTGAACTTAGCCTAGAGTCTTGAGGGAACAAGGTGTGTGGTTTGATTAAGGGTTAGGAGTTGGAGAATTAAGGGCAACTTTTGGCTTTGGGATTCGCTTGTGTGCTGTCAAATTGTGCCTAGAGGTGTCGAGAGAAATTTGGGGAGAAATGGCCCGAGTGCTGCCCAACTTGAGTATTTTAAAAACTAAATCTTGCTACTGGCGCCGCGGTGCTAGATTTCCTTCCATACTTGGCGCTGCGGCGTGAGTTAACAGTAGGTGAGGAGCATTAATGGCACCGCGACGCGGAATCCCCTTTGTTGGATGGCACTGCAGTATGAAGTTAGCGAGATGCCCTAACATTTGATGGTCATGGCACGATATATATTCTTGTTACATGGCAATCAGTGGCGAGATTGAAATCTGGGGATTGAGCTTGGCGTTATGGCCATGACGTCCGATGTATTTAAGCACCATGAGAGACTTAAATCTCGCCATTATACGCACAAACTCAAATGCATGTTTTAGCCAAAGATAATAATACATTCATATACATAACTATATTAACCTACATACTAACTAGCTTAAGTAAACTACTATATATAAAATAGCAACACAAAAGGAAAAACCTGTTGTCACCATTTCATAGCCACATAATAAGTATACCAGATACGATCTGACAGTACAAAAATTGGTAGCAATTTTACCGAGTTAAAGAAAAAAGTCTGAATGTAAACTAGACATAATTAAGAAAAATAGATAAAATTTATACCGAGATGGGGGTGCCTCCCCACCAAGCGCTTATTTTAAAGTCGTCGGCTTGACTATATCGATGTCGCTCAATCCAGCTCATAAGCGAAAATGACCATTTCATGCCGCCTATTCGTCAATTCCTTTAATGTATTGGCCGCCATGGAAGATTGTCCATTCTCCTCTTCTTCATCCATCCACTCAACCTTCGGCACAAAGAATCTTTCGCCATTGGAATTATCCACTAATTCTCCTTTTTCATCAAATCGGAAGCGTTGTTCATGCTCTAGAGGGCCCTCCAGGGTTTTCACAGTCGGAAGCATGGTTTCCGAGTGTAGATCAGTATTAAATATACAACCATTGTGTATCCTTTTGTCTCCAACTTCAAACTCCATCGGTTGGTCAGTTTGCACTATAACGTCTCCCTCAACAACTATGTGAGACTCATCGCATTTTCTTTGCGTATCCATCGTGCAATACTGATAAGTAGGTTTTATACCTACTTATCTGGTATCTATTACTTGAGTTATTTGCTTAATCTCATGTTTCTTAGTTACTTTTCATGCATTTTGTGTTCATTTTGTAGATTATATGTTTGGAAGCTGAGTGAGCAACTATTGGTATGAAAACGCAAGGAAAAGCAATTCCGGATATCATTCGGGCCTTCATGTTCATTTTATGTTTATTTCATGTTCTTGGCGTGGAACTTGGACTATGTTGTAGAACTTCTTCTTAGCTTTCCGGAATGTTGTGAATCATTCCAATTAGAAGTTCGGATGCGAGAGTATGGCCTTTTTATCAACAAAGACAAAGCTAAGAGTTGTTATGTTTGTCCTTTACACAGAAGATACTTCCAGTGAAATTTCAACCTTCATCCGTTTGTTATTTCAAAAACTTGAAGAATGAAAGTTTTATAGCTCGTCGATAGCTTCAATTTGATATGTGGCGCGTCCCGTAACTCCTCCCGAATTAAAAGTTATGTCAGTTTTAGCAGAGGACATTGCAGCAGATTTACAGAAGCATAGCAAGTTGGGGCTTGCTCTTTTTGGCCTTACACCCAAACCGGGGCTTGGGGTCCTGGGTTGATTTACAGCAGCCTAGCAAGCCAGGGCTTGCTATTACAAAGGAAATACCCAAGCTGGGGCTTGGGTACGGGAATAGAAGGGTCTCCTAGTTGGTTTCTAATGCTACAAACGTGGAGCTTAAGTGATGACGATGGTTTGGGACTCATATTGGCATGGAATTGTAATCAGAATACATGTTGAAGTATATAATTAACAACAAACAATGGGATTGAACACAGAAGGCAAATTACAGAGATCAATTCCAGTTTTTCATAGCAAGCATTGGAGGAAGATTTTGAAGAGATTTTCGAGACGATTGCAAATTTAGGCTACGTGAAGAGTGTTTTTCACTATTCTTCTTCTTAGACTATTATTTGTAATTGATAAGATGTTTTCTTTGGTTTATTCAGTAGTTAATTCATTTATGATGAACTAATTCACTTTTTAGGCTTATGGTGAATCTTTAAGTGAAACAATGATTTTGTAAACCTTGATTTCCAGTTCAATAAGCTATTTTCCAATTTATCTATATTAATTTAAGCTTAAATTTATGAACTACCTGATCAACAATTCTGTGTGGGTTTGTATGGAATCGAGAGAGGATATTCAAATCTAGACTTAGTTAATATAGCATGTGTTCATAAATTTTGTGAATAGCAGGATCTAGATGAATGTTAAGGTAGAGATATGCTTGACATCGCATGTAATCTGATAGAGAACTTAATCTTGAACCTTATTTATTTATAATTCACATAGAGATATAGTGAGTTAGTTGAATAAGGTGTTTAACTTGTTTCTATCTAATTTGTGGATTTAAGTTAATATGGTATTAGCGCATCGAGAGGTGGTTAATACTACACTCGTGTTCTTGATTAATAAACTGGGATAGTGAACTGAATTGGGATAAAGGTGTAGAAATCAGAGTAAAGCTTAGGGTGAAGTCATAAGTCTAATTCTCTGTTAATTGTTTGAAATTCCATATTTTGATATTGGTGATTGGTTTGTGGTAGTTTAATTGTTTATTAATTTCGTTTCTATAATTTTTAATCATTGAATTGGATAGTTTAATAAAATTAGGATTAATAGGAAATTGATAATTCTGAGGTTAAATTTCTTACTAAATTGTCTCTGTTGGAACGATACTCAACTTATCACTTTATTACTTATTGACCACGTATACTTGCGTTGTAAGACCCCAACTTTTATGAATAAAGATGATTTTTCTATAAATATCATTTTTGAATATTATGGAGTAAATTGGATATAATGTTATAGTTGTGGGTAATATTTAGAAATTTTGCAAAGTACGCAAGTTGTTATATAATATTTGATTGGTCGGGAAATATTTGTTTTAACAGGGAATATTAGTGTGACTAATCATTGTGGACCTATATAAATGGAATTATTGTCGGATTGAGAAAACGACAAAAATATTTTTATAAAAATAACGGTTGAAGTTTTACCATTAAATGTTGAAACACCAGGTGTTAAAAGTACAGGAATACGCGTGGTTGCATAGTAGCACACGGTATATATTATTAATGCTTACGTGAGAAGTCACTCAGTTTGGTTCAATTATTGTCGATATTTTATATATTATTAAATCAATAGTTGAGATAACAAAGTTGTTAATATTATTATTTGCATTATTAACGATGTCTAGAAGTTCTGCCAAGGAGAGGTTTGGTCACCTAATTGGGCGCCAATAGGGAGAAATTCTTATTGAAAGCCCTCTCTTTCCGAGAACGACACAGTCGATTAATAATGTGAATTGTAATAATGATAATGAGTTCTGTTTTATTAGTATTATTAATGTAATAAAACAGAAAAGCTTTTTATATAAAATAGAATACTTTTATAAAGTTATTCTATAAATAGAATATATTATATTCTATTATGCATAGTGTTTTTCATAGTAAAATCTTTTTATATAAAACAGAATACTTTTATAAAGTTATTCTATAAATAGAATATATTATATTTTATTATGCATAGTGTTTGCATAGTGTTTTCATAGTAAAAATCTTTTTATATAAAACAGAATACTTTTATAAAGTTATTCGTTTTATTAGGCAATAAATAGAATATATTATATTTTATTGTAAACCAATCTGGACCGCCCGTTTAAAGTAAATCAATCTGGACCGTTCATGGATTGGTTACTATTCAGTCCATTCTCCTATAAATAGGAAGCTTAGTTAGAATTAAAATCACACCAGAAGTTCAGAGAATTCTCCTTCTATAATCTTGAGCGTATTTCCTTAAGAGTTTTAAGAAGCTTAGAGCGTAGAACACAGTATAAGTTTTCTTCAAGAAAATCCTCGCCCTACCAGTCGGAATACTTTTCTTTTACGGTAAGTGATATTATTTCTTTCATATTCATGAAGAGAACTTCTGTTATTCCATTCCTTATTATTATGTTGGAATAACCTGTATATGCGAAGTAACGCATACATGATGAAATTCTTCTATTATTCCATTCTTTATTATTCTGTCGGAATATCATGTCTATGCGTTTATGCCGGACCTGGTTCCATCATTTATTATTCTGTTGGAATAACCTGTCTATGAAAGTAACGCATGCATGGTGATTTCTGTTGTTATTCCATTCTTTACTATTCTGTTGAACATCCCGCTTGCTGCGTGAATTTCGCTTTGACCGTTCCGTTATTTATTATTCGTTAGAATAACCTATCTCATCTGTTCGCGCATGCATGGTGATTTCGCTGGAACATCCCGCTTGGGTGCGTAATTTCGCCGACCGTTCCGTTATTTATTATTCATTGGAATAACTCGCCTGTCGCGGCACCGCATGCATGGTGATTTCTGTTGTTATTCCATTCTTTACTATTCTGTTGGAACATCCTGTCGATGCGAATTTCGCCTGACCTGGTTCCGTTATTTATTATTTTGTTGGAATAACCTGTCTATGCGAAGTACCACATGCATGGTGATTTCTTTTGTTATTCCATTCTTTATTATACTCAGTTGGTTAAATTTTTGACTTTTATACTCCATGAAATTAGTGGAATATTCTTGATATTTGCGCTTCATCCAGTATCTTTTCATAGAAATATTCTTTTGAGCATTCTTGAATTTTACTTTACAAAGAAGTATCATGTTGACAATTTGGACGTTATTAGTTCCTGGATAAAATAATTCTTGAATTTGTTTTATTGAATTCTTATATCATTGTCATCATTCTCATGTTTATATTGTGTTGAAAGTCATCTTTGGCTTACGTGCATAGATGGACTTAGTATGATTATGACCAGGGATCATTCGGTATAATCATGACCTGTAATGTTATAAATGATGTGATAAAAGTCCTCAGTGGCCTGTAATGCATTGATGGATAGTTTTTGGCATGATTATGACCAGGGGTTATTCGGTATAGTCATGACCATTGATGATTTAATGAATATCCTTGACCGTGGTACAAGGATGATTAGATGTTGTGGTTTATTTATTAAGCTGAGTCTCAGCGATAAAAATTGATGAAAACCTTTTAAATCATAGAAGATAGTAAATTTTATTCTCTACTTGACTCTTCTAATGGATTTCATGTTCCGCTACAGTTAAACTTGATGTCTATTATATTTTATCAGTTTAACATTGTTGAAGACTAATGATAATTTATTCTGCATTATCTTAGTCATAATATTTCTTACTGGGCTAGTTGAGCTCACCCTTTCTTTCACTGTTCTCTTCAGGAAATGAGAATGTAGCCGGGACTAGTCGGGGGATGGAGTGATGGTCCAGATGATAGTATTAGTAGTCTTCACTATTCTATTAAATAGTGTGACAATAAATGTAATGAGGACTTATTCTGAGAGTGGATATTGTCTAGAAGACATAATTTGTATTAAAACTCATAGCTCTCTTGTTGTATATTAAAGATTGTATTTGTATTTTGTACCATGTATTTGGCGACTCAGAATAGGTGATGTATACCTATTTTGGGGGCGTCACATGCGTGTTGTGCGTAACTAGATTTTACACAAGTTTTTGGCGCCGTTGTCGGGGATCATTTAGTATAGATCTTAATATTTTTACAATATCAGTTTAATTAATCCAGTTTTACTTCAACATTTTTATTTTTTTGTTTTGTTCCTCTTATTTCAGGTTTTTAGAGTGGTTTATGCAAACTCGGTCCAAAAATCAAGACTTGTTGCCTTTTGAGGATGACATAGAGAAACAGTTTCAGAGGTTAAGTAAGTAGATCAAGGAAATGAGGCAAGAATTTGAAAATTTTGAGATAGAAGAGGCAATGGCAGCTGAAGATCAGAATACGTTAAGGGACTTCGCCACACCCAAGGTGACTGAACTACAATCAAGCATCACCAAGCCCGCAATTGCTGCAAATACATTTGAAATCATGTCTAGGACGATTCAAATGATCTAGAATTCAGTTCAGTTTGGGGGATTGGCTAATGACGATTCGAATGAACATCTAGTCAGCTTTCTGGAGATATGCGACACCTTGAGGTATAATGGGGTGTCAGATGATGCGGTGAGACTTTGCTTGCTCCCATTCAATTTACGGGACAAGGCGAAGAGTTGGTTACAATCTCTACCGTCGGGATCAATCACTACGTAGGAAGACCTAGCTTAGAAATTCCTCGCCAAATTCTTCCCACCGGCGAAAACTACAAAGATGAGGAACAAGATAACGATGTTTGAACAGCAACACGGGGAGTCACTGTATGAGGCATGGGAAAGGTAAAAAGAATTGCTCAGAAAGTGTCCACATCATGGGCTGCTAAAGTGGTTGGAAATGAACACGTTTTACGATGGACTACATGGAAATCTCAGAACCAGCATTGATGCAGCGTCGGGTAGAGAATTCATGGCTAAGAGTTACGAGGAAGCCTACGATTTGATTAAAACCATGGCGGCTAACAACTACCAGTGGCACACAGCAAGAATGACACAGGCAAAGGCGGCTGGGGTGTTGGAAATAGATGGGGTGATAGCAATACAAGCACAAATTGTTGCGCTGTCCAAGAAGTTGGATGCCATGACAGGGGCTCAGGTACAACAGGTTGTGGTAATATGTGAATTGTGTGCGGGTGACCATCCTATAGATCAATGCGCAATCAATCCAGCATCCGTCCAGTTCGTAGGTAGCTACAATAGGGGTCCGCAGAATATGTTCCAAAACACTTATAACCAGGGAATAGGAATCACCCAAATTTTTCGTGGAGCAATAATCAGCAACATCAAGCTCCACGCCCATCATATCCCCCTGGTTTTCAGAATCACCAACAACTGGCTCAACATCAGGAAAGAAAATCAGATTTAGAGGAGTTGTTGTCAAAATACATAACTAGCAATGAGGTAGAAATGAAAAACCAAGCAATGGCCATCAAGAATTTGGAAAATCAGATGGGGAAAATTTCCTTAACATTAAATAACAGGCCACAAGGACCCTACCAAGTGATACAGAGAGAAATCCGAAGGGAAACCACGAACAGTGTCAAGTAATTACATTGAGGAGTGGAAAACATCTCATTGTTGAAGATGCAGAAAATTCAGCAACACCGGATGAAAAAGTTGATGACAACAACGTGGGTGAAGGAAACAAGGGTGAGGATAAGCATAGTGAGAAAACAAAGTTAGACGACAAGCCAATTGTGTATCCTCCACCACCATTTCAGCAGAGGGTCCAAAAATAGAAAATAGATAAGCAATTCGCGAAGTTTTTGGAAGTTTTCAAGAAACTTCAGATTAACATCCCGTTTGCAGAAGCCCTAGAGCAGATGCCGAGTTATGCGAAATTCATGAAAGGGATTCTGTCAAGAAAGAAGAAATGGGGAGACTTTGAAACGGTGGCACTAACGGAGGAGTGTAGTGAGGTGTTACAGCAGAAGTTGCCACCTAAGTTGAAAGACCCGGGAAGTTTCACTATCCCATGCACGATCGAGAACATGTCTTTTAACAAATGTTTATGTGATTTGGGGGCGAGTGTGAACCTTATGCCACTTTCAGTATACACAGAATTGGGTTTGCCCGCGCCAAAGCCTACGAATATTTCATTACAGTTGGCGGATAGGTCAGTCACATATCCGAGAGGCATAGTAGAGGACATACTGGTTAAGGTGGATAAGTTTATATTCCCTGCGGACTTTATTATTCTAGATTTTGAAGAGGACAAGAACATCCCGATTATCCTAGGGAGACCTTTCTTGGCCATGGGTAGGACACTTATAAACGTGCAAAAAGGAGAACTTATCAGTGAAATTCAACGTGTTCAAGGCCATGAAATTCCCTATAGATGAGGAAGAATGCTTTCGGATGGATATAATTGAGCAAATTATCAGTGAAGATATGGGCAAGAGTTTGGTCAACGATCCATTAGAAACGACTTTATTGGGGGATGAAGAGTTCGACGACCCAGAATTTATGGACTACTTACAAATGCTAGATTCATTGCCATGAGTGAACCGATTTAGAGCACCATTTGAACCCTTGTGTGACGCCCCCAAAATTAGGTATACATCACCCATCTTGGGTAGTCAGATACATGGTACAGAATTTAAATACAACTTACTAATATAACTGTCGTGTACAATACGACATAAACTGTGAGTTTGAATACAAATATTGTCTACTAGATATTATACAAACTCAAAAGGAGTCCTCATTACAATTATTATCACACTATTTCACAGAATAGTGAGGACTACTAATGCTATCCTCTGGACCATTACTCCGTTCCCCGACTTGTCCCAATATATTCTCATTTCAAGAAGAAAAAAGGAAAGAAAGGGTGAGCTCAACTAGCTTAGTAAGAAATATTATGACTAAGATAATGCGTAAAATAAATTATCATTAGCCTCTGAATAGTGTTAAACCGATAAAATATAATGAACATCAAGTTTAACTACAATGGAACCAAAGAATCCATTAAAAGAGTCAAGTAGAAAATAAAATCTACTATCTTTTATGATTTAAAAGGTTTTTCATCATCATTATAGCCGAGACTCAAATTTAATAAATATTCCACATCATCGAATCACCCACTCGCACTACTGGCCAAGGATATTCTTTAGTATCACGACCACAATTATTCATGCACTACGCCAAGAATAGTTGTGTATTCATTAATGGTCATGATCATGCCAACAACTCGTCCATCAATGAACTACTACCACCGAGGATTTTTATCACATCATTTGTAACATTACGGCCATGATTACACCGAATAGTCTCTCGTCATAATCATACCAAGTCCATCTATGCACTACACGCCATGTATGACTTTCAACATAATATAAACATGAGGATGATGACAATGATATAAGAATTCAATAAAACAAGTTCAAGAATTATTTTATCCAGAATTATTAACGTCCAAATTGTCAATATGATCTTGCTTTTGTAGAGTAAAATTCAAGAATGATCGTAAGAATATTTCCATGAAAGATATCGATGGATGAAACGCAAATATCAAGGATATTCTACTAATTTCATGGAGTATAGAAGTCAAAGTTTTAACCAACCGGGTATAATAAAGAATGGAATAACAAAAGAAATCACCATGCATGCGGTACTTGCATGACGAAAGTTATTCCAACAGAATAATAATAACGGAACCGTGTCGTGAAATTCACACCGGCGGATGTTCCAATAGAATAATAAAGATTTTAACTGGATCCGGTGTAAAACACACGAGATAGGATATTCCAACGAATGATAAAGATTTTAACCAGTCCTGTAAAACACACGTATGTGATGTTCCAACAGAATAATAAAGACGAGGCACCGTCCTTGTAAAACACATAGATAGGATGTTCCAATGTAATAATAAAGACAAAATAATAGAAGAATGTCACCAAGTATAGGGTAGTCCATGCATTACAAAGTTATTCCAATAGAATAATAAGGAATGGAATAATCTGAAGTTCTCTTCATGAATATAAAGAATAATATCCCTTACGGGTACAACAAATAATATTCCCTACCTTAGAAGAACTGAATATTGGAAAAGTGAAGTAGCAGAATACTTTTCTTCTTTCTCTCTATAGTTTCTCTCTCTAGAGTTTCAGTGAATTCGTAAGAAATAATGAAGGAATGAGCTTTCTATTTATAGAAAAACTGAGGGTGGCTCTTGGTCTTAACGAAGGGTCAAAATGACTCTTGGAAATATTGAAGAGACAACTACTATTTGAGAAGGGGTAATTACTATTGACGAAGGTAATTACTATTGACAAAGATAATTACTATTGACGAAAGTAAATATATTGACGAAGGTAAATACTATTAACGAAGGTAAATACTATTGACGAAGGTAATTACTATTCACAAAGGTAATTACTATTGACGAAGAGACTCTTAGATGAAGACATATGGGCCCCCCATAAAATAATCAAACTTACCACAAATGTCTCATAACAGACTCTTTATATACATCAAGGATTGAATAAATATTACCACAAATCATTTTATTTTTAATCAACACATATTTAATCTTTCAACAATTATTAATCATTTATAACTTGTCGTCTCAATTAATAATATAACATATTATACATGATGATCTTGTGACAATAATTGAATCAATAATATAAGAGATATGATGCGAATTAATTCTTCGTATTCAATAATTGAGTATAGCTAAGTGACTTCTCACGTAAGCATCAATAATCAATACCGTGTGCTACTATGCAACCACGCCAGATTCATCGTACTTTTACCACCGGGTAGTTCAACGGTTTTAATTCGGTAACACCTCATAGCCGTTATTTTATAGAAAGATAATTTTGTCGCTTTCTAACTACGACAATACTTCCGTTATGTGGTCCACTTAATGATTGAGTAGTCGTCATTTAATATTCCCCGACACAAAAAGAATATTCCCAGACCAAACGAATATTTTATAACAACTTGCTTACTTTGCAAAATTTATAAATATTACCCACAACTATAACATTATATCAAATTTATTCCATAATATTAAAAATTAATATTTATAGAAAATTCATCTTTATTTATAAAAGTTTGGGGTCTTACAACCTCCCTTCTTATGAAATTTCGCCCTCGAAATTAGGGTGCGTACACAGGTATGTCAAGAGGTAAGATACCTTGATTTCATTTCGATTCTAACTCCCAAGTCATTTCCTCAACATCGTGGTTCCTCCACAAAAACTTTGACTTGAGGTATAACCTTGAGGCGTAAAATATGTTCCTTCTTATCCAAAATTTGAACAGGAACCTCTTCATACGTCAAATCTTCCGCTATTTCGTCCGGTTCTAACTCAATAATATGGTTCGGGTCTTTCACATATTTACTTAACATGGATATGTGAAAAACGTTATGAACACGAGACATATTTGGCGGTAAAGCGAGTCTATAGGCCACAATTCCTACTCGATCGAGGATTAAAAATGGACCGATGAATCGAGGATTAAGTTTTCCTCTCTTTCCAAATCTTGTAACTCCTTTCCATGGAGCAACTTTTAACAACACATGATCTCCTATATCGAATTCCACGTCTTTTCAATGAAGATCAAGATAACTCTTTTTATCAATTTTGTGAGGTTTTTATATCGTTGTTTGATCGTTTGAATCTTTTACGTAGTCATACGTACCAACTCCCGGTCCCAACAACTTTGCTTCACCCACCTCATCCCAAAGATACTTTGAACGACACTTTCTTCCATACAACGCTCTTGAATGGAGCCATGCCAATACTTGCTTGATAACTATTGTTGTAGGAAAACTCCACCAATGGTAAGAACTTGTCCCAACTCCCCTTTAAATCAAGGACACGAGTCTTAATAGATCTTCAAGAGTTTGAATAGTCCTCTCCATCGTCTCGTCCGTCTCGAGGATGATATGCCGAGCTAAATCGTAAGTCTCATGCCCATAGCTTTTTGCAAACTAACCCAAAATCGTGAAGTGAATCTTGGGTCTCGATCGAAACTATGGATACCGGCATACCATGCGATCTTACAATCTCGCTTATGTACATACGAGCAAGACGTTCAAGTGTATAAGTTTCTCGATCGATAAGAAATGAGCGGACTTGGTCAATCTATCAACAATGACCCAAATCGCATCAATGCCTTGAGAAACCTTAGGAAGACCGAGAATTGAAATCCATGGTAATGTGCTCCTACTTCCATTCTGGAATTTCAAGTGGTTGCAATGGACCTTTTGGTACTTGATGCTCCGCTTTAACTCGTTGACAAGTTAGACACCTTGAGATAAACAAATACTATCTCTCTCTTCATATTACTCCACCAAAATGTATGGCGAATATCATGATACATTTTGGTACTCCCCGAGAT
This sequence comes from Panax quinquefolius, assembly GCA_020205615.1. Classification (NCBI taxonomy): domain Eukaryota; kingdom Viridiplantae; phylum Streptophyta; class Magnoliopsida; order Apiales; family Araliaceae; genus Panax; species Panax quinquefolius. The sequence goes on along the minus strand of CM035152.1, from coordinate 49,658,253 downwards.
GGATTGCAAATGGTGTGTTGTGCGCCTCCATCATGATATTATACTTTAAATCGTGGTCGTTAGGAACACAAAGTCCGGAGTTGACTCAAGTATTCCTTCTTCATCGATTCTTGCTTAGGCGTAGCACCTTCTTGCACTTTCTTCCTCATACGCATCGACTCTCCAGTCCGTAGCTTGAAAGCGACTTTAACTTTATTGATTAAAGTCGGTTCTACTCAGATACTCACTATCATCACATGCGTCCCTCGAGTCTTTAACTCTATCTCCATCCTTTGCAAGTCACACAAAATGGGCTCATACGTTGACAATAACGCACTCGTGACTTGCATATGATCTTCTACTCAATCGTCGCCTACCACGTTCGCTTTTCCAAGATGGTATTGGATGGTATGATCATAATCTTTCAACAGTTCAAGCCAACGTCGTTGTCGCATGTTGAGTTCCTTTTGAGTGAAGAAATATTTGAGGCTTTTATGATCCGTAAAGATCTCCACTTTCTCCCCATACAAGTAATGCCTCCAAATTTTTAAGTGCAAAGACAACAACTGCCAACTCTAGATCATTAGTAGGATAATTCCTCTCATATTCTTTGAGTTGTCGTGAGGCATAGGCTATAACTTTTCCATGTTGCATGAGAACACATCCCAACTTTTTGCCTGAAGCTTCACCGTAGATGACAATTCCCTCCGAACCAGATGGTATTGTCAGAACAGGTGCTAAAATAAGTCTCCTCTTTAGTTCTTGAAAACTCTTCTCACATTCTTCGCTCCAACCGAACTTTGTATCTTCTTTTCGAGTCACCGAGTCAATGGAGTAGCGATTCGAGAAAATCCTTCCACTAATCTCCGATAATAACCAAATAAACCGAGAAAGCTATGTACTTCATCCATCGATTTAGGTTGTTCCCGACTTTGAATAGCTTCAATCTTTGCTTTGGGTCAACAGATATTCCATGACTTGATACCACGTGCCCAAGGAATGCTACTTCTTGCCGTAACTCGCATTTCTTCAACTCGGCATAAAGCTTATATTCACGAAGCTTTTGGAGTGTCGACCTCAAGTGTTGCTCATGATCTTCACGGCTTTTGGAATAAATAAGGATGTCATCAATAAAGACGACCACAAAGTGATCTAAATATTCCTTGAATACTTTGGTTCATCATATCCATGAAGGCGGCGGGGAGCATTAGTTAATCCAAAGGACATGATTAGGAATTCATAATGCCCGTCTGGGGAGTTACGAAGCCGTCTTTGGAATGTCACGGCTCTAATCTTCAATTGGTGATATCCTAACGAAGATCAATCTTTGAAAAATTTTTGGCTCCTTGCAAATCGGGTCAAACAGTCATCAATACATGGCAATGGATACCTATTTTGATGGTGACATGATTCAACTCCAGATAATCAATACAAAGTCGCATACTCCCATCTTTCTTCTTCACGAATAGAACAGAGCACCCCAAGGAGAAGTACTAGGACGAATAAAGCCAATGTCTAACAATTCCTGCGGTTGGGTCTTTAACTCCTCGAAGTTCAATAGAGCCATTCGATATGGGGCTTTGGAAATAGGTTTTGTACTGGGTTCAAGGTCGATACAAAATTTAATTTCACGCTCGGGGTAGGCGTGGAAGTTCTTCTGGAATACGTCAGAAATTTATTAACAATAGAAATATCGTTCAAAACCGCGTATTTTTGTTTAAATCGTGACATGAGCTAAGAAAGCTTGACATCCGCTTTTTAATAAACGAATAGCTTTATGGCTTGAGATGACCGTGATTGATTTTAATGGTTTGGTCGTTTGAATTAGCATAATAATAGGTTGATTAGGAATATGAAAGCTAACAACCTTACGAAAAACAATCAATTTTTGCATGATAAGTAGTTAACCAATCAATCCCTAGAATCACGCCAAATGCAAGTATTTTTAATGAAATAAGATCGACAAGTAATGTGAGGGTACCGATTTGAACCAAACAAGACTTATAAACGATTGGATGTAATGAAGGTTTCTCCCAACGGAGTTTCCACGAGATAAGTCAAAGTCTAATTTCTCCTGAGTCAAATTTAATTGATGAGCGCAAGTAGGAGAAATAAAAGAATGGGTAGAACCGTATCAAATAAAGTATAGACTTCATTAGAGTTTATGATAAGCTTACCCATGATGACCTCATTCGGGTTCCTTGCTCTCTCCGAGGTCACAACAAACGCTCTCCCTTGACTACCGGGTTGACTTTTCCGGGACTACCTTTGGTGCCTCCATCCTAGTTGAATTTGTCTTGATGAAACAACAAAATCGAGCTAAGTGACCTTCTCTTCCACAATTATAACATGCTTTGACTGGCATGGCGTAGTTTGGATGATGTGTCCCTCTCCTCCGCATTTGAAGCATATGATAGGTGGTCTTTCTCCTTCCTTAACAACGGGTCTTTGGTCTTGACGCCTTTCCATCATTGTTGAATCTCCTTTTCTTGAAATGTCCATTCTTATTATTTTGGCCCCGATTACCACCGAAGTGGTTACCATATCCGCCCGTTGATTCCCTCCACGCTTGTTGTCACCGCTTGATGATTACTCTCACCGGTATTATAATTTTGCTTACCGCTTCTTTTTAGTTAGGTTGACTCGTTATCGCTCTCCACTAATCGAGCCCTATTTACAACATCCGAATACAAACACGCTTTTATGAGAAATAAGATGTTGACGTATCTCGACTTCAAACCTCTTAAAAACATTTGCGCCATTCTCTCTTCATTATCCACCAAGTGGGACGAACCGTGATAACTCATAAATTTTGCCTCGTATTGCGACACGGTCATATTGTTTTGTTCCAACTTGATAAACTCCACCTCCTTCATGTATGGCGAATACTTTCGTGAAAGTATTTGTCGTTGAATGACTCTGAACTTCTCCCAAGATATCTTCATCAAAGAGTTGAGTACGCTTCTACCGATTCCCACCCAATGAATCGCCTCTCCGCAAACATAAAGGCGTGAAGGGAACCTTTTGCTCCTCGAGCATCCCAAGACATCAAATATCTTGGTAATCTACTTTATCCATGCTTCCGCCAGAAGTGGTTTTGGCTCTCCCTTAAACTCCGGTGGTCCCAGCTCCTTGAACTGTTTAGCGGTGACCACCCGAGAGTTTTCCGTGTTTCCACCTACGCTTTTGGATGTGAGTCGCTCTCTTTCTTTGTTGCATAAATTGCATAAAGCCTCTGAACATTTGATCATTCATCATTTGGTCAGTGTTGTTGTTTGCATGAGGATTGTCGCCTTCTTGATGCACATTATCCTGATTATTGATATGTGGTGAATCAACGATCGCCTGTGCTCCATTGCTATTCTCAACATTCTCAGATGTCATTTTTAGATACTGCCACCAAACAAAAGGTTAATTGACATGTAATAAATTATCCCTATATTCTGACCGACCAATAAAATAGCACATAAACTTAGGTAGGTCATACTAGCGAAGGTATTCCCCGCCTCTCCCCCTAGTACTATTCTCACATCTTAGCCAGGATCATATCCTAAGCTCGATACCAACCGTGACGCCCCCAAAATTTAGGTATACATCACCCTTCTTGGGTAGTCGATATACATGGTACGTAATTTAAATACAACTTACTAATATAACTGCATGTGGTATAATACGATATAAATCGTGAGTTTGAATACAAATATTGTCTACTAGATATTATACAAACTCAAAAGGAGTCCTCATTACAATTATTATCACACTATTTCACGTAATAGTGAGGACTACTAATGCTATCCTCCTCGACCATTACTCCGCTCCCCGACTCGTCCCAAATTATATTCTCATTTCACGAAGAGAATAAAGTGAAAGAAAGGGTGAGCTCAACTAGCTCAAGAAGAAATATTATGACTAAGATAATGCGTAATAAATTATCATTAGCCTACAACAATGTTAAACCGATAAAATATAATGAACATCAAGTTTAACTACAACTAACCAAAGAATCCATTAAAAGAGTCAAGTAGAAAATAAAATCTACTATCTTTTATGATTTAAAAGGTTTTTCATCACTGTTATAGCTGAGACTCAGCTTTAATAAATATTCCACATCATCGAATCACCCTTGCACTATGGCCAAGGATATTCTTTAGTATCACGACCACAATTATTCATGCACTACGGGCCAAGAATAGTTGTGTATTCATTAATGGTCATGATCATGCCAACAACTGTCCATCAATGCACTACGGCCACTGAGGATTTTTATCACATCATTTGTAACATTACGGTCATGATTACACCGAATAGTCTCTGGTCATAATTATACCAAGTCCATCTATGCACTACAGGCCGCAGATGACTTTCAACATAATATAAAATGAGGATGATGACAATGATATAAGAATTCAATAAAACAATTTCAAGAATTATTTTATCTAGGAATTATTAACGTCCAAATTGTCAACATGATACTGTTTTGTAGAGTAAAATTTAAGAATGATAAGAAGAATATTTCCATGAAAAGATACTAGATGAAACGCAAATATCAAGGATATTCTACTAATTTCATGGAGTATAGAAGTCAAAGTTTTAACCAACTGGGTATAATAAAGAATGGAATAACAAAAGAAATCACCATGCATGCGGTACTTGATGACGGAAGTTATTCCAACGAATAATAATAACGGAACCAAATCGGTGAAATTCACAAGCGGGATGTTCCAATGTAATAATAAAGATTTTAACCCGGATCCGTGTAAAACACATGATAGGATATTCCAATAGAATGATAAAGATTTTAACCAGTCCTGTAATACACACGACAAAGATGTTCCAACAGAATAATAATAAAGATTTTAACAAGGGTCCTGTAAAACACACGCATGTGATGTTCCAACAGAATAATAAAGATGTAATAATAAGAAGAATGTCACCAAGTATAGGGTAGTCCATGTATACAAAGTTATTCCAATGTAATAATAAGGAATGGAATAACTGAAGTTCTCTTCATGAATACAAAGATTAATATCCCTTACGGTACAACAAATAATATTCCCTACCTTAGAAGAACCTGAATATTGGAAAAGTGAAGTAGCGTAATACTTTTCTTCTTTCTCTATAGTTTCTCTCTAGAGTTTCAAAGAATTAATAAGAAATAATGAAGGAATGAGCTTTCTATTTATAGAAAAACTGAGGGTGGCTCTTGGTCTTAACGAAGGGTCAAAATGACTCTTGGAAATATTGAAGAGACAACTACTATTTGCGAAGGGGTAATTACTATTGACGAAGGTAATTACTATTGACGAAGATAATTACTATTGACGAAAGTAAATATATTGACGAAGGTAAATACTATTAACGAAGGTAAATACTATTGACGAAGGTAATTACTATTCACAAAGGTAATTACTATTGACGAAGAGACTCTTAGATGATGACATATGGGCCCCCCATAAAATAATCAAACTTACCACAAACGTCTCATAACAGACTCTTTATATACATCAAGGATTGAATAAATATTACCACAAATCATTTTATTTTTAATCAACACATATTTAATCTTTCAACAATTATTAATCATTTATAACTTGTCGTCTCAATTAATAATATAACATATTATACGATGATAATTGTGACAATAATTGAATCAATAATATAAGAGATATGATGCAACAATTCTCAGTAGTAATAATTGAGTATAGCTAAGTGACTTCTCACGTAAGCATCAATAATCAATACCGTAGGCTTACTACGCAACCATCGCCAGACATCGCATCTTTACCACCGGGTAGTTCAACAGCTTTAACGGTAACACCTCCGTAGTTATTTTTATAGAAAGATAATTTTGTCGCTTTTCTAACTACGATAATACTTCCGTTAGGGGTCCACCAATGATTGAGCCGTCGTCATTTAATATTCCCCACCAAACGAATATTTTATAACAAATTGCTTACTTTGCAAAATTTATAAATATTACCCACAACTATAACATTATATCAAATTTATTCCATAATATTAAAAAAATAATATTTATAGAAAATTCATCTTTATTTATAAAAGCTGGGGTCTTACACCTTGCACACGGAGGAGACAGCCATAGAAAAATTAAAATCGTCATTGGAGGAGCCACCAACTTTGGAACTTAAGCCACTCCCTAAACACCTCAGGTATGTGTATTTAGGCAATTCAAATTCTTTACCTGTTATTGTTTTTGCCGCACTTAACGATCTGCAGGAAGAAAAATTACTGAGGGTGCTTTGGGAACATAAATCAGCGATTGGGTGGACAATAGCGAATATAAAGTTAATCAGCCCTTCGTTTTACATGCACAAGATTCTGATGGAAGAGGATGCAAAATCGATGGTGGAGCAACAATGGCGACTTAACCTCATTATGAAGGAGGTTGTGAAGAAGGAAATTTTGATGTTGTTGGATGTCGGTATCATCTACCCGATTTTCGACAGTAAGTGGGTCAGTCCGGTTCAATGCGTGCCGAAAAAGGGAGGAATGACTGTGGTGCAGAATGCAGATAACAAGTTAATACCGACAAGAACAGTGACAGGTTAGAGGGTCTGCATGGATTATAGGAAGTTGAATAAAGTAACCCGAAAAGATCATTTTTCGCTGCCCTTTATCGATCAAATGTTGGACAGATTGGCGGGACATGAGTATTATTATCTATTTGATGGATACTCGGGCTATAACCAGATTGTCATCGCTCCTGAGGATCAAGAGAAGACTACATTTAAGTGCCCTTCCGGCACATTCACATTCAGGAGAATGTCATTTGGGTTATGTAATGCACCTGCGACCTTTCACGGTGTATGATGGCCATTTTCTCAGACATGGTGGAGAAAAATGTTGAGGTCTTCATGGACGACTTTTCTGTCTATGGGGATAACTTTGATACTTGCCTAGGGAATTTGGTAATGGTGTTACAGCGCTACAAGGATACGAACCTCGTGCTTAACTGGGAAAAAGGCCACTTCATGGTTGAGGAGGGCATAATTTTGGGCCACAAGGTATCGGCTCAAGGATTGGAGGTCGACAAAGCGAAGCTTAAAATAATCGAGAAATTGCCTCCGCCGAGCTCAGTTAAAGGTATTAGAAGTTTTCTGGGACACGTTGGGTTCTACAGGAGATTTATAAAGGACTTCTCAAAAATTGCCAAGCCTCTATGCAGTCTATTAGAGAAGGATACTGTTTTCAGTTTTGACAAAGTTGCAAGTCAACCTTTGAGTTGTTAAAAAAGAAGTTGACTACAGCCCCCATAATCATCGCACCAAATTGGAGTATGCCTTTCGAGCTGATGTGTGATGCAAGCGACTACGCGGTTGGGGTTGTGTTGGGTCAACACTGAGAGAAGGTATTTCATGTTATATATTATGCAAGCAAAATGCTCACAGAGACTCAAATGAATTATACAACTACAGAGAAGGAATTGCTTGCAGTGGTGTATGTGTTTGACAAATTTTGGGCATACTTGATCGGAACTAAGGTGATAGTCTACACGGACCATTTGGCTATTAGGTACCTAATTGCGAAAAAAAGATGCTAAGCCACGCCTTATCCGATGGATTCTCCTACTTCAAGAGTTTGATCTAGAAATAAAAGATAGAAAGGGGACGGAGAATCAGGTAGCCGATCACTTGTCTAGGCTGGAAAACCAAGGGAAATTGAAAGAGGACAAGTGTGAAATCATTGAATTATTCCCGGATGAACAACTGTTTGGAATAAATGCAGAATTTCGTTGGTATGCAGATTATGAGAATTATCTTATGAGCAACGTTCTTCCACCTGATCTCATAAGACAACAGAAAAAGAAGTTTATTCATGACGTGAAATGGTACATGTGGGATGAACCGTATTTATTTAAGTAATGCGCCGATAAAATGATTAGAAGGTGAGTGCCCTACAGTGAAGTGAAGAACATTCTTCATGAGTGTCACTCATTTGTGTATGGAGGACATTATGGGAGTGAGAGGACAGCAGTGAAGGTGTTGCAATCTGGGTTTTATTGGCCTACATTATTCAAGGGCGCCCACCATTTTGTTAAAACATGTGATAGATGCCAAAGGGTGGGCAACATTTCAAAAAGGAATGAGATGCCTCTACAAACGGTTCTTGAAGTTGAAATTTTTTATGTATGGGGCATCGATTTCATGGGGCCATTCCCTTCGTCTCTGAAAAATCAGTACATTCTACTCGCAATGGACTACGTATCAAACTGGGTTGAAGCTGCAGCATTACCGTTAAACGATGCCAAGGTTGTCCTCAAATTCCTACAAAAGAACATTTTCATGAGGTTTGGCACGCCAAGAGAAATTATCAGTGACGAAGGTAGTCACTTTTGCAACAAGTCATTCACAGCTCTATTGGCAAAGTATGGGGTCAACCATAAGGTAGCTACAACTTATCATCCCCAAACCAGTGGACAAGCTGAGGTCTCGAACAGGGAAGTAAAGAGAATCTTGGAAAAGGTAGTAAACCCGAATCGAAAGGATTGGACACTCAGGATGGATGGCGCACTATGGGCATACCGGACTGCGTATAAAACACCGATCGGCATGTCACCATATCAATTATTGTACGGGAAAACTTGTCACTTACCGGTCGAGTTACAGTACAAGGCTTACTGGGCTATTCAGAAATTGAACTTCGATAAAGCAGCGGTGGGTGAAAAGAGATTACTTCAGCTAAACGAGCATAACGAATTCCGACTGCAAGCCTACGAGAACTCAAAGTTGTACAAGATAAAGGTCAAGAGATGGCACGACAAGAAATTGACACAAAGAACGTTCGAACCGGGACAATTAGTCCTATTGTTCAACTCAAGATTGCGGTTGTTTCCAGGAAAGCCAAAGTCAAGGTGGTCGGGTCCATTTACCAAAAAGAAGGTTTTCCCACATGGCGCCGTTGAACTCTACAGTAGGAACCAATTGGAAACGTTCAAGGTCAACGGTCAGCGGTTAAAACATTATTGGGGTGGCGAATCCAACACGAATGTCATTGCTATCACACTTGCAGATGCACCATAAACAGGGAGTAGTCAGGCTTAACGACTTAAAATCAAGCGCTAATTTGGAGGCAACCCAATTTTTATTTTTATTCTTTTTCTTTTCTTAAGTAATTTTATCCAGGCTAGTTAGATGGTAGTTCAGAATAATATTTGGTCTAGAATATATTCATGTCAATTCCTTAAATAGTATTTAAAGTATATTTGATATTTAAATAATCTTACCCTCCATACTTGAATTTGCTCAATATCTACTTATGAGTATGTTTTTAATGTTGATCTGGCACTTAAGAAGCTAAGGGATACACTAAGGATGCAAGGAAGAGGAAAAATATAGTGCATTAGTAGACTGCTAGCAAGCTGGGGCTTGCCATTTTTAGCCTAGGACCCAAGCTAGGGCTTGGGGTCAAGAGGCATTAACAGGACACTAGCAAGCCGGGGCTTGCCCTTCAAAGAACAAATAGCAAGCCGGGGCTTGGGTCAAGAGGCATAAGCAGACTGCTAGCAAGCCGGGGCTTTCCCTCCAAGGAGTAATACCCAAGTTGGGGCTTGGGTCAAGATGCAATAGTAGAATACAAGCAAGCCAGGGCTTGCCCTTTAAAGAGTAAAACCCAAGTTGGGGCTTAGGGTCCAAAATTTGAAAAGTAGTTACAGCAGTTACAATATGCAGACATGATATCCCAATCTCCTTGCACTTCAACTTCCTACAATCCTACTCCTTCATAACATACACCCACGAACTTGCACATTAATTCCCATCTCCTCACTACAATCAAACACTTACCCACTCCTTCAACCTAGTCACCCATTATCCCTTATATAACCTCCTCTCTATAAAACCACCCCTTCACCACACAACCCAACAAGTTCACACCAATTTGGAAGTTCAAGGTTAGGGTTTGAACGAATCTCTATAAAACCTAGAAATATACAGAAAGTAAGAAGTTTATTTTCTAATTCATCAATTTCTATCACCATAGTTCGAGCCAAATCACCAAGTTTGTGGGAATTTAAAGTTTCGCACACCAAGTGTTTGACAAATTGCTTAAGTAATGTTTGGGGGGAAATTTTGTTAAAACTCATCAAGTCCAAATTAATGGCACTTAAACCGGCATCAAAGAGGCAACAAGGAGAGATTTCGGGGGCCACACCACCAACACGAACCTTTGATAAGTGAAAATTCATAAGTGCCGCCGCCGCCAACCGTTACGACTATATGCTGACAAAAGCACTCACACCAGAGCAGGGGTTGGCACCTGAGCCTGTTAATGGCGAAATGATGCAACAAATATATCAAAAAGGTTGAAATAAATTCATGTTAGAGCCCGAGGCCGCAGTTATGAGTGTGGTCAAAGAATTCTACGCTAACGCCGAGGATAAGGCCCCCTTCATTGCTTTTGTACGGGGTAGGTTAGTTCCCTTTAGTACCGACGCCATCAACATGTACTATCAGTTATGAGTGCCGAGACATTGCCAGTACGCTCACTTACATGACAATGATCCAGATTATGAGGCTATTATGAAGGAGATGACAAAGCCGGGTACCGCATGGACCAAGTCACAACATGGAGGCACTGTCTTTCGCAGTAAGGATCTTAGAAGGTATGGGAAGATATGGTACGCATTTCTATGTGCTAAGTTACTTCCATCTACACATACGTCAGATGTGACCAAGGATAAGGCAGTGTTCTTATATGCCATGGTACAAGATTTCATCATCGACATAGGGGCTATAATCAACTTTTAAATCCGAAGATGCCTTTGAGGACCATTCTCTGGCGGCTTGCCACACCCATCTCTCATTTATGGGTTGTGTATACAGGCGGGAGTGCGTTGGTCTGATGATGAGATAACCCGGATGTCGCTTCAAACACTCGACTCGAGAATGATTGCAAGATATTCGGTGTGGCCTAGAGGCGAGTCGCACCCGAGAGGAGTAGGATTTGTATTTCCGTCAGCCTTAGAGGATAAGGCTGACGCTGAGGACACCTCGAATAACGATGAGTTTTAGGGGAATGCGACAATGGGAGAACAAGAAACAGAGAAGACACCACAACCCAGAGTCATATCTAGCCCTCAGTTCCTCAACCTTCAACGACAAGTGGATGCGCACAACAAGGAGGCACGCAGGGAAATGCGGAGACTAGCAGCAAGGCAGGACCACATGTTTGAGGCCATGAATCTATCTTTCACCTCATTGAATCTGAAGCTCCAGAGCTTTAATCCCAATGCCCAATTCCCATACCAGCCACCAGCCCCAATGCCAAGGTTCCCACCCAGTGATTCCGATGAAGAGCAACAGACACCACCAACCCAGACTTAGGCGATTACAGGGAAGTCCTCTCTTATTTATTGCTTTATCTATACAATGAGGGCATTGTAATTTTCCAGTTTACGGGATTTAGTTTCATGTTTGCATATTTAATTTCATTAGGTAGGTTTGCATATGTTAGTTCATTGTTTAGTGTTAGGATTATTAAATGTTGCATTCATGTAATCATGTAATTGCATAATAGCTTAGGACTGTAAATAGTTTTTATTTATCTTTACAGTCATGTTATGTTTACCACATATTATCTAAAAAAAATAAAAAATTTAAAAAATATATATATAGTTAAGTATTGTGTTATCTTGCATGAGTCCAACTGTTTGATAGTTACAATCTATTTTGGCCAATGATGAGAATGGGATTGAGTAGACAAGTATAGTACTGATTATTAGAACTTTGATGTGATTTCTTGTTATGAATTGAATCTTTTCCTATTTGAAACTAGTATAATCAGGTTAGCACGTTAGAGACAACTTTGTTGACTGATTATGTTTAAATTGATACATAATTGACTTCTTAAGGATAATATTAGTTGAATAAATGAAAGACATGAATAGGCGAAGATAGCTAAATTTAGACAAAAAATTAAGTTTGGGGGAAAAATTTGGGATATATAAGCTTAAAAAAAAGTAAAAAATGATAAAAAAAATATATAGAGTGGCTACTCTTGTTTCAGGGCCTTTGTTACTTGAGCAAGTACGCCCGAGGGAGTGTCTTTACACCTAATGCCCTAAGGTCTTATATGGTCTGGGAATCGTTGGTCGAAAGCTCGCTAAGGGGTAGCACTGTTAGCCTAATGGAATGAGACATTGCACAGTTATGGTTAAAAAAAAACAATAAAACGGGAAAAGAGCAAAAAGTCCCCATAATGCAAAATAAAGCATAAGTATCCCAGATTGGAATCTTGAACTTGGTGGATGTTTGACTTTAGTTGGATCTAGCTTGTTCGTGAATTTTCTGAGTTTGCACTGTATGATGCCTTTAAAGAGATCTATTATGTGTTGTATTTAGCATTATATTAGTTAGCATTGTTTTTGAGCACACACACACTATATCAGTAATAACAGTCTAAGATTTGATGATTGATTGGGAAATTACTGATGAGTTTTGATATGATGTATTATCATGTTTACTTGATTTCTCTGAGGTCGGACGAATAGACTTGTTTCTTTCATTACTGCTGGATTCGTAGGCATGTAGATTAGTTGCATTACATAGAATTGTTGTTTTGTGTTGTTGCTTAGGGACAAGCAAAGGTTTAAGTTTGGGGGTATTTGATAAGTAGGTTTTATACCTACTTATCCGGTATCTATTACTTGAGTTATTTACTTAATCTCGGGTTTTTTAGTTACTTTTCATGCATTTTGTGTTCATTTTGTAGATTATATGTTTGGAAGCTGAGTGAGCAACTATAGGTATGAAAATGCAAGGAAAAACAATTCTGGATATCATTCGGGCCTTCATGTTCATTTTATGTTTATTTCATGTTCTTGGCATGGAACTTGGACTATGTTTTAGAACTTCTTCTTAGCTTTTTGGAACGTTTAGAATCATTCCAATCGAAAGTTCGGATGCGAGAGTATGGCCTTTTTATCAACAAAGACAAAGTTAAGAGTTGTTATGTATGTCCTTTACACAGCAGCTACTTCCAGTGCAATTTTGACCTTCATGCGTTCGTTATTTCTCAAAACTCAAAAATTAAAAGTTGTAGAACTCGTCGATAGCTTCGATTTTATAGGTGGCAGGCCCCGTAACTTCTCCCGAATTAAAAGTTATGTCAGTTTTAGCAGAGGACATTGCAGCAGATTTACAGAAGCATAGCAAGTTGGGGCTTGCTCTTTTTGGCCTTGCACCCAAGCCGGGGCTTGGGGTCCTAGGTTGATTTACAGCAGCCTAGCAAGCAGGGGCTTACTATTACAAAGGAATTACCTAAGCTAGGGCTTGGGTATGGGAATAGAAGGGTCTCCTAGTTGGTTTCTAATGCTACAAACGTGGAGCTTAAGTGATGGCGATGGTTTGGGACTCATATTGGCATGGAATTGTAATCAGAATACATGTTGAAGTATATAATTAACAACAAACAATGGGATTGAACACAGAAGGCAAATTACAGAGATCAATTCCAGTTTTTCATAGCAAGCATTAGAGGAAGATTTTGAAGAGATTTTCGAGACGATTGCAAATTTAGGCTACGTGAAGGGTGCTTTTCACTATTCTTCTTCTTAGACTATTATTTTTAATTGAAAAGATGTTTTCTTTGGTTTATTCAGTAGTTAATTCATTTATGATGAACTAATTCACTTTTTAGGCTTATGGTGAATCTTTAAGTGAAACGATGATTTTGTAAACCTTGATTTCCAGTTCAATAAGCTATTTTTCATTTTATCTATATTAATTTGAGCTTAAATTTATGAATTGCCTGATCAATAATTCTGTGTGGATTTGTATGGAATCGAGAGAAGATATTCAAATCTAGACTTAGTTAATATAGCATGTGTTCATGAATTTTGTGAATAGCAGGATCTTGATGAATGTTAAGGTAGAGATATGCTTGACATCGCATGTAATCTGATAGAGAACTTAATCTTGAACCTTCTTTAATTATAATTCACATAGAGATATAGTGAGTTAGTTGATTAAGGTGTTTAACTTGTTTCTATCTAATTTGTGGATTTAAGTTAATACGGTATTAGCGCATCGAGAGGTGGTTCTTGATTAATAAACTGGGATAGTGAATTGAATTGGGATAAAGGTGTAGAAATCAGAGTGAAGCTTAGGGTGAAGTCATAAGTCTAATTCTCCGTTAATTATTTGAAATTCCAGATTTTGATATTGGTGATTGGTTTGTGGTAGTTTAATTATTTATTAATTTTGTTTCTATAATTTTTAATCATTGAATTGGATAGTTTAATAAAATTACGATTAATAGGAAATTGATAATTGTGAGGTTAAATTTCTTACTAAATTATCTCGGTGGGAACCATACTCAACTTATCACTTTATTACTTGTTGACCACGTATACTTGCGTGTTGTGCGTAACTAGATTTTACCCAACAAATACTCTATTGCCTCATCGTCGAGATTAATGAAGACCAGTACATTGACTCGTGGTGGATTTGTGAAGGTATTGACGAGTTGCCCCAATTGATTCTCAAGGTTGTGCAATGCGGCTTCTGGGCTTGCCATCCAAACCTCATTTCTTTCGATAAAGATGGAGAGAAGCTCCTCAAGCATGTTCTCTTCACGTGTTGAGGACTCAGAAAAGTTCTCATTCGGCTGAGTTGTCAACTCATAGTGCGGCGGAGACTGATATTCAAACTGAGAGGCATGATTCAGATCATGATATTGCTCTTGACTGTAGTCCCAAGAGTTTCGATAACCCTGGCAGTTTGGATAATAGGAGATCGGTTCAAAGTCAGCTCGTTCCTGACCGTAGGAATTTTGAGTGGTTTGACACTCAAGATTATCAGAAAACCTCAAGGCGTTTGTAATTTGAACTTGCAATTTCTCGAGTCCTTCTTCCGAGCTTGGTTGCGTAGTCCCCTCATAAGGCCATTAATAACATTGATCGTCCATAATTTGTAACTTAAAAACAAAAAGAAGGGAAGATCAAACAAATAAGAAAAATATATATATATATATATATATATATATACGTTCAAAGTAAGACTAAATTGATTGAAATCAATATTGGACAATATTAGAATAACAGTTCCCCAGCAACGGCGCTAAAAACTTGGTTGTCGGAAAACAGATCACTAAACACGCGCAAGTATACGCGGTCTAACAAGTAATACAGTGATAAGTAGAATGTTGTACCCAGGAGAAACTATCACTAATATTTACCAAGTACCGACTTTGTATCGCTAAAGTCTTATTCGAACAACAATAATTGAAAGTGTGATTAATCTAAGCATACTAATTATCAAAGCAAGTAAATAGATAACGAATGGTAATCTAAGGAATTACAAGCTAAGGTTACAACTTCACCCCACTCAGGCATTCAGTCGAACACCTGGAGTGCTATGTTTCATCAAACTAGCTACCCTTCTCTCTCTAGTCTTAATGGTCATGACAATTTGTCGACCGAGAACACACAAGTGATCATACACCTCTGTCGAGGTATGTACAAACATATCCTTTCCAGATCCACCTGATAGGGAATAGAACAGAAAAGAATGCCCAAGCTAGATACAATCCTACATATGTTTATACGAATTGATCAGAACAAGGATTTAAGCATAACCTCTCAATTAGGTCACACATGGTGCACAGATATATGTCTATTCTATGCACAACTTATGCAGTTGAAACCCACAATCACATGCCAATATATTCAGGTGTAAATCTACAATTTTTCTATCGATATCATGTAAATTACCAAAATCATCACTAATGTCTTAGCGAGAATCATTAAGCATAAATATATTGAACTAAATTGTATGGTGCCAACCAAAGAGATAAGACAATCAATTTAAATAACAAATGGTTCCATTATAACCTTAGAGGAAATATTTAGTTCATAGCTATTGAACAAAATACAAGTAGCAATAAAGACAGCATTTATGAATTACAAAATTAGAGACAATAAATAGATAAGAAGAAACTCTGTCAAAGCCCTTCAATATCTAAGCATTCTGCTCAAATCAAGCTCTCCAGTCCGTGTAGCTCACTGCTCATGCCTCTCCAAGGAAAACTAAACTTCTCCCTAATCTAGCTAATCTATATTTATAAACATTTATCTAAAAGAAAGAAAGAGAAATTACAGAAGAAATATATTCCTAAGCTATTTCCTAGTGTGTTCTATGATCTCAGATCTGTCGAGTATTCTTCTATGCAGAGCCTGCTCTTCTTATATATCATTGCTGCATCTTTTGCTAGGTCAAAATAAGCCCTCTCTTCTGAGCACTGGGAGGTGGCTCATGTGTGAACCTTGAATTAAAGGCTGCAGTGGCTGGCTGCAAGCACTCACTTTAATATTAAGGACCAGAGAGCTCACAATCAGTAGTCTGCAGTCAAAGAAGCTACAGTGTACACATGACGCCGAAGGTGATGTCGTGAAGGGTGGGGGTGGTATGGCTGGCCCTGGTAAGAAGCTTAGCATTAAGGCATAGCATATAAGTGTGCAAAATATGACTATTTTGCCCCTAAATGCTAGAAAAGCACTGTAAAGCTCTACAATACATCAGTTAAGCGTAATAACACTATATTTATATAAAACTACATAAAAACTATGAATTCAGGTAATTATTTAAGTCATAAAGTATCCGATTCGCGGGTATAAATCCCACTCATCAAAATGTCTTAAGCCTTCTGCTGGTTGAATCTTCTTGACTAAAGTCTTCTGATTCAGCATTCCTTAGTGTGGTCAAATAGACCAAGCACCTGCAGGTTAGATAAATTTCTATTTTTGGTACCCATGGTTAAATGGGTCCTGCTAGGTTATCTTTCAAAATTCCTTGTTCCTCATATGTTTGAATTTTCATCATATTGATCACCACCAATCATATTCATGAATGTATCCAATTTAGATATTACATTTTAAGATGCATGATGATGAGTTTATATAAGATTAACCATTTTAACAAGACACTCTTTTTCTTTGATGGTTTTATCATTTGCTTGGTTATGTTCACAGAGTTTAAATGTTCACAGAATGAGAATCAACTCTAACACTTATTTATATCTGGTTGATTCATGGAGGTGATCAGTTTCTACAAATCTTCAAGATACTCTTCTGGAACTGATCATACTCTATGTGTTATCAAAAACTTAGAACATAGGTTTGTACATACATACTAACCCATCAGCAAAGATTTCTCCACTTAAAATTAATTGAACCTTGATGTGCTTATGACCTATTTCAGATTTCTTTCAAGGTGTTATCTTCAACCTAAAACTTGGATGGAGAGAAAGTTTGTTAGCATTTGAGTTTCTAACTTCAGTATACTTTCTCTCTTCTCCTTTTTAGGCAGAGTATGGTCTCTTGATAGAATACTTTTATAGTGCATAAGGTGGTGCAATATGATGTATACATTTATACTGATGAGTAATCGTACCTTTATATTGTCAGTTTTTTAACAGTCATTTAACTTGATATACAGAGGTTAGGCATTGATGTGCATAGTTTTTCCTTTACTTCTGACCGCTTGTTGCTCTAGTTGTCCTTTGATCAATCAGTCGTAGTCTTGAAGATGTTAGCTCAGAGAATCTTGACATCTTTAGTTCTTTGACAACCTTGAGTCCTCAAGGTTCACATCCAGCTGTTGGTTGGCCAAATATAGATTTGAGAGATTCTTTTTTCTTCTCTGAATGAGTACTTCTTAGCACATATGACCTTTTCATCTTTCAGTATGGTGGATGCTTGACACTTTGCTGTTGATGCCTCTTGAGCTCTTGTATCTGCTCTTCAGACTACAAGATTAACTGTGGACACAGATTGGTCTTGTTGTTATAGCATTTAAGAACACGGACCAATCTGAGCAGCTTCAGGTGTATATACACATTTACCTGTACACAATATTTCCAACTTGTGAGCTCATCTGCATTTACAAGTGACTTACTACTAAAGTAAGTTTAGAATAATGTTTGTGCCTAGGATCAGACTCAAAGCGATTATCTTTTAAATATAGCATGAGAACCTGCTCTGATACCAATTGTTAGTTTCCAGTAGGCACATAATAGATCTAGAAGGGAGGTTGAATAGATCTTTTTAATTTCAAATACTTTTCTCATTTATTTTGTATTGCTAATGACTTAGCATATGACAAACATAAGAATCTTTTCAAGCACAGCAGAATAAGTAAAAGATCCCCTTCATTGATATAATCATGAATATACATACATTGTTCGTATAGTTAGTTCAGTTATAAGCAGTTAATACACACATAGCAATTATAGCAGTTAGGTACATAATGTAAATGACAGTAAGTAAATGGCAGAAAGTAAATGACACAAGGGATTTTAAGTGGTTCAAAGACGCAAGCTCCTAATCCACTCTTCTGCTTTCAACTAGCAGGATTTTCAATAAGGGAGGGAAGCTCCCTGAATCACTAAGATTCCTTTAAGGCCAGCAGCCTTGGAACTTCAGTTCACTAAGAACTCTTCAAGCCTAGCAGGCTTGGAACTCCTCTAGTTCCCTAGGAACTCTTCAAGCCCAGCAGGCTTAGAACTTCATTTAGTCCCTCCGGACAAGGACCTCTTAAGCCTTGGCTACTTGTTGTAGTTGTTTGTGGTGCTGAGCTGCTAAGATGTCTTTAATCTTGAACATCTTTTGTACTTAGCATCTTGGTGTGGTCCTCTTTGCATTCGGCTTTGAGTCTGGACCATATCTTCTCTAGTGCAGCTGATCTTCACTCTTTTCTGCTCATCTTCATCTGATGTCAGCTGTGCACCATCACCATCTAGATTTGCTAAGTCTATGAGCTTTTGGTAGACTTCGTCTGGCACTTAGCAATCCCTGAACCCTTCTTGAATGTTTTGCAGACATGATTCTGCATCTGTTTTTTTTTAGCTTTTGGTTCATGGTGATCTGTAGAGTGGCTCTCTTGATCTTCTTTGTACTCTTCCACTTTTCTGAATGTTATTTTCTTGGCCTTCTCGGCTCTCAGTTTAGCAGCCATCTTAAGTGGCATTCTCATCTTTATTGAGTGAAGCTTATAGTCTATTCGATTCCTTCTTCAAAGCTGTTTCACTTCCACCTTTGTAGTCTCACTGTCACTGAGACTTGTTCTGTTTAACTCTGGTGGAACTCGTAGAGTCAAAAATATAGCATTCCAACAACTCAACGATTCTGCAACTTCAGCAACTTCAGCAAGTTCAATAACTCTTGATCTTTTAAGCTCTGGCTGATATATACTCATTCCCAATCTTCCCGTTGGAATATAGCCATTAAAAGTAGTTTGAATTGCCTCGCAGATCTCAAGTTATTTGGTACAGACTGTAGATGTGACATGATATCCCCTTTTTCATCTTTCTGACACTACAGTCTATTGTTTCACCTACCCCGACAGAGATGTCACTTTGATGCCTTGGGCAGGTAATCGACTTTATTTCCTTTCTCTCTAATTTCTAGATCAGAGGTTATCTTTTTGCATCGATGCTCTCAATAAGCTCTGTTCGAATATCAATCTTCAGATTAAATCGCTGCCAATGCTTCAATCTTCAGATGGTCGAACTCCATGATTCTGATGCATATCTTCTTGGACCTGATCGTAGTATCATGTTGAATGTTGCTCATCGACTGGTAAAGACAACACTACAATCTTGACGAGTGTTCTTTGGATCCTCAATGTAGAACACCTCTTCCTTCTCTTGTGTAGTGCTTCAACACTACTGTTTGCCTCGACTGATCTTAGGAACTAATAGCTTAACTTCTTGTTCTGGCCTCTTTTGAATAGCAAGACAGTTCAGATTTGTGGCATATCTAGCTCACTTTCTCCTTATGATCTCCTGTTCACTTATCATCAATGGACTAACATAATGCTTAATCACTTTAGCCTTGTTCTTCATAAGCTGACCAGTATCTTTGTGTTTACTTCATCAGTTCCTGCTTTGTTTGGCAAACACTATGATCTTGGATACTTTTAAGATTGTTGTCTTCTATTTACTTGACAACCACTGCACTTGTTGCCTTTCCTTAGTCAGTTACTGAAGTCTTCTTCTGATCAACTAGTGGAAGACTTCATCTTGAATGGCTTCTCAACTCAATCTGGATGTTGATTGGGTTGGTGCTTAGATCTTATATTAGCTTGCATGTCATTCATTGAGTGCTCTCTAGTTTTCTTTAGGTGGGATGTATCTTTGTAGCTCAGACCAGAAGCTTCATACTTTGGATATTCTGGGAGTGCTCGTTTGTTGAGAATCGTGTTTACTCTATGATTCTGCCTTGGCGTTGTGAGCACCTCTGTTGAAGCCTTAGTTCTGCACTCTACGATTTAGCTTTGATTCTGCAGACACTATGACTCCGAGTTCAGATCTTGACACTCTACGATTTTTATCTTTATGCTTGTAGTCTTCATCTGATCTTGCTCGACTACAATCTCTGCCTCTGATGTGATCAGTAGACTCTACGACTCCGAGTGTGGTCTACGATTCTTAGCTTAGCTTCGGTAGATGCTCGGTCGGCTCGTAGATAGGTTGTCTCTACGATTCTGAATATGACATCCTCAGCAGACTATGGCTCCGAGGATGTTCTTCTCGACACACTACGATCCTTCCTCGTCTCTCCTGGCAGTCTACAAACTCCGAGATCTACTATCTTGCAGACTACGATTCTGCCTTGATAGCTCTCGAGTTTTCCTTAACTCTCCTGGAAGACTACGATTTTTGGTGCAGTGCTCGACGATCAAACAAGCCTATCCATTACATTATAAGATCAACCTAACAAGCTTGATCTTTCTATATTTATAGTCCTTGTACATCATTTCTTTTTAAGGACTTTACAAAGTTGTTTTGCTTATGTAGGATCAACCTAACATATTTGATCAATTCATTCTAAGTCCTTGTACATATGTTCCTATTATCTATAAAAGGACTTTATAGCTTTTCTTAATGCAAGCATACTTGCATATTCATTCATATATATATATATATATATATATATATCATAATCAAATCATATATAAATAGGAATATCATTCACATGCTTATTCCTGACAGATGTGTAGTCCATATGTCAGACTACAACATTAATACAACAACATGGCCAAAGTACTTAAGAACATCAAGATTCAAGGCCTTAAAAAGCTTGTCAGATATTTTGGGAAATCTGGGGATTTTTTGGGTTTTCCAGACACCTGTTTTCATGGTTGGTCAACCATGTTTGACCACTCATATCTTGGTGAAAGTCATCCTCATGCTTATATTGTGGTGAAAGTCATCTTTGACCCGTAGTGCGTAGATGGACTGTTGATTGGTATGATTATGACCAGGAATTGTGTATTGGTATAATCATGACATGTAATGTTACAGACAAATGATATGGTGAAAGTCCTCTTTGTCCTTTAGTGCAAAGATGGAATGTTGTTTATTGGTTTTACACTTGTATATCTTTGCCCCGTAGTGCAAAGATGGATTGTTGATTATTAGTTTTACAGTTGTATATCTTTGGCCCGTAGTGCAAAGATGGACAGTTGATTATTGGTTTTACAGTTGTATATCTTTGGCCCGTAGTGCAAAGATGGACTGTTGATTATTGGTTTTACAGTTGTATATCTTTGGCCCGTAGTGCAAAGATGGACTATTGATTATTGGTTTTATAGATGTATATCTTTGGCTGTAGTGTAAAGATGAATTTAATGACATAATTATAAACATAAACTATGAATTGGTATAACCATGATCTTTGGTGTTTCAGGTAAAGACATGTGGTGAAAGTTCTCTTTGTCTTGGGTACAACGAAGAACTGTTGATTGGTGTTACAAGAATAAAATATTGATGATGGACTTTTAATTTGGAGAAGATAGTAGACATTATGTTCTACTTGACTCTCCTAATGGATTATTGATTCCGCTGCTATTATGGTTGAAAACTTTTATCATCTACCATATGTTTGAAATATCTGCTTTTTTAATTATGAAGGCTATTGATAATTTAATTATCTTTAGTTATGATATTCTTTACTAGGCTATTTGTGCTCACCCTTTTGCTTCACCATTCCTTTTAGGTAATAAAAGTGTAGCTGGGACTAGTAGAGAGAATATGGGTATAAAGTGGTGTTTTGAAATAGTCGCAATCCTAATCAAGTTATGAAATGGTGTGGCATAATAATTTTACTAAGGACTTAAAATATAACATCAAACACACCTAACAATTAACACACAAGGATCT
This sequence comes from Panax quinquefolius, assembly GCA_020205615.1. Classification (NCBI taxonomy): domain Eukaryota; kingdom Viridiplantae; phylum Streptophyta; class Magnoliopsida; order Apiales; family Araliaceae; genus Panax; species Panax quinquefolius. The sequence goes on along the minus strand of CM035152.1, from coordinate 49,636,095 downwards.
ATGAGCCCTAACATATGGCTGTCATGCCATATTTTTAGGGTTCATAGTCAGTCCTTAAAAACCTATTTTCTTGCATCTAGATGTTATGGATCCTTGATGTAACATCTTAGATCACTATATAACATCCTTAAACACAACTTTAAACAACAAATCTACATATAACATAAATTACAAGGTTTAGAAATTTTAGGGTTTTATACCTTTTAAAGCTTTGATTCTTGAATCTGATCTTTTTTTCCTGATCTTGGCTTGCTAAGGTTTGATATTAGCTTAAATTATCACTCCCTTTCACTCTCAAAATTTGAAGGTTAGAGAGAGAGAGAGTTCTTGGCTTTTGAAAACTAAAGTAAGTCTTTTTCTTACTTTTAATCTTTGATATTTTTAATCCATGGTCACAATTGATGCTAGGTGGAAAGGATTTGCTGGTATAATAGATATAGAGCACATGGGAAATATTTAGTTAGTGAACCACCAAATATTTTGGCAAGATTTGTACAATTTCTTATAAAAAATGATAAAAAGGGCATTTTGGTCATTTTTTCCACAATTTTAATGACATTCTAGTAACTTGGCTAACCCTTAGGTTTTGCTAAGTAATTTCTAGTATTTTCTAATTTGTGTTAAAAATAAAAATTAAGCTTTCTAATTTAGAAATTAGGGTTTCCTAATCATATTAGGTTTCCTAATTACATAAGGCTTGCAAATTAGGATTAATGTTTCCTAATTAACATTAAAAAATTTAAATTGACAATTAGATTTTCCCTAACTGAACATTACGGTTTCTAACTTAACAATTAGGGTTTTTTTAACTAATTGTTAGGTTTTCCCCTAATTAGGTTTATAATTAATTACACTTAAGTCTTTATACTTAGCCTTTGAGCTCACAAATTAGGGTTTTGATATTCTGAATTAGGGTTTCAGATTCCCAGAATTGAAATTAGGGTTTCCAGAACCGATATTAGGGTATCTTACAAATCGTTAGAGTTCTCTAACTGTACATTGATGTTCTTAATATATCCTTGGGGTTTATCACTGATATAATTTATCTGATAGACCCTTAACCACATACTGTACACATATACAATCACCGTACACAAAACATATACACTTAACCTTGTAAGTCTTCACCAAAAAGTTTTAAATCCATAAAAATCCTTCACAAAAATGTCAAATCTATACACTTATTTTCTATCTAGGTCTATTATTTAACCTTTATTTAATCTTTTAAGATTTTATTAAATTGTCTAAATTCTCGGGTTGTCACATTATTATTCTGATTATTTATGTCCATTCATTATATACATCTTTGTCATCATCCTTATGCTTATATTGTGGTGAAAGTCATCTTTGGCGCGTAGTGCGTAGATGGACTGTTGATTGGTATGATTATGAGCAGGAAATATGTATTGGTATAAGCATGACCTGTAATGTTACAGATAAATGATGTGGTGAAAGTCTTTTTTGGCCCGTAGTGCAAAGATAGACTGTTGATTATTGGTTTTATAGTTGTATATCTTTGGTTCGTCGTGCAAAGATGGACTGTTGATTATTGGTTTTACAATTGTATATATTTGGCCTGTAGTGCAAAGATGGATTGTTGATTATTGGATTTACAGTTGTATATCTTTGGCCCATAGTGCAAAGATGGACTGTTGATTATTGGATTTATAGATGTATATCTTTGGGCGTAGTGCAAAGATGAATTTAATGGCATAATTATAAACATGAACTATGAATTGGTATAACCATGATCTTTGGTGTTTCAAGTAAAGACAGGTGGTAAGTTATCTTTGTCTTGGGTACAACGAAGAACTGTTGATTGGTGTTACAGGAATAAAATATTGATGATGGAATTTTAATTTGGAGAAAATAGTAGACATTATGTTCTACTTGACTCTCCTAATGGATTGTTGATTTCACTGCTATTATGGTTGAAAACTTTTATCATCTACCATATGTTCGAAATATCCGATTTATTACTGATGAAGGCTATTGATAATTTAATTATCTGAAGTCATAATATTCTTTACTAGGCTATTTATGCTCACCCTTTTGCTTCACCATTCCTTTCAGGTAATAAAAGTGTAGCTGGGACTAGCAGAGAGAACATGGGTATAAAGTGGTGTTTTGAATTAGTCGCAATCCTAATCAAGTTATGAAATGGTGTGGCATAATAATTTTACTAAGGACTTAAAATATGGGTGTCATATTTTATTTGTCATTTAATATTTAATTTTGGTGAACCAAATAGGGTGATGTGAACTCGACTTTGAAAGCGTCAAAAATGCACTCCATTAGAATAAGGAGGACAGAAATCTTCTCATATTCCTTTGAGGACTTGAAATATTTGTTGATGTATTTTATATGGCATTGTAATAATTTGAGTATGAATATTGTCGTATTATATATGTTATAATAATTTTATTGAAACTCACAACTTATGTGTCGTCGTATTTTGCACGACAGTTCAATAGTTGTAATAGAAAAGTTTGCGTTAGTAGTGTTATTTCTGGTGACTCAAGATGGGTTGTGTGGACCTATTTTGGGGGCGTCACATGGTTCGAGATTCGTGAGTCTGGGCCCTTGTATATAATTTTCTAGACAAAATTTATTTAAATTTTATTTTATTTAGTTCTATTATTAAAACTGTGTCGTTTTAATTAATATTATTTATTATCAAAAATTGTGTCGGTTTGAGAAGCAGTATCTGCTGAAAGGCTATCAGTCTGAACAGACGCCCTAAAACTACGTCGTTTCATCGCACCTTTTCTGCAGGCTAAAACTAGATAGTTTTGGTTTTGCTAAGGCTAAAACTATGTCATTTTATGGGTCCGAATAAACTCGCCCATTCTGTAAGGGATCAAAACTACGTCGTTTTGACCAAAGGTTGCCATGCCATGCCTTTTCAGAAGCATCCCATGCATTTTCAAGTACTAATTGTCCCACCGAAGGGTCACCAACCCCTCCTATAAATAGATAGGGAAGCATTCCATTCAGTTCATTCATTTCTCTTGCATTTAAGCATTATAGAGCATTCTAGTCTTTATTTCTTCATCATCCTTCAGTGGCTCAGGCAGCTCTGCTACCTAGTCTTCACTGTCATCGAATCATCCAGCTATTCATACTCCTGCTGACTATGTGAGAGCTATATGTCAAGATCGCGATCTTCTTCGTATACTGGGCGGGCATCTGGCGACTACTCGAGTCTGATGAGTTAGTCTGTAGTAAGTGGCAATGGCAATGAAGCAATGACAAAGACAACATGGGATGACGATGAAGTAATCTTATTAATTACTTATTACAGTCAAGTTAATTAGTCACTTATATATATATATATATATATATATATTATTGTGTGTACTTGATTATGTTTAAATGATTCTAATTGTTTAACTTTCCCTCACTTTGCTTTGCATAAGTAATACCAGTATCAACATATATACTATATATGTAACTTGTCTTACTCAGTTGTTAATTATAGGATCATACAAATTTGGACGATGATGCATGACGACCTAGGCTTGCCTGCTTTCTAGATATTTTAGCCTTGTACTTTTATATTTATTCTATGGACGAATGTATGCTACTTAAACATTAAATTTGTAAATATTTCTTCAGCTCATATTAATTTATTACTTTATAATGTGTTGGGTTATCATGTGTTGGCGTATGGATGTTTAATTATATATATATTGTTGACGTCGGGATTTTTTAGTGTCCTTTTTCGTTACTTGTTCTTTGGTGTTCTCATGTTAATGTGAGATTTGTTTGAAAAAACAAGTGAAAAAGGTCCGACATGTATAATGTCGGTGATTTGACTTTAAGAGTCGCCAGTTGGTGTATTTAATTGGTTGCACCAACGCAAACGAAAAGGTTTGCACATTGACCCGGTTGATGTGACACTGCTAAACGGGTCTGTGAAACCGAGATTCATTTAGGGTCCGGGGGCTTGGTTATGCGGAGGGAAGGTGTTAAGAACCCCCCGACATCCGTGTTGCCACGGTTATCGCCACTTTTCAAAGAAATTGTTATATGAATGTGTGTGTGTGTGTGTGTGTGGATCAATGTGCAATTATTTGGAAGTAGTGTTATGCCTCGTTCGAACCTATATACATAGGGTTTGAATATTGTATAAAACTTCAGTTTTAAGCAAGATATAGCAATGAATTTTTATGAAAAAGGTTTTTCAAACCATGTGCTCAATAGTAATTGAGGCCTTTGATACTCCCATTTTATTATTAAATGTTTGGCTTGTTTGCTTTTATTTTTGAGATGCGAGGCATCCGCAAAAAAAAAATAATATCTGAAGATCTTAGAAACTCCTTATGGGCCGAACAACCATCTAAGAGAATTGAATAATGTAAATAATGTACAAGTCGCCACAATGGAAAAAAGTCCATCATGGAACCGAATCTAGATTCATGAGACTAAATCATGATCTCATGATTCCTAGGCTCACATGATCATCATAATTTGTATGGAAAGCGATGGCGATTATATATATATATAAATTCAGTAAATATATATATATATATATATATATATATATATATATATATATATATATGCATGATCACCACCATGAAGCAACTCCATGGGGGATCGAAAAATTTAAATAAAGTAGTAAATGCTATCAATCATGCTATTTAAGTAAACTCTAGGCAAGAGCGAAATGTAATGAAATATATATATATATATATATATATATATATATATATATATAAAAAGCGATAAATGCTTATATAAAATCCAGCTCATCGGATATGTCCACAACGATTATATATATATATATATAAAATAATTAAACGCATTAGGATGTAAAATCCAGGCTCATCAGACAAAGTGTAACAACAGTTTATATATATAAGTATATATATATAAGCAATTAAACGCTCTAGACCGAAGTCTAGGCTCAATCGAGGCATAACTCGATAATGTTAGTCCATATAAAAATATATACATATATATAAGTATATATATACGATGAAATGAAAACCACGAATCAAAATGCAGGCAAACACGCATTACGACTCTCAATGTGTATAACAGTGTGTGCTATTATGAGAAGAAAAGCTTTATAGAATGTAAGAAGGCTTACAGTGGGCTACCAATGTAGACTTCTATGACTCTATATGGATAAACACTCAGCTCCCGCCGGATGAAAGTATAACTATATATGAGCTAATAGATGTTTAAAATGAGGAAAACACTCAATATGGGTGTGTACACAGTAAAATGGACAGGGCTTCCTCGCCTTTTCTCTCTCTTTTCTCTCTCAAAATGGCTAACCCCCAGTCTATATTTATAGACTGATGGTCACAGTGTACTGTACTGGCAGTAGTAGTTACACCTACATGGTAAATGTAGGGGGCGGGCTTATTTGGTCCGTCGTTTCAAGCACGTGTACTCATGCATCAGAATGTCTGCGCTCGAACTTACAGAACTTCAATCCGAGCATCCGAACGAGGTATATGTGACCTTCTTCGAATCGCTTGAGTCGAGAGTTGTGCAATGACATGGATTAGAGGTTGTACAAAGTCAAGAAGAGGGGACCATGCCCATGGTCTTCAAGCTTCAAATTCTATCCGGTGTACTGTCACGCGTAATAGTCACTCGGGATTGGATATCCTGGTTCTTGAAGGACATAGTTGTATGTATGTATGTATTGAAGTGTCGAGACGATGCGCAGATGTTGATGTGGCAAGATGACGTTTAACTCTTCGTCGGGGTTATCGTCGATTTTAGTTGAAAGCAGACGTTGCTCAAGGTTACATCTGAGATTGGACTACTGCAAGTGTTTGAATATCGCAAGGTCATCTTGTGAGTGCCTGTATGCCCGGTGTTAGCCACAGGTTTGAGAGATGAGTGCCTCGGCAGGAGGTCTGAGATTAAAGCTGATAGCATGTGTTTGAAATAAACATTTCTGGAGTTATCGCTGGAACTGCAACAGCATTCCTTGGGGTTATCGCCAAGGACGAAACTCGAGGTTATCTCCGAGGTTGGAAATGATCCTTCTGGTGTGTGTTCTGGTGTTGAGGATGAGACTTCCAGTGTGTGGTCCGGGCTTGGAAATGATGTTCCTGTAGTATCCGGAATGGAGACCAAACTTCTGGTGGTATCCGGAATGGATGTGAGCTATCTTCTAGGGTTATCTCCGAAAGACGATTCTGCCCTCCTGTAATGTTAGTAATAGTTGTGTAAAAAAAATTTGAGTGTCTACAGATGCCCCTCTTTATCATATTCATGCAATGCAAGGCATGGATAGGATAAAGAATCCTAGACACTCGAAATGTAAGTGAGATAAACATGATGCTATGTGCAGCAACATGATGCAAATGTATGATGCATGATTATCAGGTAATCCTGCTAGGATGACAATTAGTGATGGCTTAGACACGCGATCCAAGTTTCCAAGGATGTTGACGTTGGGGCTATCACCAAAGTCTCGAATCCTAGACACTGGCTTATATTCCATAAAGGTACCTCTTGTGTGTAAGAGATCTGTGGGGATAAAGCTTTGTCTGCTTGAGGATGTGTATAACATATTCCCTCATCCTGTTGGAGTTAATGCCAACAGCCTGTTGTTGTCAGGGTTGCCTGACCTTCGTTGATGTGTGTATCACCGGATAGATCCCTGCTGAGTGCATTTGTCAAGGTTGCTTAACCTTCATTGATGTATGTGTCAATGGTCGATTAACGTTGTAACCCCGCCAGGAAAGTTTGATGAGTTGCTTTGATGGGTTTACCTGCCATTGGCTGAAATGACGTCAAGGCTGCTTGACCTTCATTGATGTGTGTATCAATGGTTGAATGCGATGTAACCCCCGCTGGGGATATGTAGATGTTTGAAAGATGTGCGTTGTGACCCCCGCCGGGGATACGTAGATGCTTAAAACTTTGACGTTGTAACCCCCGCTGGGGATGCTTAGCATTTCATGGATTTGCGCGTGGTAACCCCACCGGGGATACGTATATGTTTAAAACTTCGGCGTTGTAACCCCCGCCGGGGATACTTAGATAAGTAACCATGCAATGGCGGCATCGGACCTTTGTGGGGTATTGCCGAGCATGATTGGTGGAAGCTAAGCTCATTGGCATAGTATACCCTGCATTCATGTGAATACCAATGTGATGACAGGAGTTCAATTCGGACCATGCAAAACCAGGATTCAAGGCTATTCCGCTCAATCGCGTAGCATTTTTATTCCTGATTTAGCCTTTTTAGCTTGTGAGACATCCTTTGCAACTCTAACTGGAGAGAGCTGGAGGCGTAGAACCCATGTAGGAGTGCCGCAGTATCCTCTTGAGCGATCAGCAGTGGACTGCATGACCCAACCGTAACTATGTAAAGCTCAAAGGTTGCTTTCATAAGTCATTTTCAAGCTGCACGACGAAGGAAATCTGAGAGCTTCTCTTCAAACTGTTTGAGTTCGGGCAACTTTTTGCATATTCTGCTACCGTACAAGCGCTCTTCACTGTCCTAGTAACGTATGCATGTATTCTTTTTACAGTTTCTATCCGTTGGAAAATGACTTATCACATGAAATGCATTTTAGATACATAGTAGTGAATATTCATGCTGATATGACTTGATAAAAAATATTTAACATAGCAAATGTTAGTATTAAACCATGCTGAACATAATGTTTTGAAAAAATTCAACTTTTGAAACAGTCAAATTGGCACCTTTTACTGTCATTTCTTATCCTATCTAAGGACAAATGAGTAAAGGTAGACAAGTAAAATAATCCTGGTAATTAGAGTACACTTACGAATTTTTTACTGTAATGTATTAAATGCATATAGGATGTATATGATTGTGAATAGGTGTGCTACTGAATGGCCACCTAGTCATGCCTACGTGCATGTGGATAGTCCCATTTACAAAGGGGACTATGGCAAAATTTTCCCAAAATGTAGGAATGAGTAGTCATGCATTTTTAACTCTACTATAGATGTATGTTAAAACAATGCATGCATGCATGTTGAAAAGTTCCAAGTAAGAATTTACCACACCCTTTCTGAGGTGATTTGGAGACTTGTTGTCCAGATATTATGGATTCGGATCAACCGAGTAGTTCCCGTATGACCACTTCAGGTGTACGGAGGAGGGCTTCTGAAGAGCCTCAACGCCAGTCTGTCAGACAGCCTCGTTGTTTGGTGGAGACGGTGTACGTACTATCCGGGTTGAAGTGCCGGATGTCGAGGATAAGGAGGAGGATGTACTAGTAGAGGTTCCTGCTCCTGCTGTACGTGTTCCCCGTAGGGAGTTTCCAAGAATTCAATGGCGAACCCAGATCTTCTGGGTGACTTAAGTTGGCATCCTTCAGTATATCTGCACGCAAACGAGGTATGAAGTTAGATCTTAATCTTCCTTATTTCCTATTTGTGAGGAGTGAAGGGTTCTGATGTTGATCTGCATTTGATGTAGGTTCCTGGCTTCACACAGCCTCGAGGAACTAGTTTAGCATCCACTCTATGTATCAGGCCTTTGCATGATGACTACAGAGCGATTGTACATGGCTAGGGATTTGGAGCGTTCTTTTATTCTTCCGTCACACCGTCCCTTGGGGTTACCTCGGGAATTATCTCGGCGGTGGTTTCACCGCACTTCGATCACTCCATTTCTTTGGACTATGAGGGATGATGACACTTGATGGATTGGTGGTTTATCACGGTATGGAGTTTGGAGGGATCCAATTGCCTTGTCGATGGATATTACCCTACTGTAATCAGATCCTTGTTGGGAGTTCGGCGGGCGCGCTGGCGGGGCTGACCGTCAGACAGTGTCCTTTGGCGTAGATGTTATAAGTGGTGCTGATTGAGCCCATACCCGATGATGTGAGAGTCAGGGACCGCATTCTTCGGCAATTGTTCCTAATGATCATTAGGGGCTGCTTCATAGCAGATAATTCCTCTACGGTGTCCTTCTCTTTGATTAGCGCCACTCGACACATGGACCATATAGGAGACTATGATTGGGGTTCCTATACGTTTGCCTACTTCCTCAGGGGAATGTGTATGCGATCACAGGGCTTGACCGAGGCGTGGTTAGGATTCTACCCGTTTCTGTTGGTGAGTATTTCTCTTATCTTTTCCCGTGTACAGGTTAAGAGTGTTGACTGACAGCAGATGTTTGTCTTTGTGTTGGCAGTTTTGGGCCTATGAAAGGCTTCCATGTTTGCATCCTGTGAGCATGTTAGGTTTAGATACCTATCCACGAGGACGGCGATGGCATCATTCCATACTAGCGGAGGTCCCTATTGCTGAGGGTTTCACTCATTGTCGCCTACAGCTGGAGTTATTGATAGCGGGTGTCATCACATGGGTTCCCTACTCTGGGGAGCATTGGGAGTTGGATTTGAGGATGGGTGCCCGACTGGAGTTGAGTACATCATTTCCACCCGCAGGATTCTTCTCTTCACAGATGGAGGATGGGAGCTCTATTTAGTAGAGCGTGTTATCAAGAGCACTATAGGAGAGATCTGTATGCCGATCTTACCTCCTTCTAGGTGTTACTGGCCTATTTCACAGTCACCCGTAACTGACATCCCGTTCTTGGGGATTGACAGTTTTACTTTATTAGAGGGCCCCTGCACTCAGGAGATATTCCGGCATTGGTGAACCCCTCGTACCATTGGAGCTCAGACCCGGGCCACATAGTTTATGGGGGATATAGTTCCAGGATCTGTGATGATGATGAATTAGCTAGCTTGACAGTTAGCTGTATTGATCATATCCCACCATTTTTGGTGGTAGCTGGTATACGCTCATGGTATGATAGTATATCACCATCAAATATGGTGATCGTAGATGATTTTCTATAGCATACTATGACCCTGTTGATGTTTCAGGTTCCCACAGGATTTGTAGAGGGTATGCTCGAGCACTGGGTATCCGAGAGGCAGGTTTTCCAATTTGGGACCCAGGAGTTGACTCCTACTTTGGAGGAGTATGCATGGTTGACGATGCTGTCGCTGGACAGACCTTGCGTGTATATGGCTATCGGAGACATGAGTAGACAGTTCATGACCCTCACCGGATTGAGACATAGAATGGTGCAGGACGAGATTACATCCAGTCACGTGATATCCAAAAGATTTTCGTTTGTGATTTGGCTCGAGGATAGTTATGCACGACATTAGGGATTTCACCACACCGGAGGACCATTGGCGTTCACCCGGTGGATGTCTTCTTCTTTGTCGTGTTGTCATACGTCTATATGCCACGATATATGGATGAGCTAGATATCAGCATCATTATGGCAGTGAGAGCTCTTAGGGAGGGTCGTACCATTATACCGATGATTATTGCAGAGACTCTGAGGTCAACTACATCTTCTTTGCACTTATCCGTGAGGAGTGTTCATAAATGTCTTGGTCATCTCAGTATGTGTGGTTTATGTCACACTTGGGACCGATTGGTACGCTTAGACGGCAGGGGTTTTGTTTCACCCATGATATAGCCATGTCATACTCCTTTCAGCATGTGGAGTGTACAGATGCTGCATCGTGGTCAGCTTTGAGGGACCCGTTTGCTATATTGCCGTGTTCAGGGCTTAGCTCACCCTACAGCTTCATTACTCATGCTCTGGGCATGGATTACCTCCCTCTGGCTGGGTTGAGGGGCATGATTACTTACCACCCACTGGTTGTGATGTGTCAGTTTGACCAGTTTCAGGATTTTCATCCTTATGAGGCGATGAGTCGATGATTTTGCTTCACCGTTTATCGGTGAAGGATGTGATCCGAGTTGTATGCACTGCCGGATCGATCAGCGAGAGCTACTACATGTTTTTCATCAATCATCATGAGTTATTCTGCAGTATTTTGCATGGATGGAGACAAAGACTGCATCGGCTATGGTAGTATCCACAGTGCAGGAGACTGATTCTGACGATGAGGAGCCTATAGAGGAGGCTGATATTCCCATCGATGATTTGACTGCTGGGTTGCCAGCATTTGTGATGGATTCTCCCACCCCGAGTGCCACTGTTACTCAGTATTCGACACAGCATCTGGAGCAGATCTTTCATCTGATGACTTAGGAGAGAGATCAAGCTAGGGCGGCGATGTTGACAGCTCTTGATGGGAGAGACGCTGCTCTGTTAGAGAGGGATGAGGCTAGATCATCCAGGGATGCATTGATAGTGGAGCGGGATGCCGCCTTATCTGCTAGGGATGTGGTCATCGCAGACAGTACTTCAGTGAGATCCCAGATGACTATCAGTCTTGCCAACATGAGTTCTTACATTGATGAGCATTATGCCACCATGCAGTTAGCCTCTGATCTGCTAGCTCGTGTAGATACCCTTGGGTAGGAGCTTGCAGCGCTACCTCCGTCTTCAAGAGGGATGCTATGTTAGATCTGATAATTCGCATGTATACAGATCTGTAGATAGCTTTGTATTTTCCTGCACAGACTAGCTTAGCCATTTTGTCATGTACAACACATGTATATATCAAATAGTATTATGAATGGCAGGGAAATATATTTTGATTCACTTTCCTTTTAGTTATGCCTTGATACTTGCTTGATATTTGCCTGTTTCTTCAGGGCCTTGAGATCTTGATGCATTCTGAACTAATCCTTGATAGATGGACATTGAGACGTCGCAAGATCTCTTAGAACGGATCATTGATTTATGTATATCCCTACCATCTTTGGTGTCTTGGGACTGGTATCTGTATGGAAAAGTGGAGAGGAGGATGGTTTCTTCCTCTTTGAGATTGACCGCACCACAGATGGTCGCCAGTACTTCTATTTGTGAGAAGCCTAGTTAATTCCATCTTTTATGGGTTGGGAGCACCTCCTGTCAATACCTCCTTGACAACAAATGGGCCTTCCCAGTTAGGAGCAAATTTTCCCTTAGATTGATCTTGGTTGTCAATGATCTTCTTCAAAACCAAGTCATGTTGTTTGAATTGCCGTAGTCAGACTTTTCTATTGTAGGATCGTGCGATCCTTTGTTGATATAATTGACCATGGAAGATTGTCGCGGTTCTCCTTTCGTCTATTAGAGACAATTGGTGATACTTGTCTTGTACCCATTGGTCTTCATCCAACTGAGCATCCATCAATACTCTAAGGAATTCCATTTCCACTTCTATGGGGAGCACTGCTTCCATCCCATAGGATAATGAGTAGGGGGTTTACCCAGTGGAAGTACGCATAGAAGTTATGTAGGCTAATAAAGTCAGAGGCAACAGGTCAGGCCACCCTTTGTGATTGGCGAACATTTTCTGCATGATCTTCTTGATATTTTTATTAGCCGCCTCGACAGCACCATTCATCTTTGAACGGTAGATGACGAAGTTAAGGTGTTTGATGTGGAATTTACTACATAACTCCTCCATCATTTTGTTATTGAGGTTCTTACCATTCCTGATCATGTATTGTAATAAATTTCAATCTAGTTGTCATGGGCTCGATTGGTTAAATTGTTGCTCCATTATCTTCTTCAGGGATATTCAATTCCCTTTTGGCTATTTTAATGATCTCGACAAGACTGTCTGTTCCTAATCTTCTTTCGTAATAAATTTCCACCAACTGGTCATGGGCTCGATAGGTTGAACCGTTGCCCCCTTATATCCTCCACTTCTTCTCGTAGGAGTATCATAAATTTTTGGATTAATTACATATATTACACTATAAAAAAATAGGTTATTGTTGACAAATGAATGCCGTGCATAATGACCCTTGTATTGTAAATCGACAATGAGGTCATTAAGCGACAACGATTGACCGTCGCCCTTCCAAACCATAGTATGGGTCGTTCCCTGTCTCCGTCATCGCTCGAAATCGACAAGAGAGTCATTAACGATGGGGTCATTACCGACGGGGTCATTACCGATGGCTAGCTGTCGGGAATGATGTACTGGCGACGGCTTTGGCGATAAAGTAAATCGTCAGTAATGGTTTTCCCTGAAAAATAAGAAACAGTCATTGCCAATGGCATAGCCGTCGCCAATGACCCCCGTCGCCAATGAGTTTTTTAGAAAAAAAAATTGAAAATTTGCAAAATACCGCTATTCATTTACTAGATCCAGCTGGCGGTACTAGATCTGGTTCCTATGATGGACCCTTTTCAGTTGTACATCTAGCTTACAAATCATGTGTGTGGTGCCCAGACATACTTTGATGGCTTTCATGCCTATAAGGGGTCTGACACTTATATTTATATTATTTTGTCGAAGATGCTTCGCATCTCGAGAATAAAAATCAAAATAAGCTGATTATGGAATAAAATGGAAGTATCAAAGACCTCTATTACTATGTGAGCATAAGAGTTTGAAAGCCTGTTTCCAAAGTATCATTTTACATACCTTATATATTAAAATTGAACTTTTATTCAAGTTAAACCCTTTATATATAGGTGAAAACGAGGCATAGAACTACTGCCAAATAATGCACTTAGGCCCAATTAACTGCACACACACAGTTCAAATAATTAGGGAATTGAAAAGATGCGGTAACTGTGTTTTCATAGAAGTCAGAGGGTGCCTAACACCTCTCTTCGCTTAATAAAGCCCCCGACCTCGAAGAATCTCGCTTTCCATGGCTTATTAAATAGAATCCAATAATTGGGCCTTTTCGCAAAATGTTTCAAACTTGGTTGAGTTGGTACAACCATTTCACTACTACCAACTGGCGACTCTGAATTTTCAAATTATCGTCATTTTGTGTTGAACCCTTTTGTTAAACTCACCCTTTCAAACAAAATTCAAAACATATATAGAGAACATAAAGGGTAAAAAAGACTAAAAGAGGAATTCAAAAAAATTAACTTTTTCGGATGTCGACAATGACAGGTTCCCTTGAAGCTAAAAAGTCAAATCAGCAAAAAAGGTTCTACGTAATTGAGCGAAAAGCACCTGAAATCCCGAAAAACTTCAGAAATATGAAATTCTCAGTTAAGCCATTGGTATCATCTTAATGAAGCATCAGAGAAGCCTAGTGAGGATAACTTTGAAAAACTATCTTCATCAGAAGGAATGATGATGGAATCTATTATAGAAGAAATCCCCAGCAGGGCATCGGGAAGGATCCGATGATGTAAGGCGTTGAAAATTACTTTAGCGAAGATATTAGTCTGTTTGATATTGTAAACCGTTGGCATCAATCCAGCGTGGCATCAAGCAGGATCTGATGATGTAAGCCGTTGAAAACTACTTTAGCAAAGATATCGGTTTGTCTGATATTATAAACTATTGGCATCAATCTAGCGTGGCATCAGGAAGGATTCGATGATGTAAGCCGTTGAAAACTAATTCAGCGAAGATATCAGTCTATCTGATATTGTAAACCATTGGCATCAATCCAACGTGGCATCGGGAAGGATCTGACGATATAAGCCGTTGAAAACTACTTCAGCGATGATATCAGTGTATCTGATATTTTAAACCATTTGCATCAATCCAGCGTGGCATCGGGAAGGATACGATGATGTAAGCCATTGAAAACTACTTCAGCGAAGATATCAGACTGTCTAATATTATAAACCATTGGCATCAATTCAGCGTGGCATCGTGAAGGATCTGATGATGTAAGCCATTGAAAAATATTTCAGTGAAGATATCAGTCTCTCTGATATTGTAAACCGTTGGCATTAACCCAGCGTAACATAAAAGAGGTGTAGACACTCAAAATTTTGCATTTCTGTTAGGAGGGTAGAATCGTCTTCTAGAGATAACCCTGGGAGTAAAATCAACTCAATTCCGGAATAACCCGGAATCCTCAGTTTTCCATCTCGGAGATGACCCCGAGATATCCAGCTCTAGTCCCAGAAATAACACCGGGATTTTCAGTTTCAAATCTCGGAGGAGGAATACAGTTCCAGTTCCGGAAATAACACTAGAAAAGGGAGTTCCATCTCGGAGACAACCCTGAGATATCTAGTTCTAGTCCCAGAAACAACACCAGGAGGTTCAGCATCAACCTCGGAGATGAACCCGAGAGTGCAATTGTAGTTTCGGAGATAACCCTAGAAAAGCTCATTTTAACCTTTGCAATCAGCTTCAACCTCAGAGATTACCCCAAGGCACTCAGTCCCAAACTCGGAGATAACCCAGAGAGGACATGCACACCTTAGAGACAATCCTGAGGACATTCAAAGATATCAAAGACCCAATCTCGAGAGATAACCTGAAAGCAACAAGCTGTTATATCATTGAAACCGGAGATAACCCCCTGATGAGGGCAAAACATCATTTTTCCACCTTGATCCCATATGTGTGTCGTCTCAACACATTTCAACAAATATTCTACACAGCAGTGTCCTACAAGAACCAATAGCTCCAATCCTTAGTGACTACTACACAGGACAACACACCGAATAGAATTTGAAGACTTGAAGACCAAGGGCATGGTCCCATCTTCTTGACTTCGTACAACCTCTAATTCCATGTCATTTGTGTAGCTCTCGGCAATAGCACTTCGAAAAAGGTCTTATACACCTCAATTGGATGCCCGGATTGAAGTTTTGAAAGTTTGAGTGGATAACACGTTACATGCATGCATGTACTTTGAGACGGTGGGACTCGCAGAGCCTGGGGCACCCCGGGAAGCCGTAGATGCACCTGCGGCTGCCGCAGGTACACCTGCGGCTCCCCACTCTATAATTAGAGGGCTTGGGGTGGCCATTTTATAAGAGAAAAAGGTGAGGAACCCCTTTCCAATTTGCTCTGTGCACACTATAAACTTAGTGCTTTCTCATTTTAAACACTTGTGAGCTTATATTTGGCTATATTTTTACCGATGGGAACCGAGTTTTCATCCATTTAAAGCTATTGAAGTCTTCTTTGGCAGCCCAATTTAAGCCTTCTTATACCTTTTAAAGCATTTTCTCCACATTCTGCACACACCGTTCTTCACAATGAGAGTCATGTTGCGTGTGTATGCCCAAACTTTGGTCCGTGGCTTTTTATTTCTTTTTTTATATATATATATATATATATATGGCCTAACATTATAGAGTTATGCCTCGATTGAGCCTAGACTCACGTCTGGAGCGTTTATTGCTTATATATATATAAACTATTGTCAAAATTTGTTCGATGAGCTTGGATTTACATTTGGAGCATTTATTACTTATGTATATATATGTATATATATATAAACTATTGTCGAACTCTGTTCGATGAGCCTGAATTTTATATCTGCTGCGTTTACTGCTTATATATATATATTGCTATTGCTGAAATGATAAGCTGAGCCTGGTTCGATATATATCCGTTGCGTTTACCTATATATATATATATATATATATATATATATATATATATATATATTTCTGTCAGGCCTGGAGTTTACTTCATGGCCTTTTAACGCTTTATTTACATTTAGTCTCGCCTGGAGTTTACTTCGGGGCGGTTGATCATTTTTACTGCTTTATTTACATTTAGTCCCGCCTGGAGTTTACTTCGTGGCGGTTGATCATCTTTACTACTTTATTTACTTTTTTGATCCCCCATGGAGGTGTTTCGTGGTGGTTGATTGTGTCTCTATACATATATTTACCACTTTTATATATTTACATTTTCAATCCCCCATGAAGTTCGCTTCGTGGTGGTTGATAGTCTGTATATATATATTTACAACTTATATATATATATATAACTGTTTATAACTTTCATACAAACTGCTACATCATGTGAGTCTAGGAATCATGTGATCACAGATTCAGTCTCCTGAATCTAGATTCGGTTCCCGTGATGGATATTTTTAGCTGTAATCAGCTTGTACATTATTTACAGTGTTCGAATTTCCTTAGATGGCTTTCATGTCCACAAGGAGTTTGGCATTTCTATATACCTTATTTTCTTGAGGATGCCTCTCATCTCGAAAATAAAAGCAATGAAGCCGAACATATAATAAAATGGAAGTATCAAAGGCCTCAATTACTATTAAGCATAAGGGTTTGAAAACCTCTTTTACAAAACATCATTGCTATATCTCGTTAAAACTGAATTTTTATATAAATTTAATCCCTTTGTATATAGGTGCGAACGAGGCATAACACCACTTGCAAATAATTGCACATTGATCCACACATAGACACATATTCATATAATAGTTTAATTAAAAAGTGGCAGTCACCGTGGTAACACGGATGTCGGGGGTGCCTAACACCTTTCCTCCGCATAATCAAGCCCCCGGACCCTAACGAATCTCGGTTTCACAGACATGTTAAACAGTGTCACATCACTAGGTCAATGTGCAAACCTTTTCTCGGTTGAGTTGGTGCAACCATTTAAAAATACCAACTGGCGACTCTTACAGTCCAATCATCGACATATACATGTCGGACCTTTTCATAACTTATTTTTTTAAAATAATCTCACCTAACATGAGAACACCAAAAGACAAGAACAGAAAAGGGATAATAAAAATCTCGACATCGACAGGTGACGACTTTACTAGGGACATCTAGTAAGAGGGCTTAAGCCACTATTACAAGCTTTTCAAAATTATTATATGCTTGTGTGTGGATGTTGCATTTACATTTGAATGAATGTGTATAAATGCATTTACTTACTGCACTTAATGCTTTACAATAAAGTGCTTCGCGCATGTCATCATTTCCATAAACAGTGAGACACATTGTATGTGAATGTATGTTGTGTGGTCCTTCCATCAGGAGGCTATCTTGTCGGTGTTTGATTATTGGACTCGTATGGAGACTAATTCCAATGAGTCTCAGGAAAGGCACCACCTAGATTTGCTCCAGTTGAAAGATTGGATTAACTTCATGTCAAGTAAATTGCGATGATCTTGGAACCTTCATGCCAAAAAGCCACGACAGTAGCCTAAGACAGGTCAGCCTCTGATAAACCAAATGCAGAGGGAAGTCTCTTCATACTTTCCCATTTCAGTTACTTGTAATTATATTCCATGTCAATCTCATTGTCATGGAAAGTATAAAGGAAAATGTGTATACATTTCTTTTTTACCATGCTATCTTACAAACAGCTAACATCCGTTTTGCAGGATAATACTCCTAAAATGGACACATCACATAACATGTAAACATTTGTACATTCCTTGAGACTAAACTACATAAGTTTTTTGTATGGAAATAATTGGGCCTATTACTGCTCAAAGTCCAAAAAGGCAACAAGCCTATAGCCAAGTATGGCTTCTTCTGATCAGTCTAGTCCTACTCTTGTCTCCCGCGAGGATTTTAAAGGACTAAGCAAACAAATTACAGATTTGGTTGTTTTGCTTAAAGAACTACACCAATCTACTTAGGGTCCACGAGTACCCATACATACAGAATCCTCTGCACAGGGAGGAACTCAAGGTCAGGAAACAAGCCAAAGAGTCTTTCCGAGAGTATGCTCAAAGGTAGAGGTGCC
Organism: Panax quinquefolius; assembly: GCA_020205615.1. Taxonomy (NCBI): domain Eukaryota; kingdom Viridiplantae; phylum Streptophyta; class Magnoliopsida; order Apiales; family Araliaceae; genus Panax; species Panax quinquefolius. The sequence continues at coordinate 49,617,739 of CM035152.1, read as the reverse complement.
TTACTGCTCAAGTTACTCCCTCTATGACTGAGTTAGAAATGGTTATGACCTTCATAGACATACAAAAGCTCCCTTCAATGAGAGAGTTTTAGCTGGCATTGGCAAGCCATTTTCTGAAATGATTAAACATGGAGAGATGGCTGAGATGTGATTGAAGTCAGGAAAGATTCAAGACCTAGCTGCTTTAAAAGCTATTGCTGAGCACATCCAATCTAGAAGTTATGGAAACAACCCCAGGAGGGTCCATAAGAAGAAATTGGAGGATGTTTCCTTGATACTACAAGGCCAAAAAGGCAGTCAGAACATGCCTTTCTAGAGGAGAAATGTAACGCCCCGAAATCTGGTCTATCTTCACACCCAGATTCCATATGTCACGATCCCATCTTCTTCCAAACATACATCATTATATAGCTAAATATAACAACATATACTCTCAAATCCCAGGTTCTAAAAACCTTATAACCTTTTTCATTACAAATAATGATAAATATATTATTCATTTCATCTTACAAGAGTGACTTTTATCCGCCACCAAGGATGCATAACAGTTTTTTAAACTAGTCTATAGTTCAATTTCATATTTATATATTACAAGTCTTCACTTGATCTTCTCGCTCATTCACATTCTGAATGGTACTTCATCTGGATACCATCAGCTTGATCTTTACGGGATCCTTAAGTTCTTCTAACATCATTCGCTGAAAATGTTTTTCATTTAAAGCAAGTGTGAGCATTCAATTGCCCAACAAGTTATAGCAGTTGAACAAATAACTTTAAGATTCAAACATTTCTTTAGAACTTTGATAACCAAATAAAAGTTATGAAGTAGCTTGAACAATAAGAATAATCTCGATTCCTATCATTTTAAAACATCAGTCAATTTCACTTTGAAATACTTTCATTCTTCTACCTTTTTCATACACATCCTGTCTAGCTAGAATCATTATCACCGACTTAACAATAACGGTTCATGTATAAACAGATCATACTTGTATTGAACAGCTCAATCAAAAAATAGTTCATATCATAGAAACACCAAAGTGTTCACATTGTGGCTCAAGGCCTCATACATTCTACCACCTTGTACAAATATCGCACATTCGCACATAGGCATAACTTCTCAAGTTCAACATCTGAGAAGTTTAAGAAACTAGCATTCATTTGAAATATGAATGAAGTTAGGAAACTTGCCTTACGCCCAGCTACAGCTTACGTTGAACTGCTCATTTCAATTCCTATATAACACATAAGAAAACACCACATACACCAATTAGTCATACATCTTTGACTTATGCATTAGTTTACTTAACTTTACTTCTTAGGGTTCGCGTTCTTGCAACCTAAGTTTACGCGACCACTTTCATTACCATTCTACGGCTTCATGACATACGGAGATGTATTACTTATACGTTCATCATCTTTGATGTTCTTCTTATAACTCTTCTATAACTCAGTACACATCGCTTCTCTGTTAGTAGTCCATATGGTACTCTGAGTGGTTTCCCATAAACAACCAACAAACAAGTTCCCGTCTCATCTACACTGCCCACACAGTGAGTTAGATCGGTTGCCAGTTTTGTATATACCTTTGCTCTTTGAAGGAATTGTTTAGCCCAGCTCCCATATGTCAACCATCAAAGGTTACGATTGTACCACAACCTAAACTTATCGTAACTTATCCGAACCATTAAGCTTAATGTTCATTAAATTAATTTCTTATTCCTTACGGCTCTCTGGCAACTAAATGCCATACCATAGGATTCATTCTTATATGACTCACCTTCGACTTTCATTACTCTTATTACCATTCATTAAGGCTTTCTCGATAATTCACGTCTTACTTACTACCTTTGTCAATGTCTAGGTCATACAACCAGGGTATACTTAGAACGTTTGTTCGATGCGAAATCGATTCACGAGGATCATTTACGTATTCAACGTTCACATTGCTCGTCTCTTAATCTCTCATTCAACCTCTACTCAATGTTTTAATCGCTTTCGATCGTTATCCATCCCATGAAACCAATGTTCATTATTCTTTCTTAATGTCAAAGCCATACTGTTCGTTGTATGCTACGACCGATCGTTCATCGCAACAGCGTTGCGTTTGCAGCGTCTATACGCTTTACACTTATCTCTCACTACCATGTCATAACATTGAAATGTTTATATTACCCTCGTTCCCCAATGTCTAGGGAATCACAATCATAGCAATCCCCCATGTTTGTTTATCGCAACTACGGTCCCCAGATATCGGTTACATAACCCGCGTTCACATTCTTAATCTTTTAATCTCGATTAATCTTTTTGTTCAACCTTCATTAAAGGTTTAATTCACTTGTTTAAGTGTTAGTTTTGATTAACTATACGCTCAATAGTTTTCGTTACACTTCCCCCTAGGATTTGAGCAGTTAAAAGCTCTTCTCTGGCTTTTTCCATACAATTTGGCGCTTTATGGCCACTCTCCTTCTATCTCTCTGCATGGCCTTGAAGTTTGCGATACCAGCTCCCTATACGATCTTTGTGTAGCCGCTTTATAAAGGCATTTGGCGCCAGCGATGCAAGCCCTTCTTCTCGAATTTTTTCTCTAAGTGTTTACACTAGTTTGAAACGGTTTCTTCCTGCTTCCATAACTTATTCGTTATAACTCAGAACGAGGTCATTCCAAATCCATTCACTTCCTTATCTTACGTACTTTAATCCCCCTTGGATAGAACTTCGTTCTGAATCCATTAACATGCCATTCAATTGGCTTAATCTTTTCCATTCGTTCGTTTTATGTTTTTAACGCTTTTTGTTCGTTCGTCCGTAATCCGGTCATCCGAAATTGGAATTCGTTCGTTCTTGAGTCCACGACTCACGTTTTCTACGTTCTCTTATTTTCTTATGAAATCCTACACGTTCGGGTTTATTTACTAACTTTCTAATTCTCGTTCGTCTTTTACAAAATTTTTGCCATAACTTTGTTATAGCTAAGTTTTAATCCGTTCTTCATGAATGTTTCTATCGTTCCTAACCAAGCAATAAGTATCTAACTTATACACGATGGTTTTAAACTTGTCCATCAACATCAATTATCCTACGATGGCTTTAAATTTGTCCATCAACAACGTTCTTCATGTTCTCCACGTGTTCTTCGTGTTCTTCGTTCGTTCTTCATTTTAATCGATATTTTGGATTACGATTTCACTTTTTATTGGAATTTGATGTTATAGAACATTATTCCTTACTTATTTCATCTACTCATTTATATAATCCATTCGGATCGTTTTAATTCATTACGAATCGAACACTTCCTTAAGAAATTTACAACTAAACTTCTAATTTCTTATTTCTTCTTTTCTTATGATTTCAACCATATAAAATCATTCTTAATATCTTTTACTCCTTATTCTCATTAATCTATGTTTTTGAACATAGAAACTTAAAGAAAATTTCTATGAGACTAGGTTTCGGATTACCTTTCTCCTTTGATCTCTTTCAAGTGGAAAAAGTTTGCTCACGACAACTTTTCTCTCCTCCTTTTCCTCTTCTCCCTCATCCAAAATCTCTCTCTCTCTCTCTCTCTCAAATGTTGGACAATTTTCAAAATTCCAAACAAATGAAATAAGCTTCCTATTTATAGAATTTCCAAGGTAAGGGTATTTTAGTTATTTCACCCCTAACCTCCTGACTATTCATGCCTTAAGGACTAAGTTAACTTACTCCTTAAGTTTACTTAACAGTTAAGTCTACTTAGCCTTTAAGTTTGCTTAACTCTTAAGTTTACTTAACACTTAAGTTTACTTAACACTTAAGTTTGCTACTTCCACCTCCTTAGTTAACCTCCTTACTATTCACAAAACTTAGCCTGTAAGTTTCGTGGTTCCGTCTTTTGGGTTTTGTCCGACAGTTTTAAAAACTGCGATTCTCAGAATCCAAATATTTTTGGATATTTCGTCTTTCCTTTACCGATTAACTTTTATGTATTCTTCGGATTTCTGAAAAACTAAAAAACACATTTTGGCATTTTTCCTTCACGTTTTACCCTAACGTAGTTAAACAAGTGAAAAGTACACAACAGTACTTTTTGTCATTTTTATTTTATCCGATTTTTGCACGTTTTTCGAGAAAAACTTTTATCGGCTTACTTAACTTTTCACAACATATTATCGTCAAATCTTTCGACGGAATGTCATTTCGACATACCAAACTCTCAGAACGACTTAGGTTATTCAAACCCTAACCCTTAGGTTTCATCGGGTGAATAGTGCATATTTCGTCTTTTTCCCCGGAAATATTTTGTTCCCTAAATTTTTTTATGTTTGTCTTGAAAATTCTTACTCGTTCAACCTAGCTCGTAGCCAGAATCCTCCCGATTTATAATCATCCTAGGTTCTAGAACGATTAATAAACACATGCACATAATATTATTAAAAAAAATTTATTTTATTAATAACAAATTCTTTAAACTTAATTCTGGAAAATCTGAATTTTCGGGTCATTACAAGAAACTACTCCCCTTTTCAAGTACAGTCTTTCAGTCCTACATTGCCAAAGAGTGGACAAGTCCGACGTAATCGAGTGTTCACACCCCTAGGGGACTCACTCAAGAATATTTTTAATCTTTTGACTACTCAAAAGAAAATTACCCATCTTCTTCCACCATCCAACTCAAATGGGAAGGGTTTCAATGCTACCCGGAAGTGTGCCTATCATGATGGAGCTCCAGAACATGATACTCAGGATTGCTGGGCCTTAAACCACAAGATTCAGGACCTAATTGACAATGGTGAGATCATGGTGACTAAACCCGACCAACCTCATATGAAAGACAACCCTCTTCCTCAACACAAAGAAGAAGAGGTTAATATGATTAATTGGAGCAGTGGACAGAGTTCCAATTACGTTGTTGAATCCTCCCAAACCAGTAAGGATGGTGCTGATAAATGGGATTATGCACAGTTCCAGTTTATGATGGAATGAAAAATAAAGGCTCTATGTGAGCAAGTTAATCAATTGGCAGAACTGGTGATCCATCAACATCAAGTCACACACCAATTAGTTAATTAAGAGCACGCTAGTCTCCTTCCTCTTATTATGAATACTCCATCATCGCCTCCAGAAAGTGAAACACTGGAGGATAAAATTTCAATAAGAGCAAGTGCCAAAGCCCGTCAGTATTTTGCCAACAAGAGAGAATTTACATACCTTGGCTAACCAATGGAAGAGATATTTTAGATGTTGGTTAATGAAGGAAGAATTACAGCTCTGCTATCTCCAATCAATCCTCATTCCAGACGGTTCAATTCTAATGGAGTATGTCAGTATCACTCCCACTCTCACGGACACAACACAGAAGAATGTTTGGCACTCCGTCGCCTTATTCAGAATTTAATTGACAATGGTGTCCTGCAGTTGGCAAATGATGACACTGTACTCCTTAAGAGTGGGGACACATTTCCTACAAAATGGAAGGAGGTCATAGCAGTTATATTCACTGAGGATGAGTTGGCTGCCAGACCACCCACAATACAAGTAATTCAACTCAAAGGTGTTGACAACCCTTTGAAAGTGGCTGCGCAAAAGCCAATTACATTGCCATCTAGGCCACAGTATCCTATTGGCAGCCTAAAAAAAGTGCCATGGAATTATGGAGAAGCTGAAAGATTTACATCCCACATAATTTCTGTAGTGTTGAAGGAGAATCCACTGTATCTTCCCCACCGGGTGAGGAAGCCTACCTCAAATCAAAGGGGAAAGTTCCCATTGAGAGGATTGAAGAGTTCCTCCGTACTATGGGCCATAATGAAGCCAAGGTGGTTTTAAGCTTGAGAGAAACTCCACAAAAAATTTCCATATTGGACTTGGTTTTCTCTTCTGAAGATCACAAGAAGGTCTTGCTAGGGGTCTTGGAAGAACCCCACTTGCCGAAATTAGTGGATGTTGAAAAATTCTAGCATCTGGTTGATCACATTTTTAACAACAATGTGATATCTTTCATTAATGACGACATACCTCCCGAAGGGACTAGTCATTTCAAATCGTTGCACACAACGGTTTTGTCCTCTGGATATATGGTAGGAGGAGTTTTGATAGACGGAGGATCATCTTTGAATATTTGTCTTTATGCCACTTTAGAGAAGATGAATATCAATCCCAAAAGGATCAAAAGAAACCATACAATTATCAAAGTTTTTGATGGGTCCCGACAAAATGCCATTGGGGAGAGTGAACTACCTGTGGAGATTGGTCCACATACTTTTAGCGTATCCTTTCATGTGCTCAAAATTGCCACAGGATATAATCTACTTTTGGGAAGACCGTGGATTCACATGGCTGGAGCCGTCCCTTCCACCCTTCACCAGCAACTCAAGTACATTATCAACAATAGCCTAATCACTATCAATGCTAAGTCGGAATGTCCTGAACAAGGTGATATACCACTCATCAACTTTAAAGCAGAAGTTGAACCGGTCCATTTTCATGCCCTCGAGGTGAGCAACACTCACTACCATCCCATTGGGATGCCACCTCTCACACCCAAGATTTCTGCCGAGGTAATGTCGACAATTCAAGAGATGATATCGTTGGGTCATCAACCTGGACAAGGGTTGAGCAAAGATCATCAGGGCATCAAGTGCCCAATCCAAGTACCTAGTCAAATAGGGATAGCTAGATTAGGCTATTCTGCTAGCTCCAGTCACAGGAATCCTCACAAATATAAACAGATTTCTTCATCTTTAGCCACACGACAATTATCTCAACCTACAGATCCTGAGCCTGTAAAATCTCCGGTAAAGGTGCTTGACCATGTAATGGCTATGTTATTTCCTAAACCAATACTGGTCAAAGCAAAAGAGGTCTTGATTCCTGATCCCGAAGTGGAAGAAAGGGAATGGAGACGTAAACAAGACATCGCCAGAAGATTATCTCATATACGCATCATTTTCCATGATGAGCACACAAATAGGGACATCCCAGACGATGATTGTCTAGATATTATGGTCATCATTCGGGAGAAGGAGGCCAATGACAACCCCTTCATCGATGTCGTCTAGCAGGATTTCACCCTTGACAATTGGAGCATCACTCCTTTCATTTGTCAACAAGGGTAAAAAGGGCAGAAACTCCCTCCGCCCTGTAGATAACAATAACTGCTTACTTTTTTGCACATTATTAGCAGTTGTTTTGTCCATACATGCTAACACTTTGTATGATTGAACATTTTTATATATTAAGTGAAAGAATATTTTGTTTCAGGACCCTAAATTTAGATGTGCCTATACTTGCTGATGAGGTGCCTTTTTTCCACAAGGATTGTAACTTTGATGAAAAGTTGGATTCAGACTTGAAGGAAATACAAGAGGACACTGAGATACCTCGGTGATCAAGGAATGGGTCAAGGATAAACCCAAACCAAATCTTGATCAAACCACCTCATTCAGTCTTGGAACCTTAGAAAACCCTAAGCTAATCTAGATCGGTACGAACCTCACTCCAAACCAAAGGTATGACATGGTTGCTCTATTAACCCAATTCTAGGATGTGTTTGTATGGTCTCACGAAGACATGGTCAGTTTATCCACTGACATCGTCATCCATCGCCTTCCCATTAAAGAGGGATTCAAGCCAGTCAGGCAGAAGCTTAGGCGATTAAAACCTGAGTGGAGTTTAAAGGTTAAAGAAGAAATTATGAAACAATTTTGAGCAAGCATCATCATGGTGTCTACATACCCTGGATGACTATCCAACATAGTCCCCATGCCTAAACTCGGAGGAAAGGTGCGAGTTTGCATGGATTATCGGGATCTGAATAAAGCTTGTCTTAAGGATAGCTTTCCCGTTCCATTTATCCACATTCTTATTGATAATACTGCTCAATACGATATGTACTCATTTGCTGATTGTTTTGTGGGGTACCATCAAATCATGGTTGCTGAAGAGGATCGTGAGAAAACTGCATTCATCACGCCTTGGGGAACCTTTTGCTATAGACGGTTGTCATTCGGCCTCATCAATGCCGGAGCTACCTACTAGCGGGCCATTGTGGCTCTTTTTCATGACTTAATGCATAAAGAGATAGAGATCTATGTGGATGACATCATTGTCAAATCCCGAAGGGAAGAAGACCACCTTAACCATCTCAGAAAGCTCTTCAATAGGTTGCGTAAGTGCAACTTGAAGTTGAATCCAGCCAAGTGCGCCTTAGGCCTTAAATCAGGCAAGTTGCTAGGTTTCCTAGTTAGCCACAAAGGAATTGAGCTGGATCCCACAAAAAATTCAGGCCATTACGGAAATGCCCATTCCTCAGACAGAGAAGGAAATACGGGGATTTTTGGGAAGATTCAATTTCATCAACCGATTTATTGCCCAACTCACAGCAACCTGTGAGCCTATCTTTAAGTTGTTAAGGAAGAACTCCTCCATGAAATGGAATGAGGAGTGTCAAAAAGCCTTCCTTACAATCAAAGAGCAGCTAGTCAAAGCTCCTATTTTGGTATCACCCAGGGATGGTGTTCCCCTATTTATGTACCTGTCCATCAGTGACAATGCCATGGACTGCATGCTGGGACAGAAAGATAATAGAGGCCAAGAGCGAGCTATCTACTACCACAATAAAAGATTCAGCAGCAGTGAACATAAGTACACTCTAATTGAGAAGACTTGTTGTACTTTAGCATGGGCTTCTATGAGGTTACAACATTACCTCTATGGTCACACAACCCATCTCATATCCCGCGTGGATCATCTCATGTACGTGTTCAATAAACCCATGTTGAATTGTCGGCTGTCCAGATGGCAGTTGATCCTATAGCAATTTGACATCATCTATGTGACACAAAAGTCTATCAAAGGTCAAGGAATTGAGGATCAACTGGACGTCACACCTTCAGCGGACTTCAAACCTTTGGAAACATACTTCCCCAATGAAGGGGTAATGACAGTGCAGCAACACCATCAGTACGATGTATACCAGACATGGAAAATTTATTTTGATAGAGCTGTTAATTAGAAGGTTTTGGGGCTGGAGAAGTTCTTGTGACACCCCCAAATCCGGGTTACCTGACCCCCAAGTTTGGTTCTCACGATCCACAATATAATAACATCTAACTACCCATTTATATATAAATAGTAATACATAATTCATTAACAGATATTGTTAATACATTAGTCCCAGGTCCTCTAACCTTAACATTACAAACATACCCTTTAAATATACTAAAAGGGTTTACAAACATAACATAATAATAATGTTATTCAAAATTACTCTATCACCATGCCTTTTCCTTTGTTCTTCACAACACCTCCTGCCACTTCGTCCCTAGCTGAAAAGTTTTATTTAGCAAGGGTGAGCAAAAAATTTGCCCTGCAAGTTAAGACATACAATGAATCTATAAGAATTAAGAATAATAGATTATTTAATTTGATAGAATGATATCAAAGTTCGAGGAACTTTGAAATCGCTGACCAATACGTTAATCAATAACAAGTCTTCTCGCATTCTATGCAACACAATAATTTGATAATGAAAGAGTACAACGCTTTCAAAATTTCTACGATATTCAATTGAATAATCAAGAATCAATTTTATGCATTAACAAAGTGGAATGTTTTCCATATTTATGATGAGTGATCCATTGGATCTTGAACTTCTCTTCTCGAGTAACTATCAAAGATTTACTTTGATATACCCAGGTGTATCAGATAACCATAAAGATTAAATCATACCCCTTTGCAAGTACTTAGATGACTGACTCAACCTGTACCATATATTATGCATAATACTTACACGCGCGCGCAAAGGCCGCATATACGACCAAAAATGTTCCCTTTGTATAAAAGGTTGTTCTTCTCAGTCTTAGAATCAGAATTTAATTTAATAACGAAATACTATGATTTTAATATCTAATCACTTTCTCGATCTAGCCGAATTAATTGGCATTGATCTATCAATAATAATTGAATTCTCTTCTTGAACCTATCAAGCTCTAACAAATGTTCGTCTAGCCAGAATAATTAGCTAAGACATTTCTCAACATAATTCAAAAATAGGCAGGAATTATCTATACTGTCAATAATAACTTCTACGGATGTAAATATCCAACAATAATTATTCTCCGAATATATTTTCAGATTCATTGATTCAATTTGAATTAATAAACATGCACTAACTGCAAATAATCAACAATAAATTTTTGACGTGCTCTAATTAACTATAATTAACCACTATAATAATTGAATGAATATAACTCAAGGTTGAGTTAGAAAACTTGCCTTCTTCGTTGATTAGTGCTACATAATATACTTATCTGCGTTCACAAGACCTATAACCAATAATATCGTTCGCATAATTTGTACAATAATTTATAACACATAACACTGCAATTCACATTCAATCTTTCTCCTAGACACACTACCACATTGTCATATTAGTGTTTATAACTTATATAAACACTTATCAAGTCTAACTGGTTCGGTCTGGTTGGAGTTCGGTCTATTCTCGGTGTTCTGGTCACCTTATCCAATAATTAACACATTTATTGTCAATTAAACTTGGTCTATAAGCTTCAATATTATTTTAGATAAGTCAATTATCATTAATAATATTTTTCGGAAGCTTTTAATAATTTTCTAACAATTATTATAATTTATAATAATTTTTCAAACACTAGAATCATTTTTAATTGATTTAAATATCAAATAATCTTATCATCATTAATATTTAATAATATAAAAATATTAATGACATACTTGTAAAAATATTAAAGTTATTATTAATAACTTCAAATATTTTAAATCATCAATATTCTACTTAAATGATTTTTCAAATAAGTAAAACCATTTTAAATCGTCATCACCATTAATATTTAAATATTAATGAAATTCTTATCAAAATATTAAAAGTCATTAATTATAACTTAAAATATTTTAAAAATATTTTCTTATTTTTAAATGATTTTTAAATCAATAAAACCATTTTTAATTCATTTATTTAATATAATAATTAAATAAGTCTAATATCATTAATATTAAGTTATTAATGAGACTTCTCCAAAATATTGAAAATTATATTTTATAATTCAAAATATTTTTAAACACTTTATTCTTCTTTAAAATAATTTTATAATATTAAAATCATTTTAATTCATTTATTTAATATAATAATTAAATAAATCTAATATCATTAATATTAAATTATTAATGATAATTCTCTAAAAATATTAAAAGTTACATTTTATAACTCAAAATATTTTTAAATACTTTACTCTTATTTAATATTAAAATATTTTTTCTAATTTATTTAATACACTAATTAAATATCATTAATATTCAAATAATTATAAATATTAATGAAAAATATCCCAATTTGTCAAAAGTTATTTCTCATAATTTAAAATAATTTTTAAAACTATTTTTGGTAATTTTTAGAATTTATTTTCTATTTTTAATTAATTTTCAAAAAAATAGAAAATAAAAATATTAAAACCGTCTCTATAGGCTATAACGACAGTAACCGTCGCTGTTGGTGTTCTTGAGCCTCATGAACATTGACAGGCCGGTTACAAATATGCCAAGTTTGACCGCTTTTAATTCTCAGCTCAGGCATGATCTAGCTAGCTAAGACACTAATTTTGTAGTTGACATGTAATACTATAGTTATCCATCTTCATCTCGTTCAAACAACATCACAATAAAGAGATTCAGGCCTTCAATGTTGCTGTCAGAACAAATTCTGGGTTTTCTGGGCAACCTAGAAACCCAGCAGCTTCGAGGGTCTATTTTTGGGCTTGATTATTTCTATGTTCTGATCTTGATTCAAGTGATCTTAAGGTTCCAATCTATAGTAGTTATGTCAAGGTACATGATTAAAACAACAGATCGGTGTAACAACAACAGAATCACAAATTATCCTTCGGTCAAACTCTGTCAGAAGCTTTGTTCTAACGGTTTCTGGAAATTCCAGAAACCGCACTTTGTGATCAAGTGGTCAAGTTTGACCACTCACTACACTTGATCTGCTGACTGTTTTAATGTTCTAAAAGCATGTATATATAGTCCAGACAACAGGATATAATCTAGATATAACAACATCACCAAACAACATAAAACCTGACAGATCTCGGGCTTCAAAAATCTTGTCATACGCTAATCTACACTTTTTGGGTTACCCAGAAAGCTTCGGTCATGCTCGGTCAACGGGTTTTGACTGTTTATAATTCACAATCTGGGCATCCAATAGCTATGATTCCAGTTTCAGATCAAAGTACTCATGGCATACTACAAATACAAAGCTTAAAACAACAAAAATAATAAACAACCAAGAATCTACGGCCACTGACATTCGGTTGTCAGACCACATTTTGAGTTCAAGAACAGTTTTTGAAAAACATAGTTTTAAGGCCATTTGATGCTATGGATCCATAATGGATCAACATAGATCATCTAAAAACATCTTATAACACATGATTAAATAATTAAACACATAATTTTTCTTACTATATAAGATCAAAATAGGTTAGGGCTTTTATACCTTCTTGTTTCCAATCTTTGATCTATGCTCTCCTTAACTATTCTTGGTGTTCTAGGAGCTGATTATATGAGTGAGACACTTGATAAATTCAGAGGTTTAGTGAGAGAGAGAGAGTTGGTGAGAGCTTGGGGGAAAATGACCAAGTTTTGTGACTTTCTCTCTCTTGTATCTTATATAATCAATTGGTGCAATGTATATTGATGATATTGCTGCTAATTTGCTGAGATTTTTATGTCACAAAGTCAATTGAGTTGGTGAACCACTAAAGGTCTTGAAAATTTTACAAGTTAACTAATTAAAGAATGTAAAAAGGGCATTTAGGTCATTTGCAATATAATTTTAATGGCATACTTGACATTTTCCAAACCCTTTGGGTTTAACCTTTAGGGTTTAACCCTAAGGTTCTAACCCTTAGGTTTTACAACTTTAGTTTCTATAATTTCCAATTAGGGTTTTAATTAGAAAATTTAAAATTTCTAAATTACAATTTGGGTTTCCTAATTATATTAGGGTTTTCTAATCATATTTAAGTTTAATTATCACATTAGGGCTTGTTAATTAGGATTAGGGTTTCCTAATTAAGGTTTAGGATTCTCGAATTTAAAATTAGGGTTTCCCAGCTTTTGTTTAGGGTTCCTTACTGTGTGTTAGGGTTTCTAATCCTGAGATTAGGATTCTAATCTCTTATTAGGGTTTATTAATTTTAAACCTTATTCGATCAATCATTGATCAATAATTCTATACATTTACTCATCAATACAATAATTTTAATTGTATTTTCTATCGAATCCCTAACCAGAATTAGGATTAGGGTTTTAAATTCTCAGTTAAGCACAACTCTACTCTTATTTCTCAGTTAATACACAAATTGACTAATTCTCTAAACTCGTATTACAGATACACAATACAATACTAACAGTCAATATTAATATTAAAGAAAAAAAATTTATTCGTAAAAATTCAGATTATTCAAAATCCCGGGTTATCACAGTTCTAGTATCCAGAACGGGGGATCAGTATCCCGTCGTCGTCAAATTGTAGTTTGTCAGCACCAACAACACAGCTGAGTATGAAGGTTGTATCATGGGGCTAAAACTTACCCAATCAATGGGCATCAGGCTGTTAACTATCTTTGGAGATTCTGAACTGGTGATCAGACAAACCACAGGAATCTATCACACCAAAGAACTACATTTACTGGCATACCATCGACAAGTTATCCAGATGGCTTCAGAGTTTGAAGAAATAAACTTCCTCCACATTCCTCGGAATAGGAATGACTTTGCAGATGCGCCTGTAACTTTGGCCTCCTTGATCAACATGCCTGACAATGAAAATATGCCAAGCATCACATTTGCCCTGCAAAAGGCTCCAGCCTATGGTAATTACATTGGAGAAGTATCGGATGAGCTACCTTCGTCCAACACCCCTGGTATCAGCATATCAGGGAGTATTTGCGAGATGGATCTACACCCGCTGATGGGAGCCCGATTAAAAGAAGGCGGATCCATTGACTGGCTATGAAAGATATGCAGGATTAGGTCTCCTTAGATGTCTGGACAAAGACCAAGCTCAGAGGCTAATGGATGAAATCCATGGTGGAGTGTGTGGCCCACACATGAGCGGCCCTCTACTTGTCAAAAAGATCCTCAGAACAGGGCACTACTGGCTCTCTCTCAAGGCTGACTGTGAGGATCACGTCAAGAGGTGTGACGCCCCCAAAATTAGGTATACATCACCCATCTTGGGTCGCCACTTACATGGTACAGAATTTAAATACAACTTACTAACATAACTGTCGTGTACAATACGACATAAACTGTGAGTTTGAATACAAATATCGTCTACTAGATATTATACAAACTCAAAAAGGAGTCCTCATTACAATTATTATCACACTATTTCACAGAATAGTGAGGACTACTAATGCTATCTTCAGGACCATCACTCGTTTCCCCAGACTCGTCCCAAACTATATTCTCATTTCAAGAGAACAAAAGTGAAAGAAAGGTGAGCTCAACAAGCCCAAGAAGAAATATTATGACTAAGATAATGCGAATAAATTATCAATAGTCTTCAACAATGTTAAACCGATAAAATACAATGATACAACCGGTTTAACTGCAGCAATGAATATCTGATCCATTAAAAGAGTCAAGTAGAAAATAAAGTCTACTATCTTTTAGGTTTTAAAAGGTTTTTCATCATTTAGTATAGCTTTGACTTAGCTTTAATAAATATTCCACATCATCGAATCACCCCCCCACTACTTCTGACCAAGGATATTCTTTAGTATCACGACCACAATTATTCATGCACTACGGGCCAAGAATAGTTGTGTATTCATTAATGGTCATGATCATGCCAACAATCGTCCATCAATGCACTACTGACCATCGAGGATTTTTATCACATCATTTGTAACATTACTTAAGCCATGATTACACGTAATAGTCTCTCGTCATAATCATACCAAGTCCATCTATGCACTACAGAGCCACGTATGACTTTCAACATAATATAAACATGAGGATGATGACAATGATATAAAGAATTCAATAAAACAAGTTCAAGAATTATTTTATCCAGAATTATTAACGTCCAAATTATCAACATGATACTATTTTGTAGAGTAAAATTCAAGAATGATCAAAGAATATTTTCATGAAAAATCTTTGGATGAAACGCAAATATCAAGGATATTCCACTAATTTCATGGAGTATAGAAGTCAAAGTTTTAACCAACCGGGTATAATAAAGAATAGAATAACAAAAGAAATCACCATGCATGCGATAGACCGCACAGCGTGTTATTCCAACCAGAATAATAAATAACGGAACCAGTCCTAAAAACACATGCACAAGATGTTCCAATGAATAATAAAGAATGGAACCGTGTCCGGCGTAAAACACATGAGCATGTGATGTTCCAACGTAATAATAATAAAGATTTTAACCAGTCCAATGTAAAACACACGCATGTGATGTTCCAATAGAATAATAATAAAGATTTTAACCGTGTCCTGTAAAAAACACGCATGTGATGTTCCAATGTATAATAGAAGAATGTCACCAAGTATAGGGTAAACCACGTTATACAAGTTATTCCAATGTAATAATAAGCAATGGAATAACAACAATTCTCTTCATGAATAAGAAAGAATAACACCCTTACTTTTGGTAAGAGATTGAATCTTCGCAAAGAAGGTGTAAGAACAAAATACTCTTCTTCTTTCTCTCTTATTCTCTCTATACTTTCTCTATAGCTTGAATGAATTCGTGAAAAATAATGAAGCACTAGGCCTCTATTTATAGAAGATTTCTAGCTTAGCACCTGCCATGTGAAAAGGCAAGTGGCTTGACGACTGATGATGTGAAAAGAAAAGTGGTTTGACGTCTGGTAAAGGTAATTACTATTGACGAAGGTAATTACTATTCACAAGGGTAATTACTATTGACGAAGGTAATTACTATTGACGAAGGTAAATACTATTGACGAAGGTAATTACTATTCACAAAGGTAATTACTATTGATTTAAGAGACTTTAGATGATGATATATGGGCCCCCATAAAATAATCAAACTTACCACAAACGTCTCATAATGGACTCTTTATATACATTAAGGATTGAATAAATATTACCACAAATCATTTTATTTTTAATCAACACATTTTTAATCTTTCAACAATTATTAATCATTTATAACTTGTCGCCTCAATTAATAATATAACATATTATACGATGATCTTGTGACAATAATTGAATCAATAATATAAGAGATATGATGCAGAAATTACTGTAGCAATAATTGAGCATAGTGAAAGTGACTTCTCACGTAAGCATCAATAATCAATACCGTGTAGTGCTACTATGCAACCACGCTGCTTTTATCGTATTTTTACCAACGGTAGTTCAATGCGCTTTTAACAGGTAACACCTCCGCCGTTATTTTTATAAAATATTTTTGTCATTTTTTCAATCCGACAATAATTCTGTTGTGGGGTCCACCAATGATTGAGCCGTTGTACGAATATTCCCTAACAAAAAGAATATTCCCCGACCAAACGAATATTTTATAACAACTTGCATACTTTGCAAAATTTATAAATATTACCCACAACTATAACATTATATCAAATTTATTCCATAATATTCAAAAATAATATTTATAGAAAAATTCATCTTTATTTATAAAAGTTGGGGTCTTACAACCTCCCCTTCTTATGAAATTTCGCCCTCGAAATTAGGGTATGTACCTGGTATGTCGAAGAGGTAAGGATACCTTGATTTCATTTCAGATTCTAACTCCCAAGTCATTTCCTCAACATCTTGGTTCCTCCACAAAACTTTGACTTGAGGTATAACCTTGGAGCGTAGAATATGTTCCTTCTTATCCAAGATTTGAACAGAACCTCTTCATACGCCAAATCTTCCGCTATTTCATCCGGTTCTAACTCAATAATGTGGTTCGGTCTTTCACATATTTACGTAACATGGATATGTGAAAAGCGTTATGAACACGAGACATACTTAAGCGGTAGAAAGCGAGTCTATAGCCACGCTCCTACTCGATCGAGGATTAAAATGGACCGATGAATCGAGGATTGAGTTTTCCTCTCTTTCCAAATCTTGTAACTCCTTTCCATGGAGCAATTCTTAACAACACATGATCTCCTATATCGAATTCCACGCCCTTTCGATGAAGATCAAGATAACTCTTTGTCGATTTTGTGAGGTTTCTATACGTTGTCGGATCGTTTGAATCTTTTCGTAGTCATACGTATTCAACTCCCGGTCCCAACAACGTTGCTTCACCCACCTCATCCCAAAGATACTTGAGAACGACACTTTCTTCCATACAACGCTCAATGGAGCCATGCCAATACTTGCTTGATAACCTGTTGTTGTAGGAAAACTCCACCAATGGTAAGAACTTATCCCAACTCCCTTGAAATCAAGAACACGAGTCTTAATAGATCTTCAAGAGTTTGAATAGTCCTCTCCATTTGTCCGTCCGTCTCGAGGATGATATGCCAAGCTAAATCGTGAAGTCTGCGTGCCCATAGCTTTTTGCAAACTAACCCAAAATCGTGAAGTGAATCTTGGTCTCGATCGAAACTATGGATACCGCATACCATGCGATCTTACAATCTCGCTTATGTACATACGAGCAAGACGCTCAAGTGTATAAGTTTCTCAGATCGATAAGAAATGAGCAGACTTGGTCAATCTATCAACAATGACCCAAATCGCATCAATGCCTTGAGAAACCTTAGGAAGACCCCAGAACGAAATCCATGGTAATGTGCTCCCACTTCCATTCTCGAATTTCAAGTGGTTGCAATGGACCTTTTGGTACTTGAAGCTCGCTTAACTCGTTGACAAGTTAGACACCTTGAGATAAACAAATATTATCTCTCTTCATATTGAAAGTAATATGCACACAAGCCAATCATGTTTGATGATAAAGCATATACTTTAGAACAATCTTATTCATTTATTAATAAAAGTATTAATTTATTAAAGGCTTTTAATTATCTACATGATGTCAAGTTTTATAATATGTGATAAACCCATAGTTTTAAGCAATGCTTTTAGAATAATGATGATGATCATTCTAATGAGATCTAAATTCTTTGAAAGCTTAAAACTAAAATAGTTCCCAATCGTTGGATTACTAAATTGGGGATTAGTGAATCCAGATAGATTGGTACATACGTTGCTTTGCTCATTGATGAGGATGATTGATCTCATGATCATTTGTGTGGAGACACTAAAGCAAGTATGTAGGTGCTTATTAGAGAATAAGTTCACCGAACGTGGCTCGCTAAGGAATACCTAATGGAGTTTTATTTGCTGTCAATAGGAATTCTGTAGAGTGATAGTAGTACAAGTAATCCTTGACTTGAGATCATCATAGTATCTTGTGTATGATGAGTTATACTTTGACTTATTCCTTAAGACCCTTAGGGTATATCAAAGGGTATGCTTGGGTATAATAAGTTGTATATGGAGATAATGTATGATCAATAAAGAATCTACCACTTCTAATAAAAGAAGAGAAATGTCCTATGTGATTCGATAAATGACAACCCAAAGAGTCCTCGGCCAAGGCGTAATGAAATTAGAAAGGAGTTTCTAATTTGCATTATTTGGAGTTGTGCATTTAAGAGTCGAAATACATATAATTAAATAAAATAAGACTTGACAAAGAATTCCATGCCTTATATTTAATCGGGACATCAGATATGGGAAGGATTGAATTGATTTGTAACTATTTACTCAAAGGTTCTTTAATGATTAATGTTGAAATCTATATTATCTCGGAAAGTCGTTGATCGCTAGGAGGCTTATCCCTATTGTAGAATAAATATTATTTATTTAAATAAATTAATTGTTTAATTTATTTATTTAAATAAGATTAGAATTATTCTAATTGATTTATTCACAACCTGGTTTAATATAGAGAACCTAAAGGGTCACACCATAAAAGGAAGAATAATTATTTAAGAAGTTAATGGCATAATCGTAATAATATGTTAAGTATATTTAATTTAATCTATGGTGATAGAATAAATTAAATAGCTTAATATTTATTATTTAATATTTTAGAAATATTAAATATAAATTAATAAGAGGATTCTTATTAATATTATTACAATTATTATTATTTTAATTTCTAAAAGAGTTTAGGAATTAATTTAATATAAGTACTCTCATTTATTCTTAATAGGATTAGGAGGAAAAATAGTTAAAGGAGTATAATTAATTATCCCTAATAAGATTAGGGAGCCCATTTAATTAAAATAGTTTAATTAAATAATACCTTATTTTTATTAAATAAGGTTACTCGATATCTTTATAAGAGGAGTCTTATATCGTATATTGTGGACGACGTAATAATTCCAATTTGTGGGAGAAGTACGTCCTTTTTTATAGAGATAGGAAAAACTAGGGTTTGAGCCAATACCCTTCTTCTTGAATTCCTATTCTTCCTCGGGTGGATCACCTCAGAGGCCAAACACATGGGTGGCTAACGCCGATCAAAGGAAGGAACCAAACCCGGTGGATTTAAGTTGAACGCGAAAGGATTTGAGGTGAACTTGTACATCTTTAGCAGCTCGATCTTCAAGGGTATGATTTTATACTTTATCTTTTCGTTTAATTAATAATTGTGCATAAAGGGTGATCCGGGTATATGGTTTGTAAATTTTTTTTTAAACTCTGATTTATCTCGCTTCCGCTATGTTTTGCAATTTGATTGCGTTCTTGAATATTACAAACCTAACAGTGGTATCAGAGCCAAACCTTTATGTGAATTATTAATTATTTTAGTTTAATATATATGTTGATATGTGTTTAGAACAATTTATTTGGGCATAATTTTATTGTATAAAATTTAAAAAAAAAAAAACCGAAAGCTGTTTTTTTTTAAATTGGGAATTCCAATTTTTTTTGCTTCCGCCGTCCACGTGATCAAGGCTTCTGGGCATGGAAGATAGGGAGCTTATATGATGCACGGAAATCAAGAAAAAAAAAATCTGGCAGCGTGTTTCAAGGATTCGACAAAAGCTTATCAGTTAACAGGATTATATATATATATATATATATATATATATATATATATATATGATATGCTTGAATCAATAAAAAAAAATTAAAAATAAAAAAAAAAGCTTGTCGCTTGCGCTTTAAAGATACAACAGATTTCACACTTATTATATTATATATATATATATATATATATATATATATATATATATATATATATATATATATATATATATATATATATTATTCTTAATTATTTTATAATTAAAATAAAATATTTATTTTAATTTTAAAATTAGAATTTCATGCTAACTAATTAGAGTTGGAATTGGATTCCATGATAACTAATTGGAGTTGAAATTGTATTCATCTTTCCTTAAATAAAGGAGTTTATTTAGATATGAAATAAGATTTCATATTATTCAAAATAAATGAGTTTATTTGTGAATAGAAAGAAAATCCGTATTTCCTTAAATAAAGGAGTTTATTTAAATATGAAATAAGATTTCATATTATTCAAAATAAAGGAGTTTATTTGTGAATAGAAAAAAGAATTCGTGTTTCCTTTAATAATTTTTTTTTTACATGGAATTGATTCCGTAATTAATTAAAATAAAGGAGTTTATTTTGATTAAAGATTTTGATTAAAATAAAATAGTTTATTTTATTCAAAATAGGATAAATTAAAATAAAATAGTTTTATTTTGATTTAAATTTGGATTAAAATAAAGGAGTTTATTTTGATTCAAAAATAGATTTTATACTAACTAAATTTGCCCATTAAATGATATCAATATATATATTAAATGTTTATTATTCATAAGATGAATGTTATTTATCGATGCATATGATGATGCGTATGATATAATAAATGGGATTGATTATGGACTATCGACCAATGCGATTGGATTTTATTTTAGTTGGATGCATGAATGTATGGGTTTTATTAAATGGGGTCTACGTACCTCGCCTTCTCTAATTTTTTTCTTAATGTAAATTCTATCTCCTCCTATGTACTTCCCTCGATCACGATCAAGTTTTCTATTTATTTTAAATAGTTTTGTAATAGGAATAGTTAGAATTAATTTTGAAAATTGGAGATCAAGGAGCAAGGAGCGCTTGAAGACCCGCTTGTAATGGAGCCCGGGTTTAAATGTAATAGTTATATTTAAATATTATTTCTTGCACCCCTGGGGAGCTGACCTTTTGGTTCACTTGGTGGCTCTAGTGAACCAAACTAGAATAAAAGTCCATAATCAATCCGAGTAAAATATAGTATTCTATATGTGCATGCTTATACTATATATATTATATATTATGCAAACATGCTTCGCATGTTCATTAATATGACACGATTTTATATATATATGTGTACGCGCTAAAACAAGATGAGACAAATTAATAACAAACCCCTCAATTTTTATATTAAGTCCTAAGCGTTCAAAGATATTTGGAATATCGAACGTCGCCTTCTAGCATGATAAAATTAATAGAGTATTAAATATTTAATATGAGTTTGTTGTGTCACCACAAGGCAAGTATTAAGTATTTAAGATGTTAATTTATCACATTTGATGCTTATAAAGAAAATTGAACAATATTGTTTTGTTGTGTCACCACAAGGATGATATTTTTCTTTTTTGAATATATGGAGTGCTAGGTGGACTTAACTTGGATAATTTTGATTCTGGATGTGCCACCACTTGATCAAAATAATCTAAGAGGCAAAATACAAGGAGTTGCATAGTTGATGTAATTGATAAAAGTTGTCTACCTATTTATTTATATATAGTTTGTTGTGTCACCACAAGGCTATATACATTTGAAATGGGATCCTTATTCTCACTAGCAAATCTTTAATTAGATTTTGCTTAACTATATAAGTGAGGGTAATATAGTTTGAAGAAAATAGTGAGAGATACCAATTTAAAACAAGACCTAAATTATTTTGGTAATTAATAAAAGAATGTATGTTAAAATGTTGTTAATTACAAATTCATTTACAAAATTTTTCAATGTCTAAAATTACTATCATCACGAAGCATATTAGATGCTAAATTAATCGGAATCAATTAAACGGATTGGTTAAGGAATTTGAGAATAGTTCTCATAGCCGTGAAAAGTTATCTTATGTCCTTAATACGCCTATCCTCGCAATGGTTGCGCATAATGCCTCTGAGGAAGACATTGCTACTTTTTAGAAAGTAGCAAAATGATGCACAATTGGCTCAATGCATCATGCTCGCATCTATGAGTAACGAGCTTCAACAAGATGAAACTATGGATGCTTCTACTATATTCCCGCACATCAAGTAGTTGATGGTGAGGAAAGTAGGACCGATAGATATCGAGATATCTAAGGAGCTCTTCCAATCTAGAATGGCCAATGACACTATAAAGATGCATATAAAAGTTCTTAACATAATCAATTCGATTGATCAATTAGGACAACCGGTTTTTGTCATGGATGGAGAGTTGAGCCAAGATTTGATTTTGTACTCACTCCTTAACTCCTTTCATAATTGTTGTGAATTTTTCATATAAACAAGCTAGATATCGCACCTCATTTGCTTTAACATGTTGAAAAATATTGAGAGTCACTTTCCAACCAAGAAAGATCAAGTTTTACTGGTAGGGGCCAAAGGATCTTCTGAAAAGAAGAACAATTCAAAGAAGGTAAATAGAAAGGCATAAACAAAGGATAATAAGAACAAAACTGATACGGATAGCAAAGGAGTTTGCTTCCATTGCAATAAGCATGGACACTGGAAAGAAACTACAAGAAGCATCTTGCAGAGGCTAACCAAAGAAGCTTAGTGAAGTTTCGGTTACAATACGGTTTTTGTTCATGATTGAAATAAATTTTCTTTAAGTCAAGGTTCTACATGGGTATTGGATACCGACTTTGGTTACCATAAATATAGATTTATGAAGGGACCAAGCAGAAGTAGAAAGTTAAACAAAGATAAGTAATCCTATGTGCGGGAAATGTAGCAAAGGTTGCCATATTAGCCATAGAAACTTATAGTTTAGCAATGCCTACTAGCAAAATCTATTAAGTCAATAAGTTGTTATTGTATTCCAATTCTTGTTAAAAATATTATTTCCATTTTATTATTGGACAATAAAATTTTGGTATTATAATTAAGAACAATTGTTGTTTTATTTATAATAATAATGTTTTGTATAGAATCGGAATATTACTTAATGGATTTTGTATACTGACTTACGTGAAAAATATATTTTGCAAATTGAACAAATTAGTATAAGAAAAGGAGATGATCATTCAAAGAGTTGAATGTGTGTATTTGTTGAAATACAAGTGTGAATTATTTGAAAGGTTCAAAGAATTCGTAAGTGAAACAAATTGGCAAAGTATTAAGATTCTTTGATTAGATCAAGGAATAAATACTTGTGCAATAAGTTTTAGATCATCTCAAATGGTTTTCTCATAATGGACACATCCTCGATACTGCAATAATTGATTGATGTATCCGAATGAAAATCGTACCTTGTTGGACATGGTGTCATCCATAATGATTTTACCGACATTCCAAAGATCCTTCCGGGATAATGTCCTAGAAATGGCCGCATATCTACGAAAAATGGTAACCTCAAAATCATTTCCCCAAGACTCCATAAAAGTTATGGATGTGGAGGATTCCTAATCTTAAGTATGTTAAGATAAGGGGTTGTCCAACTTATATGAAAAGGTTTCAAAAGGATAAGCTTGGGACAAGATTTGACAAGTGTCGATTTGTGGGACATCCTAAAGTAAGTTTAGGGTATATGTTCTATAATTCTACTTAGCAAAAGGTGTTTGTTGTAAAACACGCTGCCTTCTAAGATAAAGGTGTTTATCATTGAAGGGGCTAGTGGGAGGATAATAGATCTTGAAGAGTTCAATAACCACAAAACACTATAAGTCAAATAAGAAGAACTCAGAGATGTACCTATTGTACCACAACCGAATCGTAAATCTGGAATAGTACCAAAGATACCTAGGAGGTATGGATTCATCATGGATGATGATGATGAGGTACACATCATAGAAGATGATGATCCAGTTACATATGATGAGGTAAAAGTTCTAGTGTGTACAAAAGGGTCAGTGGGAGCGTCGTGAAATTTCTAGTATTATATGTTGATATACTACGGATGAGGAATTACATACCAATGCTACAATCAGTAAAGATAAAGTTATCTAAACATTCCTCCATGAATGATTTGGGAAGAGTATCATTATTGGGGATGCAAATCTATATAGATAGATTTAAAAGGATGCTCAACTTAACCCAAGGAACGTATATTCATTTGATGCTAAAGTCATTTAGCATGGAAAACTCCAAGAGATGTCTCATGTTGATGAGCTATGGAGTGTATCTCTCTTAATAGTCCCCAAAGACTCCAAAAGAGAGATCACATGAGTAATTATCATGTATGCAATGAAATATACGAGACCTGATGTTGATCAGTCATATTCAGGAGAAGTTCATTATGAGTTAGTGAAAAACATCTTAAAGCTTAACCGGCACTAAGGATGTGATCATATTCATGGTGGTTCTAAATTAAAACTAGAGGGCTTAACAGACTCAAGTTTTTCGCATGCACTAAGATGACAAAAAATCCACTTTAAGGTAAAGCGTTATCTTGGACAGTGGTGCAGTGAATTGGAAAGGTTCCAAATAGCAAAGAGTTGCTGGTTTAGTGATAAAAACAAAGTATATAGCTATAAATGAAGCTGCAAGTTAATTGTTTGGATTATAAGTTCATTACAGAACTAGGAATAGTTCCCAAGTCTCATCTTGGATCTAAACATGTGTTGTGGCACTTTCATTTGATTATAAGAATCATTGAAAGATGGGAAATCACTATAGAGATGGTGGACTCTCAAGAACAACATTACATATCCATTAACTAAAGCTTATCCAACAGCAGGATAATCGTCACTTAGAGAAGATAAGTATAAGATACAATGGCGATTGGCTTTAGTGCAAGTGGGAGATTGAAAGTAATATGCACACAAGCCATTCATGTTTGATGATAAAGCATATACTTTGTAACAATCTTATTCATTTATTAATAAAAAGTTTTAATTTATTAAAGGCTTTTAATTATCTACATAATGCTGTTTTATAATATGTGATAAACCCATAGTTTTAAGCAATGCTTTTAGAATAATGATGATGATCATTCTAATGAGATCTAAATTCTTTGAAAGCTTAAAACTAAAATAGTTCCCAATCGTTGGATTACTAAATTGGGGATTAGTGAATCCAGATATAGATTGGTACATACGTTTGCTTGCTCATTGGATGAGGATGATTGATCTCACGATCATTTGTGTGGAGACACTAAAGCAAGTATGTAGGTGCTTATTAGAGAATAAGTTCACCGAACGTGGCTCGCTAAGGAATACCTAATGGAGTTTTATTTGCTCGTCAATAGGAATTCTGTAGTGATAGTAATACAAGTAATCCTTGGACTTGAGATAATCATAGTATCTTGTGTATGATGAGTTATACTTTGACTTATTCCTTAAGACCCTTAGGGTATATCAAAGGGTATGCTTGGGTATAATAAGTTGTATATGGAGATAATGTATGATCAATAAAGAATCTACCACTTCTAATAAAAAGAAGAGAAATGTCCTATGTGATTCGATAAATGACAACCCAAAGAGTCCTTGGCGAAGGCGTAATGAAATTAGAAAGGAGTTTCTAATTTGCATTATTTGGAGTTGTGCATTTAAGAGTCGAAATACATATAATTAAATAAAATAAGACTTGACAAGAATTCCATGTCTTATATTTAATTGGGACATTGTATGGTGGAAGGATTGAATTGTACGGTAACTATTTACTCAAAGGTTCTTTAATGATTAATGTTGAAATCTATATTATCCGAAAAGTCGCTGATCGCTAGGGGAGGCTTATCCCTATCAGAATAAATATTATTTATTTAAATAAATTAATTGTTTAATTTATTTATTTAAATAAGATTAGAATTGTTCTAATTGATTTATTCACAACCTTTAATATGGAGAACCTAAAGGGTCACACCATAAAAGGAAGAATAATTATTTAAGAAGTTAATGGCATAATCGTAATAATATAGTTAAGTATATTTAATTTAATCTATGGTGATAGAATAAATTAAATAGCTTAATATTTATTATTTAATATTTTAGAAATATTAAATATAAATTAATAAGAGGAGTCTTATTAATATTATTACAATTATTATTATTTTAATTTCTAAAAGAGTTTAGGAATTAATTTAATATAAGTACTCTCATTTATTCCTAATAGGATTAGGAGGGAAAATTAGTTAAAGGAGTTTAATTAATTATCCCTAATAAGATTAGGGAGCCCATTTAATTAAAAGAGTTTAATTAAATAATACCTTATTTTTATTAAATAAGGTTACCTGATATCTTTATAAGAGGAGTCTTATATCAGATATTAGACGTACGTAATAATTCCAATTTATGGGAGAGTACGTCCTTTTTCTATAGAGATAGAAAAAACTAGGGTTTGAGCCAATACCTCTTCTTCTTTAATTCCTATTCTTCCTTGGTGGATCACCTCTAGAGGCCAAACACATGGGTGGCTAACGTTGATCAAAGGAAGGAACCAAACCCGGATTCAAGTTGAACGCGAAAGGATTTGGAGGTGAACTTGTACCTGAGGAAGCTCGATCTTCAAGGGTATGATTTTATTCTTTATCTTTTCGTTTAATTAATAATTGTGCATAAAGGGTGATCCGAGTATATGGTTTGTAAATTTTTTTTTAAACTCTGATTTATCTCGCTTCCGCTATGTTTTGCAATTTGATTGCATTCTTGAATATTACAAACCTAACACATATTGCTCCACCAAAATGTATGACGAATATCATGATACATTTTGGTACTCCCAGGATGGATTGCAAATGGTGTGTTATGCGCCTCCATCATGATATTATACTTTAAATCGTGGTCGTTAGGAACACAAAGTCCGGAGTTGACTCAAGTATTCCTTCTTCATCGATTCTTGCTTGGCATATAGCACCTTCTTGCACTTTCTTCCTCATACGCATCGCCTCCGTGTTCGTAGCTTGGCGCAAATTTTAACTTTATCGATTAAAGTCGGCTCTACTCAGAGACTCGCTTATCATCACATGCGTCCCTAGAGTCTTTAACTCTATCTCCATCCTTTGCAAGTCACACAAAATGGGCCTTTGTGTTGACAATAACGCACTCGTGCTCTGCATACGATCTTCTACTCAATCGCCGCCTACCACGCTCGCTTTTCCAAGATGGTATTGGATGGTATGATCATAATCTTTCAACAGCTTCAAGCCAACGTCGTTGTCGCATGTTGAGTTCCTTTTGAGTGAAGAAATATTTGAGGCTTTTATGATCCGTAAAAGATCTCCACTTTCTCCCATACAAGTAATGCCTCCAAATTTTAAGTGCAAAGATAACAAATGCCAACTCTAGATCATGAGTAGGATAATTCCTCTCATATTCTTTGAGTTGTCGCGAGGCATAAAGCTATAACTTTTCCATGTTGCATGAGAACACATCCCAATCCTTTTTGCTCAAGCATCATCAGAGATGACAAATCCTCCGAGCCGGATGGTATTGTCGTAATAGTCTTTGAAATAAGTCTCCTCTTGAGTTCTTGAAAACTCTTCTCACATTCTTCGCCTCCAACCGAACTTTGTATCTTCCGAGTCACCGAGTCAATGGAGTAGCGATTCGAGAAAATCCTTCCACGAATCTCCGATAATAACCAAATAAACCGAGAAAGCTACGATTTTGATCATCGATTTAGGTTGTTCCCAGCTTTGAATAGCTTCAATCTTTCTTTGGGTCAATGATATTCCATGACTTGATACCACGTGCCCAAGGAATGCTAATTCTTCAAGACGTAACTCACATTTCTTCAACTTGGCATAAAGCTTATATTCACGAAGCTTTTGGAGTGTCGACCTCAAGTGTTGCTCATGATCTTCACTACTTTTGGAATAAATAAGGATGTCATCAATAAAGACGACCACAAAGTGATCTAAATATTCCTTGAATACTCGGTTCATCATATCCATGAAGGCAAAAGAGAGCATTAGTCAATCCAAAGGACATGACTAGGAATTCATAATGCCTGCATCGAGTTCCGGCCGCCGCCTTTGAATGTCGCGGTTCTAATCTTCAATTGGTGATATCCTAACGAAGATCAATCTTTGAAAAGAATTTGGCTCCTTGCAACCGGGTCAAACAGTCATCAATACGTGGCAATGGATACCTATTTTTGATGGTGACGTGATTCAACTCCCGATAATCAATACAAAGTAGCATACTCCCCATCTTTCTTCTTCACGAATAGAACAGAGCACCCCAAGGAGAAGTACTAGGACGAATAAAGCCAATGTCTAACAATTCCTGCGCATTGGGTCTTTAACTCTCGAAGTTCAATAGAGCTATTCGATATGGGGCTTTGGAAATAGGTTTTGTACCGTGTTCAAGGTCGATACAAAATTCAATTTCACGCCCGGGGTAGGCCAGGAAGTTCTTCTAGAATACATCGTGAAATTTATTAACAATAGAAATATCGTTCAAAACCGACGTATTTTTGTTTAAATCGTGATATGACCTAAGAAAGCTTGACATCCGCTTTTCAATAAACGAATAGCTTTATGGCTTGAGATGAATTCGTGATTGATTTTAATGGTTTGGTCGCTTGAATTCGCATAATAGGTTGATTAGGAATATGAAAGCTAACAACCTTACGAAAACAATCAATTTTTGCATGATAAGTAGTTAACCAATCAATCCTAGAAATCACGCCAAATGCAAGTATTTTTAATGAAATAAGATCGACAGTAATGTGAGGGTACCGATTTGAACCAAACAAGACTTATAAACAAAGGGATGTAATGAAGGTTTCTCCCAACGAGTTTCCACAGATAAAGTCAAAGTCTAATTTCTCCTGAGTCAAATTTAATCGATGAGCGCAAGTAGGAGAAATAAAAGAATGGGTAGAACCGGATCAAATAAAGTATAGACTTCATTAGAGTTTATGATAAGCTTACTCATGATGACCTCATTCGGATTCCTTGCTCTTTGGGAGGTCACAACAAACGCCTCTCTCTTGCACTACCTGGCTTTGAATTTTCTAGGACTACCTTTGGTGCCTCCATCCTAGCCTCGAATTTGTCTTGATGGCGACAAAATCGAGCTAGGTGACCTTCTCTTCCACAATTATAACATGCTTTGACTGCATGACGCAGCTTTGATCGATGTGTCCCTCTCCTCCGCATTTGAAGCATATGATAGGTGGTCTTTCTCTTCCTTAACAACTGGTGTTTGTCTTTGATGTCTTTCCATCATTGTTGAATCTCCTTTTCTTGAAATGTCCATTCTTATTGTTTTGGCCCCGATTACCACCGGTGTTTACCATATCCGCCCGTTGATTCCTCCACGCTTGTTGTCACCGCTTGATGACTACTCTCACCGGTATTATAATTTTGCTTTTACCGCTTCTTTTAGTTGCATTAACTCATTATCGCTACCCCACTAACTAAGCCCTATTTACAACATCCTAATACAAACACGCTTTATGAGAAATAAGATGTTGACGATTCCAACTTTTCAAACCTCTTAAAAACATTCGCGCCATTTCTCTTCATTATCCACCAAGTGGGACGTAAACCGTGATAACTTCGCAAATTTTGCCTCGTATTGCGACACGGCCATATTGTTTTGTTCCAACTTGATAAACTCCACCTCTTTCATGTGGTGAATACTTTCAGAAAGTATTTGTCGTTGAATGACTCCCCGGAACTTCTCCCAAGATATCTTCAAGACAAAGAGTTGAGTACGTTTCACCGATTCCCACCAAGAATCGCCTCTCCGCATAACATAAAGGCGCAAGGGAACCTTTTGCTCCTCGAGCATCCCAAGACATCAAATATCTTGGTAATCTGCTTTATCCATGCTTCCGCCAAGTGGTTTTGCTCTCCCTTAAACTCCGGTGGTCCCAGCCCCTGAATTGTTTAGCGGTGACCGCCTCGAGAGTTTTCCGTGTTTCCACCTACGTTTTGGACAGAGTCGCTCTCGCTTCTTTGTTGCATAAATTGCATAAAGCCTCTCAACATTTGATCATTCATCATTTGGTCAATGTTGTTGTTTTGCATGAGGATTGTCGCCTCGATGATGAACATTATCCTCGATTATTGATATGTGGTGAATCAACGATCGCTCATGCGCCCATTGCTATTCTCAACATTCTCGGATGTCATTTTCAGACATCGCCACAAAACAAAAGGTTAATTAACATTTAACAAATTATCCCTATCTTCCGACCAACCAATAAAATAGCACATAAACTTAGGTAGGTCATACTAATGCGAAGGTATTCCCCGCCTCTCTCCTCCTAGTACTATTCTCACATCTTAGCCAGTGATCATATCTCTAAGCTCGATACCAACCGTGACGCCCCCAAAATTAGGTATACATCACCCATCTTGGGTCGCCACTTACATGGTACGTAATTTAAATACAACTTACTAACATAACTGTAGTGTGTACAATACGACATAAACTCGTGAGTTTGAATACAAATATCGCTTCACTAGATATTATACAAACTCAAAAAGAGTCCTCATTACAATTATTATCACACTATTTCACGTAATAGTGAGGACTACTAATGTTATCTTCAAAGACCATCACTGCTTCCCAGACTCATCCCAAATTATATTCTCATTTCAAGAGAACAAAGAAAAGAGGGTGAGCTCAACTAGCCCAAAGAAGAAATATTATGACTAAGATAATGCGTAATAAATTATCAATAGTCTTCAACAATGTTAAACCGATAAAATACAATGACAACCAGGTTTAATCTGCAATGAATATGCAATCCATTAAAAGAGTCAAGTAGAAAATAAAGTCTACTATCTTTTAGGTTTTAAAAGGTTTTCATCATCATATATAATTGAGACTCAACTTTAATAAATATTCCACATCATCGAATCACCCCTTTACTACGGCCAAGGATATTCTTTAGTATCACGACCACAATTATTCATGCCTAACGGGCCAAGAATAGTTGTGTATTCATTAATGGTCATGATCATGCCAACAATCGTCCCATCAATGCACTACTACCCATCGAGGATTTTTATCACATCATTTGTAATATTACTACCATGATTACAATCAATAGTCTCTAAAATCATAATCATACCAAGTCCATCTATGCACTACAGCCACAGATGACTTTCAACATAATATAAACATGAGGATAATGACAATGATATAAGAATTCAATAAAACAAGTTCAAGAATTATTTTATCCAGAATTATTAACGCCCAAATTATCAACATGATACTCGCTTTTGTAGAGTAAAATTCAAGAATGATCGGAAGAATATTTTCATGAAAAGATATCGATGAAAGGCAAATATCAAGGATATTCCACTAATTTCATGGAGTATAGAAGTCAAAGTTTTAACCAACTGGGTATAATAAAGAATAGAATAACAAAAGAAATCACCATGCATGCGATAGACCAAGACACAGCAAAAAGTTATTCCAATGTAATAATAAATAAATAACGGAACCAGTCCCACAGAAACGCATGCATGTGATGTTCAACAATAATAATAAAGAATGGAACCAGTCCAAACAGAAACACATGCATGTGATGTTCCAACATAATAATAATAAAGATTTTAACCAGTCCTGTAAAAACACACGATAGGATATTCCAAATGTAATAATAATAAAGATTTTAACCAGTCCTGTAAAACACACGCATGTGATGTTCCAAATGTAATAATAGAAGAATGTCACCAAGTATAGGGTAAACCACGATACAAAAGTTATTCCAATGTAATAATAAGCAATGGAATAACAACAGCCTCTTCATGAATAAGAAAGAATAACACCCCTTACTTTTGGTAGGAGATTGAATACTTTAATTGAGTAGTGTAGTAACAAAATACTCTTCTTCTTTCTCTCTTATTCTCTATACTTTCTCTATAGCTTGAATGAATTCGTGAAAAATAATGAAGCACTAGGCCTCTATTTATAGAAGATTTCTAGCTTAGCACCGCCACCGTGTGAAAAGGCAAGTGGCTCGACGATCGATGATGTGAAAAGAAAAGTGGTTTGACGTCCGTAAAGGTAATTACTATCGATTTGGTAATTACTATTCACAAGGGTAATTACTATCGACGAAGGTAATTACTATCGACGAAGGTAAATACTATATGGACGAAGGTAATTACTATTCACAAAGGTAATTACTATCGACGAAGAGACTCTTAGATGATGACATATGGGCCCCCCATAAAATAATCAAACTTACCACAAACGCCTCATAATGTACTCTTTATATACATTAAGGATTGAATAAATATTACCACAAATCATTTTATTTTTAATCAACACATTTTAATCTTTCAACAATTATTAATCATTTATAACTTGTCGTCTCAATTAATAATATAACATATTATACGAGATGATATATGTGACAATAATTGAATCAATAATATAAGAGATATGATGCAAAGAATTATCAGAGTAATAATCGAGCATAGTGAGTGACTTCTCACGTAAGCATCAATAATCAATACCGTGTGCTACTATGCAACCACGCCAGACATTCGCATTTTTTTACCACCGGGTAGTTCAACAGCTTTTAACGGTAACACCTCCACCGTTATTTTTATAAAATATTTTTTGTCGCTTTCTCAATCCGACAATAATTTTGTCAGGGGTCCACCAATGATTAAGCCGTTGTATGCGAATATTCCCTAACAAAAGAATATTCCCCACCAAACGAATATTTTATAACAACTTGCATACTTTGCAAAATTTATAAATATTACCCACAACTATAACATTATATCAAATTTATTCCATAATATTCAAAAATAATATTTATAGAAAAATTCATCTGTATTTATAAAAGTTGGGGTCTTACAAGAGGTGCTATCAAAGCCAAATTCATGGGAATGCTATCCACGCCCCTCCAAGGGAGCTCCATAATATGATTTCACCTTGGCCCTTCTCAATGTGGGGAATGGACGTAATCGGGCCCATTGAGCTCAAAGCCAGTAATGGGCATCAATTTATCTTCACCATGTTTGATTACTTCACCAAGTGGGTAGAAGCAGCCTCCTTCCCCTGGGTTACTAAAGAAGTTATCATTGGTTTCATCAGAAACAATGTCATTTGTCGATATGGACAACCAGAGGTAATTGTTTCAAATAATGCTAAGAACCTCAATAACAAAATGATGGAGGATTTATATAGACAATTCCACATCAAACATCTCAACTCCATCATCTACCGTCCAAAGATGAATGGTGTTGTTGAAGCGGCTAATAAGAACATCAAGAAGATCATGCAAAAGATGTCCACCAATCACAAATAATGGCCTGGCCTCTTGCCTCTGACTCTATTAGCCTACATAACTTTAATGTGTACTTCCACTGGGGAAACCCCCTACTCATTAACCTATGGGATGGAAGCAGTACTTCCCATAGAAGTGGAAATGGAATCCCTCAGAGTGTTGATAGATGCTCAGCTGGATGAAGACCAATGGTTATAAGACAGGTATTACCAATTGTCTCTAATTGACAAAAGGTGAAGTGATGCTATCTTCCATGGTCAATTATACCAACAAAGGATCGCCAGATCCTACAACAAAAAAGTTTGGCTACGACAGTTTAAACAACATGACTTGGTTTTGAAGAAGATCATTGACAACCAAGATCAGTCTAAGGGAAAATTCACTCCAAACTGGGAAAGCCCGTTTATTGTCAAGGAGGTATTGATAGAAGGTGCTCTCAGATTATAGGAAATGGATGGCGATTAATTTCGACAACTTATCAGCTCGGATACCGTGAAACGGTACTATGTCTGAGGTTACCATCAAGCAAACATCCTAGTTTTGGATCACCAGTCACTTCAGGTTTTCTAACCCTTTATTCATACCCTTCTGCCCCATCAGGGACAAACACACTCTTCAAACAAGCAGCCTGGTTTTCAGATCATCAGATCTTTCATTCCACTTCATTTCAAACCATTCAAGTTATCCCACCAGGGATTGAATCTTTCACACCCGCAGTTTTGTCCCACCAGGGATAAAACTTTTCACAGTCGCAGTTTTGTCCCACCAGGGATAAAACTTTTCACACCTGCAGTTTGTCTTGTACAGGGATCAAACTTTTCACCTGCAGTTTGTCCTGAACATGGGATCAAACTTTTTGGTCGCAAATCGTCCTGCACATGGGGAGAACTATGTCGACCTGATCTCCCCGATATTTGGGAGTACATAGGCAACCATTTTTTAATGGCCCGGTCGCAATATAAAAAAAACAAAAACAAAAAAAACAACAAAAACATACTTCACACCCTTCTACACCTTATTACGCCAGGTTCGAACTACGCATAATTGATCTCCTCTTCAACATGAGTTCGTAGGTAGCCATTTATGGTTCGGTCTTACCCCCTACCAAAACACAAAAAACTTGTCACATGGTACTGGGATCAACCTTCAATCCACCACATTTCCTCGACTTCAGACGAAAGGGATAGAACTAACTGATCTCCCCACACAAATGGGAGAATTGGCGACCATCTAAGCTGCGGTTGAGTCCTCAAAGTGAAACACCAATCCATAAGAGATGAAACTACCTGGGCTCCCCCATACAAAGGAGTACCAACGACCATCTGTGGTGCAGTCAACCTCAGAGAGGAAAGCCACACTCCTCTCCACATCTACATACAAAAACCAGTTCCAAGACACCAAAGAAGGTAGGGGATACACACAGATCAATGATCTATTCTGAAAGATCTTGAGACATCTCAATGTCCACCCATCAAGGATGAGTTCAGAATACATTAAGATCACAAGCCCTGAAGAAGGAGACAAATATCAAGCAAGTGGCAAGGCACAACTAAAAGGGAAGTAAATCAAAATATATTTCCCTGCCATATATAATGCTATTTGATGTATACAATATGAACTGTACATGACAAAATGACTAAGCTAGTCTTTGCAGGAAAATACAAGCCTATCTACAATCCAATGGATATACGAGCTATCAAGTCCAACATGGCATCTCTATCCAAAGAAGGAGGTAACACTGTGAGCTCCTGCCCAAGGTTATCTACACGAGCTAACAGATCCACATCCAACTGCATGGTGACATGATGCTCATCAATATATGCACTCATCTCGGCAATCATGCCAGTAGTAAGGGATCTCACTGTAGTACTATTTGTAACGGCTACATCCCAGGCAGATATGGCAGAATCCCTCTCAACGATCAATGCATCTCTAAATGATCTGGCCTCATCCCACTCAACAATAGCGGTATCTTTATGAGATAAAGCATCATCTCTCTCCAATAGAGCGACATCTCTCCCATCAAGAGCTGTCAACATCAAGGCCCTAGCCTGATCCCTCTCAAATGTCATCGATGCGCATCTGCGCTAAATACTCAAAGGGGTCATCACAAATGAAGGCACTCGAGAATCTATCACGCTTCTTGGCAACCCAAAGAAAAAGCTCCTCCTCAATGAGAGAATCAATGTCCTCTATGGGCTCTCCACTATCAGAACTAATCCTCGACCTTGTGGATACAATCGTAGCTAATGCAGTCTCTGTCTCCATCCATACAGAATACTCTGTCGAACAACCCAGATGGCTAACAGAAAACTCAGCTAGCTCACGCTGATCCCAACAGGCATACAACCTAGATCTGTCCTCGGCTGACAAGTGGCGAGAAGCCAAAAGCTGACCTAATACCCCCTCAAAAGGATGGAAATCCTAAAACTGTTCGAACTGTGACATCACAGCCAGTGGGTGGTAAGTATTCATGCCCCTCAAACCAACCAGAGGAAGATAATCCATGCTAGGTGCATGAGTAATGAAGCTGTAGGGTGAAATGAGCCCTGTACACGGTAAAATGCCGGATGGATCTCCTATCCCTGCCAAAAACACCGTCCGGGATACAACGTCTGTACACTTTGCTGGCAGAAAGGAGTAAGACACGCCAATGTCCAGCTCATCCATATACCGTGGCATATATATGTATAACAATACACACATCAACAATATGTCTACTCTGGCTACACGCCACTGATCCTCTAGCATGGTGAAATCCCCAAAATGTCGTGCATAACTGTCTGGTGAACCAAATCTGTCTATTAGCAAACTCTGGGAGACCACATGACCGGATGTAATCTCATCCTGTACTACTCTACGTCGTAATCCGATGAGGGTCATGAACTGTCGGCTCATATCGCTAATGGCCATACGAGCGCAAGGTCTGTTTAAGGGCAGAGCCATCAATCGCTCATACTCCTCTAAAGTGGGAGTCAACTCCTGGGTCCCAAACTGAAAAACCTGTCTCTTCGGTACCCAATGCTCCATCATACCATCCACAAAGCCCATAGGAACCTGGAACATCAGGAGGGTCATGGAATGCTGTAATAAATGATTTACAATCACCCTGTCTAGAGGTGACAAACTATCATACCACGACCTCAGACTGGAGGCTACCAATACTGGTGGGGTGTGATCAATGCGGCTAACTGTCGAAGAAGACATCTGTGTGGGCCATATCATAAGACCATCCAGGGGTCAATGCTGAATATCTCTGGACATACATATATATGCATAATATAATACATGCATGCTAAACAATAGATGGCAATATGATGTAGGGAATAACAGTATATACATTCCTAAGTACATCATTATCTAATACATAATCTTTGTACAACTAAAAATATAGGGAAATGGGGCATAGACGCCCAATAACTAACAGAGGCCTATCAAAAGATATAACGAGAATGGGGCACAACCACCCAGTATCTAACAATGACCTATCAAAAGATATAGCGAGAATACACATCAGAAGAAGATAATGGTGTCAATGTCTACATCATTAATCCTGTCCACCTAATGTAACTCCTCCTGAGTCACTGGATCTCCATCAACGGGGATGTCAGGCCTATAGAATGGAGGATCTGCACTGGTAAAGCCATATGGGTCATCTGAGGGGCCAGCGCCTGAGCTGGAAGGATCAAAAGTATTTGCCTCTGAAGGATCTCTGCCTAAGTGCCGGATAGAGAAATGTGCCCGGTCCAACTACCGCCAAACTATTAATCTGTGTCAAATGATTCTGATCTCGGACATAGGCCATCCAATCCATCATCATCACGGATCCAGGAACTATATCCCCCATGAACTGAGTGGCGCGGGTCTGGGCTCCGATGGTACAAGGGGACCACTAGTGATGAAACATCTCCTGAGTATATGGACCCTCTGACAGTGTAAAGCACTCAACACCCATCAATAGGATATCAATGGCGGGTGACTGTGACACAGACCAATAACGCATGGTAGGAGGCAAGATCGGCACACAAATCTCTCCTGTAGTGCTCTTAATAGCACACTATCCTAAATAGAGCTGCCATCCTCCATCTGTGAAGAGAGGAATCCGACGGTGGATATTATTTACTCAACACCAGTCGGGAACCCATCCTCGAACCCAACGGTCAAATGTTCCTTGGGATAGAGAATCCAAGTTATATCATCAGCTGTTAACAACTCTAACAGTTGACGACAATGGGTGAAACCCTCAGCTACAGGAACCTCCGCCAGTATGGAGTGATGCCATCACCGTCCTCGTGGATAGGTCTCCAAACCTAACACACTCACAAGACGCAAACATAAGAGCCTCTTATAGACCCAGAACTGCTAACACAAAGGCAAACATTTGTTGTCAGTCAACACTCTTAACCTATACATAGGAAATCACAAGAGAAATACTCACCAGCAGAAATGGGTAGAATCCTAACCAAGCCTCTGTCAAGCCTTGCGAACAGTATGCGCATGCCCCTGAGGAAATAGGTAAAGGTATAGGAGCCCCAATCATACTCTCCAATATGGTCTACATCTCGTGTAGCGCTGATCAAAGAGAATGATACTGTGACACCCCCAAAATAGGTATACATCACCCATTCTGAGTGGCCAAATACATGGTACAAAATACAAATATAAACTTAATTATACAACATGAGCTGCGAGTTTTTACACGAATATTATCTTCTAGACAATATCTAAACTCAAATGGAGTCCTCATTACAATTATTATCACACTATTTCACAGAATAGTGAGGACTACTATAGCCGCCATCTGGACCGTCAATCCATTACCTGACTAGTCCCAACTATATTCTCATTTCCTAAAGAGAATAATTAAAGAAAAGGGTGAGCTCAACTAGCCCAGTAAGAAATATCATGACTAAGATAATGCAGAATAAATTATCCTTAGCCTTCAACAGTATAACAACTGATAGAATACAATAGACAACAAGTTTTAGATCAACAACTGCAATGGAATAAGCAATCCATTAGAAGAGTCAAGTAGAGCATGATATCTACTATCTTCTATGATTTAAAAGTTTACCATCAATTTTATTGCTAAGACTCAGCTTAATAAATAATCCACATCACTAAATTATCCATGCACTACGGGCCAAGGATATTCATTAGTATGACGACCACGAATTATCCATGCACTACGGGCCAAGGATATTCGTGTTTTCACCAATGGTCATGATCATGCCAAACAAAAATTCATCTTTGCACCCTTGGTCGAAGAGAACGCATTGTTATGATCATACCAACATCTGTCCATCAATGCACTACAGGCCAATGAGGACTTTTACCACATCATTTGTAACATTACGGTCATGATTATACCGAATAATCCCTGATCATAATCATACCAATCAACAGTCCATCTATGCACGTAAGCCACATATGACTTTCATCACAATATAAGCATGATGATGATGACAATGATATAAGAATTCAATTAAATGAAAACAAGGATAAATTTTAAATATTTATAATATAATTTATCCAGAATTCAATAATATCCAAATTGTCAACATGATTATGCTTTTTGGAGTAAAATTAAAGAATAATATTGTATCAAAAATGATTTAGACTAAAAAGAAATCAATTTTTGTCACGAATAGTACTCCGGGTGAATAGTACCCAAGTGAATAGTACCTCGTGAATAGTACTTCAGGAATAATACTTTTTGAATAGTATCCCGTGAATAGTACTTTGTGAATAGTACCCCATGAATAGTACTTTATGAATAATACTTTGTGAATAGTATCCCGTGAATAATACTTTGTGAATAGTACTTTGTGAATAGTACTTTGTGAATAGTACCGTATTTATGAATAGTATTGTATTTATGAATAGTGCCCATGAATAGTACTGTACATATGAATAGTGTTGTATAAATGAATAGTACCCATGAATAGTACTCCGGCATGAAAAGCTTAAAATTTAACAAGAATGTTCAGAAAAATATCCTTATGAAACGATACTAGATGAAGTGCAAATTTTAAGGATATTCTACTAATTTCACGGAGTATAGAAGCAATACTTCAACAAAATGACTGTAGAATTAGGGATACGAAACGAAATAATATTACTTACATACTACATAGTATGGAAGAAAATATTATTTCGTATGGATATTGAACAAAAATAATATCCCTTACGAATACAAAAGAAATAATACCCCTTACGAATAAGAAATAAATAACATCCCTTACAACGGTTGAACGAAAATAATATTCCTTACGAATATTGAACGAAGATGATATTCCTTATGAATATTGAACGAAGATAATATTCCTTACGAATATTGAACGAAATAAAATTCCTTACGAATACGAAAAATAATATCGTAAGCGAATATGAAATAAACAATACCCCTTACGAATAAGAAATAAATAACATCCTTTACAACTGTTGAACAAAAATAATATTCCTTACGAATATTGAATGAAGATGATATTCCTTATGAATATTGAACAAAAATAATATTCCTTACAAATATTGAACGAAATAAAATTCCTTACGAATACGAAAAATAATATCGTAAGCAAATATGAATTAAATAATACTCCTTACCTTAGTAGAAGGCTGAATACTGTAATAGTGAAGTAGTATAATACTCTTCTTCTTTCCCACTATAGCTTCTCTCTCTATAATTTCTCTTGTGAATCTTAGTGAATTGGTGAGAATGAAAGAAGAATGAGCTTCTATTTATAGGAAAACATAGTTTCAATAATTGCACGTTTTGGGGCTCGAATTATTACAGTATAGTACCTTCATCTTTTCCTCTATTTTTAATTTAGTCATACAAGTATTATCAAACTTGCACCACCTCCTCTAATAGTACATCATGTGAATCAATAGTTCCATTTATGTGAAAAATTGTTATATGCATGTGAACTAATAGTAATTAATTGCTCATTTATCCGATTAATTACCTGATTGGTCAATTTAATCTCCAGAAATCAATTATTATCAAAATAAATATCGATTTCCACTAATATTAATAATTCGAACACAATGGAAATATCAATTTCATCTTTAATCAACACGAACTTATTCATCATTAATATTATAACTCACAGTATTTAACAACCAAATCATTCCCAGGAAAGAGGGGTTTTTTTTATAAGGATTTCTCCCTATTGGCGCGCAATTAGGTGACCAAACCCCTTTACTCGATAGAACTTTCTAGACATCGTCAATATTGCAAATAATAATATGAATAACTTTGTCGTCTCAATTATTGATTTAATAATATAAAATATTATGCAGATGATACTTTGATAATAATTAAATCAATAATATGAGAGATACTATGCAACAATTACTGTAGCAATAATTTAGTATAACTGAGTGACTTCTCACGTAAGCATCAATAATCAAAGATACTGTACAATACCGTGTGCTACTATACAATCACGCGTATTACTGTACTTTTACCACCGGGTATTTCAACAGTTTAACGGTAAAACTTTCATCGTTATTTTTATAAAAAGATATTTCTGTTAGTTTTTAACTCCGACAATACTTCCGTTGTGGGGTCCACCAATGATTGTGACATCGTACAAATATTCTCTAATAAAACGAATATTCCCTGACCAATCAAATATTTTATAACAACTTGCATACTTTGTAAAATTTATAAATATTACCCACAACTATGAAATTATATCAAATTCCCACCTTAATAATAAAAAAAATATTTTGAGAAAATAAAATCTTTATTCATAAAATTTGGGGTCTTACAACCTCCCTTTCTTATGAAATTCCATCCTTGAAATTTACGTACGTACCTGGTATGTCGAAGAGGTGAGGACACCTCGTCAGATTCTAACTCTTGAGGTATAACCTTTGAGCATAGAATATAATCCTTCTTATCCAAGATTTTAACAAATATCTCCTCATACGTTAAATCTTCTGCTATCTCATCTAGTTCTAATTAAATAATGTGGACCAAGTCTTCCACATATTTACGTAACATCAATACATGAAAAATTTTATGAACACGTGACATACTTGGCAGTAAAGCGAGTCTATAGGCCACAGTTCCTACTCGATCAAGGATTTCAAATAGACCAATAAAATTGAGGGTTGAGATTTCCTCTTTTCGTTGATTCTTGCTTCTAGAATAACGCCTTCTTGCACCTTCTTCTTCACATTCATTAGCTCTGAGTCTGTAGCTTGAGCAGCTTTTAACTTTATTGATTAAAGTTGATTCTAATCGTGTGACGCCACCAAATTCGGGTATCTTCCAACCCGACAGATGGTGCTACACGGTATTACCATTCACACATACATTCAATTGAAAAGCCTCAAAAGAACGAATATGTCTTCTATATATTCAAAGTAATATTAACATTCCCCATGTTCTTTATAACCATTACATTTGTTATTGTCATAATATCAAATATATTACAATATTGAACCTATACTATTACATCGACAGTTCAACGGTCTGCCTTAGCCTTTCCTTTATTGTTAGAGGATCCTTCAGGACGTTTAATCTTAGCTGCATTCATATGGTTCAAGCAAGAGTGAGCATGACTAGCTCAACAAGTACAACAATTCTCTTAAACAACATGCTTGAAACATAGGAATCGTATATCTTCAATAACTGAACAATAGTTACGAAGTACTATCGATAATTCAAAATAGCACCTCTTTTCAATCAAAACGTTTTACAACAACAATATTAAGTAAAAAAACAATTCTGGTCCAAGACCTTGAGCATTTCATACTTTCTTTGAAAAGGACATCCCGACACTAAGTTCGTAAGTCCGTAAGTCTGGCATTTCTTACGAGCACGTCTAGGTGATCAGCCTATAGTACTCTATGTTGATCAACACTACATTCATTAAACGTATGAACGTTTAAGTTGTGGCAACTTTACGTGCCTGTCATTTGATGACAAAACATTTTTAGCATACCCAGTCTTCATTTGAAAGCCACACCAATATAACTTGGTGCAACATTGACCATGCTTTGATAGATTGTAAGAAGTCCAACATATCATAAGTCTAGCCGAAAGAATTGGCTTTGACTTTATCATACAACAATTTATGCGTAAGAATACATGAATCGTAAAACTTGTCCAGATTAAACTGAAACAAAGGATAGAATA
Organism: Panax quinquefolius; assembly: GCA_020205615.1. Lineage (NCBI taxonomy): Eukaryota > Viridiplantae > Streptophyta > Magnoliopsida > Apiales > Araliaceae > Panax > Panax quinquefolius. Next base: position 49,575,109 of record CM035152.1, on the reverse strand, counting down.
CTTGCCTTCAGTGTCTACTACTGTATAATTACTTTCTGTTAGAATATTTAAAGTCTCTACAATATATAATTTTATAACGTACCACATTAGGTAATTTATAATCAAGTATGAGTACAACTATATCTTACCCTTCTTCTCAATCTAATCATGACTTAGATTTATTACTATTGGTTTCGGCTTTCTGTTTATAGTTTACATTGTCATTGTGTTCATGTTCAATTACTTATCTTCAACTTTATGTATCATAATCAAGGTTTAACAATGCCTTACAATGTTATAAATTAAGCTTCATTTCATTTGTGAAACAATTACTATTCATTCTCTACTTACAAACATTCTTCACTATGTACTTCTTAAAATCGGCCATTTGCCGCTACACGCAGATTTCTCTTCTCAATCACATGCGATGTGACTTAGCAGTGTGTATGGCTTGACTCTCATACGCGACCGACGAGTCCCAGCTCTATATATCATGCTGCTGCGCCAATTAACAGTGTCCTATGGTCCGGCCTCGCGCTGCGGCGTGGGCCTTGCTGCTTTGAGTTGCGCTGCAGCGCGGACTCCGTGCCTTAGAAAAATTTGACAGATTTTCAACTTTGTGAGATTCCCAGGCTCGTAACTTCTTTGTTATAAGTCTGAATTAGCTCGTTCAAGAGCCTATGGTTCACAAATTACATACTCTACGTGTTCATGTAAGAACTTTATATTTTCAACTTCGTTAACTCAAAATTCACCTATTAGTTCATTTTTAACGAAAATGATAAACGTTCGTGAACGTAAAATGCTCGTTTCTTCGTTCTAAGTCAGAATTCGGTCATTTTCGAGTCTGAAACTCTATAATTCCAAATATGACTTGAGTCCATCGAAAACAACATTTCCAAGTTCAAAAATAAAATACGACATCCATTCCGAGAATTTCACGAATTCGACGATTATCGTCTAATCATGTGAATTCTGGCAAAACTTCGTTACTAGTGATTTATTCATCATTCCAAATGGATTCAATTCAAACTATAGACATTTCAACTTACACATTACAATAATTTATTTTTAAGTTAGGTTATGGCTTATTCTTCATGAGTTTATAACTTAACAAATTATAAACTATAAGATTTCATTCCTTATGACTTATTATTGGTTTAAGTCCTTTAAGCAACATTCTTACATCTTATCAATCATACTATCTCCTAAAGGTAAACATATGACAAGTCCATATATGTTCATCATAAGTTCATAACTTATTTAGGTTTAACTTACTTATTCATGACTTATTCGACTTAAGTCCATTGCTTATTCACTTCTTATGATTGCTTAGTATACATGACCATCACTTTTCTATCAAGCTATTATGGTTGTAATAACCGTGAATTTTAAGTCACTATATATATATGTACATTATTGATATTTAAAACTTTGTGTTATATAGTGATTTAATATGTGACAACATATGTGAAGCGGTGAATAAGTTAATTAATATATATTTATAGTTATGGATATATACATTTATAGATTTCATTAAAATGAAAGCTTCAGAACCTAATTATACATTAGGTGAGACAATTAAATAACCTAAGGGTTATGGTAATAAGGAAAGGTTAGTATTTAATATGTATACTAACTTAAGTGGATAATCATGTTATTTCAAGTGACTAATAATTTTAAACCTACTTCTAGTAAACCTAATTAGGTTATGAGCTAAAGTCACATGTATAAGTAAATAAATTTCATAAGATTGGGAATAGAAACCCTAAATAATCAATTTAGGTAACATATATTAAAATTGTTAGACTATGTTTATTACATGGCCCAAAACAATTAAAAGAGAAGCCTAAAAGAAATAAAATGCAAACCAATACTTAGCCCACTTGATTAAGGGTATTTTAGACTTTTGATTAATCAAATTTGTGCATTAAAATAAAAGCAAAATGGAGGATAATGGGGGGGGGCAAGGGACCGACCACATCACTACAAGAAAAAGGCCTAATCACGAAAAACCATCAACAATAGCATATCCTGGTCATTGATACTATTAATAGCGACCGACATCTGCGACCGTACCTTAAATTAGTCGCTAATTACTATCAGCGACCGCATGCGGTCGCTGAGAGGTCTCTATTACAAATTTGCCTCGTAAAATTTGGCACAAAATGTTGGCACCAAGGTTTTATGTGACCACTTAACATCAGCAACCGCATGCGGTCGCTGATAAGTCCATGTCATTAAAAATCAGCGACCGCATACGGTCGCTGATCAAACTAAATGAAATCAGTATCAAGCATTCGCTCGACACAGAAGACGGAAGAAAAAAAAAGAAGAGGGAGCTCAGAATAGAGAGAACAGGGAGAAAGGGGGAGAAGAAGCTGAGACCGCACCCACCACCGACCAGCCACCGCCACCACCAAACACTGGTATGTATTTATATCTTATGTTAGATTAGATTAAATACTGTTAAATTCTTCAAGTAGCTGTTCGATTTGATTGTGTTTCCAAATTTTACAATTTTTATTCTTGAATGTGGTGTGTAATTGCTTTGATGTAAAGACCTAATTTTTATTCTTGAATTTTTACGTATAATTGCTTGTGATTACATACTGTTGAATTGCTTGTGATTTAAAGACCTAATTTTAGCACTTGAATGTGGTGTGTAATTGTTGTAGTTGAATGTGGTGTGTTATATATCATTGGTATTGTTGTGGGATTTTTATTATTTCTTGGTGGGAGACTTGTACTCTCATTCATAGTGTGAAATACGCTTTGAAGTCTGAGTTTAATTTTGATTATAGTGTCAATATGTATTATTTTAAGCCATACCCGAACCAATTTTCAGCCATACCATTTTTCTTTATATAAATTAAAACATTTATTTCATACCCTCGGGTTTCATGACCTAATATGCGAGGAAACATAGGATTTTGCCCCTGCCACAATAGAGAACAAAATATCCGTTAACACAATGTACTCCATGTATAAACAATGGTTATAAGTTAGTAATGGGATTGATATGGATTTATCATATTGAATGCAAGAATCAGTGGAAAATTAGACTAATAATGAGAGATATCCTCTAATAAGTTGTTACTACCTTAAATTAAACAACTAAAAAATAAAAACAGTACTCCAAATATGTTATTACAAACAACAAGAATCTCAAAGTATTCTACAAAAGCAAGATCAACAAAACCACTATGCAATTATGTGCATCTACTTCTCACCATAGTGTGGGTTTCACAAAAAGAAAAAAACATAATAAGCCATACTCATACTAAGTTAAAAATATAAATTCACTCATACTAAGGTGAATGGATTATAACCAAAAGAAACTACAATCAATTTATGATTAAACCTTGGTTGCAATATATGATTATACTTATACTAATCCAATATCATGAACATGAGTATGACATAAAACATATCTAGGAATTAAGTTTATCCATAATTTAATCAAGAAGAAGGTTCAAAGAAGTTTATCCATAATTCACATCAAATATGCTAATTGATGTTAATTATAAAATTCATTTATAATGTATGTTTGTTAAAACTAAAATTCATGTATAATTGTATATTGGTAATGTTTTGATTGATATTATATTGGTAATGTATATGGGTCTGAATTTCTTACTACTTTAATTTGCATTCAATCGTTATTGTTTTGGTCTTATTGTATTGAAAATTTGTATATTTCTCTTGGTTTGTGTCTTGGGTGCCTAGAAATGTCTATATATACATGTTGTCGTGCATGTGGCTAGTCCATATTGTAGGGGAGACTCTGGTAAAAAATTTTTAAGTATTATAAGTATAAGTTTGAAAAATGTTCATAAGTATTATAAGTATAAGTTTGTAGTTGATTTTTTTTACCTCTTTTATGTGAACAGTTTTAGGTTTAGAATATATAATAGCTTTTGGTTATAGGAAAGCTATGCCCATTATTGAAATAAAATGAGAAATTGAATTGTTTGAATATGCGAGTAGCTTAATTTTAGTAATTCTCAGTAAATTAGGTTCTGTTTATATAGAGAGCTTGGGTGCTGCTTATCAATTGGATATAAATATATTAGTGATCCACTAGAGCCTATTAAGGGGCTGTTATATATTCATATATAGATGTAATCAAATATAACTCATATATACATCTTGAAATTTGTAATATACAGATGGCTTTTGAAGCAGCATAGAAAAAGCTCGGCTTGGGTAGGAGACCTAATCATGTACCCAAGGCCCCTACTAATCCGGATGATCAGATTCTTATTCAGATTCGCCCTCCTCCGAATAGCACGTACGTCCCGCATCATTTATATATAAGCATTTTAGATTTCATTTTAGATGTAAATTACTTTAATATATCTACTTATCGTTGATGTAAATTGTTGTATACTATAGTGATTTTTCAGATAATAAGATCGTCAAGTGTATATCACAAATTGTGTTTACGTAATTGCTTACACACCGTGATTACGTGGTGAGAACACCTATCGCCCACAAGGATGTTGTTTGAAATTTGAATTCCGTGTATGTTTTTTAATTATGATGATAATATAATATTCTAATTAAGGATAATTGTTTAGTAATGTTATTATTGTTGTTTTATTTGCAGAAAAGGTATAGATGGGAGGACGCACATGCTTCAGTGATTCAGACATTATTCCGACAGAAGTGCGCCATCTGCACCAAGGATAATTTGAACAAAGAAAGACAAAAGCCCTTCACAATGCCGAGATAGACCATCTAGGCTGTGGAGAGGATTACATGCACGAAAGCATAGCCTCCGGTGGTGCACCCCATCCATATGGGTCGAGATGTGCCCAATGGAGAGCCGAGAGTCAGTGAAAAGACGAAAAGACCGCCGCCACTTAATAGATCCTACTGCATGCTGGCGGCTAAAAGGCTAAAGGGACATACAAGGCTTACATTATTTCACAATTAAAAGATATCATCGCTGTTGCCGAGTACGTATGTGTTCTATTTGTAATATTCTTGAACGCAATCAAATTGCATAAATTAGCGAAAACGTAAAAATCGAGTTTAAAATTTTTACAAACCATATACCCTTGGATCACCCTTTATGCATAATTATTAATTAAACAAAAGGAAAGAACAAGAATCATACCCTTGAAGATCCGACCTTCCTGCACAAGTTCACCTCCAATCCTTTTCACGCTCAACTTGAATCCACCGGGTTTGGTTCCTTCTTTTGATCAAACGTTAGCCACCCAAGTGTTTGGTCTTGGTATGCAAGTGGTTATATTATATTCGATTGGTCGGGGAATATTCGGTTTAGCACGAAGATATTAAATGCAATAGCTTCGATCATTGGTGAACTGGGGTAGTAATAGGATCTACTCGGTAGTAAAAGAAATGCGATGTCGTGTAAGGGGGTGTTATTCTTTCTTCTGAAGAACTTACATTATTCCATTAATTATCATTACATTTGGAATAACGTAAAGTGTCTAGTGGCGTAACTTTATTCCTCCACATGGCGTATTACTATGTTGTTGAAATCATTATATTTATTCGGCCTTGCTTATTAATACATTTGGAATAACACTGTATCGCAGCAGGTTTACCACATACTTGATGACGATCTTACATTGATACGATCATCACATTGTCATGTGTTTCAGGACGGTTTAGTTGAATTTTGCATACATTGAGTTTGTTCATGTCAGGACACTCGTTACATTGGAATATCCCTATACATGTTTACAATGTACCTGGCCAGTAAAATTGATGAAAACCTTTTGGAAAACCTAAGATATAGTAGACTGTATTCTCTTGACTCTTTTAATGGATTGCTTATTCCAAGCTGCTGATTAATAGATTTGTCTATTGTATTTTATCGGTTAACAACTTGTTGAGAAACTAATGTAAATATTTCTTCTTTGACTTTAATTGAGCTCACCGCTTTCTTTAAACATTACTCTTGAGAAATGAGGCAGCCATTTGCGACTTGATCGGGGAGCGAAGTAATGGTCGGAAGGGATAGCATTAAAAGTCCTCACTGTTCTGTGAAATAGTGTGATAATAGTTATATTAAGACGATCCCCAGATGATGTCCACCGATTAGTATCGAGCTTAGGATATGATCTCGAGGAAGAAGTGGGAATATCCGCGTAGTAAATGAAGAGATCAAAGATTGGGTTTTTTAGCGATATGTGATGCGTCACGCTTTGGCGGTGTAAAATATTAAAGTTGGAAATGGCAGTATAGTTTCGTTACCTCAACTTGTTTTTTAAATCCTTTTGCGTTACACTGTCCTGGTTGATTCTTGATCATAGCCAAGATTAAAATAAACCAGTTAAAACGTTTATGATGAAGAAATCGTAATAAAGCATTGTTGGAATGGTATCCATGGGTATATGTAGTATTGGTAAGTTTATAGTAAGAGTTATGTTGATTAGTATGGCTTGTGAAAACTAAAGTTTAACTGGGAAGAAGAAGCAATTATTATGAAAAGGCATTCAGAGTTCACCTCCAGTCTTCATTAACGACAACTACGTGTGATGGACTTGTTATGATTATGACCGAGGATTGTTGGGGTATAATCACTAATAGTAATTGGCTTAATTTGATACATCCACTTGATAAGGCTTGTCTTGGATTATTGGTTTCGTTCTTATTCTTTGCTTTGTGGTCTTTCAGTACCTTTTAATTTGAGGCGAAATTCATGGGAGGAGATTGTGAGACCAGGATTTTACCAATATTGGTTTAGCCATCGGACCAAGCAGGTATTGTCGGATGAAAATGTTTGCTGAGAATAGCGGTAGGAGTTTTTTCTTGGTAGTTCTTGTTGAATATCGATATAATAAGACTTCTCTTATAAAGATATCGTAACCTCATTTAATAAAATAAGGTATTATTTAATTAAACTCTTTTAATTAAATGGGCTCCCTAATCTTATTAGGGATAATTAATTAAACTCCTTTAACTAATTTTTCCTCCTAATCCTATTAGGAATAAATGAGAGTACTTATATTAAATTAATTCTTAAACTCTTTTAGAAATTAAAATAATAATAATTGTAATAATATTAATAAGACTCCTCTTATTAATTTATATTTAATATTTCTAAAATATTAAATAATAAATATTAAGCTATTTAATTTATTCTATCACCATAGATTATATTAAATATACTTAACATATTATTACGATTATGTCATTAATTTCTTAAATAATTATTCTTCCTTTTATGGTGTGACCCTTTAGGTTCTCCATATTAAACCTAAGCCTATTGTGAATAAATCAATTAGAATAATTCTAATCTTATTTAAATAAATAACTTAAACAATTAATTTATTTATAAATAATATTTATTCTACAATAGGGATAAGCCTCCTAGCGATCAACGACTTTCTAGATAATATAGATTTCAACATTAATCATAAAAGAACCTTTGAGTAAATAGTTACCGTATAATTCAATCCTTCCACCATACAATGTCCCAATTAAATATAAGACATAGTAATTCATCATCAAGTCTTATTTTATTTAATTATATGTATTTCGATCCTTAAATGCACAACTCAAATAATGCAAATTAGAAACTCCTTTCTAATTTCATTACGCCTTAACCGCCAAGGACTCTTTGGGTTGTCATTTATCGAATCACATAAACATTTCTATTCTTTTATTAGAAGTGGTAGATTCTTTATTGATCATATATTATCTCCATGTATAACTTGTTATACCCAAGCATACCCTTTGATATACCCTAAGAGTCTTAAGGAATAAGTCAAAGTATAACTCATCATACACAAGATACTATGATGATCTCAAGTTCAAGGATTACTTGTATTACTATCACTACAGAATTCCTATTGACGAAAAAGTAAAACTCCATTAGGTATTCCTTAGCGAGCCACGTTCAAAGGAACTTATTCTCTAATAAGCACCTACGTTACTTGCTTTAGTGTCTCCACACAAATGATCATGAGATCAATCATCCTCATCCAATGAGCAAGCAACGTATGTACCAATCTATCCGGATTCACTAATCCCCAATTTAGTAATCCAATGATTTGGAACTATTTTAGTTTTAAGCTTTCTAAGAATTTAGATCTCATTAGAATGATCATCATCATTATTCTAAAAGCATTGCTTAAAACTATGGGTTTATCACATATTATAAAACAAAGATCATGTAGATAATTAAAAGCCTTTAATAAATTAATACTTTTATTAATAAATGAATAAGATTGTTACAAAGTATATGCTTTATCATCAAACATGATTGGCTTGTGTGCATACTACTTTCAATCTCCCACTTGCACTAAAAGCCAATCGTCATGGTATCTCATACTCTTCTTCTCTAAGTGACGATTATCCTGCTTTGTTGGATAAGCTTTAGTTAATGGATATGTAATGTTGTTCATGAGAGTCCACTATCTCTATAGTGATTTCCCATCTTTCAATGATTCTAATAATCAAATGAAAGTGCCACAACACATGTTTAGATCCAAGATGAGACTTAGAACTATTCCTAGTTACAGAATGAACTTTTAATCCAAACAATCAATTTGCGACTTTATTTATAGCTATATACTTTGTCTTTATCACTAAACCAAAGAACTCTTTGCTTTGTTTGGAACCTTTCCAATTCAACTGCACCACTTTGTTCAAGATAACACTTTACCTTAAAGTGGATTTTCCATCATCTTGGTGCTCTGAAAAACTTGAGTCTGCTAAGCCCTCTAGTTTTATTTTAGACCCACCATGAATATGATCACATCCTTAGTGCTTAGGTTAAGCACTTTAAGATGTTTTCACCGACTCATAGTGAACTTCTCCGGGATATGGTGATCAACATCGGTCTCGTATATTTCATTACAGTACATGATTTATCGATCAATGCGACCTCTCTTTTCGTGAGTCCGTGGGGACTATTAAGAGAGATACACTCCATGGCTCATCAACATGAGACATCTCTTGAGTTTGCCATGCTAAACGACTTTAGCATCAAATGAATATACGTTCCTTGGGTTAAGTCGAGCATCTTTTTAAATCTATCTATATAGATTTGTATCCCCAATTAAGATACTCTTCCCAAATCATTCATGGAAGAATGTTTAGACAACTTTATCTTTACTGATTGTAGCATTGGTATGTAATTCCTCATCCGTAATATATCAACATATAATACTAGAAATTTCAAGACGCTCCCACTGACCCTTTTGTACACACTAGAACTCTTACTTCATCGTATGTAACTCTGGATCATCATCTTCTATGATGCGTACCTCATCATCATCATCCATGATGAATCCATACCTCCTAGGTATCTTCAGTACTATTTCATATTTACGATTCAGTTGTGGTACAATAGGTCTATCTACAGGTTCCTCTTATTTGACTTATAGTGTTTTGTGGTTCTTGAACTCTTCAAGATCTATTATCCTCCCACTAGCCCCTTCAATGATAAACACCTTTATCTTAGAAGGAAGCGTGTTTCGCAATAAACACCTTTTGCTAAGTAGGATTATAGAACATTTACCCTAAACTTACTTTAGGATGTCCCACAAATCTGTATTTGTCAAATCTTGTCCCAAGCTTATCCTTTGAAACCGTTTCACATAAGTTGGACAACCCTTTATCTTAACATACTTAAGTTTAGGAATCCTCCATGTCCATAACTTTAATGGAGTCTTGGGGCCGGATTTAGAGGTTACCTTTTCGTAGATATGCAACCATTTCTAGGACATGACCCTAGAAGGATACTAGAATGTCGGTAAAATCATTATGGACCGCACCATGTCCAACAAGGTATGATTTTTCATTCAGATACATCAATCAATTATTACGTATCAGGATGTGTCCATTATGAGAAAACCATTTGAGATGATCTAGAAACTTATTGCACAAGTATTTATTCCTTTGATCTAATCAAAGAATCTTAATACATTGCCAATTTGTTTCACTTCTGAATTCTTTGAACCTTTCAAATAATTCACACTTGTATTTTAGCAAATACACACATTCAACTCTTTGAATGATCATCTCCTTTTCTCATACTAATTTGTTCAATATACAAAATAATTTTTCACGTAAGTCAAGTATACAAAATCCATTAAGTAATCTTTCAGTTCTATACGAAACATTATTATTATAAATAGAACAACAATTAGTCTTAATTATAATACCAAAAATTTTATTGTCCAACAATAAAATGGAAATAATGTTTCTAACAAGAATTGGAATACAATAACAACTTATTGACTTAATAGATTTGCCCGTGAGCGAAGCTAAACTATAAGTTTCTATAGCTAATGCAACAACCTTTGCTTCATTTTCCATTACATAGGATTACTTATATTTGTTTAGCTTTCTACTTCTTTGGTCCTTTATAAATCTATATTTATGATAAACAAAGTCAGTATCCAATACCCAAGTAGAACCTTGACTTAAAGAAAAATTTGTTTTAAATCATGAACAAATTTGTATTTGTAAATCAAACTTCACTAAGCTTCTTTGGTTAGCCTCTCGCAAGATGCTTCTTGCGCTTTCTTTCCAAAGATGTCCATGCTTATTGTAGTGGAAGCAAGCTCCTTTGCTATCCGTATCGATTTTTGTTCTTATTATCCTTTGTTTTGCCTTTCTATATACCTTCTTTGAATCGTTCTTCTTTTGTAAGATCCTTTAGCCCCTACCAAGAAGACATGGTCTTTCTTGGTTTGAAAGTGACTCTCATCATTTTTCAACATGTTAAGCAAATTCAAATAAGTCGATATCTAGCTTGTTCATATGAAAAATTCACAACAATTGTGAAAGGAGTCCGGAGTGAGTGCAAGATCAAATCTTGGCTCAACTCTCCATCCATGACAAAACCATTGTCCTAATTGATCAATCAAATTGATTATGTTAAGAACTTTTTATCTGTATTATAGTGCCATTGGCCATTCTAGATCGGAAGAGCTCCTTAGATATCTCGATATCTATCGGTCCTACTTTCCTCACCATCAACTACTTGATGTGCGGGAATATAGTAGGAGCATCCATAGTTTCATCTTGACGGCCGAAGCTCGTTACTCATAGATGCGAGCATGATGCATTGAGCCAATCGTGCATCATCTTGCCACTTTCTAAAAGTAGCAATGTCTTCCTCGAGGCATTGTCTACAACTATTATGAGGATAGATGTATTAAGGACATAAGATAACTTTTCAAATATGAGAACTATTCTCAAATTCCTTAACCAATCCGTTTAATTTATGCAAGTTAATTTAGCATCTAATATGCTTCGCAGATGATAGTAATTTTAGACATTATAAAATTACGTAAATGAATTTGTAATTAACAACATTTTAACATACATTCTTTTATTAATTACCAAAATAAATTAGGTCTTGTTTTAAATTGGTATCTCCCACTATTTTCTTCAAACTATATTACCCTCACTTATATAGTTAAGGCAAAATCTAATTAAAGATTTGCTAGTGAGAATAAGGATCCCATTTCAAATGTATATAGCCTTGTGGTGACATAACAAACTATTAATAAATAAATAGGTAGACAACTTTTGTCAATTACATCAACCATGCAACTCCTTTTCTTTTGCCTCTTAGATTATTTTGATCAAGTGGTGGCACATCCGAATCAAAATTATCCAAGTTAAGTCCGACCTAGCACTCCATATATTCAAAAAGAAAAATATCATCCTTGTGGTGACACAACAAAACAATATTGTTCAATTTTCTTTATAAGCATCAAATGTGATAAATTAACATCTTAAATACTTAATACTTGCCTTGTGGTGACACAACAAACTCATATTAAGTATTTAATACTCTATTAATTTTATCGTGCTTTGAAAGCGACGTTCGATATTCCAAATATCTTTGAACGCTTAGGACTTAATATAAAATTGAGGGTTGGTTATTAATTTGTCTCATCTTGTTTAAGCGGCATGCATATATATATATATATATAAAATACGCGTCATATTAATTAACATACTGAAGCATGTTTGCATAATATATAATATATATAGTATAAGCATGCACATATAGAATACTATATTCTACTCGGATTGATTATGGACTTTTATTATAGTTTGGTTCACTAGATCCATCAAGTGAACCAAAAGGTCAAACCTTAGGGGTGCAAGAAATAATATTTAAATATAACTATTACATTTAAACTTGGGCTCCATTACAAATCGGGTCTTCAAGCGCTCCTTGCTCCTTGATCTCCAATTTTTCAAAATTAATTCTAACTATTCCTATTACAAAACTATTTAAAATAAATAGAAACCTTAATCGTGATCGAGGAAAGTACATAGGAGGGAGATAGAATTTACATTAAGAAAAATTAGAGAAGACGAGGTACGCAAACCCCATTTAATAAAACTCATACATTCATGCATCTAACTAAAATAAAATTCAATCACATTGGTCAATAGTCCATAATCAATCTCATTTATTATCATACACATCATCATATGCATCAATAAATAACATTCATCTCATGAATAATAAACATTTAATATATATATTGATATCATTTAATGGGCAACTTTAGTTAGTATAAAATCTATTTTTGAATCAAAATAAACTCTTTTATTTTAATCCAAATTTAAATCAAAATAAAACTTTTTTATTTTAATTTATCCAATTTTGAATAAAATAAACTATTTTATTTTAATCAAAATAAACTCCTTTATTTTAATTAATTATGGAATCCAATTCCATGTAAAAAAAAATCCTTTATTAAAAGAAAACACGGATTCTCTTTCCTATTCACAAATAAACTCCTTTATTTTGAATAATATGGAATCTTATTCCATATCTAAATAAACTCCTTTATTTAAGGAAACATGGATTCACTTTCCTATTCACAAATAAACTTCTTTATTTCAAGAAACATGGAATCCAATTTCAACTCCAATTAGTTATCATGGAATCCAATTCCAACTCTAATTAGTTAGCATAAAATTCAATTTTAAAATTAAAATAAACTCTTTTATTTTAATATTAAAATAAACCTTTTATTTTGAAATTAAAATAAACTTTTATTTTAATTATAAATTTATTAAGAATATTATTATTATATATATATATATATATATATATATACACACTAACCGTGTATTCTTTATATATATATATAAAGTATACTGTTATCTATTATATGTATATATAACTATTATATATATATAATAACATAAGTGTAACATAACAAATATAATAAACCGTAACATATATTTATAATATATGTGTAACATAACAAACCGTGACTCAAGAATTCAAGATGGTGAATCATGGAAATTCGTGCAACTTCCTTAACAATTAATCAAAACACGAAACAACACATGATTCACGGAACTCTTTTATAAAACGCGAACTGATATCGTCGTTTTTTTTTTATTAAATAAATTTTATACAACAAAATTATGCCCAATTAAATTGTTCTAAACATATATCAATATACATATTAAAACAATTAATAATTCGCATAAAAGTTTAGCTCTGATGCCACTGTTCGGTTTGTAATATTCTTGAACGCAATCAAATTGCATAAATTAACGAAAACGTGTAAAAATCAGAGTTTAAAATTTTTACAAACCATATACCCGGATCACCCTTTATGCATAATTATTAATTAAACAAAAGGAAAGAACAAGAATCATACCCTTGAAGATCCGAGCTTCCTCAAGTACAAGTTCACCTCCAATCCTTTTCACGTTCAACTTGAATCCACCGGGTTTGGTTCCTTCTTTTGATCAACGTTAGCCACCCAAGTGTTTGGCCTCTAGAGGTGATCCACCAAGGAAGAAGAATGATTCAAGAAGATGGGTGGTTGGCTAAACCCTAGTTATTCTATCTCTATAGAAAAGAACGTACTCTCCAACCATTGGAATTATTACGTCTATCTTGATATCTGATATAAGACTTCTCTTATAAAGATATCAGGTAACCTCATTTAATAAAATAAGGTATTATTTAATTAAACTCTTTTAATTAAATGGGCTCCCTAATCTTATTAGGGATAATTAATTAAACTCCTTTAACTAATTTTCCCTCCTAATCCTATTAGGAATAAATGAGAGTACTTATATTAAATTAATTCCTAAACACTTTTAGAAATTAAAATAATAATAATTATAATAATATTAATAAGACTCCTCTTATTAATTTATATTTAATATTTCTAAAATATTAAATAATAAATATTAAGTTATTTAATTTATTCTATCACCATAGATTATATTAAATATACTTAACATATTATTACGATTATGCCATTAACTTCTTAAATAATTATTCTTCCTTTTATGGTGTGACCCTTTAGGTTCTCCATATTAAACTGGTTGTGAATAAATCAATTAGAATAATTCTAATCTTATTTAAATAAATAAATTAAACAATTAATTTATTTAAATAAATAATATTTATTCTACAATAGGGATAAGCCTCCCCAGCGATCAACGACTTTCCAGATAATATAGATTTTAACATTAATCATAAAAGAACCTTTGAGTAAATAGTTACCGTACAATTCAATCCTTCCACCATACAATGTCCCAATTAAATATAAGACATGGAATTACTGTCAAGTCTTATTTTATTTAATTATATGTATTTTGATCCTTAAATGCACAACTCCAAATAATGCAAATTAAAAACTCCTTTCTAATTTCATTCTGCCTTGGCCAAGGACTACTGGGTTGTCATTTATCGAATCACATAGGACATTTCTCTTCTTTTATTAGAAGTGGTAGATTCTTTATTGATCATATATTATCTCCATGTACAACTTGTTATACCCAAGCATACCCTTTGATATACCCTAAGGGTCTTAAGGAATAAGTCAAAGTATAACTCATCATACACAAGATACTATGATGATCTCAAGTCCAAGGATTACTTGTATTACTATCACTACAGGAATTCCTATTGACAGGTAAGTAAAACTCCATTAGGTATTCCTTAGCGAGCCACATTTAGTGAATTTATTCTCTAATAAGCACCTACATACTTGCTTTAGTGTCTCCACACAAATGATTATGAGATCAATCATCCTCATGTAATGAGCAAGCAACGTATGTACCAATCTATCCTGATTCACTAATCCCCAATTTAGTAATCCAATGATTGGGAACTATTTTAGTTTTAAGCTTTCTAAGAATTTAGATCTCATTAGAATGATCATCATCATTATTCTAAAAGCATTGCTTAAAACTATGGGTTTATCACATATTATAAAACAACATCATGTAGATAATTAAAAGCCTTTAATAAATTAATACTTTTTATTAATAAATGAATAAGATTGTTACAAAGTATATGCTTTATCATCAAACATGATTGGCTTGTGTGCATACTACTTTCAGTATGTACAAGTTTTAATATGTTTACAATCATGAATTGTAGAAAATATATCACATTTTTACTTGGTAATATTGTGCTATTTTTTGTATAGGAGTCTCAGTTTCAAGGTCAGCCTATCCATTGGTGGATGTACACGTATTACCGTGATGGTCCGCTTCGATGCTATCGAGATAGCGGTAATAAATTTAAACAACTTGATCTTGTTTATCAATACTTACAAAATTTATTTTTAACTATTGAATTGTTAACATGATGACAGGATACTTATATGCGTTTATTGAATGAGCGCTATCCTGAAGGCACTCCACGTCCGCCTATTGATCAAGAATTGTGGAAGAGGGCGTCTGTTGTGAAGAAGAACTACATTAAAGGTCAAGGACAATGACGATACGCATCCTTCAGTGGCTCAGGCTGCTCTTCTACCCAGTCTTCACAGCCATCGAGCTATCCAAATTGCTCATACTCCTACCGGTGGTGTGTGTGAGAGCTATATGTCGAGATCGAGATCTTCTGAAGATACTGGGCGGGCATCTGGGGGCTCTAAGTCCTGAGGAGTTAGCTGAAGCAGTAGCGGCAGCAGCAGCAGGACAACATGGGAATGGTGACGAGGTATAAAATCAATTTATTATATATAGTGTCGTAATATATACTAGTATCAACATAGTTACTATAGCATGTAAATTGTTTTATTATTTTGTTAATTACAGGGTGATCAGGAGGCGATGATGCTTGACGTGCCTGCTTTGGATCAGTTTTGTAGTTATTTGATAAACTTCTACTTGTATATTCATTTAATTCATATTGGTTTTCTGTATGTTACTTAACTAATATTAGATTTGTTTATATTTATTCAATTCATATTGGTTTTTAAAGGTTTATATAGTTTATATACTAGTTTGGTGTTTGTGTTGGTGGACGATGGATGTTTATATTGTTGTGTATGTTAGTTTATCTTGTTGTGTATGTGTGTTGGGATAAAGCAGGTACAAAATAGGTACATATTTTTGGGAATTTTTCAAAACAACAAAAATCTGGTTTTCAGTTTTTTTAGAACAGCGACCGCATGCGGTCGCTGATATCAGTTAGCGACGGCTTACTATTTGATGGTATCAGCGATCGCATGTGGTCGCTGCCACGTGGACCACGTCAGCTTTGGCCCTGGACCATGCTGACTCAACTTAGAGACCGAATTTGTCATTTCGGTCGCTCTTATCGGTCGTAGATAATTCGGTCACTAATAGTGGTCGCTGATGTGCACCATAGCGACCAAATTTATGCGACGACTATCAGCGACCGCAGTCGGTCGCTGATAGTTATCTGCGACCGTGGGCGGTCGCTGATAATCGGTCCCAAATAAACCTTTTTCTTGTAGTGATTAGCCTTTTTAAGGCAAGAAAATTATGCTAATCAAGTTCCATAAGTAGAAGTCTTTCACACAAGGACAAGTGTGTCATGCTCCCATTGGTTGCAAATCTATTTAGCACCCATAATCACATGATTAGGCTAATTGAAGAGATAAGGCAATGCCTTTTATCCATGGGACAATAAATGTATGGGGGATAATAGTTAATCACCCATTTCATTCGCTAGAACATTTCATTTTCTCTCACTCTTCTTCTTCTATCTTTTTTCTCCCAAGCTAGTAGCCTACAAGAGAGAAAAGGGAGAGAGGGTTCGGTTTTTCTAAGAGAGGGAGAGGAGTTGTTGTTCATGCATCCTAAGTTCATTACTTACTTTGGAAGAACAAGAAGGATAACAACAAAAACTAGGTGAGGTTTTCATCCTTTTCTTTTTCTTATTCTTATTCTATTTTGGTTTTTACCTCATCATATATGGGGGTTATGGTCTAATACTCAAAGTACCCTAGTTCTACATATCATCATGTATGGAACTAAGTATCTTGAGTGTAAGACCCCAACTTTTTAATAAAGATGATTTTTCTATAAATATCATTTTTAAATATTATGGAATGAATTTGATATAATGTTATAGTTGTGGGTAATATTTATAAATTTTGCAAAGTACGCAAGTTGTTATATAATATTCGATTGGTCGGGGAATATTCGTTTTAACAGGGAATATTCGTACGATGACACAATCATTGGTGGACCCCATAACAGAATTATTGTCGGATTGAGAAAATGACAAAAATATTTTTTATGAAAATAACAACGGAAGTTTTATAGTTAAAACTATTGAACTACTCGGTAGTAAAAAATAAAGAATAATGCTGGCGTGGTTGCATAAGAGCTTTACGGTATTGATTATTGATGCTTACGTGAGAAGTCACTCGGTTTTGTTCAATTATTGCTACGATGGTTGATGCATAGTATCTCACGTTATTTGATTCAATTATTGTCAATATTTTATATATTATTAAATCAATAATTGAGACGACAAAGTTATTAATATTATTATTTGCAATATTAACGATGTCTAGAAGTTCTGTCAAGGAAAGGTTTGGTCACCTAATTGCGCGCCAATAGGAAGAAATCCTTATTGGAAAGCCCCATCTTTTCTGGGAACGACCTGGTTGATTAATATTGTGAATTATAATAATGATAATAAATGTTGTTAAAAATATTGAGAGGATTTTTATGAAGTTGTTGTTGTTGTAAGTTTTGCTTATTATTTGGATTCCCATTTACCCATTTTTAAAATAATCGGTAGAAATTTGTTTAGTATAATATAATGGGACCCACCTGTGAGTATGACATGTTGGTGGGAGGGGAACATGTGGGGCCCATGTGGGAGAAAAAGAATTTGGGAGAAAGGAATCTAGCAAGTGTTCGCGGGTGGGAGTAATTGTTAGGTTTGTAATATTCATAACGCAATCAAATTGCATAAAAAGTGCGGAAGCGTGTAAAATCAGAGTTTAAAAAAATTTACAAACCATATACCCGGATCATCCTTTATGCACAATTATTAATTAAACGAAGAATAAGAAATTATGAAATCATACCCTTGAAAGCGAGCTTCCTCAGTGCGAGTTCACCTCCTACTTCTCATGATCTCCTTGAATCCACCGGGTTTGGTTCCTTCCTTTGATCAACGTTAGCCACCCATATGTTTGGCCTCTAGAGGTGATCCACCAAGGAAAAAGAAAATTCAAGAAGAAGGGTGGTTGGCTAAACCCTAGTTTTTTATCTCTATAGAAAAGGTGTACTCTCCCAACAATTGGAATAATGTCGTATGTTGAAAAAGTCAACAACCCCTTCACCCATAATAAGACTCCTCTTATTTATAGATGTGGGCAACCCACCTTAACAATTAAGGAATTGGGTTTTAATTAATTAATTCTTTTAATTAATTAAGCTCCCTAATCTTATTAGGGATAATTAATTAAACTCCTTTAACTAATTTTCCTTCCTAATCCAATTAGGAATAAATGAGAGTACTTATATTAAATTAATTCCTAAACTCTTTTAGAAATTAAAATAATAATAATTGTAATAATATTAATAAGACTCCTCTTATTAATTTATATTTAATATTTCTAAAATATTAAATAATAAATATTAAGCTATTTAATTTATTCTATCACCATAGATTAAATTAAATATACATAACATATTATTACGATTATGCCATTTACTTCTTAAATAATTATTCTTCCTTTTATGGTGTGACCCTTTAGGTTCTCCATATTAAACCTAGGTTGTGAATAAATCAATTAGAACAATTCTAATCTTATTTAAATAAATAAATTAAACAATTAATTTATTTAAATAAATTTATTCTACACAATAGGGATAAGCCTCCCTAGCGATCAACGACTTTCCGAGATAATATAGATTTCAATATTAATCATTAAAGAACCTTTGAGTAAATAGTTACTGCAAATACAATTCAATCCTTCCACCATACAATGTCCCAATTAAATATAAGACATGGAATTCTTGTCAAGTCTTATTTTATTTAATTATATGTATTTCGATCCTTAAATGCACAACTCCAAATAATGCAAATTAGAAACTCCTTTCTAATTTCATTCGCCTAACCAAGGACTCTTTGGGTTGTCATTTATCGAATCACATAGGACATTTCTCTTCTTTTATTAAAGTGGTAGATTCTTTATTGATCATACATTATCTCCATATACAACTTATTATACCCAAGCATACCCTTTGATATACCCTAAGGGTCTTAAGGAATAAGTCAAAGTATAACTCATCATACACAAGATACTATGATGATCTCAAGTCCAAGGATTACTTGTACTACTATCACTATGAGAATTCCTATTGACAGCAAATAAAACTCCATTAGGTATTCCTTAGCGAGCCACGTTCAGTGAACTTATTCTCTAATAAGCACCTACATACTTGCTTTAGTGTCTCCACACAAATGATCATGAGATCAATCATCCTCATCCAATGAGCAAGCAACGTATGTACCAATCTATCCGGATTCACTAATCCCCAATTTAGTAATCCAACGATTGGGAACTATTTTAGTTTTAAGCTTTCTAAGAATTTAGATCTCATTAGAATGATCATCATCATTATTCTAAAAGCATTGCTTAAAACTATGGGTTTATCACATATTATAAAAACGACATTATGTAGATAATTAAAAGCCTTTAATAAATTAATACTTTTTATTAATAAATGAATAAGATTGTTACAAAGTATATGCTTTATCATCAAACATGATTGGCTTGTGTGCATACTACTTTCAATCTCCCAATTGCACTAAAGCCAATCGTCATGGTAACTTATACTCTTCTTCTCTAAGTGACGATTATCCTGCTGTTGGATAAGCTTTAGTTAATGGATATGTAATGTTGTTCATGAGAGTCCACTATCTCTATAGTGATTTCCCATCTTTCAATGATTCCAATAATCAAATAAAAGTGCCACAACACATGTTTAGATCCAAGATGAGACTTAGAACTATTCCTAGTTACGTAATGAACTTTTAATCCAAACAATCAACTTGCGACTTCATTTATAGCTATATACTTTGTCTTTATCACTAAACCAACAACTCTTTCTTTGTTTGGAACCTTTCCAATTCACTTGCACCTTTGCTCAAGGTAGCCCTTTTACCTTAAAGTGGATTTTTACATCGTCTTGATGCATGCGAAAAACTTGAGTCTGTTAAGCCCTCTAGTTTTAATTTAGACCCACCATGTATGCTCTCACATCCTTAGTGCCGATTAAGAACTTTAAGATGTTTTTCAGCGACTCATAGTGAACTTCTCCGAATATGACCGATCAACATCGGGTCTCGTATATTTCATTGCATACATGATTGTCACTCATGCGACCTCTCTTTTTCGAGAGTCCGTGGGGACTATTAAGAGATACACTCCATAGCTCATCGACATGAGACATCTCTTGGAGTTTACCATGCTAAACGACTTTAGCATCAAATGAATATCGTTCCTTGGGTTAAGTCGAGCATCCTCTTAAATCTATCTATATAGATTTATATCCCCAATTAAGATACTCTTCCAAATCATTCATGGAGGAATGTTTAGACAACTTTATCTTTACTGATTGTAGCATTGATATGTCATTCCTTATCCGTAGTATATCAACATATAATACTAGAAATTTCACGACGCTCCCAATCGACCCTTTTGTACACACTAGAAGTCTTACCTCATCGAATGTAACTCGATCATCATCTTCTATGATGTGTACCTCATCATCATCATCCATGATGAATCCATACCTCCTAGGTATCTTTGGTACTATTCAGTTCTGATTCGGTTGTGATTGCAATATAAGTCTATCTACTGAGTTCCTCTTATTTGACTTATAGTGTTTTGTGGTTCTTGAACTTTTCAAGATCTATTATCCTCCACTAGCCCTTTCATGATAAACATCTTTATCTTAGAAGGAGCGCGTGTTTATGACAAACACCTTTTGCTAAGTAGGATTATAGAACATATACCCTAAACTTACTTTAGGATGTCCCACAAATTGACACTTGTCAAATCTTGTCCCAAGCTTATCCTTTGAAACCTTTTTCACATAAGTTGGACAACCCCTTATCTTAACATACTTAAGATTAGGAATCCTCCCTGTCCATAACTTTTATGGAGTCTTGGGGCCGGATTTTGAGGTTACCATTTTCATAGATATGCAGCCATTTCTAGGACATTATCCCAGAAGGATACTGGAATGTCGGTAAAATCATTTTGGACCGTACCATGTTCAACAAGGTATGATTTTTCCTTTCAGATACATCAATCAATTATTCTGTATCATGAGGTGTCCATTATGAGAAAACCATTTGAGATGATCTAGAAACTTATTGCACAAGTATTTATTCCTTGATCTAATCAAAGAATCTTAATACTTTGTCAATTTGTTTCATTTCTGAATTCTATGAACCTTTCAAATAATTCACACTTGTATTTCAACAAATACATACATTCAACTCTTTGAATAATCATCTCTTTTTCTTATACTAGTTTGTTCAATTTACAAAATAATTTTTCACGTAAGTCAAGTATACAAAATTTATTAAGTAATATTCCAGTTCTATACAAAACATTATTATTATAAATAGAGCAACAATTGTTCTTAATTATAATACCAAAAATTTTATTGTCTAACAATAAAATAGAAATAATGTTTCTAACAAGAACTGGAATACAATAACAACTTATTGACTTAATAGATTTTCCCGTAGGCATTGCTAAACTATAAGTTTCTATGGCTAATATGGCAACCTTTGCTACATTTCCCTCACATAGGATAACTTATATTTGTTTAGCTTTCTACTTCTGCTTGGTCCCTTCATAAATCTATATTTATGATAACCAAAGTCGGTATCCAATACCCAAGTAGAACCTTGACTTAAAGAAAAATTTACTTCAATCATGAACAAAAATTGTATTGTGACTGAAACTTCACTAAGCTTCTTTTGTTAGCCTCTGCAAGATGCTTCTTGCAGTTTCTTTCAAGTGTCCAGGCTTATTGTAGTGGAAGCAAACGCCTATGCCATCCATATCAGTTTTGTTCTTATTATCCTTTGTTTATGCCTTTCTATTTACCTTCTTTGAATCGTTCTTCTTTTCAGAAGATCCTTTGGCCCCTACCAGTAAGACTTGATCTTTCTTGGTTGGAAAGTGACTCTCAACATTTTCCAATATGTTAAGCAAATCAGCGAGGCTGATATCTAGCTTGTTCATATGAAAAATTCACAACAATTGTGAAAGGAGTCCGGGAGTGAGTGCAAGATCAAATCTTGGCTCAACTCTCCATCCATAACAAAACCAGTTGTCCTAATTGATCAATCAAATTGATCATGTTAAGAACTTTTATCTGTACTATAGTGTCATCGGTCATTCTAGATCGGAAGAGCTCCTTAGATATCTGATATCTATCAGTCCTACTTTCCTCACCATCAACTACTTAATGTGCAGGAATATAGTAGGAGCATCCATAGTTTCATCTTGTGGCTTGAAGCTCGTTACTCATGGATGCGAGCATGATGCATTGAGCCAACTGTGCATCATCTTGCCACTTTCTAAAAGTAGCAATCTCTTCCTCAGAGGCATTGTCTGCAACCATTGCAGGGATAAGCGTATTAAGGACATAAGATAGCTTTTCAGCCATGAGAACTTTTCTCAATTTCCTTAACCAATCCGTTTAATTCGGTCTGATTAACTTAGCATCTAATATGCTTTGCGATGATAGTAATTTTTAGACATTGTAAAATTACGTAAATGAATTTGTAATTAACAACATTTTAACATACATTCTTTTATTAATTACCAAAATAATTTAGGTCTTGTTTTAAATTGGTATCTCCCACTATTTTCTTTAAACTATATTACCCTCACTTATATAGTTAAGCAAAATCTAATTAAAGATTTGCTAGTGAGAATAAGGATCCCATTTCAAATGTATATAGCCTTGTGGTGACACAACAAACTATATTTAAATAAATAGGTAGACAACTTTTGTCAATTACATCAACTATCTGAACTCCTTACATTTTGCCTCTTAGATTATTTTGATCAGTGTGGTGGCACATCCGAATCAAAATTATCCAAGTTAAGTCCGACCTAGCACTCCATATATTCAAAAAGAAAATATCATCCTTGTGGTGACACAACAAAACAATATTGTTCAATTTTCTTTATAAGCATCAAATGTGATAAATTAACATCTTAAATACTTAATACTTGCCTTGTGGTGACACAACAAACTCATATTAAATATTTAATACTCTATTAATTTTATCATGCTAGAAAAATGACGTTCGATATTCCAAATATCTTTGAGCGCTTAGGACTTAATATAAAAAATTGAGGGTTTTGTTATTAATTTGTCTCATCTTGTTTAAGCGCATTATATATATATATATATAAATATACGCGCGTCGTATTAATAAACATCGAAGCATGTTTGCATAATATATAATATATATATATATATAGTATAGCATGCACATATAGAATACTATATTCTACCCTGGATTGATTATGGACTTTTATTCTAGTTTGGTTCACTAGAGCCACCAAGTGAACGAAAAGGTCAAACCCCTAGGGGTGCAAGAAATAATATTTAAATATAACTATTACATTTAAACCCTGCTCCATTACAAATGGGTCTTCAAGCGCTCCTTGCTCCTTGATCTCCAATTTTCAAAACATTAATTCTAACTATTCCTATTACATAACTATTTAAAATAAATAGAAGCCTTGATCGTGATCGAGGGGAAGTACATAGGAGGAGATAGAATTTACATTAAGAAAAATTAGAAGAAGGCAGTCTGTGAGACCCCAATTAATAAAACCCATACATTCATGCATCCAACTAAAATAAAATCCAATCACATTGGTCAATAGTCCATAATCAATCCCATTTATTATCATACACATCATCATATCATCAATAAATAACATTCATCTTATGAATAATAAACATTTAATATATATATTGATATCATTTAATGGGCAAAATTAGTTAGTATAAAATCTATTTTGAATAAAAATAAACTCCTTTATTTAAATCCAAATTTAAATCAAAATAAAACTATTTTATTTTAATTTATCCTATTTTGAATAAAATAAACTATTTTATTTTAATCAAAATCTTTAATCAAAATAAACTCCTTTATTTTAATTAATTATGGAATCCAATTCCAAATAAAAAAAAATCTTTAATTAAAGGAAACACGGATATTCTTTCCTATTCACAAATAAACTCCTTTATTTTGAATAATATGAAATCTTATTCCATATTTAAATAAACTCCTTTATTTAAGGAAACATGGATTCTCTTTCCTATTCACAAATAAACTCTTTTATTTTGAATAATATGAAATCTTATTTCATATCTAAACAAACTCCTTTATTTAAGGAAAGATGGATTTACTTCCCTATTCACAAATAAACTCCTTTATTTTAGGAAAAATAAAATCCAATTTCAACTCCAATTAGTTATCATGGAATCCAATTCCAACTCTAATTAGTTAGCATGAAATTCTAATTTTAAAATTAAAATAAACTTTTTATTTTAATTATAAAATTATTAAAATATATATATTATATAATATAATATATATATATATATATATGTATATACTTATATAAAATATATATATATATATAACTATATATATATATATATATATATATATATATATATATATATATATACTTTATTAAAATCCGTGCATCATCAAAATAAAAAAAAAACCGTAGCTAACTTTTATTCTGTTAACTTATAGTTGCTTCCGTGCATGCCTTTGGTTGCCATGAATTCCTGTTGCTTCAAAACCGTGGCCCTTGATTATCAAGACAAAAAAAAATTGATTTCCATTAATTTTGTCTTTCTTAGGATTTTTTTTTTTTTTTTTTTTTATTTTAAATAAATTTTATACAATAAAATTATTCCCAATTAAATTGTTCTAAACACATATCAATATATAAATTAAAACAATTAATAATTTGCATAAAGGTTTGGCTCTGATGCCACTGTTAGGTTTGTAATATTCATAAACCGAGATCAAATTGCATAAAAAGTGCGGAAGCGTGTAAAATCAGAGTTTAAAAAATTTACAAACCATATACCCGGATCATCCTTTATGCACAATTATTAATTAAGCGAAGAATAAGAAATTATAAAATCATACCCTTGTAGAGATCGAGCTTCCTCAGTACGCAAGTTCACCTCCTCCTTTTTCTCGTTCTCCTTGAATCCACCGGGTTTGGTTCCTTCCTTTGATCAACGTTAGCCACCCAGTGTTTGGCCTCTGGGGTGATCCACCAGGAAAAAAGAAAATTCAAGAAGAAGGGTGGTTGGCTAAACCTAGTTTTTATCTACATAGAAAAGGTGTACTCTCCCAACAATTGGAATTATATGTCGTATGTTGAAAAAGTCAACAACCCTTCACATAATAAGACTCCTCTTATTTATAGATGTGGGCAACCCACCTTAACAATTAAGGAATGGGTTTTATTTAATTAATTAAATTCTTTTAATTAATTAAGCTCCCTAATCTTATTAGGGATAATTAATTAAACTCCTTTAACTAATTTTCCTTCTAATCCAATTAGGAATAAATGAAGTACTTATATTAAATTAATTCCTAAACTCTTTTAGAAATTAAAATAATAATAATTGTAATAATATTAATAAGACTCCTCTTATTAATTTATATTTAATATTTCTAAAATATTAAATAATAAATATTAAGCTATTTAATTTATTCTATCACCATAGATTAAATTAAATATACATAACTATATTATTACGATTATGCCATTTACTTCTTAAATAATTATTCTTCCTTTTATGGTGTGACCCTTTAGGTTCTCCATATTAAGCCGGTTGTGAATAAATCAATTAGAACAATTCTAATCTTATTTAAATAAATAAATTAAACAATTAATTTATTTAAATAAATAATTTTATTCTACAATAGGGATAAGCCTCCCCTAGCGATCAACGACTTTCCGGATAATATAGATTTCAACATTAATCATTAAAGAACCTTTGAGTAAATAGTTACTGCATGCAATTCAATCCTTCCACCATCTGATGTCCCAATTAAATATAAGGCATGGAATTCTTTGTCAAGTCTTATTTTATTTAATTATATGTATTTCGATCCTTAAATGCACTGACTCAAATAATGCAAATTAGAAACTCCTTTCTAATTTCATTACGCCTATAACCAAGGACTCTTTGGGTTGTCATTTATCGAATCACATAGGACATTTCTCTTCTTTTATTAGAAGTGGTAGATTCTTTATTGATCATACATTATCTCCATATACAACTTATTATACCCAAGCATACCCTTTGATATACCCTAAGGGTCTTAAGGAATAAGTCAAAGTATAACTCATCATACACAAGATCTACTATGATGATCTCAAGTCGAAGGATTACTTGTCTTACTATCACTTCTGAGAATTCCTATTGACGAGCAAATAAAACTCCATTAGGTATTCCTTAGCGAGCCACGTTCGATGAACTTATTCTCTAATAAGCACCTACATACTTGCTTTAGTGTCTCCACACAAATGATCATGAGATCAATCATCCTCATCGATGAAGCAAGCAGCGTATGTACCCGATCTATCCGGATTCACTAATCCCCGATTTAGTAATCCAACGATTGGGAACTATTTTAGTTTTAAGCTTTCTAAAATTTAGATCTCATTAGAATGATCATCATCATTATTCTAAAAG
Organism: Panax quinquefolius; assembly: GCA_020205615.1. Classification (NCBI taxonomy): domain Eukaryota; kingdom Viridiplantae; phylum Streptophyta; class Magnoliopsida; order Apiales; family Araliaceae; genus Panax; species Panax quinquefolius. The sequence continues at coordinate 49,548,121 of CM035152.1, read as the reverse complement.
CATTGCTTAAAACTATGGGTTTATCACATATTATAAAACGACATTATGTAGATAATTAAAAGCCTTTAATAAATTAATACTTTTTATTAATAAATGAATAAGATTGTTACAAAGTATATGCTTTATCATCAAACATGATTGGCTTGTGTGCATACTACTTTCAATCTCCCACTTGCACTAAAGCCAATCGTCATGGTATCTTATACTCTTCTTCTAAGTGGCGATTATCCTGGCATTGGATAAGCTTTAGTTAATGGATATGTAATGTTGTTCATGAGAGTCCACTATCTCTATAGTGATTTCCCATCTTTCAATGATTCTAATAATCAAATGAAAGTGCCACAACACATGTTTAGATCCAAGATGAGACTTAGGAACTATTCTGGTTACGTAATGAACTTTTAATCCAAACAATCAACTTGCGACTTCATTTATAGCTATATACTTTGTCTTTATCACTAAACCGGCAACTCTTTCTTTGTTTGGAACCTTTCGATTCAACTTTTGCACTTTGTTCAAGGTAACCTTTACCTTAAAGTGGATTTTTACATCGTCTTGAGTGCATCGAAAAAAACTTGAGTGCATTAAGCCCTCTAGTTTTAATTTAGACCCACCATGAATATGATCACATCCTTAGTGCCGGTTAAGAACTTTAAGATGTTTTCAGCGACTCATAGTGAACTTCTCCAAATATGGTGATCGACATCGGTCTCTCGTATATTTCATTGCATACATGATTGTCACTCATGCGACCTCTCTTTTTCGAGTCATGGGGACTATTAAGAGATACACTCCATAGCTCATCGACATGAGACATCTCTTGGAGTTTACCATGCTAAAACGACTTTAGCATCAAATGAATATCGTTCCTTGGGTTAAGTCGAGCATCCTCTTAAATCTATCTATATAGATTTATATCCCCAATTAAGATACTCTTCCAAATCATTCATGGAGGAATGTTTAGACAACTTTATCTTCTTGATTGTAGCATTGATATGTCATTCCTTATCCGTAGTATATCGACATATAATACTAGAAATTTCACGATGCTCGCCTTTTATACACACTTAGGTTCATTCTTATTTTTGATAAATCAAACTCTTTTGATTGCCTTTTGTCAGCGAATGTTCCATATTTGAAAACTCTTACCATTTCTCAGATGTCTACAATGTAACGTATATAAGCTGGATCATCATCTTCTGATGTGTACCTCATCATCATCATCCATGATGAATCCATACCTCCTAGGTATCTTTGGTACTATTCGATTCTGATTAGGTTGTGATACAATAGGTCATCTCTGAGTTCCTCTTATTTGACTTATAGTGTTTTGTGGTTCTTGAACTCTTTCAAGATCTATTATCCTCCCACTAGCCCTTTCAATGATAAACATCTTTATCTTAGAAAGCGTGTTTATGAACAAACACCTTTTGCTAAGTAGGATTATAGAACATATACCTAAACTTACTTTAGGATGTCCCACAAATTCGACACTTGTCAATCTTGTCCCAAGCTTATCCTTTGAAACCTTTTCACATAAGTTGGACAACCCTTATCTTAACATACTTAAGATTAGGAATCCTCCTATCCATAACTTTTATGGAGTCTTGGGGCGGATTTTGAGGTTACCATTTTCGTAGAATATCACGACCATTTCTAGGACATTATCCCGAAGGATCTTTGGAATGTCGGTAAAATCATTTTGGACCGCACCATGTCCAACAAGGTATGATTTTCCTTTCGGATACATCAATCAATTATTACATATCATGAGGTGTCCATTATGAGAAAACCATTTGAGATGATCTAGAAACTTATTGCACAAGTATTTATTCCTTGATCTAATCAAAGAATCTTAATACTTTGTCAATTTGTTTCATTTACGAATTCTTTGAACCTTTCAATAATTCACACTTGTATTCAACAAATACATACATTCAACTCTTTGAATGATCATCTCTTTTTCTTATACTAGTTTGTTCAATTTGCAAAATTTTTTCATGTAAATCAAGTATACAAAATTTATTAAGTAATATTCGATTCTATACAAAAACATTATTATTATAAATAGAACAACAATTGTTCTTAATTATAATACCAAAATTTTATTGTCCAACAATAAAATAGAAATAATGTTTCTAACAAGAATGGAATCTGATAACAACTTATTGACTTAATAGATTTTCCGTGGTAATTGCTAAACTATAAGTTTCTATGGCTAATATGGCAACCTTTGCTACATTTCCCATACATAGGATTACTTATATTTGTTTAGCTTTCTACTTACCTTGGTCCTTCATAAATCTATATTTATGATAACCAAAGTCGGTTATCCAATACCCAAGTAGAACCTTGACTTAAAGAAAAATTTATTTCAATCATGAACAAAAAATTGTATTGTATGGCAAAACTTCACTAAGCTTCTTTGGTTAGCCTCTGCAGATGCTTTCTCATGATTTCTTTCAGTGTCCAGGCTTATTGCAGTGGAAGCAAACTCCTTTGCCATCCATATCAGTTTTGTTCTTATTATCCTTTGTTTATGCCTTTCTATTTACCTTCTTTGAATCGTTCTTCTTTTCAGAAGATCCTTTGGCCCCTACCAGTAAGACTTGATCTTTCTTGGTTGGAAAGTGACTCTCAACATTTTTCAATATGTTAAGCAAATCAGCGAGGCTGATATCTAGCTTGTTCATATGAAAAATTCACAACAATTGTGAAAGGAGTCCGGGAGTGAGTGCAAGATCAAATCTTGGCTCAACTCTCCATCCATGACAAAACCGGTTTGTCCTAATTGATCAATCAAATTGATTATGTTAAGAACTTTTATCTGTACTATAGTGTCATTGGTCATTCTAGATCGGAAGAGCTCCTTAGATATCTGATATCTATCAGTCCTACTTTCCTCACCATCAACTACTTGATGTGCAGGAATATAGTAGGAGCATCCATAGTTTCATCTTGTGGCTGAAGCTCGTTACTCGTGGATCGAGCATGATGCATTGAGCTAATTGTGCATCATCTTGCCACTTTCTAAAAGTAGCAATCTCTTCCTCGGAGGCATTATGCGCAACCATTGCGAGGATAGGCGTATTAAGGACATAAGATAGCTTTTTCGACCATGAGAACTATTCTCAATTTCCTTAACCAATCCGTTTAATTACGATTACGATTAATTTAGCATCTAATATAGCTGCGATGATAGTAATTTAGACATTGTAAAATTACGTAAATGAATTTATAATTAACAACATTTTAACATACATTCTTTTATTAATTACCAAAATAATTTAGGTCTTGTTTTAAATTGGTATCTCCCACTATTTTCTTCAAACTATATTACCCTCACTTATATAGTTAAATAAAATCTAATTAAAGATTTGCTAGTGAGAATAAGGATCCCATTTCAAATGTATATAGCCTTGTGGTGACCAACAAACTATATATAAATAAATAGGTAGACAACTTTTGTCAATTACATCAACTATCAACTCCTTTTCTTTTGCCTCTTAGATTATTTTGATCAGTGGTGGCACATCCGAATCAAAATTATCCAAGTTAAATCCAAACCTAGCACTCCATATATTCAAAAAAAAAATATCATCCTTGTGGTGACACTGACAAAACAATATTGTTCAATTTTCTTTATAAGCATCAAATGTGATAAATTAACATCTTAAATACTTAATACTTGCCTTGTGGTGACACAACAAACTCATATTAAATATTTAATACTCTATTAATTTTATCATGCTAGAAAGCGACGTTCGATATTCAAATATCTTTGAGCGCTTAGGACTTAATATAAAAAATTGAGGGGTTTGTTATTAATTTGTCTCATCTTGTTTAGCGTGCATACATATATATATATATAAATCGCGTCGTATTAATAAACATCTGAAGCATGTTTGCATAATATATAATATATATATATATAGTATAGCATGCACATATAGAATCTTATATTCTACGGGGATTGATTATGGACTTTTATTCTAGTTTGGTTCACTAGAGCCACCAAGTGAACCAAAATTCAAAAACCCAAAGGGGTGCGAAAATAATATTTAAATATAACTATTACATTTAAACTTGGGGCTCCATTACAAATGGGTCTTCAAGCGCTCCTTGCTCCTTGATCTCCAATTTTTCAAAATTAATTCTAACTATTCCTATTACATAACTATTTAAAATAAATAGAAACCTTGATCGTGATCGAGGGGAAATACATAGGAGGAGATAGAATTTACATTAAGAAAAATTAGAGAAGGCAGTCTGTGAGACCCATTTAATAAAACCCATACATTCGTGCATCCAACTAAAATAAAATCGATCACATTGGTCGATAGTCCATAATCAATCCCATTTATTATCATACACATCATCATATGCATCGATAAATAACATTCATCTTATGAATAATAAACATTTAATATATATATTGATATCATTTAATGGGCAAAATTAGTTAGTATAAAATCTATTTTTGAATCAAAATAAACTCCTTTATTTTAATCCAAATTTAAATCAAAATAAAACTATTTTATTTTAATTTATCCTATTTTGAATAAAATAAACTATTTTATTTTAATCAAAATCTTTAATCAAAATAAACTCCTTTATTTTAATTAATTATGGAATCCATTCCATTAAAAAAAAAAAAATCTTTAATTAAAGGAAACACGGATTATTCTTTCCTATTCACAAATAAACTCCTTTATTTTGAATAATATGAAATCTTATTTCATATTTAAATAAACTCCTTTATTTAAGGAAATATGGATTCTCTTTCTATTCACAAATAAACTCTTTTATTTTGAATAATATGAAATCTTATTTCATATCTAAATAAACTCCTTTATTTAAGGAAAGATGGATTTACTTCCTATTCAAAATAAACTCCTTTATTTTAGGAAAAATAAAATCCAATTTCAACTCCAATTAGTTATCATGGAATCCAATTCCAACTCTAATTAGTTAGCATGAAATTTAATTTTAAAATTAAAATAAACTTTTATTTTAATTATAAAATAAAAATTTATATTAAATTAAAATATATTATATATTTAATATAAAATATATATATATATATATATATATATATATATATATATATATATATATATATATATATATATATATATATATATATATATATATATATATATAATACTATTAAAATCCGTGCATCATCAAAATAAAAAAACTAGCTAACTTTTATTCCTGTTAACTTATAGTTGCTTAGATGCATGCCTTTGGTTGCCATGAATTCCTGTTGCTTCAAAAAGCAAGTGGCCCTTGATTATCAAGACAAAAAAGCAATGACTTTGATTTCCATTAATTTTGTCTTTTAAAAAATTTTTTTTTTTTTTTTTTTTTTTAAATAAATTTTATACAATAAAATTATTCCCAATTAAATTGTTACTAAACACATATCAATATATAAAATTAAAACAATTAATAATTTGCATAAAGGTTTGGCTCACGATGCCACTTTGTTAGGTTTGTAATATTCATAACGCTGATCAAATTGCATAAAAGTTAGCGGAAGCGTGTAAAATCGAGTTTAAAAAATTTACAAACCATATACGGATCATCCTTTATGCACAATTATTAATTAAGCGAAAAGATAAAAAATAATGAAATCATACCCTTGAAGATCGAGCTTCCTCAGTGCAAGTTCACCTCCAATCTTTTCAGCGTTCTCTTGAATCCACCGGGTTTGGTTCCTTCCTTTGATCGGCGTTAGCCACCCAGTGTTTGGCCTCTGGGGTGATCCACCAGGAAAAAAAATTTGAAGAAGATGGGTGGTTGGCTAAACCCTAGTTTTTATCTACTATAGAAAAGGTGTACTCTCCCAACAATTGGAATTATGTACGTATGTTGAAAAAAATCAACAACCCCTTCACCCATAATAAGACTCCTCTTATTTATAGATGTGGGCAACCCACCTTAACAATTAAGGAATTGGGTTTTATTTAATTAATTAAATTCTTTTAATTAATTAAGCTCCCTAATCTTATTAGGGATAATTAATTAAACTCCTTTAACTAATTTTCCTCCTAATCCAATTAGGAATAAATGAGAGTACTTATATTAAATTAATTCCTAAACTCTTTTAGAAATTAAAATAATAATAATTGTAATAATATTAATAAGACTCCTCTTATTAATTTATATTTAATATTTCTAAAATATTAAATAATAAATATTAAGCTATTTAATTTATTCTATCACCATAGATTAAATTAAATATACATAACATATTATTACGATTATGCCATTAACTTCTTAAATAATTATTCTTCCTTTTATGGTGTGACCCTTTAGGTTCTCCATATTAAACCGGTTGTGAATAAATCAATTAGAACAATTCTAATCTTATTTAAATAAATAAATTAAACAATTAATTTATTTAAATAAATAATTTTATTCTACATAGGGATAAGCCTCCTAGCGATCAACGACTTTCCGGATAATATAGATTTCAACATTAATCATTAAAGAACCTTTGAGTAAATAGTTCTTCGTCTGCAATTCATCCTTCCACCATACAATGTCCCAATTAAATATAAGGCATGGAATTCTTTGTCAAGTCTTATTTTATTTAATTATATGTATTTCGATCCTTAAATGCACAACTCCAAATAATGCAAATTAGAAACTCCTTTCTAATTTCATTACGCCTTATAACCAGGACTCTTTGGGTTGTCATTTATCGAATCACATAGGACATTTCTCTTCTTTTATTAGAAGTGGTAGATTCTTTATTGATCATACATTATCTCCATATACAACTTATTATTATACCCAAGCATACCCTTTGATATACCCTAAGGGTCTTAAGGAATAAGTCAAAGTATAACTCATCATACATACAAAGATACTATGATGATCTCAAGTCCAGGATTACTTGTACTACTATCACTCTGAGAATTCCTATTGACGAATGAAATAAAACTCCATTAGGTATTCCTTAGCGAGCCACGTTCGATGAACTTATTCTCTAATAAGCACCTACATACTTGCTTTAGTGTCTCCACACAAATGATCATGAGATCAATCATCCTCATCCAATGAAGCAAGCAGCGTATGTACCAATCTATCCGGATTCACTAATCCCCAATTTAGTAATCCAACGATTGGGAACTATTTTAGTTTTAAGCTTTCTAAAATTTAGATCTCATTAGAATGATCATCATCATTATTCTAAAAGCATTGCTTAAAACTATGGGTTTATCACATATTATAAAACGACATCATGTAGATAATTAAAAGCCTTTAATAAATTAATACTTTTTATTAATAAATGAATAAGATTGTTACAAAGTATATGCTTTATCATCAAACATGATTGGCTTGTGTGCATACTACTTTCAATCTCCCACTTGCACTAAAAAGCCAATCGTCATGGTAACTTATACTCTTCTTCTCTAAGTGGCGATTATCCTGTTTGTTGGATAAGCTTTAGTTAATGGATATGTAATGTTGTTCATGAGAGTCCACTATCTCTATAGTGATTTCCCATCTTTCAATGATTCTAATAATCAAATAAAGTGCCACACACATGTTTAGATCCAAGATGAGACTTAGGAACTATTCCTAGTTACGTAATGAACTTTTAATCCAAACAATCAACTTGCGACTTCATTTATAGCTATATACTTTGTCTTTATCACTAAACCAAACAACTCTTTCTTTGTTTGGAACCTTTCGATTCAACTGCACCCTTTGTTCGAAGATAACCTTTTTACCTTAAAGTGGATTTTTACGTCATCTTGAGTGCATGCGAAAAACTTGAGTCTGTTAAGCCCTCTAGTTTTAATTTAGACCCACCATGAATATGATCACATCCTTAGTGCCGGTTAAGAACTTTAAGATGTTTTTCACTGACTCATAGTGAACTTCTCCAGAATATGACTGATCAACATCAGGTCTCGTATATTTCATTGCATACATGATTGTCACTCATGCGACCTCTCTTTTTAGGAGTCTGTGGGGACTATTAAGAGAGATACACTCCATAGCTCATCGACATGAGACATCTCTGAGACATCTCTTGGAGTTTACCATGCTAAACGACTTTAGCATCAAATGAATATACGTTCCTTGGGTTAAGTCGAGCATCCTCTTAAATCTATCTATATAGATTTATATCCCCAATTAAGATACTCTTCCAAATCATTCATGGAGGAATGTTTAGACAACTTTATCTTTACTGATTGTAGCATTGATATGTCATTCCTTATATCAGTAGTATATCAACATATAATACTAGAAATTTCACGACGCTCCCAGCGACCCTTTTGTACACACTAGAAGTCTTACCTCATCGAATGTAACTCTGGATCATCATCTTCTATGATGTGTACTCATCATCATCATCCATGATGAATCCATACCTCCTAGGTATCTTGGTACTATTCGGTTCTGATTATCTTTGTGGTACAATAGGTCTATCTACAGGTTCCTCTTATTTGACTTATAGTGTTTTGTGGTTCTTGAACTTTTCAAGATCTATTATCCTCCCACTAGCCCTTTCAATGATAAACATCTTTATCTTAGAAGGAAGCGTGTTTCGCAACAAACACCTTTTGCTAAGTAGGATTATAGAACATATACCCTAAACTTACTTTAGGATGTCCCACAAATTCGACACTTGTCAAATCTTGTCCCAAGCTTATCCTTTGAAACCTTTTTCACATAAGTTGGACAACCCCTTATCTTAACATACTTAAGATTAGGAATCCTCCACATCCATAACTTTTATGGAGTCTTGGGGCTGGATTTTGAGGTTACCATTTTCATAGATATCAGACCATTTCTAGGACATTATCCTGATGGATCTTTGGAATGTCGGTAAAATCATTATGGACCGCACCATGTTCAACAAGGTATGATTTTTCCTTCGAGATACATCAATCAATTATTACGTATCATGAGGTGTCCATTATGAGAAAACCATTTGAGATGATCTAGAAACTTATTGCACAAGTATTTATTCCTTGATCTAATCAAAGAATCTTAATACTTTGTCAATTTGTTTCATTTTTCGAATTCTTTGAACCTTTCAAATAATTCACACTTGTATTTCAACAAATACACACATTCAACTCTTTGAATGATCATCTCCTTTTCTTATACTAGTTTGTTCAATTTACAAAATAATTTTCACGTAAGTCAAGTATACAAAATTTATTAAGTAATATTCGATTTATACAAAACATTATTATTATAAATAGAACAACAATTGTTCTTAATTATAATACCAAAATTTTATTGTCTAACAATAAAATAGAAATAATATTTCTAACAAGAATCTGGAATACAATAACAACTTATTGACTTAATATATTTTCCCGTAGGCATTGCTAAACTATAAGTTTCTATGGCTAATATGGCAACCTTTGCTTTCATTTCGCACACATATGATTACTTATATTTGTTTAGCTTTCTACTTACTGCTTGGTCCTTCATAAATCTATATTTATGATAACCAAAGTCGGTATCCAATACCCAAGTAGAACCTTGACTTAAAGAAAATTTATTTCAATCATGAACAAAAATTGTATTGTGTAGAAACTTCACTAAGCTTCTTTTGTTAGCCTCTGCAAGATGCTTCTTGATTTCTTTTTCAAGATGTCGAGGGCTTATTGTAGTGGAAGCAAACTCCTTTGCCATCCATATCGATTTTTGTTCTTATTATCCTTTGTTTATGCCTTTCTATTTACCTTCTTTGAATCGTTCTTCTTTTCGGAAGATCCTTTGGCCCCTACCGGTAAGACTTGATCTTTCTTGGTTGGAAAGTGACTCTCAACATTTTCAATATGTTAAGCAAATCGGCCCGAGGCGATATCTAGCTTGTTCATATGAAAATTTCACAACAATTGTGAAAGGAGTCCGGGAGTGAGTGCAAGATCAAATCTTGGCTCAACTCTCCATCCATAACAAAACCAAGTTGTCTAATTGATCAATCAAATTGATTATGTTAAGAACTTTTATCATCTTATAGTGTCATTGGCCATTCTTCTAGATCGGAAGAGCTCCTTAGATATCGATATCTATCGGTCCTACTTTCCTCACCATCAACTACTTGATGTGCGGGAATATAGTAGGAGCATCCATAGTTTCATCTTGTGTTTGAAGCTCGTTACTCGTGGATGCGAGCATGATGCATTGAGCCAATTGTGCATCATCTTGCCACTTTCTAAAAGTAGCAATCTCTTCCTCGGAGGCATTATGCGCAACCATTGCGAGGATAAGCGTATTAAGGACATAAGATAGCTTTTCGACCATGAGAACTTTTCTCAATTTCCTTAACCAATCAGTTTAATTTGATGCGATTAATTTAGCATCTAATATGCTTTGCGATGATAGTAATTTAGACATTGTAAAATTACGTAAATGAATTTGTAATTAACAACATTTTAACATACATTCTTTTATTAATTACCAAAATAATTTAGGTCTTGTTTTAAATTGGTATCTCCACTATTTTCTTCAAACTATATTACCCTCACTTATATAGTTCGGCAAAATCTAATTAAAGATTTGCTAGTGAGAATAAGGATCCCATTTCAAATGTATATAGCCTTGTGGTGACACAACAAACTATATATAAATAAATAGGTAGACAACTTTTGTCGATTACATCAACTATGCAACTCCTTTTCTTTTTGCCTCTTAGATTATTTTGATCAGTGGTGGCACATCCGAATCAAAATTATCCAAGTTAAGTCCGACCTAGCACTCCATATATTCAAAAAGAAAAATATCATCCTTGTGGTGACACAACAAAACAATATTGTTCAATTTTCTTTATAAGCATCAAATGTGATAAATTAACATCTTAAATACTTAATACTTGCCTTGTGGTGACACAACAAACTCATATTAAATATTTAATACTCTATTAATTTTATCATGCTAGAAAGGCGACGTTCGATATTCCAAATATCTTTGAGCGCTTAGGACTTAATATAAAAATTGAGGGGTTTGTTATTAATTTGTCTCATCTTGTTTAAGCGGCATTACATATATATATATATAAAATCGCGGTCGTATTAATAAACATGCGAAGCATGTTTGCATAATATATAATATATATATATATATATAGCATGCACATATAGAATACTATATTCTACGGATTGATTATGGACTTTTATTCTAGTTTGGTTCACTAGAGCCACCAAGTGAACCAAAAGGTCAAACCCTAGGTGCAAGAAAATAATATTTAAATATAACTATTACATTTAAACTCTGGCTCCATTACAAATGGGTCTTCAAGCGCTCCTTGCTCCTTGATCTCCAATTTTTCAAAATTAATTCTAACTATTCCTATTACAAAACTATTTAAAATAAATAGAAACCTTGATCGTGATCGAGGGAAGTACATAGGAGGAGATAGAATTTACATTAAGAAAAATTAGAGAAGGCGAGTCTGTGAGACCCCCATTTAATAAAACCCATACATTCATGCATCCAACTAAAATAAAATCCAATCACATTTAATCAATAGTCCATAATCAATCCCATTTATTATCATACACATCATCATATGCATCGATAAATAACATTCATCTTATGAATAATAAACATTTAATATATATATTGATATCATTTAATGGGCAAAATTTAGTTAGTATAAAATCTATTTTGAATAAAAATAAACTCCTTTATTTTAATCCAAATTTAAATCAAAATAAAACTATTTTATTTTAATTTATCCTATTTTGAATAAAATAAACTATTTTATTTTAATCAAAATCTTTAATCAAAATAAACTCCTTTATTTTAATTAATTATGGAATCCAATTCCAATAAAAAAAAAAAAATCTTTAATTAAAGGAAACACGGATTATTCTTTCACATTCACAAATAAACTCCTTTATTTTTTGAATAATATGAAATCTTATTCCATATTTAAATAAACTCCTTTATTTAAGGAAATTGGATTCTCTTTCCTATTCACAAATAAACTCTTTTATTTTGAATAATATGAAATCTTATTTCATATCTAAACAAACTCCTTTATTTAAGGAAAGATGGATTTACTTCCTATTCACAAATAAACTCCTTTATTTTAGGAAAATAAAATCCAATTTCAACTCCAATTAGCTATCATGGAATCCAATTCCAACTAATTAGCAAATTTAGTTAAAATTAAAATGAAATTCTAATTTTAAAATTAAAATAAACTTTTTATTTTAATTATAAAATTATTTTATAAAATATATATATTATATATAATACTTATATATATATATATGTATTACTATATATAACAAAATATATATATATATATATATATATATATATATATATATATATATATATATATGTAATACTTTATATATATATATATCATCATCATCAAAATAAAAAAAAAACCGTAGCTAACTTTTTATTCCTCAAGTAACTTATAGTTGCTTCCATGCATGCCTTTGGTTGCCATGAATTCTGTTGCTTCAAACCGTGGTACCCTTGATTATCAAGATAAAAACTAGCGTACTGATTTCCATTAATTTTTTTTGGGATTTTCTTTTTTTTTTTTTTTTTTTTTTTTTTTAAATAAATTTTATACAATAAAATTATTCCCAATTAAATTGTTCTAAACACATATCAATATATAAATTAAAACAATTAATAATTTGCATAAAGGTTTGGCTCTGATGCCACTGTTAGGTTTGTAATATTCATAACGCAATCAAATTGCATAAAAAGTGCGGAAACGTGTAAAATCAGAGTTTAAAAAAATTTACAAACCATATACCCGGATCATCCTTTATGCACAATTATTAATTAAGCGAAGAATAAGAAATTATGAAATCATACCCTTGAAGATCGAGCTTCCTCGGTGCAAGTTCACCTCCTCCTTTTCGCGATCTCCTTGAATCCACCGGGTTTGGTTCCTTCCTTTGATCAACGTTAGCCACCCATATGTTTGGCCTCTGGAGGTGATCCACCAAGGAAAAGAAAATTCAAGAAGAAGGGTGGTTGGCTAAACCCTAGTTTTTATCTCTATAGAAAAGGTGTACTCTCCCAACAATTGGAATAATGTCAGTATGTTGAAAAAAGTCAACAACCCTTCACCCATAATAAGACTCCTCTTATTTATAGATGTGGGCAACCCACCTTAACAATTAAGGAATTGGGTTTTATTTAATTAATTCTTTTCTTTTATTAATTAAGCTCCCTAATCTTATTAGGGATAATTAATTAAACTCCTTTAACTAATTTTCCTTCCTAATCCAATTAGGAATAAATGAGAGTACTTATATTAAATTAATTCCTAAACTCTTTTAGAAATTAAAATAATAATAATTGTAATAATATTAATAAGACTCCTCTTATTAATTTATATTTAATATTTCTAAAATATTAAATAATAAATATTAAGCTATTTAATTTATTCTATCACCATAGATTAAATTAAATATACATAACTATATTATTACGATTATGCCATTTACTTCTTAAATAATTATTCTTCCTTTTATGGTGTGACCCTTTAGGTTCTCCATATTAAACCGGGTTGTGAATAAATCAATTAGAACAATTCTAATCTTATTTAAATAAATAAATTAAACAATTAATTTATTTAAATAATATTTATTCTACATAGGGATAAGCCTCCTAGCGATCAACGACTTTCCGGATAATATAGATTTCAACATTAATCATTAAAGAACCTTTGAGTAAATAGTTCTGCATACAATTCAATCCTTCCACCATCTGATGTCCCAATTAAATATAAGACATGGAATTCTTGTCAAGTCTTATTTTATTTAATTATATGTATTTCGATCCTTAAATGCACAACTCCAAATAATGCAAATTAGAAACTCCTTTCTAATTTCATTACGCCTTAACCAAGGACTCTTTGGGTTGTCATTTATCGAATCACATAGGATATTTCTCTTCTTTTATTAGAAGTGGTAGATTCTTTATTGATCATACATTATCTCCATATACAACTTATTATACCCAAGCATACCCTTTGATATACCCTAAGGGTCTTAAGGAATAAGTCAAAGTATAACTCATCATACACAAGATACTATGATGATCTCAAGTCCAAGGATTACTTGTACTACTATCACTCTGAGAATTCCTATTGACGAGTAAAATAAAACTCCATTAGGTATTCCTTAGCGAGCCACGTTCGATGAACTTATTCTCTAATAAGCACCTACATACTTGCTTTAGTGTCTCCACACAAATGATCGTGAGATCAATCATCCTCATCCAATGAGCAAGCAACGTATGTACCAATCTATCCGGATTCACTAATCCCCAATTTAGTAATCCAACGATTGGGAACTATTTTAGTTTTAAGCTTTCTAAAATTTAGATCTCATTAGAATGATCATCATCATTATTCTAAAAGCATTGCTTAAAACTATGGGTTTATCACATATTATAAAACAAAGATTATGTAGATAATTAAAAGCCTTTAATAAATTAATACTTTTTATTAATAAATGAATAAGATTGTTACAAAGTATATGCTTTATCATCAAACATGATTGGCTTGTGTGCATACTACTTTCAGTAATAATTCAAATAAACATGTGTTTATGTTTATATATATATATATATATATAATTTTAGTTTTTGTTTGTATTAGATAATGTCATTGAATTTCAATCAACCCAATGTTGCGTATGATATCCGTGAGTCTTTGAATTATTTCATCCGTGAAGAAATCCTTACACAGTGCCTTTCCATTCTCCTATAAATAGAAGCTCATTCCTTCATTATTTCTTACGAATTCACTGAAACTCTAGAGAGAGAAAATTATAGAGAGAATGAAGAAGAGAAGTCTGCTACCTCTCTTTTCCCATATCAAGTTTCTTCTAAGGTAATGGGTATTATTTTTTTCTTATTCATGAAGAGAACTTCTATTATTCCATTCTTTATTATTCTGTTAGAAAAACTCAGATAATGCCAGAGCTACCTATACTTGGTGAAATTCTTCTATTATTCTATTCTTTATCATTATGTTGGAATAACTCGACTATCGTGGAATCTGCATATATACGGTGAAATTCTTACATTATTCCGCTTTTATTTTTCTATTATTGGAACATCCTATGCGTGCGTGCGGCTTACGCACACTGAATTCCGTTGTTTATTATTCTGTTGGAATATCCTTGTCGTGCATTTTACGCATGACCGGTTCCCTTATTTATTATTCTATTGGAATATCCTTGCATGCGCTTTTACATGACACTGATTTCGTTTATTTATTATTCTCATTGAAAATAACTTTTGCATCTGCATGCGGTTACTATCGCATGCACGGTTATTTCTTTTTTATTCCATTCTTTATTATACTTTTACGGTTGGTTAAAGTTTTGACTTCTATACTCCATGAAATTTGTGGAATATCCTTGATATTTTTGCTTCATCCAATATTTTTTCCTGAAAATATTCTTCTGAGCATTCTTGAGTTTTACTCTACAAAAAAGTATCATGTTGACAATTTGGACGTTATTAGTTCCTCGATAAATTAATTCTTGAACTTGTTTTTATTGAATTCTTATATCATTGTCATCATCCTCATGTTTATATTTTATTGAAAGTCATCTGTAGCCTGTAGTGCATAGATGAACTTGGTATAATTATGACCAGGGATTATTCGGTGTAATCATGACCGTAATGTTACAAATGATGTGGTAAAAGTCCTTATTGGCCCGTAGTGCATTGATGGACAGTTGTTGACATGATCATAACCATTGATGAATACACGAATATCCTTGGCCGTAGTACATGGATAATTTGTGGTTGTGATACTAATGAATATCCTTGGCCGTAGTGCAGGGATGATGTGGATTATTTATTAAGCCGAGTCTCAGCCATAAAAGTGATGAAAAACCTTTTAAATCATAAAAGATAGTAGATTTTATTCTCTACTTGACTCTTTTAATGGATTGCTTGTTCATTGCAGATTAAACATGATGTTTGTTATATTTTATCAGTTTAACATTGTTGAAGGCTAATGATAATTTATTCTGCATTATCTTAGTCATAATATTTCTTACTGGGCTAGTTGAGCTCACCCTTTCTTTCATTGTTCTCTTGAGAAATGAGAACGTGGCAAGGGACTAGTCGGGGAGCGGGTGATGCAAATTCGAGAAGATAGTATTAGTAATCCTCACTATTACATTAAATAGTGTGAAAATAAATGTAATGAGGACTCTTTTTGAGTGTGGATATTGTCTAGATGACAATATTCTTATTAAAATTCACGACTTACGTTTTTTGTCATATTTTATAACGACATTTGTATTATTAAGTTGTATTTGAATTTTGTACCATGTATTTGGCGACTTCAAGATGGGTGATGTATACCAATTTTGGAGGCGTCACGGTTAATTATCAAAGCTTAGGGATATGATCCTGGCTAAGATGTGAGATAAGAACTAGGAGGGGAGAGCGGAATTCCTTCGCTAGTATGACCTACCTAAGTTTATTTAGTATTTAATTGGTCGATTGAGTATAGGGATAATATGTGATATGTTAATTAACCCTTGTTTTGTGGCAGTATTTGAAAATAACATCCGAGAATGTTGAGAACATCAATGGAGCACAGGAGACCGTTGAGTCTCCACAGATCAATAATAAGGATAATGTGCATCAGGAAGGCGACAATCCTCAAGCAAACAACAACACGGACCAGATGATGAACGATGGAATGTTTAGAGGCTTTATGAAATTCATGCAACATCGGGCAAGAGCGGCTCCTGTCCAAAATACAGGTGGAAACACTGACAACTCTCGGACGGTCACCGCTAAGCAGTTCAAGGAACTGGGACCACCAGAGTTTTTTGGAGAGCCAAAACCACTTAAGGCGGAGACATGGGTAAAGAAGATTAACAAGATATTTGATGTCTTGGGATGCTCACGAGGAGCAAAAGGTTCCTTTTGCCACCTTCATGTTATTGACGCGAGAGGCATTCTTTGGTGGGAATCTATAAAGCGTACTCAACTTCTGCCGCTTTCAAGATGTCTTGGGAGAAGTTCAAGAAGCTGTTCAACGACAAGTACTTTCCCGAAAGTATTAAATCACATGAAAGAGGTAGAGTTCATCAAGATGGAGCAAAACAACATGACCAGGTGTCGCGTCTGAAGACGAAGCCAAGTTTGCTTAGAGTTGTCTGGTTTGCATCCCATTTGGTTGATAATGAAGAGAGAATGACGCAAATATTTCTAAGAGGTTTGAAACCCAGAGATACGTCAATATCTTATCTCTCATAAACGTGTTTGTATTTAGATGTTGTTAATAGGGCTCGATTATTGGAGCGCGATAATGAGTCAACCCAACCAAAAGAGAGCGGTAAGCAAAATGATAATACCGGTGATAACGATCATCGAAGCGGTGACAATAAGCATGGAGGAATCAACATGCGAAAATGGTAACCACTTGGTGGTAATCATGGCCAAAACAATAAGAATGGACATTTCAAGAAGAGAGATTCAATAATGATGGAAAGAGCGTCGACATTAGCACACATTGTCGTTAGGAAGTAGAACGACCACCTATCATATACTTCAAATGTGGAGGAGAGGACACATCGGTCCAAAGCTGCATGATGCCATCCAAAGCGTGTTACAATTGTGGAAGAGAAGGTCACTGGCCTGATTTTGTCATGCACCAAAGACAAGTCCAGCTAGGATGGAGGCATCATAGGCCATCCCAAACACAACAAAACTGGTAGTTCAAGGGAGAGCGTTTGTCATGACCTCCCAGAAAGCAAGGAGCCCGAACGAGGACATCACGGGTAAGATTATCATAAACTCTAGCGAAGTATATACCTTATTTGATACCGGTTCTACCCATTCTTTTATTTCTCCTACTTGAGCTCAACGTTTAAATTTGACTCAGAAGAAATTGGACTTTGACTTATCTGTTGAAACTCTATTTGGAGAAACCTTCATTACATCTACTATTTATAAGTCTTGTTTGGTTCAAATCGTTACCCTCACATTACCTGTCGAGCTTATTTCATTGAAAATACTTGCATTTGACGTAATTCTAGGGATTGATTGGTTAACTACTCATCATGCAAAAATTGATTGTTTTCGTAAGGTTGTTAACTTTCATATTCCTAACCAACCTATTATGTGAATTCAAGCAACCAGACCATTAAAAGTAATCACTGTCATCTCAAGCCATAAAGCTATTCGTTTATTGAAAAATGTATATTAAGCTTTCTTAGCTCATGTCACGGATCTAAACAAAAATACGTCAGTTTTGAATGATATTTCTATGGTTAATAAATTTCTTGACGTATTCCCTGAAGAACTTCCTGGCCTACCCCAGAGTGTGAAATTGAATTTTATATCAACCTTGAACCTGGTACAAAACCCATTTCCAAAGCCCCATATCAAATGGCTCCTATTGAACTTCAGGAGTTAAAGACCCAACTGCAGGAATTGTTAGACATTGGCTTTATTCATCCTAGTACTTCTCCTTGGGGTGCTTCTATTCTATTCGTGAAAAAGAAAGATGGGAGTATGTGACTTTGTATTGATTATTGGGAGTTGAATCATGTCACCATCAAAAATAGGTACCCATTGCCACGTATTGATGACCTGTTTGACCAGTTGCAAGGAGCCAAATTCTTTTCAAAGATTGATCTTCGTTATGGATATCATCAATTGAAGATTAGAATCGATGACATTCTAAAGACGGCTTTCAGAACTCAGTACGGGCATTATGAATTCCTAGTCATGTCTTTTGGATTGAATAATACTCCTGCTGCCTTCATGGATATGATGAACTGAGTATTCAACGAATATTTGGATTAATTTGTGGTCGTCTTTATTGATGACATCCTTATTTATTCCAAAAACCATGAAGATCATGAGCAACACTTGAGGCTGATACTCCAAAAGCTTCGTGAAAACAAGTTTTATGCCAAATTGAAGAAATGTGAGTTCTGGCTTGAGGAAGTAGCATTCCTTGGGCACGTAGTATCAAGCCGTGGAATATCTATTGACCCGGCAAAGATTGAAGCAATTCAAAGCTGGGAGCAACCTAAATCAGTGACCGAAGTACGTAGTCTTCTCGGCTTAGCTGGTTATTATCGGAGATTCGTAGAAGGGTTTTCTTGAATCACTAGTCCATTAACTCAACTGACTCAAAAAGATACAAAGTTCAGTTGGAGCAAAGAATGTGAGAAGAGTTTTCAAGAACTCAAGAGGAGACTCATTTTAGCACCTGATCTGAAAATACCATCGTGCTCGGAGGGATTTGTCATCTACAGTGATGCTTCAGGCAAAGGGTTAGGATGTGTTCTCATGCAACATGGGAAAGTCATAGCCTATGCCTCTCGGCAACTCAAAGAATATGAGAGGAATTATCCTAGTCATGATCTAGAGTTGGCAGCTGTTGTTTTCGCACTTAAAATTTGGAGGCATTACTTGTATGGGGAGAAAGTGGAGATCTTTACGGATCATAAAAGCCTCAAATATTTCTTCACTCAAAAGGAACTCAACATGCGACAACGATGTTGGCTTGAACTATTGAAAGATTATGATCATACCATTCAATACCTTCCTGGAAAAGCGAACGTGGTAGCTGACGCATTGAGTAGAAGATCATATGCGGGTACGAGTGCGATATTGACAACACAAAGGCCCATTTTGTGTGACTTGCAAAGGATGGAGATAAAGTTAAAAACTCCAGGGACCCATATGATGATGGCGAATATATGAGTAGAACCGACTTTAATTGATAAAGTTAAAGTTGCTCAAGCTATGAGACACGAGGTGATGATGCATATGAGGAAGAAAGTGGAAGAAGGTGCTATTGCAGAAGCAAGAATCGATGAAGAAGGAATACTTCGAGTCAACTCCAGACTTTGTAATCCTAACGACCCTAATTTAAAGTATAGAATCATGATGGAGGCGCACAACACACCGTTTGCAATCCTTCCTGGGAGTACCAAAATGTATCATGATCTTTGTCATACATTTTGTGGAGAGCGATATGAAGAGGGAGATAGCGCTGTTTATCTCAAGGTGTCTAACTTGTCAATGAGTCAAGGCAGAGCATCAAGTACCAAAAGGTCCATTGCAACCACTTGAAATTCCAGAATGGAAGTGGGAGCACATTACCATGGATTTCGTTACTGGTCTTCCCAAGGTTTCTCAAGGCATAAATGCAATTTGGGTCATTGTTGATAGATTGACCAAGTCTGCTCATTTCTTACCAATATGAGAAACTTATACACTTGAACGTCTTGCTCGTATGTACATAAACGAGATTGTAAGACTGCATGGTATGCCAGTATCCATAGTTTCTGATCGAGACCCAAGATTTACTTCATGATTTTGGGTTAGTTTGCAAAAAGCTATGGGCACGGACTTACGATTTAGTTCGGCATATCATCCTCAGACGGACGGAAAATCAGAGAGGACTATTCAAACTCTTGAAGATTTATTAAGACTCTGTGTCATTGACTTCAACGAAAGTTGGGACAAGTTCTTACCGTTGGTGGAGTTTTCATACAACAACAGTTATCAAGCAAGTATTGGCATGGCTCCATTCGAAGCGTTGTATGGAAGAAAGTGTCGTTCTCTAGTATGCTGGGATGAGGTGGGTGAAGCAACGTTGTTGGGACCGGAGTTAGTACGTATAACTACGGAAAAGATTCAAACGATCCAGCAACGTATAAAAACCTCACAAGATCGACAAAAGAGTTATGCTGATCTTCATCGAAAGGATGTGGAATTCGATATTGGAGATCATGTGTTGTTACGTGTTGCTCCATGGAAAGGAGTTACGAGATTTGGAAAGAGAGAAAGCTCAATCCTCGATTCATTAGCCCATTTTAATCCTCGATCGAGTAGGAACTGTGGGCGTATAGATTAAGCTTTCTGCTTTAAGTATGTCTACGTGTTCATAACGTTTTTCACATATCCATGTTATGTAAATATGTGGAAGACCGAACCACATTATTGAGTTAGAACCGGACGAAATAGCGGAAGATTTGACGTATGAAGAGGTTCTGTTCAAATCTTGGATAAGAAGGAACATATTCTACGCTCCAAGGTTATACCTCAAGTCAAAGTTTTGTGGAAAAACCACGATGTTGAGGAAATGACACGGGAGTTAGAATCAAAAATGAAATCAAGATATCCTTACCTCTTGACATACTAGGTATCGTACCCTAATTTTGAGGGCGAAATTTCATAAGAAGGGAGGTTGTAAGACCCCAACTTTTTAATAAAGATGATTTTCTATAAATATCATTTTTAAATATTATGGAATGGATTTGATATAATGTTATAGTTGTGGGTAATATTTATAAATTTTGCAAAAAGTACATAAGTTGTTATATAATATTCGATTGGTGGGAGAATATTCATTTTAATAGGGGAATATTAAATGCATTTGACACAATTATTAGTGGACCCCATGATGGAATTATTGTCGGATTGAGAAAACGACAAAATATTTTATGAAAATAACAACGGAAGTTTTACTATAGTTAAAACTGTTGAACTACTCGGTAGTAAAAAAAGTACGATGTCTGGCGTGGTTGCGTAGTAGTACACGGTATTGATTATTAATGCTTACGTGAGAAGTCACTCGGTTTTGTTCAATTATTGCTTTCAAGAATTGCTTTGCATATATCTCACGTTATTTGATTCAATTATTGTCAATATTTTATATATTATTAAATCAATAATTGAGACGACAAAGTTATTAATATTATTATTTGCTATATTAACGATGTCTAGAAGTTCTGTCAATGAGAGGTTTGGTCACCTAATTGTGCGCCAATAGGGAGAAATCCTTATTGGAAAGCCCCCTCTTTCCTGGGAACGACCTAGTCGATTAATATTGTGAATTATAATAATGATAATAAATGTTGTTAAAAATATTGAGAGGATTTTTATGAAGTTGTTGTAAGTTTTGCTTATTATTTGGATTCCCATTTACCCATTTTTAAAATAATCGGTAGAAATTTGTTTAGTATAATATAATGGGACCCACCTATGAGTATGACATGTTGGTGGGAGGAGAACATGTGGGGCCCATGTGGGAGAAAATAAATTTGGGAGAAAGGAATCTAGCAAGTGTTCACGGGTGGGAGTAATAATTCAAATAAACATGTGTTTATGTTTATATATATATATATATATATTGTTAGGTTTGTAATATTCATGTACGCAATCAAATTGCAAAAATAATGCGGAAGCGAAATAAAATAAGAGTTTAAAAAATTTACAAACCATAAACCCGGATCACCCTTTATGCACAATTATTAATTAAACGAAAAGATAAAGAATAAAATCATACCCTTGAAGATCGAGCTTCCTCAGGTACAAGTTCACCTCCAAATCCTTTCGCGTTCAACTTGAATTCATCGGGTTTGGTTCCTTCCTTTGATCAACGTTAGCCACCCATGTGTTTGGCCTCTAGAGGTGATCCACCAAGGAAGAAGAATTTTCAAGAAGAATGGGTATTGGCTCAACCCTAGTTTTTTATCTCTATAGAAAAGGCATACTCTCCAACAAATTGGAATTATTACGTATGTTGTAAAAGTCAACAACCCCCACCACCCATAATAAGACTCCTCTTATTTATAGATGTGGGCAACCCACCTTAACAATTAAGGAATTGGGATTTATTTAATTAATTAAATTCTTTTAATTAATTAAGCTCCCTAATCTAATTAGGGATAATTAATTAAACTCCTTTAACTAATTTTTCTTCCTAATCCAATTAGGAATAAATGAGAGTACTTATATTAAATTAATTCCTAAACTCTTTTAGAAATTAAAATAATAATAATTGTAATAATATTAATAAGACTCCTCTTATTAATTTATATTTAATATTTCTAAAATATTAAATAATAAATTTTAAGCTATTTAATTTATTCTATCACCATAGATTAAATTAAATATACATAACATATTATTACGATTATGCCATTAACTTCTTAAATAATTATTCTTCCTTTTATGGTGTGACCCTTTAGGTTCTCCATATTAAACCTATTGTGAATAAATCAATTAGAACAATTCTAATCTTATTTAAATAAATAAATTAAACAATTAATTTATTTAAATAAATAATATTTATTCTACAATAGGGATAAGCCTCCTAGCGATCAACGACTTTCCGGATAATATAGATTTCAACATTAATCATAAAAGAACCTTTGAGTAAATAGTTCTGCATAATTCAATCCTTCCACCATACAATGTCCCAATTAAATATAAGACATGGAATTACTTGTCAAGTCTTATTTTATTTAATTATATGCATTTCGATCCTTAAATGCACAACTCCAATAATGCAAATTAGAAACTCCTTTCTAATTTCATTACGCCTTAACTAAGGACTACTTTGGGTTGTCATTTATCGAATCACATAGGACATTTCTCTTCTTTTATTAGAAGTGGTAGATTCTTTATTGATCATACATTATCTCCATGTACAACTTATTATACCCAACCATACCCTTTGATATACCCTAAGGTCTTAAGGAATAAGTCAAAGTATAACTCATCATACACAAGAGATACTATGATGATCTCAAGTCCAAGGATTACTTGTACTACTATCACTACTGAGAATTCCTATTGATAGGCAAGTAAAACTCCATTAGGTATTCCTTAGCGAGCCACGTTCAGTGAACTTATTCTCTAATAAGCACCTACATACTTGCTTTAGTGTCTCCACGCAAATGATCATGAGATCAATCATCCTCATCCAATGAGCAAGTAACATATGTACCAATCTATCCGGATTCACTAATCCCCAATTTAGTAATCCAATGATTGGGAACTATTTTAGTTTTAAGCTTTCTAAGAATTTAGATCTCATTAGAATGATCATCATCATTATTCTAAAAGCATTGCTTAAAACTATGGGTTTATCACATATTATAAAATAGCATCATGTAGATAATTAAAAGCCTTTAATAAATTAATACTTTTTATTAATAAATGAATAAGATTGTTACAATGTATATGCTTTTTCATCAAACATGATTGGCTTGTGTGCATATTACTTTCAATCTCCCACTTGCACTAAAGCCAATCGTCATGGTAACTCATACTCTTCTTCTCTAAGTGACGATTATCATGTTGTTGGATAAGATTTAGTTAATGGATATGTAATGTTGTTCATGAGAGTCCACTATCTCTATAGTGATTTCCCATCTTTCAATGATTCTAATAATCAAATGAAAGTTCCACAACACATGTTTAGATCCAAGATGAGACTTAGGAACTATTCCTAGTTACGTAATGAACTTTTAATCCAAACAATCAACTTGCGACTTCATTTACGACTATATACTTTGTCTTTATCACTAAACCAAAGAACTCTTTCTTTGTTTGGAACCTTTCAAATTCAACTTTGCACCTTTGCTTCAAGGTAACCCTTTACCTTAAAGTGGATTTTTCTGTCGTCTTGTTACGTCACTGAAAAACTTGAGTCTGTTAAGCCCTCTAGTTTTAATTAAGACCCACCATGAATATGATCACATCCTTAGTGCTTAGGTTAAGCACTTTAAGATGTTTTCAACGACTCATAGTGAACTTCTCCATAATATGACCGATCAACATCAGGTCTCATACATTTCATTGCATGCATGATTGTCACTCATGCGACCTCTCTTTTCAGGAGTCTGTGGGGACTATTAAGAGAGATACACTTCATAGCTCATCGACATGAGACATCTATTGGAGTTTACCATGCTAAACGACTTTAGCATCAAATGAATATACGTTCCTTGGGTTAAGTTGAGCATCCTCTTAAATCTATCTATATAGATTTATATCCCCAATTAAGATACTCTTCCAAATCATTCATGGAGGAATATTTAGACAACTTTATCTTTACTGATTGTAGCATTGGTATGTCATTCCTTATCCGTAGTATATCAATATATAGTACTAGGAATGTCAATATAATACACAATAGAACTCTTACCTCATCGTATGTAACTCTAGATCATCATCTTCTATGATGCGTACCTCATCATCATCATCCATGATGAATCCATACCTCCTAGGTATCTTCGGTATTATTCTAGATTTACGATTCGGTTGTGGTAAAATAGGTCTATCTATAGGTTCCTCTTATTTGACTTATAGTGTTTTGTGGTTCTTGAACTCTTCAAGATCTATTATCCTCCCACTAGCCCCTTTAATGATAAACACCTTTATCTTAGAAGGCAACGTGTTTCACAACAAACACCTTTTGCTTAGTAGGATTATAGAACATATACCCTAAAATTACTTTAACATGTCCCATAAATTGTACTTGTCAAATCTTGTTCCAAGCTTATCCTTTGAAACCTTTTCACATAAGTTGGACAACCCCTTATCTTAACATACTTAAGATTAGGAATCCTCCCTGTCCATAACTTTTATGGAGTCTTGGGGCGGATTTTGAGGTTACCATTTTCATAGATATCTTGACCACCATTTCTAGGACATTATCCCAGAAGGATACTGGAATGTCGGTAAAATCATTTTGGACCGTACCATGTTCAACAAGGTATGATTTTTCCTTTCAGATACATCAATCAATTATTACGTATCATGAGGTGTCCATTATGAGAAAAACATTTGAGATGATCTAGAAACTTATTGCACAAGTATTTATTCCTTGATCTAATCAAAGAATCTTAATACTTTGCCAATTTGTTTCACTTCTGAATTCTTTGAACCTTTCAAATAATTCACACTTGTATTTCAACAAATACATACATTCAACTATTTGAATGATCATCTCCTTTTCTTATACTAGTTTGTTCAATTTATAAAATAATTTTTCACGTAAGTCAAGTATACAAAATCCATTAAGTAATCTTTTCGGTTCTATACTTAAACATTATTATTATAAATAGAACAACAATTGTTCTTAATTATAATACCAAAAAAAAAAAAAATTATTGTCCAACAATAAAATGGAAATAATGTTTCTAACAAGAATTGGAATACAATAACAACTTATTGACTTAATAGATTTGCCCGTAGGCAGTGCTAAACTATAAGTTTCTATAGCTAATGCAGCAACCTTTGCTTCATTTTCCACACATAGGATTACTTATCTTTGTTTAACTTTCTACTTCTGCTTGGTCCCTTCATAAATCTATATTTATGATAACCAAAGTCGGTATCCAATACCCAAGTAGAACCTTGACTTAAAGAAAATTTTATTTTAAATCATGAACAAATTTATATTTATAACCGAAACTTCACTAAGCTTCTTTGGTTAGCCTCTGCAAGATACTTCTCAGATTTCTTTCCGATGTCCAGGCTTATTGCGGTGGAAGCAAACTCCTTTCTTTATCGTGTCGGTTTTGTTCTTATTATCCTTTGTTTTTGTCTTTTATTTACCTTCTTTGAATCGTTCTTCTTTTGAGAAGATCCTTTGGCCCCCTACCGGTAAGACTTGGTCTTTCTTGGTTGAAAGTGACTCTCAACATTTTTCAATATGTTAAGCAAATCGGTGAGGTGATATCTAGCTTGTTCATATGAAAAATTCACAACAATTGAAAGGAGTCCGGGAGTGAGTGCAAGATCAAATCTTGGCTCAACTATCCATCCATGACAAAACTTGTTGTCCTAATTGATCAATCAAATTGATTATGTTCTTAACTTTTTATGCATCTTATAGTGCCATTGGCCATTCTAGATCGGAAGAGCTCCTTGAGATATCGATATCTATCGGTCCTACTTTCCTCACAATCAACTACTTGATGTGCGGGAATATAGTAGGAGCATCCATAGTTTCATCTTGTGGCGAAGCTCGTTACTCATGGATGCGAGCATGATGCGTTGAGTCAATCATGCATCATCTTGCCACTTTCTAAAAGTAGCAATCTCTTCCTCGGAGGCATTATGCGCAACCATTGCGGGGATAGGCGTATTAAGGACATAAGATAGCTTTTTCACTATGAGAACTATTCTCAAATTCCTTAACCAATCCGTTTAATTCGGTCCTAAGTTAATTTAGCATCTAATATGCTTTCTGTAATGATAGTAATTTAGACATTGTAAAATTTTGTAAATGAATTTGTAATTAACAACATTTTAACATACATTCTTTTATTAATTACCAAAATAATTTAGGTCTTGTTTTAAATTGGTATCTCCACTATTTTCTTTTTTAAACTATATTACCTCACTTATATAGTTCGGCAAAATCTAATTAAAGATTTGCTAGTGAGAATAAGGATCCCATTTCAAATGTATATAGCCTTGTGGTGACACAACAAACTATATTTAAATAAATAGGTAGACAACTTTTGTCAATTACATCAACTATGCAACTCCTTTTCTTTTGCCTCTTAGATTATTTTGATCAAGTGGTGGCACATCCAATCAAAATTATCCAAGTTAAGTCCGACCTAGCACTCCATATATTCAAAAAGAAAATATCATCCTTGTGGTGACACAACAAAACAATATTGTTCAATTTTCTTTATAAGCATCAAATGTGATAAATTAACATCTTAAATACTTAATACTTGCCTTGTGGTGACACAACAAACTCATATTAAATATTTAATACTCTATTAATTTTATCATGCTAGAAAGCTGACGTTCGATATTCCAAATATCTTTGAACGCTTAGGACTTAATATAAAAATTAAGGGGTTTGTTATTAATTTGTCTCATCTTGTTTAGTCATGCATTTATATATATATATATAAAATACGCGTTATATTAATGAACATGCGAAGCATGTTTGCATAATATATAATATATATAGTATAAGCATGCACATATAGAATACTATATTCTACCCGGATTGATTATGGACTTTTATTCTAGTTTGGTTCACTAGAGCCACCAAGTGAACCAAAAGGTCAAACCCCCCAGGGGCAAGAAATAATATTTCAATATAACTATTACATTTAAACCCTGCTCCATTACAAACGGGTTCTTCAAGCTCCTTGTGTTCCTTGATCTCCAATTCTTCAAAATTAATTCTAACTATTCCTATTACAAAACTATTGAAAATAAATAGAAACCTTGATCGTGATCGAGGGAAGTACATAGGAGGGAGATAGAATTTACATTAAGAAAAAAAATTAGAGAAGACGAGGTACGCAGACCCCATTTAATAAAACCCATACATTCATGCATCCAACTAAAATAAAATCCAATCATATTGGTCAATAGTCCATAATCAATCCCATTTATTATCATACACATCACCATATGCATCAATAAATAACATTCATCTTATGAATAATAAACATTTAATATATATATTGATATCATTTAATGGGCAAATTTAGTTAGTATAAAATCCAATTTTGAATCAAAATAAACTCCTTTATTTTAATCAAAATTTAAATAAAAAAAACTATTTTATTTTAATTTATCCAATTTTGAATAAAATAAACTATTTTATTTTAATCAAAATAAACTCCTTTATTTTAATTAATTATGGAATCCAATTCCATATAAAAAAATCTTTTATTAAGGAAACACGGATATTCTTTCCTATTCACAAATAAACTCCTTTATTTTTAATAATATGAAATCTTATTTCATATCTAAATAAACTCCTTTATTTAAGGAAATTAGGATTCTCTTTCCTATTCACAAATAAACTCTTTTATTTTGAATAATATGAAATCTTATTTCATATCTAAATAAACTCCTTTATTTAAAGAAATTAGGATTCTCTTTCCTATTCACAAATAAACTCTTTTATTTTGAATAATATGAAATCTTATTTCATATCTAAATAAACTCCTTTATTTAAGGAAATTAGGATTCTCTTTCCTATTCACAAATAAACTCTTTTATTTTGAATAATATGAAATCTTATTTCATATCTAAATAAACTCCTTTATTGAAGGAAATTAGGATTTTCTTTCCTATTCACAAATAAACTCTTTTATTTTGAATAATATGAAATCTTATTTCATATCTAAATAAACTCCTTTATTTAAGGAAAGATGGAATCTAATTTCAACTCCAATTAGTTATCATGGAATCCAATTCCAACTCTAATTAGTTAGCATGAAATTTAATTTTAAAATTAAAATAAAATCTTTATTTTAAAATTTAAATAAACTTTTATTTTAATTATAAAATAATTAAGAATATATATATAACTATTATATATATAATATATAAGTAATTATTATGAAATCCTGCATCTCTTGAAATCCGTGCCATGTCCGTTTTTTTTTTTTTGATTACCGGATATTAAGGAAGTGAAATTCAATTCCTTGTTGCCTTGAATTCCGTGCATACCCTTGTGGCCTTAAAACCGAACAGATCCCCCTTTTTTTTTTGAATCACCAAGTATTGTCTAACATGAAGCCACGTTGGACGGTTGGAATATATATATATATATATATATATATAATATTATAAAATAACCGAATCAGCTCATTATAATAAGAAATCCTATAGCTCATATTCTTATTACTCCGTGAACCAGCTTACAAAAAAAAATGACCGGATTGACCGAATCACATGGGCTTGCGAAAAAAAAATTCGGCACCTTTTTTTTAAAATTTTATACAATAAAATTATGCCCAATTAAATTGTTTTAAACACATATCAATATACATATCAAATCTGAACAATTAATAATTTGCATAAAGGTTTGGCTCTGATGCCACTGTTAGGTTTGTAATATTCATGTACGCAATCAAATTGCAAAAATAATGCGGAAGCGAAATAAAATCAGAGTTTAAAAAATTTACAAACCATAAACCCGGATCACCCTTTATGCACAATTATTAATTAAACGAAAAGATAAAGAATAAAATCATACCCTTGGAGATCGAGCTTCCTCTGGTACAAGTTCACCTCTAAATCCTTTCGCGTTCAACTTGAATTCACCGGGTTTGGTTCCTTCCTTTGATCAACGTTAGCCACCCATGTGTTTGGCCTCTAGAGGTGATCCACCAAGGAAGAAGAATTTTTAAGAAGAATGGGTATTGGCTCAACCCTAGTTTTCTATCGCTATAGAAAAGGCGTACTCTCCAACAAATTGGAATTATTACGAATGTTGTAAAAGTCAACAACCCCCACCACCCATAATAAGACTCCTCTTATTTATAGATGTGGGCAACAACCCACCTTAACAATTAAGGAATTGGGATTTATTTAATTAATTAAATTCTTTTAATTAATTAAGCTCCCTAATCTTATTAGGGATAATTAATTAAACTCCTTTAACTAATTTTCCATCCTAATCCAATTAGGAATAAATGAGAGTACTTATATTAAATTAATTCCTAAACTCTTTTAGAAATTAAAATAATAATAATTGTAATAATATTAATAAGACTCCTCTTATTAATTTATATTTAATATTTCTAAAATATTAAATAATAAATATTAAGCTATTTAATTTATTCTATCACCATAGATTAAATTAAATATACATAACATATTATTACGATTATGCCATTAACTTCTTAAATAATTATTCTTCCTTTTATGGTGTGACCCTTTAGGTTCTCCATATTAAACCGGTTGTGAATAAATCAATTAGAACAATTCTAATCTTATTTAAATAAATAATTTAAACAATTAATTTATTTAAATAAATAATATTTATTCGACAATAGGATAAGCCTCCCTAGCGATCAATGACTTTCCAGATAATATAGATTTCAACATTAATCATAAAAGAACCTTTGAGTAAATAGTTACCGTACAATTCAATCCTTCCACCATACAATGTCCCAATTAAATATAAGACATGGAATTTCTGTCAAGTCTTATTTTATTTAATTATATGCATTTCGATCCTTAAATGCACAACTCCAAATAATGCAAATTAGAAACTCCTTTCTAATTTCATTTTGCCTTGGCCAAGGACTACTGGGTTGTCATTTATCGAATCACATAGGACATTTCTCTTCTTTTATTAGAAGTGGTAGATTCTTTATTGATCATACATTATCTCCATGTACAACTTATTATACCCACCCATACCCTTTGATATACCCTAAGGGTCTTAAGGAATAAGTCAAAGTATAACTCATGATACACAAGATACTATGATGATCTCAAGTCCAAGGATTACTTGTACTTATTATCACTAAAGGAATTCCTATTGAACAAAAGTAAAACTCCATTAGGTATTCCTTAGCGAGATACGTTCAGTGAACTTATTCTCTAATAAGCACCTACATACTTGCTTTAGTGTCTCCACATAAATGATCATGAGATCAATCATCCTCATCCAATGAGCAAGTTAACGTATGTACCAATCTATCCGGATTCACTAATCCCCAATTTAGTAATCCAACGATTGGGAACTATTTTAGTTTTAATCTTTCTAAGAATTTAGATCTCATTAGAATGATCATCATCATTATTCTAAAAGCATTGCTTAAAACTATGGGTTTATCACATATTATAAAACAAAGATCATGTAGATAATTAAAAGCCTTTAATAAATTAATACTTTTTATTAATAAATGAATAAGATTGTTACAATGTATATGCTTTATCATCAAACATGATTGGCTTGTGTGCATATTACTTTCATATATATATATATATATATAATTTTAGTTTTTGTTTGTATTAGATAATGTCATTGAATTTCAATCAACCAAATGTTGCGTATGATATCCGTGAGTCTTTGAATTATTTCATCCGTGAAGAAATCCTTACACAGTGCCTTTCCATTCTCTTATAAATAGAAGCTCATTCCTTCATTATTTCTTACGAATTCACTGAAACTCTTCAGAGAGAAAATTATAGAGAGAAAGAAGAAGAGAAGTCTGCTACCTCTCTTTTCTTATATCTTGTTTCTTCTAAGGTAAGGGGTATTATTTCTTTCTTATTCATGAAGACAACTTTTGTTATTCCATTCTTTATTATGCTATTGGAATAACCTATATACGCGGGCTACCCTATACTTGGTGAAATTCTTCTATTATTCCATTCTTTATCATTATGTCGGAATAACCTGTCTATGCAAAGTACCGCATACATGGTGAAATTCTTCATTATTCCGCTTTTATTATTTTGGAACATCCTGCGTTGTTTCGTTGTTTATTATTCTCATTGGAATATCCTGTGCGTATGCGCTTACGCATGACACGTTCCATTATTTATTATTACATTGGAATAACTCATGCATGCGATTTCTATCGCATGCCCGGTGATTTCTTTTTTTATTCCATTCTTTATTATACTCAGTTGGTTAAAGTTTTGACTTCTATACTCCATGAAATTTGTGGAATATCCTTGATATTTTTGCTTCATCCAATATTTTTTCATGGAAATATTCTTCTGAGCAATCTTGAGTTTTACTCTACAAAGAAGTATCATGTTGACAATTTGGACGTTATTAGTTCCTCGATAAATTAATTCTTGAACTTGTTTTACTGAATTCTTATATCATTGTCATCATCCTCATGTTTATATTTTATTGAAAGTCATTTGTGGCATGTAGTGCATAGATGGACTTGGTATGATTATGACTAGGGATTATTCAGTGTAATCATGACCGTAATGTTACAAATGATGTGGTTAAAGTCCTCATTGGCCTGTAGTGCATTGATGGACAGTTGTTGGCATGATCATGACCATTAATGAATACATGAATATCCTTGGCCGTAGTGCATTGATAATTTGTGGTTGTGATACTAATGAATATCCTTGCCCGTAGTGCAGGGATGATGTGGATTATTTATTAAGCTGAGTCTCAGCGATAAAAGTGATGAAAAACCTTTTAAATCATAAAAGATAGTAGATTTTATTCTCTACTTGACTCTTTTAATGGATTGCTTGTTCCGCTGCAGTTAAACTTGATGTTTGTTATATTTTATCAATTTAACATTGTTGAAGGTTAATGATAATTTATTCTGCATTATCTTAGTCATAATATTTCTTACTGGGCTAGTTGAGCTCACCCTTTCTTTCACTGTTCTCTTCAGGAAATGAGAACGTAGCCGGGACTAGTCGGGGAACGGAGTGACGGTCCAGAAGATAGTATTAGTAGTCCTCACTATTCTGTTAAATGGTGTGAAAATAAATGTAATGAGGACTCTTTTGACTGTGGATATTGTCTAGATGACAATATTCTTATTAAAATTTTTAGTTTACGTTTTGTTGTATTTTACACGACAGCTGTATTATTAAGTTGTATTTGAATTTTGTACCATGTATTTGGTGACTCTAGATGGGTGATGTATACCTATTTTAGGGGGGTCAAATTGAGTGTTAGATCAAAGGTTTAGAGGAAGGAAATGAGCATATGTTCTCAAAGGGGTGAAACCCTTGGTTTTCTTCCACTAAATCTTGTGTAACTCAAGTTTTACATCTTGGATTTGTGATCCGTCAAAAGAGGGGGTGCTAGATACATGAGTTATCTAGTAAACCCAAGTGGTAGAACACAAATCTAGCAAGTATTGAAGCCATGAGGGCTGTTTTCCCCAAAACAGTCCACATAGAAAGTTAAGGTTTCAAAACCTTAAAAAGCTACTGTCCCCGTTTTTCTTGAGGCTGTTTTGGTTAGTTGAAAGTCTTTTAAAAATCTGGGAAAAATCACAGAGGTACCTTAGGAAGTTATCTACGTGTAGGAAAAAGAACGGACACGTTTCGATTTATAGGTTGTGCGTAATGGCTATTTCCGTAAAGGACTCCTAATTATTAACACTCGAATTTCTCACTGTGTATACACTAGAAAATTCCGAAATGTTTACAGTAGGTTCATATATGTTATGAGAGTATACTCTAAAAATTTCAGAGTTTTCTGAGCAAAACTCGATTTATGAAAAATGAAGCAAGATCCGAGTGTTTTGGGCACTTTAAAATTAGTAAATCATTTTCTAAAATTCCAGAAAAATTTGGAGATCATTGTTGGTTCATATACTATCCAAATACAGAAAATGAGAATTTTTGGAATCAGTTTGCTATTTTTCCTAAAAATGATTAAGTTATGAATAAAAGGAAATAAATAGTTAAATGATGTCTTAAATAAGAAAAATATGATTTTAATGCTTGAATACTTCTAATATATAATATTATGACTATTTTAGGGTATTTTGGTAATTTATAATAAAAATATTATTTATGACCTTTTATGGATATTAAATAAAAGGTTTAATAAAGGGTTGACAATTAGAATAAATTGTTTATTAATCCAATAAATTATTAAAATATTATTATGATATTAATAATATTAGAATATGATATTGTTAAGTAAATAAAAAAATATTAAGATTAAAACTTCATTAAAATATTATTAAATGGTTAATAATATTTGATTTAAGCATTAATAAATGATTAAAGTATTATTAAATGATTAGCAATATTAGATTAAAGTATTAATCTTAGATTAAAATATTATTAAAAGATTATTAATATTAAATTAAAGTATTATTATTGAGTAAATAATAATATTCGAGATTAAATAAAATATTATTAAAAATATAATAACATTAGTAAATGAATAAAATATTATTAAATGATTAATAATATTAGTAATGGAATAAGATATTATTAAATGATTAATAATATTAGTAAATGAATAAAATATTATTAAATGATTAATAATATTAGTAAATGAATAAAATATTAATACTATTGGTAAATGATTAAAAGTATTATTGATTGATTAATGATACTAAAAGCATAAGTAAGATATTATTAAAGTAATAATATTAATGTATGATTAAAATATTATTAAGAGAATTAATAATATTAGTAAAGTACTAAAATATTATTATGATGTTAATAATATTAGTAAGCGAATAAAAGTATTATTAGTGAACTAATAATACTAAGAGGTGAATTAAATATTATCAAGATTAATAATATTAAGTAATTAAAGGTAGTTGTTATTTAATAGTAACATTATCGAGGCAGGATAATATTTCTAAGAACTAATTGTAATATATAATAATTATGTGATTAGATAATCTAATGTTATGCTATGGCTAATTGAAAGATTAACTATAGGTCTCTCAAAGGAAGATAATTAAACTGCCTAGCGG
Organism: Panax quinquefolius; assembly: GCA_020205615.1. Lineage (NCBI taxonomy): Eukaryota > Viridiplantae > Streptophyta > Magnoliopsida > Apiales > Araliaceae > Panax > Panax quinquefolius. The sequence continues at coordinate 49,513,142 of CM035152.1, read as the reverse complement.
ATATAATTTAATTGTGTAGCCGTAGACTTCAAACGAGGCAAGTTTCCTAACTCAAACGTGAGTTATTATTTTCAAAGCATGTTAGTGAATAATTATTGATTATTATTCACATCTATATTGATTATTGAAATTCGCACTTTGTGCAATTGAATTCTGTTCTATTATTATTGAACTGTTAATTAAATTAAAGTTCTTTTATTCATGAACTGTTTATGAGATAGATCTATGCTAATTGTATCAGCTAGATCAAGCATGTTTAAATTTGTTAAATCAAATGTGTTTTAAAAAGCTGTTCTTATTAAATTGATATGATAAGAACTCTTGATTTGAAAGGGGCGAATTTGATTAAGGCGTGATATCGATGCCGGATTATTAAGTGTTTATGCATAAATCATGGGGTATGAAAGGCTGATCCCCTTGAATACCAAAACTTATTAAGAGGTCCAGTTTAAATGACTAAGAACCTTGGCAAATGTTCATGGTTATTTCAAAACCACTCAGTTTATGTTATTCAATTATTCGAATATTCAATTGTTGATTATTAATTCATGTTCCTTCACAATCTTATATTATTGTTGAACATTGAAAGCAAAACTTCTTTCTAGTCATGATATATCTCCCTTGTATATAAACTTGCTAAGCAAATTAGTTGCTTACCCTTGCTATATCATGACATTTATTTCAGTTAAGCCTGAAGGATCCAATGCGAAAGACAAAGGCAAGGGCAAGATCCAAGAATAGTTTAGAATGAATGCTAGTTATTATTTTCTGATGGATTATCTTATGTAAACCTTTTGTGATATGAATGGTGTGTTTAAGTTAAGGTTAAGAAGACCTTGGAACTATGTTATAAAACTATATTATAATGAACAATGTATGTTTATTATTCCGTAATAGTTATAGAATACTTATGATGATGATAGATTGTGAGCACTGAATCTGAGGTTAAAGAAACTGGATTTGGTGGCATCACAATGGTAGAGATAGAAGACTAATGGCATAGGATCATTTACCTTTGATGACTAGCTTTCTTCTTCTTAGAAATCTAACAATGGAAGTTTGACTTAAAAGTGCTTATTCTCTCTAACACTTAAGTTGCTTTATAAAGGAAAGTTGTTGGATAATTTGAACAACCAAATAATGAAATCCAACTTGCTATTTATAGACTTTCTAAAGTTAGGGCATATTGGTCATTAGAACATCCACCTCCTTAGTAACCTCCTTACTGTTCCTTACTTAAGTCCTAAGTTTAATTGCTCTTCACCTTAATTACTTGGCCTCCACAACAAATCCTTGGTCACTAAGATTACCCATGGATTGCCCCATGGATCATGCTTTACCCATTGAATCATTAATTGGGCTTAGGTCCACTTAGATTAGCTTATTCCTTTGGCTTGTATTAATTTACTTTGACTCCTCATTAATAACCATTTGGTCTCTAACATTATACATACTTGGGCTTGCACATTAATTCTATTGTACTTTATAAATTGCTAACAATCCTACAAGTCCAATTCATTTGGCTAAAAACCTTATTACAATTTCTCTATGTATTATACTCATATCCTCACTCGTATATTAATTCACAATATATGATATACCATCCTTCGTACATATTCGTACAATACTTTGTATTCAATACCTCGTACAATACATACGTATCATACGATCATTACATTACCTTCTTAACGCTTGATATTCCTAACGTTTTCTAATTAAGTTCGCATGCAAAATATTACGTTTTCGATACTTAGATTATTATTACATAATCCATCTTACCTTGATATTATAACGTTACGTATTTCTCGGAAGTTCAAAAATAATTCCTGAGCGAAAATCGATGAATAATATTTTTCGAAAAGTTTCTCGAAAAACTTTTATTTTCTTCTTGAAAATTCAAACACTATAATTCATTCACGTAGTCAAAATACTATGAATTTCTGACGTTTCTAGGTTATAGAACGACATTCATCTTACTAACACATAGTAATATCAAATAATATAATTTTATTCATTATTTTATTAAATAAAATTATTTTACAAAGGATCCAAATTTCTCGGTCGTTACATTCTTCCCCCCTTATAAAGATTCTGTCCCCAAAATCTCGTCTCACATTATGCAAACAATTGAAGGTAATCATTCCTTATCTTTTCTTCCAATTCCCACGTTGCTTCTTCTGCATCGTGGTTCTTCTATAACACCTTCACAGAAGGTATGACTTTGTTCTGCAGAACTTGATCTTTTCTATCGATAATTTGAATCGGCGTCTCTTCATACGTTAAGTCCTTCTCAATATGAATAGGCCTATATTCTTTTACGTGCTTATAATCCAACTTATAAGGATGTAATACTGATACGTAAAACACGTTATGTATTCGTTCTAGGTCTGGAGGTAACGCTACCGTATATGTTACCTTACCTACCCATTTTAACACTTCAAAAGGTCCTATAAACCTTGGACTTAACTTTCCCTTCTTTCCAAAGCGTATCTTTCCTTTCCAGGGAGATACCTTTAAAAACACATAAGAGCTTACTTTAAATTCCCTATATTCTCGATGCGAGTCCGCATACTTCTTCTGTCTGTCTTGAGCTGCGACGAGACGCATTCGTATTAATTTCAACACTTTCGCTGTTTGCTGCACCAATTCTGGCCCTAGCATTCGGCGTTCTCCCACTTCGTCCCAACACAATGGTGTCCTGCACTTTCTTCCGTACAAAGCTTCATAAGGCGACATACCTATGCTTGCATGATAACTATTGTTATATGCAAACATCACTAATGGTAGATGATCATCCCAACTACCCTTAAAATCCCTGACGCAAGATCTTAACATATCTTCTAACGTCTGATGTCCTCTCTCTTTGTCCATCGGTTTGTGGATGATACACCGTACTCAGCTTCAACTGCATTCCCAATTGCTCCTGCAGACTTCTCCAAAAGTTCGATGTGAATCGTGGGTCACGATCTGACATAATCGAAACTGGTACTCCATGTCTGGAAATTATTTCCTTAACATAAAGTTTAGCTAACTGGTCTAAGTTATACTTGACCCTAATTGGCAAAAAGTGAGCCGACTTCGTCAATTGGTCCACTATTACCCAAATTGCATCATACCCCTTCTGAGTAGTCGGAAGTTCCACCACAAAATCCATCGTGATATGCTCCCACTTCCACTCCAGAATCTTCAATGACTTTAACAAGCCACTTGGTCATTGATGTTCGGCCTTAACTTTCTGACAAGCCAAGCACCTACTCACATACTCAGCTATCTCTCTCTTCATGTTCGGCCACCAAAAACTCTGTCGAAGGTCTTGATACATCTTAGTGCTACCAGGATGAATCAAGAACCTCAAACTATGAGCCTCTTATAATATCTGCTCCCTTAATTCTATCTCATTCAGAACCCAAATTCTTCCTTCAAATCTCAACAACCCTTCGTTATCAAGACTGTACTTAATATCTTTTTCATTGGTTAGTCGTTCCTTTACCCGGTCACACTCATCAGTTTTGAGCTGAACCTCCCTGACTCTTTCTACGATGGTAGATTGAATCTCTGTTAGAAACAATATCTGTTTCGATTCTTTTGACAACTGCACTTCTATTTCCATCCTAGCCATCTTTGTTATTAACTCAGTTTGAGTCGTTAACATAGATAACTTCTCCCGACCCCTCCTACTTAAGGCACCGACAACTACATTAGCTTTTCCAAGGTGATACAGGATTTCACAGTTGTAATCCTTTATCAACTCCAGCCACCTCCTCTGTCTCATATTCAACTCCTTCTGTGTGAAGATATATTTTAGACTCTTATGGTCCGTGTATATCTCACATTTTTCTCCGTAAAGATAATGTCTCCATATCTTTAAAGCAAAAACTACTGCGGCCAGTTCCAGATCATGAGTAGGGTAAACTTTCTCATAATCCTTCAATTGCCCTGATGCATACGCAATGACCTTGCTATGCTGCATGAGCATGCAACCAAGTCCTCTATGCGAAGTATCGCTATAAACTACGAAATTTTCAGTGTCATCGGGTAATGACAAAACAGGCGCTTCACTCAACTTCTTCTTGAATTCTTAAAAACCGTCTTCGCATTTATCAGTCCATACATATTTCACAGTCTTCCTTGTCAAGTTAGTCAATGGAGTAGCTATCTTCAAAAAATCTTGGATAAATCTCCGATAATATCCCGCTAACCCTAGGAAACTCCGCACCTCAGTCGGCATTTTCGGTTGTTCCTAATTCATCATGGCTTCCACCTTCGCTGGATCTACTGAAATCCCTTCATGGTCAATGACATGACCTAAAAACTTTACCTTTTCCAACCAAAATTCACACTTAGTGAACTTCGCATACAACTTCTCCTTTCTTAGTGTCTCCAACACCAATCTTAGGTGTTTAGCATGATCTTCTGGCATCTTAGAATAGACTAAAATATCATCGATAAACACCACAACGAACTTGCCCAAATATTATTTGAACACTCTGTTCATCATATCCATAAATGCAGCTGGTGCATTAGTCAACCCAAATGACATCACCAAAAACTCGTAATGACCATAACGAGTCATGAATGCTTACTTTGGTACATCCTCCTTCCTAACCTTCAACTGGTGATACGCTATCCTTAAATCTATTTTAGAAAAATACTTAGCCCCTTTCAACTGATCAAAAAGCTCATCGATCCTGGGCAATGGGTATTTATTCTTTATTATCAACTTGTTCAACTCTTTGTAGTCGATACAAAGTCTCAACGATCCATCCTTCTTCTTGACAAACAATATCGGTGCTCCCCACGGTGAAACACTCGGTTGAATGTACTTCATGTCCAATATTTCTTGCAACTGTACCATTAAATCCTTCATCTCCACTGGCGCCATATGATATGGTGCCCTGGAAACTGGTGCTGCTCCTGGCACAATGTCTATTACAAACTCAGTTTCCCTATCCGGCGAAAGACCTGATAATTCACTTGGAAATACATCCACAAATTCTTTAATTATAGGTATTTGTTCCATGGTTGCTACCACTATCTGGGTATCAACAACATGACACAGTTAACCTACACATCCCTTCCTCAATAATTTCCTAGTCTGTGTCATCGTTAGATAACACGAACAGCCCAACGATCTATTCCCGTAAAATACTACTTGAGGTTGTTTTGATATTTTAATATTCACACATTTCTTCTGACAATCTATAATTGCCCCATGGTTAACCAACTAATCCATTCCGAGAATTACATCGAATTCTCTTAACTTTATCGGTAGCAAATCTACCGATAATTACAACCCCGTATGTCTACGCAACAACTCCTATGAATATCTTCAACAGGAATTATCTCTTCATTTGCTACCTTAATATTTAAAGGTATAGGCAACTTTTCGGGAAGTAATCCTAATCGTCTAGCAAAATCACATGCTATAAATGAACGAGTAGCACATGAGTCAAACAGAACGTAAGCATTTATGTCGTTGATCGAAATAATACCTATGACTACGTCCCCCAATGCAACTGCATCTTGGACTGTCATGTTAAAGGTACGGCCCATCGGCCTACCTGGCTGCGCTAGACCACTAATAGTTAACTTACCACTATTAGTGCCCTAATTCCCGTCCATACCCTTCTTTGGGCAGTTCTTTGCCATGTGGTCAGTTGACCCACACACAAAGCATCCGTGATTCTTCTTCGGACTTGGACAGTTAGGCGAAATGTGCCCCTCCAGTGCACAATTGTAGCATACGGCCTTCCCCTTGAGACAGACTCCTAAATGAGTCTTCCCACAGGTTTTGCAGACCTCCATCCTTCTTTTCGGATCTCTTTGCTTCACTCCGATATTCCTAGAGTTAAACATTTTCCTCTTTTGTCCCTCGCCACTCCCACTGGCTCCCTCTATTTTTACTCCCCCATCAACCTTCCCTTTATTTTTCTTATCTTTGTGGTATTGGCTTAGAGCCTCGCTACCACCTTCGGCGATTATCGCCTTCTCTAAAATAGTCCCAAATGTAGTACTTTGGAACATAGATATACGGTTATAGAGCCAGGGTTAAAAGCCTTACTCGAACCGTCATGCCTTTCTAACCTCGGTGTCCACTTGGTGTGGAGCAAACCTTGTACATTCATTAAACTTGGCGGCGTATTGGGGAACCGTCATGTCCCCTTTTTTTAAGTCTAGAAATCGCATCTCCATCCTCCCCTGCATACTTGTGGGAAAGTAGTTCTCGAAGAATATCTCCTTGAACCTCATCCACGTAACATTCTTAATATCAGCTCTGGCCTGGTTGGCCTCCCACCAAAAGTTGGCCTCTCCCTTCATCATGTAGGTTGCAAAGGCAACCTTCTGGCCCTCTTCGACATTTTCTATAACAAATGCCTTCTCGATTTCCTTCACCCATGTTTGGGCTTCGATAGGGTCCGTAGTTCCTTTGAACTCCAACGGACCTACACTTTTAAAATCCTTAAAGGTAGTAGCTCGTGCTACTCCCGGATTTACGGGGATATTAGCCCTATTTCTGTTAAACGCGACTGTTAATAAATTAACAAATTCTTGCATTGGGTTAACCGGACCTCCTTCTAGTTGATTTACGTTAGCGCCTTGGTTCCGTTGCCCTCTTCTTGGCGGCATTTTGATGTTACAACAAACAACACATTTCGTTATTATTCGTTTCTTATTCGTTAGTTATTATTAAAGATTAAACAATAACTTCAACATCCATTACTCAATATGATTCAAAGAAAAGGCTTATATTGATTCATTCATTGTAGTATAATACTACATCGTTTCATTACACAGCCTAAGCTAATTACATTACTATCCCACTATTGCTTTCAAAAATTGGGATTTACAAAAGACTACCCTTTGTTATATAAAAGAGGGTTTTACGTCACTACTAGGTACACAATATTTACATAGCTATACTAATCTATCCACTAATAGATTACTTATGCCTCAAGGCATTATTAAAATCCGCTTTGGCAAGACCGGCGATAAAATCATGGTACGATAGTATCTGCATCATCCGCCTCCTCTATGGGATAGCCACTACACATTCTTTGAAGTCCACATGAGAACTCCTATGAATATAGGACATTTTCCCTATCTTCTACTTTTTGGTCTTTAGCTCCTCCTTGAGCTCAAAAACCTCATGCTTTAGCTCATGGACCTTGTCCTTGGCTAAAACCCGCTCATCGTGCTCCTGATCCCACATGGACTACACGTCTGTCTTATCCTCTATGATAGCCTCGAGCTCTACTTTTAGCTCCTTAACCCCCTGACAGTAATGGATGTTTCTATCCAACACTGACATAAAAAGTGACATTAATGACTCCCCATCCATCTCTGTTGCTATTGCTACTGGGTTGAAGGACACTACCTCCACCTCCTCTTCTATCATACCATCAAATACCGACATAAGATCGGGGTCCTCTGAGTCTTCGAGACTCAATGACTACTATCTCTGGTTCCTCTGCTATAGGGTTTTGTATAACCTCTATCTGGTTAACCGATTTTTCACTAACTACCTGAACATCTCTATGTATTCCATTTACACCTAACATCTACACAAGACAATTAAGTTGATTAGTACATGTCAGTATAATAATAAAAACACATAACATATACATAATGCATTTTTATAAGGTTATTTTCTTCTTTAACTTCTTTGACTTCTCTTAAGGTTATGACTTAAGGTTTTTAATTTCCCCCCTTAAGTTTTATAACCTAATGCTTTGATACCAACCTGTGACGCCCCCAAATCTGAGTATCTTCCAACCTGACAGATGGTGCTACACGGTACTACCATTCACACATACATTCAATTAAAAAGCCTCAAAAGAACGAATATGTCTTCTATATATTCAAAGTAATATTAACATTCCCCAAGTTCTTTATAACCATTACATTTGTTGTTGTCATAATATCAAATATATTAAAACATTAAACCTATACTATTACATCGACAGTTCAACGGTTTGCCTTAGCCTTTCCTTTATCCTTAGAGGATCCTTCAGGACGTTCAATCTTAGCTGCATTCATATGGTTCAAGCAAGAGTGAGCATGACTAGCTCAGCAAGTAAAACAATTCCCTTAAACAAAATGCTTGAAACATAGGAATCATATATCTTCAATAACTGAACAATAGTTACGAAGTACTATCGATAATTCAAAATAACACTTCTTTTCATTCAAAATGTTTTACAACAATAATATTCAGTAAAACATCAATTCCGGTCCAAGACCTTGAGCATTTCATACTTTCTTTGAAAAGGACATCCCGACACTAAGTCCGTAAGTCCGATAATTCTTACGAGCACGTCTAGGTGATCAGCTTATAGTACTCTATGTTGATCAACACTACATTCATTAAATGTATGTACGTTTAAGTTGTGGCAACCTCACGTGCCAGTCGTTTAACGACAAAACATTTTTAGCATACTCAGTCTTCATTTGAAAACCACACCAATATAACTTGATGCAACATTAACCAGGCTTTGATAGATTGTAAGATGTCCAACATATCATAAGTCTAGCCGAAAGAATTGGCTTTGACTTTATCATACAATAATTCATGCGTAAGAATACATGATCCACAAAGCTTGTCCAGATTGAACTGAAACAAGGGTTAGAATACTTGCCTTCAGCGTCTACTACTATATAATTACTTTCTGTTTGAATCTTTAAAGTCTCTACAATACATAATTACATAACGTACCACATTAGTAATATATAATCAAGTATGAGTGCAACTATATCTTACCCTTCTTCTTAATCTAATCATGACTTAGATTTATTACTATTGGTTCCAGCTTTCCGTTTATAGTTTACGTTGTCATTCCGTTCATGTTCAATTACTTATCTTCAACCTTTATGTATCATAATTAAGGTTTAACAATGCCTTACAATGTTATAAATTAAGCTTCATTTCATTTGTGAAACAATTACTATTCATTCTCTACTTACAAACATTCTTCACTATGTACTTCTTAAGGCTAGCGCTTGCGGCGCCGGCACTTCTCCTCTGTGTCATGCTGCGGCGTGACTTAGCAGTGTGTATAGCCCAGACTCGGTGATGTAGCGCGAGTCCCAGCTCTCTATGTCACGTTGTGGCGCCAATTAACAGTGTCCTATGGTCCGGCCTCGTGCTACGGCGTGGGCTTTTCTGCCTTGAGTCACGCTGCGGCGCGGACTCTGTGCCTCAGAAAAATTTGACATATTTTCAACTTTGTGAGATTCCCTGGCTCGTAACTTCTTCATTATAAGTCTAAATTGGCTCGTTTAAGAGCCTACGATTCAAAAATTACATAATCTATGTGTTCATGCAAGAACTTTATATTTTCGAATTCTTTAACTTAAAATTCACCTATTGGTTCATTTTTAACGAAAATAATAAACGTTCGTAAACATTCAAGGCACGTTTCTTCGTTCTAAGTTGGAATTCGGTTATTTTTTAGTCTTCAACTCTATAATGCCAAATATGACTTGACTCCATCGAAAAACAACATTTCCAAGTTCAAACACAAAATATGACTTCCATTCCGAGAATTTCACGAATTCGACGATTATCGTCCAATCTTGTGAATTTCGGCAAAACTTCGTTACTAGTGATTTATTCATCATTCCAAATGGATTCAATTCATACTATAGACATTTCAACTTACACATTATAATAACTTATTTTTAAGTTAGGTTATGGCTTATTCTTCATGAGTTTATAACTTAACAAATTATAAACTACAAGATTTCATTCCTTATGACTTATTATTGGTTTAAGTCCTTTAAGCAATATTTTTACATCTTATCAATCATACTATCTCCTTAAGGTAAATATATGACAAGTCCATATATGTTCATCATAAGTTCATAACTTATTTAGGTTTAACTTACTTATTCATGACTTATTCGGCTTAAGTCCATTGCTTATTCACTTCTTATGATTGCTTAGCATACATGACCATCACTTCTCTATCAAGATATTATGGTAGAGATAGAAGACTAATGACATAGGATCATTTACCTTTGATGACTAGTTATCTTCTTCATGGAAATCTAACAATGGAAGTTTGACTTAAAAGTGCTTATTCTCTCTAACACTTAAGTTGCTTTATAAAGGAAAGTTGTTGGATAATTTGAACAACCAAATAATGAAATCCAACTTTCTATTTATAGACTTTCTAAAGTTAGGGCATATTGGTCATTAGAACATCCACCTCCTTAGTAACCTCCTTACAATTCCTTACTTAAGTCCTAAGTTTACTTGCTCTTCACCTTAATTACTTGGCCACCACAACAAATCCTTGGTCACCAAGATTACCCATGGATTGCCCCATGGATCATGCTTTACCCATTGGATCATTAATTGGGCTTAGGTCCACTTAGATTAGCTTATTCCTTTGGCTTGTATTAATTTATTTTGACTACTCATTAACAACCATTTGGGCTCTAACATTATACATACTTGGGCTTGCACACTTATTCTATTGGACTTTACAAATTGCTAACAATCCTACAAGTCCAATTCATTTGGCTAAAAACCTTATTACAATTTCTCTACGTATTATACTCGTATCCTCACTCGTATATTAATTCACAATATACGATATACCATCCTTCGTACATATTCGTACAATACTTCGTATTCAATACCTCATACAATACATACGTATCATATGATCATTAAATTACCTTCTTAACGCTTGATATTCCTAACGTTCTCTAATTAAGTTTGAATGCAAAATATTACGTTTTCCATAGTTAGATTATTATTACATAATCCATCTTACCTTGATATTATAACGTTACGTATTTCTCGGAAGTTCAAAAATAATTCCTGAGCGAAAATTGATGAATAGTGTTTTTCGAAAAATTTCTCGGAAAACTTTTATTTTCATCTTGGAAATTCAAACACTATAATTCATTCACGTAGTCAAAATACTATGACTTTCTGACGTTTCTAGGTTATAGAACGACATTCATCTTACTAACACATAATAATATCAAAAATATAATTTTATTCATTATTTTATTAAATAAAATTATTTTACAAAGGATTCGAATTTCTCGGTCGTTACAAATCGTATATTCACTATCTTCACGTAGGTTCTTGGAGTCTTTAACTCTATCTCTATCTTTTGTAAGTTATACTAAATGGGTCTTTGTGTTAACGACGTCGCACTCGTAACCACATATGATCTTCTACTCAACGCGTCAACTATCACATTCGCTTTTTCTATGATGGTATTGAATGGTATTATCGTAATCTTTCAACAGCTCGAGCTAACGTCTTTGGCGCATGATACGTTCGTTTTAGTTGAAGAAATATTTGAGGTTTTAGAAATGGGTTTTGTACCGGGTTCAATAAAAAATTCGATTTCACGCTCTGGGGTAGGCCAGAAAGTTCTTCGGGGTATACGTCAAAAAATTTATTAATGATAAAAATATCATCCAAGACTTGGATAGTACCTCACATTGATACCTATCAGCTTGCTACTATTATTCACAACGTCCCCTATAAAAAGTCTGGGTTCGGTGCATTCCAAGACTTGGAAGTCTCCAGATAAAGGCTTGGGGCTCTTTACTTATGGCTTAATATGATAATGATTAACTTTAGTGGTTTGGTTACTTGAATTCACATAACAGGTTGGTTAGGAAGGCTAACAACCTTACAAAAACAATTAATTTTAGCATGATGAGTAGTTAACCAGTCAATTCCTAAAATCACGTCCAAGGCAAATAATTTCAAAGAGATAAGATCGACAGGTAACGTGAGGGTGCCGATTTGAATCAAACAAGATTTATAAATAGTGGATGTAACGAATGTTTCTCCTAACAGAGTTTCAACATATAAGTCAAAGTCTAACTTCTCTGGAGTCAATTTTAAACATTGAGTGCAAGTAGGAGAAATAAAAGAATGGGTAAAACCGGTGTCGAATAAGGTATAGACTTCGCAAGAGTTTATGATTAACTTACCCGTGATAACTTTGTTCAGGTTCCTCAACAAACGCTCATACTTAAACTACCAGCTTTGACTTATCTAGGACATCCTTTGGTGTCACCATCCCAGTTGGACTTGACTTCACTATACGACAAAATCGACCTAGGTGACCTTCTCTTTTGCAATTAAAACACGCTTTAGGTTGCTGTGTACAGTTTGGATGGATGTGTCCCTCCTGTCCGCATTTGTAACATACAACCGGTGGTCGTTCTTCTTCCTTCAAAGCGAGTGTCAGTGCTGCTATCAATGTCTTTCCGTCATTATTGAATCTTCTCTTCTTAAAGTTGTTCTCACTTAGTTCACCTTTCTTATTATCTTGGCCATGATTACCACCGAAGTGGTTACCATTTCTAGCATGATAATTTCCTCCACGATGGTTATCGTTGTTCCGATGGTTGTTGCCACCGATATGATTATTATCGTGTTGTTGGTCGTTGCCTTTTGGTTGAGCTGACTCATAATCACATTCTAATAACTGAGCCCTATTCACAACATCTGAATATAAACAAAGTTTGTGAGAACTAAGGTATAAATGTATTTTGGGTTTCAAACCTCTTAGAAATATTCGCGTCATTCGCTCCTTATTATCAACAAAATGAGATGCAAACCGGGACAACTCGACAAACTTAGCCTCGTATTGCGACACGGTCATATTGTTTTGCTCCAGCTTGATGAATTCTACCTCCTTCATGTGACGAATACTTTCAGGAAAGTACTTGTCGTTGAACAATTCTTAGAACTTCTCCTAAGACATTTTCAGTGTGGCAGGTTAAGTACGCTTTACAGATTCCCACCAATGATCTACCTCTTCACGCAACATAAAGGTGGCGAAGGGAACCTTTTTCTCCTCTGAGCATTCCAAGATATCAAATATCTTGGTGATCTGTTTTATCCACGTCTCTGGCATAAGTAGTTCTAGCTTTCCCAAAAACTCTGGTGGTCCCAGCTCCTTGAACTACTTAGCGGTGACCAGCCGTGAGTTGCCAGCGTTTCCACCTACATTATGAATAGGAGTCTCTCTCGTTTGGTTTTGCATAAATTTAAAAAAATTCCTACATATACCATTATTCGTCATTTGGTCGGTATTTTTGTTTACACGAGGATTATTGCCTTCCTGATGCACATTATCCTAGTTATTGATTGTCAGTGACTCAACGAGCTCATGTGCTTCATTGCTTATCTCAACATTTTCAGATGCCATTCTCAAACATTGTCACAAAATAATGGTTAATTGACATGCCACATATTATCCCTATACTCTGACCGACCAATTAAATAACAATTAAGCTTAGGTAGATCATACTACCGAAGGAATTACCCGTCTCTCCCCTCCTAGTTCTAGTCTCACATCTCAGCCAGGGATCATATCCCTAAGCTTTGATACCAACTGTGACGCCCCTAAAATAGGTATACATCACCCATTCTGAGTTGCCAAATACATGGTACAAAATACAAATACAAACTTAATTATACAACATGAGCTGAGAGTTTTTACACGAATATTATCTTCTAGACAATATCTAAACTCAAATGGAGTCCTCGTTACAATTATTATCACACTATTTCACAGAATAGTGAGGACTACTATAGCCACCATCTGGATCGTCAATCCATTCCCCGACTAGTCTCAACTATATTCTCATTTCCTAAAGAGAATAATGAAAGAAAAGGGTGAGCTGAACTAGCCTAGTAAGAAATATTATGACTAAGATAATGCAGAATAAATTATCCTTAACCTTCAACAGTATAACAACTGATAGAATACAATAGACAACAAGTTTTAGATCAACAACTGCAGCGGAATAAGAAATTCATTAGAAGAGTCAAGTAGAGCATGATATCTACCATCTTCTATGATTTAAAAGTTTACCATCAATTTTATTGCTGAGACACAGCTTAATAAATAATCCACATCACTGAATTATCCATGCACTACGGGCCAAAGATATTCATTAGTATCATGACCACGTATTATCCATGCACTACGGGCCAAGGATATTTGTGTTTTCACCAATGGTTATGATCATGCTAAAAAAAAATTCATCTTTGCACCATTGGCCGAAGAGAACACATTGTCATGATCATACCAACATCTTTCCATCAATGCACTATGGGCCAATGAGGACTTTTACCACATCATTTGTAACATTACGGTCATGATTATACTGAATAATCCCTGGTCATAATCATACCAATTAACAATCCATCTATGCACGTAAGCCACAGATGACTTTCATCACAATATAAGCATGAGGATGATGATAATGATATAAGAATTTAATTAAATGAAAGCAAGGATAAATTTTAAAGATTTATAATATAATTTATCCAGAATTAAATAATATCCAAATTGTCAACATGATACTGCTTTTTGGAGTAAAATTCAAGAATAATATTGTATCAAAAATGATTTGGACTGAAAAGAAATTAATTTTTGTCATGAATAGTACTCTGGGTGAATAGTATCTGAGTGGATAGTACCCCGTGAATAGTACTTCTACAATAGTACCTTTTGAATAGTACCTCGTGAATAGTACTTCGTGAATAGTACCGCATGAATAGTACTTTGTGAATAGTACTTCGTGAATAGTACCGTATTTATGAATAATACTGTATTTATGAATAGTGCCCATGAATAGTACTCTATGAATAGTACCGTACTTATGAATAGTGCCATATAAATGAATAGTATCCACGAATAGTACTCCAACATGAAAAGCTTAAAATTTAACAAGAATGTTTAGAAAAATATTCTTGTGAAACGATACTAGATGAAGCGCAAATTTCAAGGATATTCTACTAATTTTACGGAGTATGGAAGCAATACTTCAACAAAATGAGTGTAGAATTAGGGATACGAAACGAAATAATATTACTTACATACTACAGAGTATGAAAGAAAAATATTATTTCATACAGATATTGAAAAAAAATAATATCCCTTACAAATACGAAAGAAATAATACCCCTTATGAATAAGAAATAAATAACATCCCTTACAACTGTTGAACAAAATAATATTCCTTACGAATATTGAACGAAGATGATATTCCTTATGAATATTGAACGAAAATAATATTCCTTACGAATATTGAACGAAATAAAATTTCTTACGAATACGAAAAATAATATCGTAAGCGGATATGAAATAAATAATACCCTTTACGAATAAGAAATAAATAACATCCCTTACAACTGTTGAACGAAAATAATATTCCTTACGAATATTGAATGAAGATTATATTCCTTATGAATATTGAACGAAGATAATATTCCTTACGAATATTGAACGAAATAAAATTCATCATTTATCCAATTAATTACCCGATTGGTCAATTTAATCTCCAGAAATTAATTATTATCGAAATAAATGTCGATTTTCACTAATACTAATAATCACAACACAATGGAAATATTAATTTTAACTTTAATTAACACAAACTTATTCATCATTAATATTATAACTCATAGTATTTAACAACCAGATCATTCTCAGGAAAGAGGGGGCTTTTCGATAAGGATTTCTCCTTATTGGGGCGCAATTAGGTGACCAAACCCCTTTCCTCGACAGAACTTTCTAGACATCGTCAATATTGCAAATAATAATATGAATAGCTTTGTCATCTCAATTATTGATTTAATAATATAAAATATTATGCAAATGATATTGTGACAATAATTAAATCAATAATATGAGAGATACTATTCATCAATTACTGTAGAAATAATTGAGTGACTTCTCATATAAGCATCAATAATCAAAGATACGGTACAATACCGTGTGCTGCTATGCAATCACGCATATTACTATAATCACGCATATTACTATACTTTTACCGCCGGGCATTTCAACAGTTAAACGGTAAAACTTTCGCCGTTATTTTTATAAAAAGATATTTTTATCATTTTTAACTCCGACAATACTTCCGTTTGTGGGGTCCACCAATGATTGTGCTGTTGTGAGAATATTCCCTAATAAAACGAATATTCCCCGACCAATCGAATATTTTATAACAACTTGCATACTTTGTGAAATTTGTAAATATTACCCACAACTATGAAATTATATCAAATCCCCACCTTAATATTAAAAAATATTTTGAGAAAATTAAATCTTTATTCATAAATTTGGGGTCTTATAGATACCGTAGAAGTGTTATCCGCTATGAATCAACCCCTAATGATCATCAGGAATAATCGCCGAAGAATGTGATCCCGGACTTTCACATCACCGGGTATGGGCTCACTCAACAGCTCACTCATAGCATCTACGCTCAAAGGATCTATATGGACTATCCTGCCCTTGAGCACCTCAGCCGGGACTCCTAATAAGGATCTAACGACAGTTGGGGTAATATTCGCCGTACATGGTATTGGTGCCCCTCCAAACTCCATACTTGTGATAAATTGCCAATCCATCAGCGTTATTATCACCTCACAGTCTAACAAATGGAGAGACTGAGTTTGGTGAAACCAACGCTCAGACAACTCCTTGAGGTAACCCCAGGGACAACGATGAGGGAGGATGGAAAAGAACGTCTCAAAGCCCCAACCATGCACAATCTCTCGGTAATCTGGATGCAGAGCCAAATATAGAGAGTGTATGCAGAACCAGTTCCCTCGAGGTTGTGTAAAGCCAGGAACCTACATCACAAAGCAAATTAACATTAGAACCTTTGCTCCTCATCAATAGGAAAAAAGGAAGATCAAATCCAACTTGTACCTCATTTGCATGCAAGTAAACTGAGGGGTGTCGACTCAAATCTCCCAAAAGCTCTGGGATCGTCACCTGAATGCCTGGAAGATCCCTACGGGGAACATGAGCAGCAGGAGTGGGGTCCGCAACCAGTTCATCATCCTCCTCATCCTCAACATCCGGTACATCAACACGGATAAGACGAATCACCGCCTCTGCTAGACGAAGAGGTTGTCTAATTGAACGGGGTTGAGGAACATCAGAAGCCCTCCTCCACATACACCTGAAGTGTAATGGGACGAATTGTTTGAGTTGTGATTCTGAGGACAGAATCCTTTTAAGGGGATATTTATTTATTTAATTTTATCTATTGCATGGTTGTTGTTATTTATGAGTAGATAGATAGATGATATTTGTACAGTGAATACCAAATCCTGAGGAAATGGAAGTACCCAAATTTGGGGGTGTCACATGAAGTGGTCCTACGGGAACTACTTGGTTGATCCGGATCCATATATCTGGACACAAGTCTCTAAATTACCTCAGAAAGGGTGTCGTAAACTCTAACTTGGAGTTTTTTCAAATGCATTTTATCACTACATGCATGCATTATTTTAATATACGCCTACAGTAGAGTTAAAAATGTATGACTATCCAATGCCTACATTTTGGAAATTTTTTACCATAGTCTCCTTTGTGAACAGGACTATCCACATGCACATCGGCATGACTAGGTGGCCATTCAGTATCATACCTACCCACAGTCATAAACATCCTATATGCATTACACTATCAAAGTCATAATCTGTAAGGGTAGCCTAATTACCAGGATTACTTTGCTTTACCACCTTTGCTCATTTGTCCTAAAATAGGATAAGAAATAGCAGAAAAAAGGTGTAACGCCCCAAAATTCGGTCAATCTTCACACCCGGATTCCGTGCGTCATGAGTACATCAGTCTTCCAAACATACATCATTATATAATGAAATATAACAATATACATTCTCAATTCCCAAGTTCTAATAACTTATAACCTCATTCATTACAAATAATGATAGTTATATTATTCTTTACATCTTACATGAGTGACTTTTATCCGCCACTAAGGATACATAACAGTTCATTAAACTAATCTAAAGTTCAATTAAATTATTTTCATTACAAGTCTTCACTTGATCTTCACGCTCATTCATATACTGAATGACACTTCGTCTGGATACTAGTCAGCTTGATCTTTACATGATCCTTAAGTTCTTCTAACATCGTTAGCTGAAAATGTTTTTCATTTATAGAAAGTGTGAGCATTCAATTGCCCAACAAGTCATAACAGTTGAACAAATAACTTTAAGAATTCAAACATTCCTTTAGAACTTTGATAACCGAACAGAGGTTATGAAGCAGCTTGAATAATAGGAATAATTCAGATTCCTATCATTTT
Source organism: Panax quinquefolius (assembly GCA_020205615.1). Taxonomy (NCBI): domain Eukaryota; kingdom Viridiplantae; phylum Streptophyta; class Magnoliopsida; order Apiales; family Araliaceae; genus Panax; species Panax quinquefolius. The sequence continues at coordinate 49,495,016 of CM035152.1, read as the reverse complement.
AAAACCTTAATCACATTCACTTTGAAATACTTTCCTTCTTCTACCTTTATCATATGTATCCTGTCTGGCTAGAATCATTAGCACAGACTTAACAATAACGGTTCATGTATAAACAGAACATACTCATATTGAATCAGTTCAATCACAAAACAGTTCATCTCATAGAAACACCGAAGTGTTCACATTGTGGCACAAGGCCTCATACATTCACACATAGACAGAACTTCTCAAGTTCAATATCTGAGAAGTTTAAGAAACTAGCATTCATTTAGAATATGAATGAAGTTAGGAAAATTGCCTTACGCACAGCTACAGCTTTTTGTTTTTACTGATCTGCTCATTCAAATTCCTATATAGCACATAAGGAAATAACACATACACAAATTAGTCATATATTTAACCTACACATTGGTTTAAGCTTAACTTTACTTCTTAGGGTTCACGTTCTTTCGATCTAAGTTTACGCAACCAACTTTCATTACCGATCTATGGCTTCATGACATATGGAGCATTTTACGTTACATTATTCTTATCTTACAATGTCCGGTTCATTTGACTCAGAACGTCATCCAAGTTATACACATTAACTCGGTTTCTTTACGTTATGCGTACTTGTCTTTAATTCAGTTATTCACCGTTCCCAAGTTTAGTCATTAGTCTTTATTACTATTCATGGCTTTCTTGATAATTCATATCTTACTTACTACCTTCATAAAAGTCTACGTCATACAACCATTGTACACATATAACGTTCGTCCAACACGAATACAATTCACGAGAATCATTTACGTATTCAGCGTTTACGTTGCTCATCTCTTAATCTCTCGTTCAACATTTTTTCAAGGTTTCAATCACTTTCAATCGTTATCCATCCCCTGAACCTCATATTCATTATTCTTTCTTAATGTCGATGCCATATTGTTCGTTGTATGCTAAAACCGTTCGCAACTGCATTATGTTTACGTTCATTACATTCTTTGTCTTTTAATCTCTTTCAATCATTTTGTTCAACCTTTACTAAAGGTTTAAATCACTTTTTTAAGTGTTATTTTACATGAACTACATGTTCATTATCTATCCGTACACTTCCCCCAGGAATTGAGCAATAAAAAGTTCATTTCTGGTCATTACCTGCTTGCATGGTGGCTACGGCTTCTTCCTTCTTCTTCTCCTTCACACTGTGGCACCACTTAGCGATGGTGATGGCGGGTTTGGTCTTCTTGTCATGCGCCTCCCAAGGCTTGGTACGGTGTTTGTGGCGCCAGGCTCAACATGTCCAAAAAAATTTCTAAGTTTGGAAATTATTTGAGACACTTACTTTAAAATCTCATATCTTCTTCGTTATAGCTCAAAACGAGGTTGTTCCAAAGATATTCTCTTCCTTATCTTACTTACTTTAATTCCCCTCAGAAAGAAATTTATTCTAACTCCGTTAACATGCAATTCAATTGTGTAAGACCCCAACTTATTATTAATGAAATTTAATTTTCTCTATTGATTATTTTGAAATAGTAAGGGTTGATTTGATTAATGTGGATAGTTAGGGGTAAAATACAAAATACTTCAAAATAAGTAAGTGGTTATAAAATATTCATTGTTGTCGGGAATATTCGTTTGGTGGTCGTGGAATATTAAATGCTTCGTCGGGGAATATTAAATGCGACGGCATAGCGACCATGTGTGCCCCCCATGTGAAAAAGCGATTGGATGAAGAAAACAGACAAATATAAGTGGTTTAAAATAATAGCAGGCGTGGTTATTCACAGTTATCTTTCGTTAAAATACCGGTGGTTAAAAACACGATGCTTACCAGTATTGCACCAATTATTGATTCTTACGTGAAGGCACTACTCAATAATGGTTACGATAATTCTTATTCAATTATTTTATTGAGTTAATAATTGTTACGTTGATATTTTATATTCTTTGTTGTTTCAATAATTGTCATTACACAAGATTTTTCATTATCGAAGCAATAATTCATATTATCTGAATAATATTATTAGATAACATTATTGACAATGTCTAGAAAGTTACATCTAAGGAGAGGTTTGGTCACCTAATTGCTGCGCGCCAGAAGAAGAAATTCTTATTGAAAGCCCCCTCTTTCTGAGGCTGCACAGTTGTCAATATTGTGATTACGTAATATTATTTGTGAATAATTAATTATTGATTCATATGATGAGGAAAATATTGATTTTATGTGGATATAGATGGAGAAAAATTTTAATGTGACAATTGTTGAAAATTGAAATTTTATCTTTTTTCCGATAAAATAATTCATTTAAATATATTATTATATTTTAATAATATAATAATGGTGATATTTTACAACGAATGTGGGATATATGAGTATATGAGGAGGAAGAGTATTTTTGTTGCAATAAATGTTTAAAACATTTTAAACATGTTGGTGGACCTCATTTATTGACTGAAATTTGATTATAGCCTGTAAAATCGTCCGTTTGTGAATTTCGGTCAATTTCTATTTGGAATTTGGAAAAACTTTCTTCTGCAAAGTTGTAGATAATTGAATTTCCTATAAAAACTTGCGAGATTCGAATTTTCTGATGAAAGAGCTATTTATTATGAATTATTGAAGTTCCAAAGTTCCGAAATAATTAATTTTTGGGAGTTTTAGTTAATTATTTTGAGAAAAACGTTTTTTGCAACTAAGTTGGCCTCACATGTGATTCAAATGGGCTGAGATCAGTTGTCTAAGGTGGGCTAAAGAAAATGTGAAAAATATATTAATATTATATTCAATTTTACGCTTTGGTGTTCTAAGCATTTTCCTATAAATAGGGTGCTTAGGTTAGAATTGAAAAACACACGAAACCCAAGTTTCTCTCTTTCTCTCGATATATTGGCGTATTCTTGTGAGTATACTTTGAGTATTGTTAGGCGGTGTGCAGTTCCTTGAAAGACTATACACAGTATTCCAAATTAGAAGTACTAATCTTTCGAGGTAAGGGATGTTATTTTCTTCTCAAATGATATTATTTCTTCAATATCATTATCTTTGAAATATTAGTTGGAACTTTTATCAAATTTGGAACTTTTTCATGTCGGGGTTACTATTCATGAGTTACTATTCACGAGTTACTATTCATGAGTTACTATTCACGAGTTACTATTCACGAGTACTATTAAATGAAGCGTGAAGATGTTTTTTGTGGAATTTCTATCTTTTGGTGTCGAGTTACTATTCACGTGTCTGACGGCACTATTCACGTATATGGCACTATTCACGAATCTGAGACTATTCATAGAAAAATGAAAATTTTCTTTTTAATGCTAAAATATCTATTCTGGATACTAGCTTTGATTGTATCCATGTTTTGATCATTCTTGAATTTTACACCACTATGATTATTTTTGAGGTATTTTTTGAACATGGATAAAACAAAATACGAATCCTTAATCCTTAATCCTTGTCATTTTGTTTCCTTTGGATTCGTTTCTTTAAAAATATTTTTCATCATCCTCGGTCTTAAATGATGATATTATTGAATATCTTTGGCACATAGTGCAAAGATGAATGATTTCTGAAGAATATCTTTGGTAGTAGTGCAAAGATGAGCAGTGTTTAGATGAACATGACCAATGATGAATATCTTTGGCACAGAGTGCAAAGATGAATATTTGATTCGGATGTATATTGATTGATGTTATAGGGATAAAAGATAGAGCGATGAACTTTTAAATTCATACATAGAAGATAGTAGTTTGCATTCTCTACTTAACTCTTCTAATGAATTATTATTTCATTGCGAATATTGATTTAAAATTTGTTGTCTATTGTATTCTATTAGATTTTTCTGTTGAAGACTAACGGTAATTTGTTGTATATTATCTTAGTCATAATATTCTTTCTTGGGCTAGTTGAGCTCACACCCTTTTCCTTTTTGTTCCATTTTTCTTCTCGGGAGGCGAGAATATAGTGAGTACTGAGTCGGGGTATGGAATGAAGGTTTTAGAAAGGATTGTTTAGTAGTCCTCACCATTTTGTAAAATAATGTATCAATAAATGTGATGAGGATTTATTTGAGTATAGATATTATCTAGAAGATAATATTTGTATTCAAACTCACGTTTTCTTGTTATAATAATAAAGTTGTAGTTGTTTACGTACCATGTATTGACAACTTCGAATAGGTGATGTATACCTATTTTGGGGCGTCACGATTGGTATCGAGCTTAGGATATGATCTCTGGCGGAGATCGGGGAATAGAACTAGGAGGGAGAGAGTAAATCCTTCGCTAGTGTGTCCTACCTAAGCTTATTTTTTTAGTTGGTCGATATATAAGAATATTATGTGATATATTGATTTCCTTAGTTAACCCTGTTTTTTATGGCGGTATTTGAGAATGTCGATTGAGAATATTAACAATGGAAATGAGGCCGTGGAGACGCTTTTGTACTCACCAACGAGGAGAACGTGCAACAGTGGCAATGTTCCTCCCGTGAACAACACCACCGAAAGCGAGATGATGAGCGAGGGGATGTTTAGAAGCTTTTTGCGATTCATGCAAAAATCGATTTAGGAGACTCGTGTTCAAAATACTGAGGAGGAAATGATAGCAATTCACGGATTATCACAAACCCAAGCGATTTGAAAGAGTTGGGACCACGAAATTTAAGGGAAAGCGATCTCGATCATGGCGGAAACATGGGTCAAACAAATTACCAAGATATTCGATGTCTTGGGATGCACGGAGGAAACGAAGGTTCCATTCACCACCTTTATGTTCCGTGGCGAAGCGGACTCTTGGTGGGGAGTCTCAGTGAAGCGTACCCATCCAGGTACTTTTCAAAGATGTCTTGGGAAACGTTTGAGAACTATTTAATGACAAATACTTTCACGAAAGTGTTACGTCATATGAAGGAAGTGGAGTTCATCAGTTAGAGTAAAACAACATGATTGTCTCGATGACGAGGCAAAGTTTGCGAGTTATCCGGTTTGCACCTCATTTGGTGGAGAATGAGGAACGTATGACGCGGATGTTTCTTAGAGGTTTGAAACCCGGCATACGTCGATATCTCATTTCTCATAAACTTTCTCTCTATTCGGATGTTGTAAAAGCAGGCTCAATTATTAGAGCGAGATAACGAGTACTGGTCAATGAGGATCCTGACCGAGGATCGTACGGAGATAGCAATCAGCAATGAATAATGATAACCAAATGGAAAAAAGCAGACGGACAAAATGGTAACCACTCGGTGGTAATCATGGCCATGAAAATAGAAGAAGCGAGTCGGGAGGAGATTTTAAAAGAGAGATTTAACAATGACCATGTGAAGGCAGCGGTCTTAAGAAGAATCGGTTCTAAGGGAGGAGAACGACCACCGGTCATATATGCTATAAATCACGGGAAAGAGGGACATATCGGTCAAACCATCCACAACAGTTCAAGGTATGCTATAATTGTGGAAAGGAAGGATATATCGCTCGAGATTATGCGGTAGCGAAACCTAGTTCAATGGGGACGGTGACTCAAAAGATCGTCCCGGAAAAAGTCAAAGTCAACAATTTCGGGAAGCGTTTGTTATGATTGGTCATAATGCGAGGAACCCAAACGAGGTGATCACGGGTAAGCTATTTATAAATTCTTGCGAAGTTTATACCTTACTTGATACCGGTGCTACCCATTCATTTATCTCTCCTGCATGTGCTCAACGTTTAAACTTGACTCCGGAGAAATTAGACTTTGACTTATCTATGGAAACTCCGTTAGGAGAAACTTTCATCACATCCACTGTTTATAAATCTTGTTTGATTCAAGTTGGCACCATTACCTTACATGTTGACCTTATCTCTTTAAAGATACTTGCTTTTGATGTGATTTTAGGGATTGATTGGTTAACTACTCATCATGCCAAAATTGATTGTTTTCGTAAGGTTGTTAGTTTTCATATTCCTAACCAACCTTTGTTGTGCAATTCAAGCAACTAAACCATTAAAATCAATCAATCGCTATATCTAATCATAAAGCTATTCGTTTATTGAAAAACGGATGTCAAGCTTTCTTAGCCCATGTTATGGATTTGAATAAAGACACGTCAAATTTGAATAATATTCCTGTTGTTATTGACTTTCCTAACGTATTTCCCGAAGAACTTCCCGGTCTACCCCCAAAATGTGAAGTTGAATTCTTTATTGATCTTAAACCTGGTACAAAGCCCATTTCTAAAACCCCATATCGAATGGCTCCTATTGAACTTGAGAGTTAAAGGTCCAACTACGAGGAATTGTTGGACATCGGTTTCATTCGTCCCTAGTACATCTCCTTGGGGTGCTCTGTTTTATTTGTAAAGAAGAAAGACGGGAGTATGCGACTTTTGTATTGACTATCGAAATTGAACCATGTCACCATCAAGAATAGATATCCTCTACCTCGTATTGATGACTTGTTTGACCCGATTGCAAGGGGCACAATTCTTTTCAAAATCGATCTTCGCTTACGGATATCATCACCAAGATTAGAATCGAGGATATTCCAAAGACGCCTTTAGAACTTCGATGCGGGCATTATGAATTCTTAGTCATGTCTTTCTGATGACTAATGCTCCTACAGACTTTCATGGATATGATGAACCGAGTATTCAAGGAATATTTGGATCGGTTTTGTTGTCTTCTTTATTGATGACATCCTTATATATTCCAAAAGTCGTGAAGATCATGAGCACCATTTGAAGCTCGTACTCCAAAGGCTTCGTGAAAAAACAAACTATATGCCAAATTGAAGAAATGCGAGTTACGGCTTGAGGAAGTAGCATTCCTTGGGCACGTGGTGTCTAAACATGGAGTATCTGTTGATCCGTGAAAGATTGAAGCAATACAAAGTTGGAAGCAACCGAAGTCGATGGATCAAGTATGCGTAGCTTTTGGGCTTAATTGGTTATTATCGGAGATTCGTGGAAGGGTTTTCTCGAATCGCTACTCCATTAACTCAACTAACTCGGAAGGATACAAAATTCGTTTGGAGCGAAGAATGCGAGAAGAGTTTCCAAGAGCTTAAGAGGAGACTTATTTAAGACTTTGTTCTAACAATACCATCTGGTTGGATGGATTTGTTATCTCTGACGATGCTTGAGCAAAGGGTTAGGATGTGTTCTCATGCAACGTGGGAAAGTCATAGCCTATGCCTCGCGACAACTTAAAGAGTATGAGAGGAATTATCTTACTCATGATCTAGAGTTAGCGTGATCGTTTTGCTGCTAAAGATATGGAGGCACTATCTATATGGGGAGAAAGTGGAGATATATTCGGACCATAAAAGCCTTAAATATTTCTTCACTCAAAAAAACTCAACATCTTGGCAATGACGTTGGCTCGAGCTATTGAAAGACTACGACCACACTATTCAATACCATCCTGAAAAGCGAGCGTGGTAGTGGTGCGTTGAGTAGAAGATCATATCGAGAGGGAGCGAGTACGATGATGTCAAGTATACGCATAGAGCCAACTTTAATAGAAAAAGTTAAGGTTGCTCAAGCCACCGAATCTTGAGGCGATCGTATGAAGAAGAAAGTACAAGAAGGAGCTATTAGGAGCGAGAATTGATGAAGAAGGAATACTTTGAGTCCACTCTAGACTTTGTGTTCCTAACGACTCGATTTGAAGTACAAGATTATGATGGAGGCACACAATACACCATTTTCAATCCATCCTCGGAAGTACTAAAATGTATCATGATCTTGACATACATTTTGGTGAAACAATATGAAGAGAGAGATTGCAAAGTTTATCTCAATGTGTTTAACTTGTCAACGTGTAAAGGCGAGCATCTAGTACCTAAGGGTCCGTTGCAACCACTTGAGATTCCGAAATGGAAGTGGGAACACATTACCATGGATTTCGTTCACGGGTCTTCCTACGGTTTCTCGGGGCATCAATGCTATTTGGGTTATTGTTGATAGATTAACCAAGTCTGCTCATTTCTTGCCGATACGGGAGACTTATTCACTTGAACGTCTTGCTAGTATATACGTGAATGAGATTGTGAGGTTGTATGGCATGCCTGTATCCATAGTTTTGGATCGTGACCCAAGATTCACTTCAAGATTTTGGGTTAGCTTGCAAAAAAAGCTATGACGCAGTTCTGATTCGATTCGCATACCATCCTCAAACAGACGGACAATCGAAAGGACTATTCAAACTCTTGAAGATTTATTAAGACTACGTGTCCTAGACTTCAAGGGCGCTTGGGATAAGTATTTACCATTGGTGGAATTCTCCTACAACAACAATTATCGAGCAAGTATAGGTGTAGCTCCATTTGAAGCATTATATGGGACGAAAGTGTCGCTCTCCAAAGATGTTGGGATGAGGTGGGTGAAGCAACCTTTGTTGGGACCGAGTTGATACGATATAACTATGGAAAAGATCCAAATGATTCGACAACGTATACAAACGGCACAAGATCGACAAAAGAGTTATCACGGATCTTCATCGAAAGGGCGTGGAATTTAGTATAGGGGATCATGTATTATTGCGAGTTGCTCCATGGAAGGGAGTTACAAGATTTGGGAAGAGAGGAAAGCTCAATCCACGATTTATTGGTCCATTTCAAATTCTTAACCGAGTAGGAAATGTAGCCTATAGACTCGCGTTACCTCCGAGTATGTCTCGTGTTCATAATGTGTTTCACATATCCGTATTACGTAAATATGTGAAAAAGACCAACCACGTTATAGAAGTTAGAACCAGACGAGATAGCCGAAGACTTAATGTATGAGGAGGTACTGTCAAGATTTTGGATAGGAAGGAGCATGTCCTACGCCAAGCATGAAAATTCATACCACAAGTTAAAGTTTTGTGGAGGAATCATCTTATAGAGGAAATGACACAGGAATTGGAAAGCGGAAATGAAAGCGAGGTATCCTCACCTTTTGAAACACCAGTATCGTCGTCGTCAATTTCGAGGACAAAATTTCATAAGGAGGGAGGTTGTAAGACCCCAACTTATTATTAATGAAATTTAATTTTCTATTGATTATTTTGAAATAGTAAGGGTTGATTTGATTAATGTGGATAGTTAGGGGTAAAATACGCAAATACTTCAAATTAAGAAAGTGGTTATAAAATATTCATTGTTGTCGGGGAATATTCGTTTGGTCGTGGAATATTCGTACTATCGGGGAATATTCGTACGACGGCGCCCATGTGAAAGCGATTGGATGAAGAAAACGACAAATATAAGTGGTTTAAAAATAACGGCGTGGTTGTTATCGTTAATACTGTTAAAATACCCGGTGGTTAAAACACAGTAGCACGCGGTATTGCACCAATTATTGATTCTTACGTAAGAAGGCACTACTCAATAATGGTTATAGTAATTATTGTTCAGTATTTTATTGAGTTAATAATTGCTGCGTTGATATTTTATATTGTTGTTGTTTCAATAATTGTCATTACACAGTATTTTTCATTATCGAAGCAATAATTCATATTATCTGAATAATATTATTAGATAACATTATTGGCAATGTCTAGAAAGTTCTGTCTAAGGAGAGGTTTGGTCACCTAATTGCGCCAGCCAAGAAGAAAAATTCTTATTGAAAGCCCCTCTTTTCGGGAACCGCAGTTTGTCAATATTGTGATTACATAATATTATTTGTGAATAATTAATTATTGATTCATATGATGAGGAAAATATTGATTTTATGTGGATATAGATGGAGAAAAATTTTAATGTGACAATTGTTGAAAATTGAAATTTTATCTTTTTACGATAAAATAATTCATTTAAATATATTATTATATTTTAATAATATAATAATGGTGATATTTTACAACGAATGTGGGATATATGAGTATACAAGGAGGAAGAGTATTTTTGTTGCAATAAATGTTTAAAACATGTTAAACATGTTGGTGGACCCCATTTATTGAATCGAAATTTGATTATAAACAGTAAAATCGCCTGGTTTATGGATTTCATCAATTTCTATTTGGAATTTGGAAAACCTTTCTTACGCAAAGTTGTAGAGAATTGAATTTCCTATAAAAACTCAAGTGATTCAATTTTCTGATGAAATGGCTATTTATTATGAATTATTGAAGTTCAAGTTCAAAATAATTAATTTTGGGAGTTTTAGTTAATTATTTTGAGAAAAACGTTTTTTTGCAACTAAGTTGGCCTCACATGATTCAAATGGGCTGAGATCAGTTGTCTAAGGTGGGCTAAAGAAAATGTGAAAAATATATTAATATTATATTCAATTTTACGCTTTGGTGTTCTAAGCATTTTCCTATAAATAGGGTGCTTAGGTTAGAATTGAAAAACACCGAAACCTGAAGTTTCTCTCTATTTCTCTCGATATATTGAGCGTATTCTTGTGAGTATACTTTGAGTATTGTTGAGGCGCAGTGCAAGTTCCTTGACACTATACACGGTATTCCAATTTAGAAGTACTAATCTTTCGAGGTAAGGGATCTTATTTTCTTCTCAAATGATATTATTTCTTCAATATCATTATCTTTGAAATATTAGTTGGAACTTTTTATCAAATTTGGAACTTTTTCATGTTGGGGTTACTATTCATGAGTTACTATTCACGAGTTAGTATTCATGAGTTACTATTCACGAGTACTATTCATGAAGCGTGAAGATATTTTTTGTGGAATTTCTATCTTTTGGTGTCGGAGTTACTATTCACGTATACGGCCTTTATTCACGTATATGGCACTATTCACGAATACGGCACTATTCAATAGAAAAATGAAATTTTTCTTTTCGTCTAAAATATCTATTCGGATACTAGCTTTGATTGTATCCATGTTTTGATCATTCTTGAATTTTACACCACTATGATTATTTTTGAGGTATTTTTTGAACATGGAAAACAAAAAGGGCGAATCCTTAATCCTTAATCCTTGTCATTTTGTTTCACCGGATTCGTTTCTTTAAAAATATTTTTCATCATCCTCAGTCTTAAATAATGATATTATTGAATATCTTTGGCCCTGTATTGCAAAAATGAATGATTTCTGAAGAATATCTTTGTAGTAGTGCAAAGATGAACAGGTGTTTAGATGAACATGACCAATCGATGAATATCTTTGGCCATAGTGCAAAGATGAATATTTGATTCGGATGTATATTGATTGATGTTACGGGGATAAAAGATAGATGATGAACTTTTAAATTCATACATAGAAGATAGTTGTTTGCATTCTCTACTTAACTCTTCTAATGAATTATTATTTCCGCTGCGAATATTGATTTAAAATTTGTTGTCTATTGTATTCTATTAGATTTTTTCCTGTTGAAGACTAACGGTAATTTGTTGTATATTATCTTAGTCATATTATTCTTTACTTGGCTAGTTGAGCTCACCTTTTTCCTTTTTGTTCCATTTTTCTTCTCAGGAGGCGAGAATATAGCGAGTACGAGTCGGGGTATGGAATGAAGGTTTTAGAAAGGATTGTTTAGTAGTCCTCACCATTTTTGTAAAATAATGTATCAATAAATGTGATGAGGATTTATTTGAGTATAGATATTATGCGAAGATAATATTTGTATTCAAACTCACAGCTTTCTTCTTGTTATAATAATAAAGTTGTAGTTGTTTCTGTACCACGTATTGACAACTCAAAATAGGTGATGTATACCTATTTTGGGGAGTCACAAATTGGCCTAATCTTCATCCTTCGTTCGTTTTACGTTTTTAATGTTCTTCGTTTGTTCGTCCGTAATTCGGTCATCCGAACTAGGAACTCGTTCGTTCTTGAGTCCATGACTCATGTTTTCTACGTTCTCTTACATTCTTATGAAACCCTACATCTTTGAGTTCATTTATTAATTTTCAAATTCTCATTCATCTTTTATGAAATTTTCATCATAACTTCGTTATAGCTAAGTTTTAATTCGTTCTTCATGAACGTTTCTACCGTTCCTAACCAAGCAATAAGCATCTAACTTATACGCGATGGTTTTAAACTTGTCCATCAACAACAATTACACTACGATGGTTTTAAATTTGTCCATCAACAATGTTCTCCGTGTTCTTCGCGTGTTCTTTGTGTTCTTCGTTCGTTCTTCATTTTTAAATCGATATTTTAATTACAATTTCACTTTTTCTTGGAATTTGATGTTATAACACACCATTCCTTACTTATTTCATCAAATCGTTCATGTGATTCATTCGGATCGTTTAAATTCATTACGAATCTTACACTTCCTTAAGCAATTTATAAAATAAACTTCTAATTCTCATTTCTTCTTTTTCGCATGATTTTAACCATATGAAATCATTACTAACATCTTTTACTTCTTATTCTCATTAAGCTATGTTTTCAACATATAAAACTTAAAGAAAATCTAACTTAGAAGTTAGATTTTAATACATTTCTTCCTTATTTTTCTTCCTTTAGATAAAACCGGCGATTCGCTAGCTTTTCTATTTCACAAACACTTTTGATCCGATCATTCATGCTCATTCTCTTCCTTCTCCATCTTCTCCAACCTCTCAAGCTCTCTCTCTCTTCCAAAGTGTTGGTTGATTTTAAAAAAAATCAACTAACACTTTCATTATATAGATTTTCAAAGCTAGGGGCAAAATAGTCATTTTGCCCCTAGATTCACTATTCACACCTCCTTACTAACCGCCTTACTATTCACAAAACTTCCCTTGGAAGTTTCGTGATTCCGTCTTTCGAGTTTTGTTCGAGGGTTTTAAAAACTGCGATTCTCGGAATCCAAATATTTTTCGATATTTCGTCTTTTGTTTACAGTTTAACTTTTACGTATTCTTCGGATCTCTGAAAAACTGAAAAACACTTTTTGGTGTCCAGCGTTTTCCTTCACGTTTTCCCCTAACGTAGTTAAACGAATGAAAAGTACATAACAATACTTTTCATCATTTTTATTTTGTCAGATTTCTGCACATTTTTTGAGAAAAACTTTTATCAGCTTACTTAACTTTTCACAATATAATATCGTCAAATCTTTCGATGGAATGTCAATTTGACATAGGGAACTCTCAGAAAGGCTTAGGTTATTCAAACCCTAACTCTTAGGGTTTTTCAAGTGAATAGTGCCTATTTCGTCTTTTTCCTCAAAAATATTTTTGTTCTCGAAATTTTTTTATTTTTTTCTTGAAAATTCTTACTCATTCAATCTAGCTCGTAGCCAGAATCCTCCCGATTTATAATCATCATAGGTTCTAGAATGATTAATAAACACAGCACATAATATCATTAATAAAAATTCCTTTTATTAATAACTAATTCTTTAAACTTAATTTCTGAACAATCCGGATTCTCCGGGTTGTTACAAAAGGTGCCAATTTGACTGTTTCAAAAGTCAATTTTTTCACATCATTATGTTCAGCATGGTTAAATACTAACATTTACTATGTTGAATATTTTTTATCAAGTCATATAAGCATGCATATTCACTACTATGTGTTTAGAAGCATTTCATGCGATAACTCATTTTCCAACGGATAAAAACTGGAAAAGAAGACATGCATACATTACCAGGACAGTGTAGAACACTTGTACGGTGAAAAAATTTACAGAAAGACACTCGAACTCAACAGATCTGAAGAAGAGCTCTCGAATTCTCTATGTTGCGCAACTTGGAAATGAATTATGAAAGCAATATGCCACTTAAGGCCACCCACGGTTGGCCGTCAGGTGTACCTGCGGCTCCCCTGGATGGGGCCCACCCCTTCAGCTCAGTCCAGTTTGAGTTGCAAAGGAGGTCTTACAAGCTAAAAAGGCCAAATTAGGAAGAAAAATGCTACGTGATTGAGAGAAAGAGCCTAAAATCCTGGTTTTCATAGACCAAGTTACGGGTCTACATATCACTCATTGGTATTCGCCCAAACACAAGGTTCACTATATCAATGATCACAGTTGTTGCACACTACACTCGGCAATACCACACAAGGGTCCAATGCCGTCAGTTCGAACTCGTAACTCCAAAACAATTCTCCCTAGCAGAAATTTCATCCGTTGATACACATGTCAATGAAGGTCAAGCAGCCTTAACATCATCAACCATTGGCAGTTAAACCCAACAAAGCGTTAAGAACCATCCAACGATCTCTTCCGTTGATGCATATGTAAATGAAGGTCAAGCATCCTTGACACTTTTCCCAACAGGGATCTAATCCATTGATGTACATTTTAGCGATAGTCAGGCAACCCTGACAACACAGACTGTTGGCAGTAACTCCAACAGGACACTAGAAAGCCCTGGCGATACAAACCAGGAAGGAACACCCTCATTGGAGAAGACCGATGATGGAATCTGTTATACACAACTTCACCAAACAAAACACATCCCCACAGAGTCTCTTGTACATGAGAGATACATCCTCAATGGAAAGTCTGTACCAAGGATTAAGGACTTTGGTGATAACCCCAATGTCAACATCCTAGAAGTTCCTGAGAACTTTGAATCACACGTCTAAGCAGTTCATCAGAGTCATCAGTGATAATTTCACCGATCAGAAGTTGTGGGAAGGCAAATAGTCATCACATCCCTTTGGAAAATGGTCCAACAAATCACATACATCATGCATTTATATCATGCTATTGTACATTGCATCATGATTATCCTGTTACATTTCAAGTGTCTAGTATTCTTTATCCTATCCATACCATTGCATTGCATGAACATGATAAAGAGGGGCATCTGTAGACACTTAAAATTTTGCATTTCTGTTATTAACCTAGCAGGAGGGCAGAATCGTCTTCCAGAGATAACCCTGGGAGTCAAATCAACTCAATTCCGGAGATAACCCCGGAATCCTCAATTTTCCATCTCGGAGATGACCCCGAGATATCTAGCTCCAGTCCCGGAAACAACACCGAGAGTTTCAATTTCAATCTCGGAGACAACCCCAAGGAATACAGTTCCAGTTCCAAAAATAACACCAAAAAAGGCAGTTCCATCTCGGAGACAACCCCGAGATATCCAGTTCTAGTCTCGAAAACAACACAGGAAGGTTCAACATCCACCTCAGAATTGACCCCAAGAGTGCAGTTGTAGTTCCAGAGATAACCCCGAAAAAGCTCATTTCAACCTTTGCAATCAGCTTCAACCTCAGAGATAACCCCGAGGCACTCAATCCCAAACCTAGAGATAACCTCGGGAGGACATGCGCACCTCGGAGACAACCCTGAGGACATTTAGCAAATGCAGCAGCCCAATCTCAGAGATAATCCTTAGGAACAACTGCTATATTAGCCCAAACCGAGATTATCCTGGTGATGGGCAAAATCATCATTTTTCCATCTCGATCCCACATTTCAACATACATTCTACAAAACAGTTTCCTATAAGAACCAATAGATCCAATCCCGAGTGACTACTACATTGGACAGCAGACCAAATAGAATTTGAAGACTTGAAGACCAAGGGCATGGTCCCATCTTCCTCACTTCGTACAACCTATAATCCCATGTCATTTGTGTAGCTCTCGACAACAGCACTTCGAAAAAGGTCTTATACACCTCAATCAGATGCCCAGATTGAAGTTTTGAAAGTTTGAGCGAACAACACGTTGTATGCATACACGTACTTCGAGACAACGAGACCCACGGAGCCTGGGGCACCCGAGCAGCCGTAGGTGCACCTGCGGCTCCCACGATGGCCATTTTGCAAGAGAAAAAGGTGAGAAAGCCCTGTCCAATTTGCTCTGTACACACTATAAACTGAGTGAATTCTCATTTTAAACACTTGTGAGCTTATATTTGGCCATATTTTTACCGGTGGGAACCGAGTGTTCATCCATTTAAAGCTATTGAAGTCTTCTTTGGCAGCCCACTGTAAGCCTTCTTACATCTTTTAAAGCCTTTTCTCCACATTCTGCACACACCTTTCTTCACATTGAGAGTTGTGTTGCGTGTGTATGCCTATACTTCGGTCCGTGGCTTTTTATTTCTTTTTTGTATATATATTTATATATATATGGACTAACATTATCGAGTTATGTCTCGATTGAACCTGGACTCACATCCGAAGCGTTTATTGCTTTAATGTATATATACTTATATATAAACTATTGTCGAACTCTGTTCGATGAGCCTAGATTTATATCCGGAGCGTTTATTACTTATATATATATATATATATATATATATATATTATATATAAATTGTTGTCGAACTCGCTCGATGAGCCCAGATTTTATATCCTAATGCGTTTCTTTTATTATATATATATATATATATATATATATATATATATATATATATATATATATATATATATTATTTGAAATGATAAATCGAGCACAGATCGATATATATCCGTATTTATCTGCATATATATATATATATATATATATATATATATATATATATTTATTTTTGTCGACTTTGAGTTTACTTCGTGGCCTTTTAATACTTTATTGACATTTAATCCCGCCTGGAGTTTACTTTGTGGCGGTTGATCGTTTTGACTGCTTTATTTACATTTAGTCCCGCCTGGAGTTTACTTCGTGGTGGTTGATCGTTTTTACTACTTTATTTACTTTTCTGATCCCCCATGGAGGTGCTTCGTGGTGGTTAATCATGTCTCTATACATATATTTATTGCTTTTATATATTTACATTTCCAATCCCCCATGAAGTTCGCTTCGTGGTGGTTGATCATCTGTATATATATATTTACAGCTTTTATATATATAATTGTTTACAGCTTTCATACAAACTGCTACATCATGTGAGTCTAGGAATCATGTGATCACAGATTCAGTCTCCTGAATCTAGATTCGGTTCTCATGATGGACATTTTTGGCTGTAATCAACTTGTACATTATTTACAGTGTTTGAATTTCCTTAGATGGCTTTCATGCCCACAAGGAGTTCGACATTGCTATATACCTTATTTTCTTGAGGATGCCTCACATCTCAAAAATAAAAGCAATCAAGCCGAACATATAATAAAATGGAAGTATCAAAGGCCTCAATTACTATTGAGCATAAGGGTTTGAAAACCTCTTTTACAAAACATTATTGCTATATCTTGTTAAAACTAAATTTTTACATAAATTCAAACCCTTTGTATATAGGTGCGAACGAGGCATAGCACTACTTCCAAATAATTGCACATTGATCCACACACATAGACACACACATATTTATATAACAGTTTAATTGAAAAGTGGTGGTCATCGTGGTAACACGAATGTCGGGGGGTGCCTAACACTTTCCCTCCGCATAATCAAGCCCTCAAACCCTAACGAATCTCGGTTTCATAGACCTATTAAATAGTGTCACATCACTGGGTCAATGTGCAAACCTTTTCTCGATTGAGTTGGTGCAACCATTTAAAAATACCAACTGGCGACTCTTACAGTCCAATCGTCAACATATACATGTCGGACCTTTTCACAACTTGTTTTTTCAAACAAATCTCACCTAACATGAGAACACCAAAAGACAAGAACAGAAAAGGGATAATAAAAATCCCAACGTCGACAAAAGGTTCGGTGATAACAACCTTTGTAAACTACCATGTCGGTAGGCATCGAGATAATTTGGTGGTGACAATCATTGATACTTCATCCCCAGTAGAGATATCAAGAATGTTTGATGAAACTTTAGGCCATTGAAAACAACTTCAACTAAGATAAAACCATTAGTGACAGCCCCAGCGTAGCATCGACATCAACCTAGTGATAAAACCTTGAAAACTATCATTCGAGTAGGCATCGACATCAACCCGGTGATGGAACCTTGAAAACTACCGTTCGAGCAGACATCAACATCAACCCGATGAGGTGAACATTGTATACCACCGTTCGAGTTAGCATCGAGTCAGTTCAATGATGTAAACGTTATCAACTACCAGCAGAGTAAGCATCGTTGTACACCATCAACGTAGACATCGGGAAGGTCCAGTTATTTTAGAACATCATCCCAAGTACAAATGTAGAAAACATCTCAGTATATCTTCATCAAATAGACATTGACAACACTAATGGTAATCAAAATCGATGGAGTCAATCCCAACAAAAACATCGGGAGAAACCGATGGTGAAAGCTATTAGAACTAACTCCAACTAAAACATTTAAAATCCATAACATCATGTTGCATTGCATTGTATCATTATGTCTTATCAGGTTTCAAGTGTCTAGTAATCTTTATCTTGTTCATTCCATTACATTGCATAAACATGATAAAGAGGGGCATCTGTAGACACTCAAAATTTTGTTTTCCTCTTACTAACCCATGGAGGAAGGGCAAAAGTGTCTTTCCCACTCTTAAGACAACCCCGGAGGTTCACACATTCATTTTGGAGACTACTTAAGAGAAACTATATCCAATCAAATCTCGGAAACATCCACGAGGGATATCAAATCAACCTCGGAGACAATCCTGAGGAAGAAGAGAATCAACTATAATCAAACCCCGGACACAACTCCGAGAGACAACCAAAAGCCCCATCAACCCTGAAGATAACCTCGGGAGGGAAAAAAGGTCATTTTGAGAAGACAACATCAACAACCACAGTAAAACTATAGATAGGGTCACAAAGAGCCATTGCAATACTTTTGAGTACAAATTTTACAAAATAGCTCAATGGACTACCTGCGAAAACCCAAAGATGCCATTTTGGTTATGAACCCATCTTCCCAGATTCAAAAAGGGTAAGCCCTATGTCATTGCATAGCTCTCGGAAAGAGCTTTCCCTAATGCTATGACACATCTCCATAAGATTTGTAAGACCCCAACTTATTATTAATGAAATTTAATTTTCTCTATTTATTATTTTGAAATAGTAAGGGTTGATGTGATTAATGTGGATAGTTAGGGGTAAAATACGCAAATATTTCAAAATAAGCAAGTGGTTATAAAATATTCATTGTTGTGGGAATATTCGTTTGGTCGTGGAATATTCAAATCATTTGTGGGGAATATTAAATGCGACAATGCGACCGTGTGTGGGCCCCATAACTAAAAAGCGATTGGATGAAGAAAACGACAAATATAAGTTGTTTAAAAATAACGGCATAGTTATTACTGAATTAATCTTGTTAAAATACTTGGTGGTTAAAACACACGAAGCACCTGGTATTGCACCAATTATTGATTCTTACGTAAGAAGGCACTACTCAATAATGGTTACAGATAATTCTTTATTCAAGATTTTATTGAGTTAATAATTCTTTGCGTTGATATTTTATATTCTTTGTTGTTTCAATAATTGTCATTACACAATATTTTTTTTCATTATCGAAGCAATAATTCATATTATCCTAATAATATTATTAGATAACATTATTGGCAATGTCTAGAAAGTTACATACAAGGAGAGGTTTGGTCACCTAATTGCGCGCCAAAGAAGAAGAAATTCTTATTGGAAAGCCCTCTTTCTTGGGAACTGCTGGTTGTCGATATTGTGATTACGTAATATTATTTGTGAATAATTAATTATTGATTCATATGATGAGGAAAATATTGATTTTATGTGGATATAGATGGAGAAAAATTTTAATGTGACAATTGTTGAAAATTGAAATTTTATCTTTTTCTCGATAAAATAATTCGTTTAAATATATTATTATATTTTAATAATATAATAATGGTGATATTTTTACAACGAATGTGGGATATATGAGTATACGAGGAGGAAGAGTATTTTGTTGCAATAAATGTTTAAAACATGTTAAACATGTCGGTGGACCCCATTTATTATCGAAATTTGATTATAAACTTGTAAAATCACCCGTTTGTGGATTTCAGGTCAATTTCTATTTGGAATTTGGAAAAACTTTCTTCTGCAAAGTTGTAGAGAATTGAATTTCCTATAAAAACTCGCGAAATTCGAATTTTCTGATGAAAGAGCTATTTATTATGAATTATTGAAGTTCCGAAGCTCCGAAATAATTGATTTTTGGAAGTTTAAAATATTTAAAATTAGAAAAACGTTTTTTTTCATTATGGTGTGTTACACATGTGGGTTGAATGAGCTGAATTCAGTTCTTGGAAGGTTGGCGTAAAGAAATTTTATTATAAATAATAATATTATATTAAATTTTCCGCTTTGGTGTTCTAAGCATTTTCCTATAAATAGGGTGCTTAGGTTAGAATTGAAAATCATACCGTAAATGAAGTTTTCTCTCTCTATATTATCGAGCGTATTCTTGTGAGTATTTTGAGTATACTTTGAGTATTGTTAGGCGGTCATGAAGTTCCTTCAAAGACTATACCCGATTCCACTAGAAGTACTTAATCTTTCGAGGTAAGGGATGTTATTTTCTTCTCAAATGATATTATTTCTTCAATATCATTATGCTAAAATATTGGTTGGATATTTTTATCAAATTTGGAACTTTTTCATGTCGGGTTACTATTCATGAGTTACTATTCACAACTTATGAGTACTATTCATGAAGCGTGAAGATGTTTTTGTAGAATTTTTATCTTTTGTGTCGATTACTATTCACGTACTCTGGCACTATTCACGTATACTGACACTATTCACCCTAGAAAAATAAAATTTCTTCTTTTGTCCAAAATATCTATTCGGATACTAGCTTTGATTGTATCCATGTTTTGATCATTCTTGAATTTTACACCACTATGATCATTTTGAGGTATTTTTGAACATGGATAAAACAAAGTACGAATCCTTAATCCTTAATCCTTGTCATTTTGTTTCACTTTGGATTCGTTTCTTTAAAAATATTTTCATCATCCTCGATCTTAAATGATGATATTATTGAATATCTTTGGCTCAGAGTGCAAAGATGAATGATTTCTGAAGAATATCTTTGGTAGTAGTCTGAAAAGATGAGCAGTGTTTAGATGAACATGACCAAGGTGATGAATATCTTTGGCTGTGTAGTGCAAAGATGAATATTTGATTCCGGATGTATATTGATTGATGTTACGAGGATAAAAGATAGATGATGAACTTTTAAATTCATACATAGAAGATAGTAGTTTGCATTCTCTACTTAACTCTTCTAATGAATTATTATTTCATTGCGAATATTGATTTAAAATTTGTTGTCTATTGTATTCTATTAGATTTTTCCTGTTGAAGACTAACGGTAATTTGTTGTATATTATCTTAGTCATAATATTCTTTCTTGAGCTAGTTGAGCTCACCCTTTTCCTTTTGTTCCATTTTTCTCGGGAGAGGCGAGAATATAAGCGAGTACGAGTCGGGGTATGGAATGAAGGTTCTAGAGAGAGTCGTTTAGTAGTCCTCACCATTTTTGTAAAATAATGTATCAATAAATGTGATGAGAATTTATTTGAGTATAGATATTGTCTAGAAGATAATATTTGTATTTAAACTCACAGTTTTACTGTTGTAATAATAAAGTTGTAGTTGTTTCTGTACCATGTATTGACAACTCAGAATGGGTGATGTATACCTATTTTGGGGGCGTCACAGGATTCCCATATTGCAAGTTACGAACGTTTTAGCAGGTGGTGCATTAATTGAGGTGCACAAACTTTGAGGCAGTAGGACCCACTGGGCATTTCCATAGGTCTACATGCAGAAGCTCATGCCTATATATATCAGCCCCCCCATAAACTCATAAATAAGAGAGAAGAGAGAAAAGGGTCCAGGAGAGAGAAATTCGACCCCTGCAGTGTCAAACAGTTCAAATCTTACTTCTAAACATGTAAATCTCATATGTAAACCCTCATATACATATAAACTTTTTCATGTCAAGTTTTAATCAGCAGAAATTGAGTTTAAAATGACAAAAGTCGTTCGATATCCCATCTCTTGCAAGGCTGTAAGATCTCTTCACATCTGCTTTCTTTGCTTGTTCTACTATATATATATATATATATATATATATATATATATATATATGTTATATATATATAGTTAGTAGTTAATATTGGTTAGATCTAACTTTTTAACTGTTCATTTCATGTAAATAGTTAATATTTGTGTTGTATTGACTAGATCTAGCCATATCTAGCTTTTAAATAGTTAAAAAGTTGTAAAACTTGAACGTGGAAGCTAGAATGGCTAAGATCTATATTAATCTAGTTTTTTTTCTAGTTTATAAATATTTGGCAACCACGTGACCCTAGATCTGTATCAAGAGGAAACGTGAAGCTTATTTGTTCGCATACAAGGATTTGATCAATAAACCCTTTGCTTAGAGAAGTTTTCTATGACGCCCCCAAAATAGGTCCATTCCATCCAACCCATTCTGAGTCGCCAAATACATGGTACAGAAATAACTACAACTTTATTATTACAACATATAAACTGTGAGTTTAAATACAGATATTGCCATCTAGACAATATCCACACGCAAATAAATCCCCATCATAATTATTGATATATTATTTTATAAAAATGGTGAGGACTACTAAACAACTCTCTCTAGAACCTTCATTCCATACCCGACTAAGTACTCGCTACATTCTCGCCTCCCGAGAAGAAAAATGGAACAAAAAGGAAAAGGGTGTGCTCAACTAGCCCAAGAAGAATATTATGACTAAGATAATATACAACAAATTATCGTTAGTCTCCAACAGGAAAAATCTAATAGAATACAATAGACAACCAGCTTTTAAATCAACAATCAGCAAATAAAACAACAATTCATTAGAAGAGTTAAGTAGAAATGCAAACTACTATCTTCTATATATGAATTTAAAAGTTCATCGTCGATATTTTATCCTCAGAACATCAATCAATATATATCTCGAATCAAATATTCATCTTTTGCACTACAGTGCCAAAGATATTCATCACCGGTCATGTTCGCCTAAACACTGCTCATCTTTTGCACTACGCCAAAGATATTAATCAAGAGGTCATGTTCATCTCAACACTGCTCATCTTTGCACTACGCCCAAAGATATTCATCAAGAAATCATTCATCTTTGCACTACGGTGCCAAAGATATTCAAGAATATCATCATTTAGGACCGAGGATGATGAAAATATTTCAAAGAAAAACGAATCCAAAGAAACAAAAGAACAAATATTAAGGATTCGTATTTTAAACAATCCAAGTTCAAAAATACTTCATAAGTAATCAGAGGAGTAAAATTCAAGAATGATCAAAACATGGATACAATCAAAGCTAATATCCATAATAGATATTTTGGACAAAAGAAGAAATTTCATTTTCTATGAATAGTGTCAGATTCGTGAATAATCTTGCCAGATACGTGAATAGTAACTCTGACACCAAAAGATAAAAATTTCACAAAAAAACATCTTCACGCTTTCATGAATAATAGTACTCGTGAATAAGAACTCGTGAATAGTAACTCGTGAATAAGAACTCGTGAATAAGAACTCATGAATAGTAACCCCATACATGAAAAAGTTCCAAATTTGATAAAAAGTTCCAACCAATATTTCAAAGATAATGATATTGAAGAAATAATATCATTTGAGAAGAAAATAACATTCCTTACCTCGAAAGACAAGATTTCTAGTTGAAACACCTGGATATAAAGGCTATGACTTGAACTTGCACCGTATAGCAATACTCAAAGTATACTCAAAATACTCACAAGAATACGCCGATAATATAGAGAGAAAACTTCAGCCGTGTGATTTTCAATTCTAACCCAAGACCCTATTTATAGGAAAATGCTTAGAACACCAAAGCGTAAAATTTAATATAATAATATATTTATAAAAATTTGTCTACGCCAACCTTTGAGAATCTGAAATCAAAGAACCTAACACATGTAAAATGAGGCTCATACATCTAAAAAATCGTTTTTGTTAATTAAAACAATTAAAACTTCCAAAAATCAATTATTTCTAACTTTGGAACTTCAATAATTCATAATAAATAGCTCTTTTATCGAAAAATTCGAAACTCGCTACTTTCCATAGGAAATTCCATTATCTACAACTTTGCGAAGGAAGTTTTTCTAAATTCCAAACAAATTAACCAAATCCACAAACAAAGCGATTTTACAAAATTATAATCAAATTTCTATTGATAATTGTGTCCACCAACACACAAAATATGTGTTAAACATTTAATGCCACAAAATACTCTTCCTCCTCATATACTCATATATCCCACATTCATTATAAAAATATCACCGTTAATATATTATTAAAATAATATATTTAAATGAATTATTTTATCGTAAAAAGATAAAATATTAATTTTCAACAATTGTCACATTAAAATTTTCCATCTATATCCACATAAAATCAATATTTTCCTCATCATATAAATCAATAATTAATTATTCACAAATAATATTACAGAATCACAAGATCGGCAACCAGCCGCTCCTGTGAAAGAGGGGTTTTTCAATAAGGATCTCTCATCGCGCCAGCAATTAGGTGACCAAACCTCTCCTTAGACAGTAACTTTCTAGACATCGCCAATAATGTTATCCAATAATATTATTCAGATAATATGAATTATTGTCTGATAATGGAAAATACTCGTAAATGACAATTTATTGAAACAACAAGAATATAAAATATCAATGCAAAGAATTATTGAATCAATAAAATAAAATATTGAATAAAGAATTATCGTAATAATTATCGAGTAGTGCCTTCTTACGTAAGAATCAATAATTGGTGCAATCTGTAAAGTATCTGCTCAACAACGCCAGCGTTAGTGTGTTTTAACCACCGGTATTCCAACAAGATAATTCAGTAATAACTACGCCGTTATTTATAAACAACTTATATTTGTCATTTTCTTCATCCAATCGCTTTCATTATGGGGCCCATTAAAGATCGCGTTATCGCATTTAATATTCCCTGACAATCTTTAATATTCCACGACTAAACGAATATTCTCGGCAATAATGAATATTTTATAACCACTTGCTTATTCAAAATATTTGCGTATTTTACCCATAACTATCCACATTAATCAAATCAACCCTTACTATTTCAAAATAATAAATAGAGGAAAATAAATTTTATTTAGTAATAATTTGGGGTGTGACGCCCCCAAAATAGGTATACATCACCTATTCTGAGTTGTCAATACATGGTATGTAAACAACTACAACTTTATTATTACAACAAGAAATCTGTGAGTTTGAATACAAATATTATCTTCTAGATAATATCTATACTCAAATAAATCCTCATCACATTTATTGATACATTATTTTACAAAAATGGTGAGGACTACTAAACAATCCTTTCTAAAACCTTCATTCCATACCCCAACTCTCGCACTCGCTATATTCTCGCCTCCCGAGAAAAATGGAACAAAAAGGAAAAGGTGAGCTCAACTAGCTCAAGAAGAATATTATGACTAAGATAATATACAACAAATTATCGTTAGTCTTCAACAGGAAAAATATAATAGAATACAATAGACAACAAATTTTAAATCAATATTCGCAGCTGAAATAATAATTCATTAGAAGAGTTAAGTAGAGAATGCAAACTACTATCTTCTATGTATGAATTTAAAAGTTCATCGCTCATCTTTTATCCTCGTAACATCAATCAATATACATCTCGAATCAAATATTCATCTTTGCACTACAGTGCCAAAGATATTCATCGATTGGTCATGTTCATTTAAACACTGCTTCATCTTTGCACTACGGGCCAAAGATATTCTTCGTAAATCATTCATCTTTGCACTACAAAGCTAAAGATATTCTTCAGAAATCATTCATCTTTTGCACTACAAAAGCCAAAGATATTCCATAATATCATCATTTAAGACCGAGGATGATGAAAATATTTTTTTAAAGAAACGAATCCAAAGTGAAACAAAATGACAAGGATTAAGGATTAAGGATTCGTACTTGGTTTTATTCACGTCCAAAAATACCTCAAAAATAATCATAGTGGTGTAAAATTCAAGAATGATCAAAACATGGATACAATCGAGTTAGTATCCGGAATAGATGTTTTGACGAAAAGAAGAAATTTTATTTTCTATGAATAATAGTACCAGTATCGTGAATAGTGCCAGTATCGTGAATAAAGGCCAGATACGTGAATAGTAACTCTCCACACCAAAAGATAGAAATTCCACAAAAACATCTTCACGCTTTCATTTAATAGTACTCGTGAATAAGAACTCGCTGAATAAGAACTCGTGAATAGTAACTCATGAATAGTAACCCATGAATAGTAACCCCGACATGAAAAAGTTCCAAATTTGATAAAAACTTCAGATCAACATTTCAAAGATAATGATATTGAAGAAATAATATCATTACAAAAAAATAATATCCCTTACTCTCAAAAGAGCGATTTCCGACCGAATAACGCCGAATCTAACTTGCATCGATAGAAATACTCAAAGTATACTCAAAATACTCACAAGAATACGCTCGATAATATAGAGAGAGAAAACTTCAGCTTTACAGTGTGATTTTCAATTCTAACCTAAGCACCTTATTTATAGGAAAATCGCTAGAACACCAAAGCGTAAAATTTAATAAAATAATAATATTTCTTAAAATATTCAAGCCCACCTTAGAAATTTGATTTCAGATCATTTATAACACATGTGAGCCACTTAATTACAACAAAAAAACGTTTTTCTTACAAAAATATTTTAAACTCCCAAAAATCAATTATTTCAAGCTTCTAACTTCAATAATTCATAATAAATAGCCCTTTCATTAGAAAATTTGAATCTCATGAGTTTTTATAGGAATTTCAATTCTCTACAACTTTGCAGAAGAAAGTTTTTCCAAATTCCAAATAGAAATTGACCGAAATCCACAAACCAAGCGATTTTAAAGTTATAATCAAATTTCGACCAATAAATGGGGTCCACCGACATGTTCAACATGTTTTAAACATTTATTGCAACAAAATACTCTTCCTCCTCGTATACTCATATATCCCACATTCGTTGTAAAAATATCACCGCTAATATATTATTAAAATAATATATTTAAATGAATTATTTTATCGTAAAAAGATAAAATATTAATTTTCAACAATTGTCATTTTAAAAATTTTCTCCATCTATATCCACATAAAATCAATATTTTCCTCATCATATAAATCAATAATTAATTATTCACAAATAATATTACAGTAATCACAATATCGACAACCGTGCGCTTCCTGTGAAAGAGGGGCTTTCAATAAGAATTTCTTCTCATCTAGCGCGCAATTAGGTGACCAAACCTCTCCTTAGATGTAACTTTCTAGACATTGCCAATAATGTTATCTAATAATATTATTCAGATAATATGAATTATTGCTTCGATAATGAAAAATACCGTAAATGACAATTATCAAACAACAAAGAATATAAAATATCAACGCAGCAATTATTAACTCAATAAAATATCAAGAGTAATTATCGTAACCATTATTGAGTAGTGCCTTCTTACGTAAGAATCAATAATTGGTGCAATACCGTGCTACTCGTTCAACAACGCCAGATTAGTGTGTTTTTAACCACCGGGTATTCCAACAAAGAATAACTACGCCTGCTATTTAAAAACAACTTATATTTATCGCTTTCTTCATCCAATCGCTTTCAAGTTATGGGGCCCACACATGGTCGCATCCGTCGCATTTAATATTCCCCGACAAAGATTTAATATTCCACGACCAAACGAATATTCCCTCACGATAATGAATATTTTATAACCACTTGCTTATTTTGAAATATTTGCAGTATTTAACCCTTAACTATCCACATTAATCAAATCAACCCTTACTATTTCAAAATAATAAATAAAGGAAATTCCTTTTATTTAAAAATTTCTGGGTCTTACAACCCTCCCTCCTTATGAAATTTTGTCCTCGAAATTGACGTCACGCACTTCGGTGTTTCAAAAAGGTGAGAATACCTCGCTTTCATTTCCGCTTTCCAATTCCCGTGTCATTTCCTCAATAAAGCATGATTCCTCCACAAAACTTTAACTTGTGGTATAACCTTTCAGACATAGGGACATGCTCCTTCCTATCCAAGATCTTGACAGTACCTCCTCATACGTTAAGTCTTCAAATTATCTCGTCCCAGCTTCTAACTCAATAACGTGGTTCGGTCTTTCACATATTTACGAAGTGATATGTGAAACACATTATGAACACGCCAGACATACTTTGAGGTAACGCAAGTCTATAGGCTACATTTCCTACTCTCGGTCAAGAATTTGAAATGGATCAATAAATCATGGATCGAGCTTTCCTCTCTTCCCAAATCTTGTAACTCCCTTCCATGGAGCAACTCGCAAATAATACATGATACCCTACATTAAATTCCACGCCCTTTCGATGAAGATTCGCATAACTCTTTTGTCGATCTTGTGCCATTTGTATACGCTTGTCGAATCATTTGGATCTTTTCTAGTCATATCGTACTAACTTCGGGTCCCAAACAATGTTGCTTCACCCACCTCATCCCAACATATTGAGAACGACATTTTTCGCCCATATAATGCTTCAATGGAGCCACACCTATACTTGCTCGATAATCTTTGTTGTTGTAGGAGAATTCCACCAATGGTAAATACTTATCCCAACTACCCTTGAAGTCTAGGACACAGAGTCTTAATAGATCTTCAAGAGTTTGAATAGTCCTCTCCGATTGTCCGTCTGCTTGGGGATGGTATGTCAACTAAATCGCAAATCTGCGCTCCATAGCTTTTTGCAAGCTAACCCAAAATCTTGAAGTGAATCTTGGGTCACGATCCGAAACTATGGATACAGTGGCATGCCATGCAACCTCACAATCTCATTCACGCATATACTAGCAAGACGCTCAAGGGAATAAGTCTCCCAGTTTGAAAGAAATGAGCAGATTTGGTTAATCTATCAACAATAACCCAAATAAGATTGATGCCTTTGAGAAACCGTAGGAAGACCCGTAACGAAATCCATAGTAATGTGTTCCCACTTCCATTCCGGAATCTCA
The DNA here is from genome assembly GCA_020205615.1 of Panax quinquefolius. Lineage (NCBI taxonomy): Eukaryota > Viridiplantae > Streptophyta > Magnoliopsida > Apiales > Araliaceae > Panax > Panax quinquefolius. Next base: position 49,466,205 of record CM035152.1, on the reverse strand, counting down.
AGTGGTTGCAACGGACCCTTGGGTACAAGATGCTCCGCCTTTACACGCTGGCAAGTTAAACACATCGAGATAAACTTTGCAATCTCTCTCTTCATATTGTTCCACCAAAATATATGTCAAGATCACGATACATTTTAGTACTTCCGTGATGGATTGCAAATGGCGGCGATTGTGTGCCTCCATCATAATCTTGTACTTCAAATCGTAGTCGTTAGGAACACAAAGTCTAGAGTGGACTCAAGTATTCCTTCTTCATCAATTCTCGCTCCTAATAGCTCCTTCTTGTACTTTCTTCTTCATACGATCACCGGCCCGCCGGCTTGAGCAACTTTAACTTTTCTATTAAAGTTGGCTCTATCGCGATACTTGACATCATCGCACTCGCTCCTCGCGATATGATCTTCTACTCAATAAATCGTCACTACCACGCTCGCTTTACCGTGATGGTATTGAATAGTGTGGTCGTAGTCTTTCAATAGCTCGAGCCAACGTCACGCCGCATGTTGAGTTCTTTTGAGTGAAGAAATATTTAAGGCTTTTATGGTCTCGAATATATCTCCACTTTCTCCCCATATAGATAGTGCCTCCATATTTTTAGCGCGCTGAACGATCACGCCAACTCTAGATCATGAGTAGGATAATTCCTCCTCATACTCTTTAAGTTGTCGCGAGGCATAGGCTATGACTTTCCCACGTTGCATGAGAACACATCCTAACCCTTTGCCTCAAGCATCATTGAGATAACAAATCCATCCGAACCGGATGGTATTGTATTGTTAGAACGAGTCTTAAATAAGTCTCCTCTTAAGCTCTTGAAACTTTTCTCGCATTCTTCGCCCAAACGAATTTTGTATCCTTCCGAGTTAGTGAGTTAATGGAGTAGCGATTCGAGAAAACCCTTCCACGAATCTCCGATAATAACCACTAAGCCCAAAAGCTACGATTTCTTGATCAATCGACTTTGGTTGCTCCCAACTTTGTATTGCTTCAATCTTCACGGGATCAACAGATACTCCATGTTTCGACACCATTATCGCCTCCAAGGAATGCTACTTCCTCAAGCGAACTCGCATTTCTTCAATTTGGCATATAGTTGGTTTTCACGAAGCCTTTTTGGAGTACCAAACTTCAAATGGTGCTCATGATCTTCCTGCTTTTGGAATATATGAGGATGTCATCAATAAAGACAACAACGAATTGATCCAAATATTCCTTGAATACTCGGTTCATTATATCCATGAAAGCCAGCAGGAGCATTAGTTAGTCCAAAGACATGACTAAGAATTCATAATGCCCATACCGAAGTTCTGAAGGCGCCTTTGAATATCCTCGCCTAATCTTCACCGATGATATCCGTAGAATCTAAGATCGATTTTGAAAAGAATTGTGCCCCTTAGAATCGGTCAAACAAGTCATCAATACGAGGTAGAGGATACCTATTCTTGATGGTGACATGGTTCAATTCCAGATAGTCAATACAAAAGTCGCATACTCCGCTCTTTCTTCTTTACAAATAAAACAGAGCACCCTAAGGAGATGTACTAGGACGAATGAAACCGATGTCCAAAGATTCCTCGTAGTTGGACCTTTAACTCCTGAAGTTCAATAGAGCCATTCGATATGGGGTTTTAGAAATGGGCTTTGAACCGTGTTCAAGATCAATAAAGAATTCAACTTCACGCTACGGGGTAGACCGGGAAGTTCTTCGAGAAATACGTCGGAAAGTCAATAACAACAGAATATTATTCAAATTTGACGTGTCTTTATTCAAATCCATAACATGGGCTAAGAAAGCTTGACATCCGCTTTTTAATAAACGAATAGCTTTATGATTAGATATGACGATGATCGATTTTAATGGTTTAGTTGCTTGAATTAGCATAACAAGGTTGGTTAGGAATATGAAAACTAACAACCTTATTTAAAACAATCAATTTTGGCATGATGAGTAGTTAACTAATCAATCCCTAAAATCACATCAAAAGCAAGTATCTTTAAAGAGATAAGGTCAACGGTAAGGTGATGGTGCCAACTTGAATCAAACAAGATTTATAAATGGTGGATGTGATGAAAGTTTCTCCTAACGGAGTTTCCACAGATAGGTCAAAGTCTAATTTCTCCTGAGTCAAGTTTAAACGCTGAGCACATGCAGGAGAGATAAATGAATGGGTAAAGACCCTGTATCAAGTAAGAATTTATAAATAGCTTACCCGTGATCACCTCGTTTGGGTTCCTCGCATTATGACCAAATACAACAAACGCTCTTTCCTTAATCGTTGACTTTGACTTTTCTCGGGATACTCTTTTGAGTCACCGTCCTCACTGAACTAGGTTTCGCATCTTGTCTGATCTCGAGCGATATGTCCTTCCTTTCCACAATTATAGCATACCTTGAATCTGTTGTGCGCGGTTTGATCGATATGTCCTCTTTTTACAGATTTGTAGCATACGATCGGGTGGTCGTTCTCCTCCCTAGAACCGAGCTCTTTCAGCAAGACTGCTATCTTCATATGGTCGTTGTTAAATCTCCTCTTTTAAAATCTCCTCCCGACTCGCTTCTTCTATTTTCATAGCCATGATTACCACCAGAGTGGTTACCATTTCTGTCCGTCTGCTTTCTTTTCTCCGTAGGTTATCATTATTCTCATTGATCGCTATCTCCGATACGATCCTCGTTATGGTCCCTCGGTTGACCGTACTCGTTATCTTGCTTCTAATAATTGAGCCCTCGCTTACAACATCCAATAAAGAAAATTTATGAGAAATGAGATCTTGGCGTATCGCCGGTTTCAAACCTCTAAGAAACATCCGCCATATCGTTCCTCATTCTCCACCAAATGAGGTGCAAACACGATAACTCGCAAACTTTGCCTCGTCGAGACACAACGCCATATTGTTTTGTTCCAATCGATGAACTCCACTTCCTTCATATATACTGAACACTTTCGTGAAAGTATTTGTCATTAAATAGCTTCAAACGTCTCCCAAGACAGGGATGAGTGCGGTTTGGATGGGTATGCTTCACGTGCTCCCACCAAAGTCTTTCCTTCACGGAACATAAAGGTGGCGAATGGAACCTTCTCATTCTCCGTGCATCCCAAGACATCGAATATCTTGGTAATTTTCTTGACCCATGTTTCCGCCATGATCGGATCTCGCTTTCCCTTAAATTCGGTGGTCCCAACTCTTTGAATCGCTTGGGCGTGACAACCCGTGAATTGCTATCATTTCCTCCTGTATTTTGAACACGAGTCTCCCTCGTTCGATTTTACATGAACTGCAAAAACTTCTAAACATCCCCTCGTTCATCATCTCGCTTTCAATGGTGTTGTTCATGGAGGAACATTGCCACTGTTGCACGTTCTCCTCGTTGGTGAAATACAGCATCTCCACTTGTCTCATTTCCATTGTTAATATTCTCAATTATGACATTCTCAAATACCGCCATAAAACAAGGGGTTAATTAAGGAAATCAATATATCACATAATATCCCTATATCTTGACCAACTAACAAATAAGCTTAGGTAGGACACACTAGCGAAGGATTTACTCGCCTCACCCTCCTAGTTCTATTCCCGATCTCCTGGAGAGATCATATCCCTAAGCTCGATACCAAATCGTGACGCCCCAAAATAGGTATACATCACCTATTCTCGAGTTGTCAATACATGGTACATGTAAAACAACTACAACTTTATTATTACAACAAGAAAAGCGTGAGTTTGAATACAAATATTATCTTCTAGATAATATCTATACTCAAATAAATCCTCATCACATTTATTGATACATTATTTTACAAAATGGTGAGGACTACTAAACAATCCTTTCTAAAACCTTCATTCCATACCCCAACTTCGTACTAAGCTATATTCTCGCCTCCGAGAAAAATGGAACAAAAAGGAAAAGGGTGAGCTCAACTAGCTCAAGAAAAGAATATTATGACTAAGATAATATACAACAAATTATCGTTAGTCTTCAACGAGGAAAAATATAATAGAATACAATAGACAACAAATTTTAAATCAATATTCGCACGAAATAATAATTCATTAGAAGAGTTAAGTAGAGAATGCAAACTACTATCTTCTATGTATGAATTTAAAAGTTCATCGTCTATCTTTTATCCCTGTAACATCAATCAATATACATCTCGAATCAAATATTCATCTTTGCACTACAGCCAAAGATATTCATCATTAATCATGTTCATTTAAACACTGCTCATCTTTGCACTACGGGCCAAAGATATTCTTCGAAATCATTCATCTTTGCACTACACAAAGCTAAAGATATTCTTGAAATCATTCATCTTTTGCACTACGGGCCAAAGATATTCCATAATATCATCATTTAAGACCGAGGATGATGAAAAATATTTTTTAAAGAAACGAATCCAAAGAAACAAAATGACAAGGATTAAGGATTAAGGATTCGTACTTGATTTTATTCACGTCCAAAAATACCTCAAAAATAATCATAGTGGTGTAAAATTCAAGAATGATCAAAACATGGATACAATCGAGTTAGTATCCGAATAGATGTTTTGAACGAAAAGAAGAAATTTTATTTTTCTAAATAAATAATACCAGTATCGTGAATAGTCTTGATATCGTGAATAGTGCCGATATCGTGAATAGTAACTCAGACACCAAAAGATAGAAATTCCACAAAAAACATCTTCACGCTTCATGAATAGTACTCGTGAATAGAACTCGTGAATAAGAACTCATAAATAGTAACTCGTGAATAGTAACTCATGAATAGTAACCCATGAATAAGAACCCCGACATGAAAAAGTTCCAAATTTGATAAAAACTTCAGATCAACATTTCAAAGATAATGATATTGAAGAAATAATATCATTACAAAAAAATAATATCCTTACCTCAAAAGAGCAAAGATTTACATTTGGAATAATAATGAATCGAACTTGCACCGAGTATAGCAATACTCAAAGTATACTCAAAATACTCACAAGAATACGCTTCGATAATATAGAGAGAGAAAACTTCAGCTTAATGTGATTTTCAATTCTAACCTAAGCACCTTATTTATAGGAAAATGCTTAAGAACACAAAGCGAAAAATTTAATAAAATAATAATATTTCTTAAAATATTCAAGCCCACCTTAGAAATCTGATTTCAAATCATTTATAACACATGTGAGCCACTTAATTACAACAAAAAACGTTTTTCTTACAAAAATATTTTAAACTCCCAAAATCAATTATTTGAGAGCTTGAACTTCAATAATTCATAATAAATAGCCCTTTCATCAGAAAATTCGAATCTCGAGTTTTTATAGGAATTTCAATTCTCTACAACTTTGCAGAAGAAAGTTTTTCCAAATTCCAAATAGAAATTGACCAAAATCCATAAACGGGCGATTTTACATGTGCTATAATCAAATTTCAATTCGATAAATGGGGTCCAATTGACATGTTCAACATGTTTTAAACATTTATTGCAACAAAAATACTCTTCCTCCTCAGTATACTCATATATCCCACATTCGTTGTAAAAAATATCACCGTTAATATATTATTAAAATAATATATTTAAATGAATTATTTTATCGGAAAAAGATAAAATATTAATTTTCAACAATTGTCATTTTAAAATTTTCTCCATCTATATCCACATAAAATCAATATTTTCCTCATCATATAAATCAATAATTAATTATTCACAAATAATATTACGAGAATCACAATATTGACAACCGAGGCGGTTCCCCTCAGAGGGGCTTTCGATAAGAATTTCTTCTTCTTGGCCATGAATTAGGTGACCAAACTTCTCCTTAGACGTAACTTTCTAGACATTGCCAATAATGTTATCTAATAATATTATTCAGATAATATGAATTATTGCTTCGATAATGAAAATACCGTGTAATGACAATTATTGAAACAACAAAGAATATAAAATATCAACGCAAAGCAATTATTAACTCGATAAAATATCTTGAGCGATAATTATCGTAACCATTATTGAGTAGTGCCTTCTTCACGTAAGAATCAATAATTGGTGCAATCTTGTGCTACCTTGTTCAACAACGCCAGACAGTGTGTTTTAACCACCGGTATTCCAACAATAAATAACTACGCTCAGCTATTTAAAAAACAACTTATATTTGTCGTTTTCTTCATCCAATCGCTTTCACATGGGGCCCACACATTATTGGCATGTGCGAATATTCGAATATTCCACGACCAAACGAATATTCCCTAGAAGCGATAATGAATATTTTATAACCACTTGCTTATTTTGAAATATTTGCGTATTTAACCCTTAACTATCCACATTAATCAAATCAACCCTTACTATTTCAAAATAATAAATAAAGGAAATTCCTTTTTATTTAAAAATTTCGGGGTCTTACATGGGGTCTTACAACCTCCCTCCTTATGAAATTTCGTCCTTGAAATTGACGTCGTGCTGGTGTTTTCAAAAGATGAGAATACCTCGCTTTCATTTCCGTTTCCAACTCCCAGGTCATTTCCTCAATAGCATGGTTTCTCCACAAAACTTTAACTTGTGGTATAACCTCGGTACATAGGACATGTTCTTTCCTATCCAAGATCTTGACAGTACATCCTCGTCGTTAAGTCTTCTACTATCTCGTCCTGGGTTCTAACTCAATGACGTGGTTCGGTCGTCCACATATTTACGTAACATCGATACGTGAAAAACGTTATGAACACGCGTCCATACTTGGCGCAGAAAACGAGTCTATAGGCCACGATTCCTATTCGATTGAGAATTTCAAATGGATTAATAAATCGAAGGTTTGAGCTTTCCTCACCTCACCGATTCTCGCTTTTGAAATAACAACTTCTTGCACCTCCTTCTTCAAATTCATCACTCCGGTTGTGTAGCTTGAATAACTTTTTAACTTTATCGATTAAAGTCGATTATACTAAATATATCATCACGCAGGTAACTAGAGTTTTCATCTCCATCTCTATTATTTGTAAATTATCACGAAATGAGTCTTTGACAATATCGTACTTTCGTACTTGTATACGATCTTCTACTCAACACGTCGGCTACCACGTTCGCTTTTCGAGGATGGCATGGTCGAACATGTCTTTGAAATGAGTCTCCTCTTGAGTTCTTGAAGCTCTTCCCACATTCTTTGCTCCATTCGAATTTTGTATCTCTACGAAGTCACCGTTAATGGAATAGCGATTCGAGAATATCCTTCAACGAATCTCCGATAATAACCAACTAAGCCTAGAAAGCTACGTATTTTAGATTCACCGACTTAGGTTATTCTCAACTGTGACTCATATCCCAACCTTGGATAGCATGTTACAATGACACCTATCGCTTTACTATCACACGAATATGGTGTTCCCTACGAGATCCGGCTTCTGTAATCCACAAAGGAAGTCACCGGATAAAGGCTCGGTACCAAATTCTATAGTTGAATTTTTAACTCACAAGTTCAATAGAGCCATTCGATGTGAGATTTTAGAAATGAGTTTTTGTACCGGGTTCAAAGTCGATACAAAATTTAATATCAGATCTTTAAGAGTAAACCAAAAATTCTTCAGAAATACGTCGGAAAAATCAATAACAACAGGAATATTATTCAAATCGACGTGTCTTTATTCAAATCCATAACATGGACTAAGAAAACTTGACATCCGTAATAAACGAATGACTTCATGGCTTGATATGAAAATGTTTGACTACAATGGTTTGATTGCTTGAATTGAATAACAAAGTTGCTTAGAATATGAAAACTAACAACCTTACGAAAGTAATCAATTTCGGCATGATGAGTAGTTAACCTTAAAATCACATCAAAAGCAAATATCTCTATAGAAATAAGGTTAACGGGTAATGTGATAGTGCCAACTCGAATCAAGCAAGATTTCTAAACAATGGATGTAATGAAAGTTTCTCCTAACTGAGTCTCCATAAATAGGTCAAAGTCTAATTTCTCCGTAGTCAAGTTCAAACGTTGAGCGCAAGCAAAGAGATAAAAGAATGGGTAGAATCCCAGATTCAGTAAGGTATAAACTTCACAAGAATTTATAATTAACTAACCTGTGCTAACTTCGTTCGGATTCTCGCATTTTGACCGGGCCACGACAAACGCTCTTCCGGAACCGTTGACTTTGACCTTTCCGGGACATCCTTTTGAGTCACCATTCCTCATTGGATCGGTTTTCGATACTGCATAAATCTCGAAAGCGATATGTCCTTCTTTTCCAAAATTATAGCATACCTTAAAGCTGTAGTGGGCGGTTTGGGTTGATATGTCCCTCTTTCCACGCATTTGTAACATACGACAGATGGTCTTTCTCCTCCTTGGAACCGATTACTCTTGGGCCGATGTAAGACCAGAAATTTTTTAAATAAAAAGGAATTTCCTTTATTTATTATTTTGAAATAGTAAGGGTTGATTTGATTAATGTGGATAGTTAGGGGTAAAATACATGAATATTTCAAAATAAGCAAGTGGTTATAAAATATTCATTTTGTCGGGGAATATTAGTTTGGTCGTGGAATATTAAATCTTTGTCGGGGAATATTAAATGCGTGACGGTAGCGACCATGTGTGGGCCCCATAACTTGAGCGATTGGATGAGGAAAGAAAGCGACAAATATAAGTTATTTAAAAATAACGGCGTAATTATTATTAGAATTAATCTTGTTGGAATACCCGGTGGTTAAAACACACTAATACGCGTTGTTGAGCAGTAGCACTTTTCGCAGTATTGCATCAATTATTGATCCTTACGTGAAGGCACTACTCAATAATTATTCTGATAATTCTTATTCGATATGTTATTTTATTGATTCAATAATTATTGCGTTGGTATTTTATATTATTCTTTGTTTCAATAATTGTCATTTTGCACATATTTCCCATTATCGGATCAATAATTCATATTATTTGAATAATATTATTAGATAACATTATTGGCAATGTCTAGAAAGTTACATCTAAGGAGAGGTTTGGTCACCTAATTGCGGCGCCCGATGAGGAGAGATCCTTATTGAAAAGCCCCTCTTTCACCAGGAACGACTGGTTGTCATAAATGTGATTACGTAATATTATTTGTGAATAATTAATTATTGATTCATATGATAAGGAAATATTTATTTATATGAATATAAATGATGGATTTATTTATGTGGTTATTAATGAAGGAATTAATCTTTGAGATGTTTTATTTGTATTTTGTCCGGATTGGAGGTATTAAAAGATCAAATCGATCGGTGTTATTACTGACTTTATTGTGAGTTATAATATTTAATCCAAATAGTTGGATCGTTGTAATTTTTGGATATGTTATACATATATAAGTTGAGTATATGTCCACAAATTTTGAGCCGTTAAAGATGAGCGTATAATTTATTATGAATTTTAAGAGGTGGTGATTGAAATTAGGTTATAAATGATTTTGGTGGAAAATTCTAGAATTGGTGGGCCCCACTTTTGGTTGGTGAGAAATGTGCTCAATTGAATTTTCAAATGTGGTGGGTGGGAATAGTAGCGAGTAAAGCCATCGGGTTGCGAGTTAAAATGCCTTGGCGTGCTAACATTTTCCTATAAATAGAGGGCTAAGTTAGAATTGAAAATCACACACACGAAACAAAAGTTTTCTCTCTTTCTCTCTATATATTATTGGCGTATTTTGTGAGTATTTAGATACTTTGAGAGTTCTTTATTCGATTACAAGTTTCATTCAAAGATCACTTGAGCCTTTCCTTAGAAATCTTGATTCTTTGAGGTAAGGGATATTATTTTTTTTCGTAATGATATTATTTCTTGATATCATTATCTTTGAAATGTTGATCTGAAGTTTTATCAAATTTGGAACTTTTTCATGTCGGGTTACTATTCATGAGTTACTATTTCACGAGTTACTATTCATGAGTTACTATTCACGAGTTACTTATTCACGAGTACTATTCATGAAGCGTGAAGATGTTTTTGTGGAATTTCTATCTTTTGGTGTCGAGTTTCTATTCACGTATCTCGGCCTTTATTCACGTATCGACCTTTATTCATATCTGACTTATTCATAGAAAAATAAAATTTCTTCTTTTAGTCCAAAATATCTATTACGGATACTAGCTTTGATTGTATCCATGTTTTGATCATTCTTGAATTTTACACCACTATGATTATTTTGAGGTATTGTTGGACATGGATAAAACAAAAAAGTACGAATCCTTAATCCTTAATCCTTGTCATTTTGTTTCCTTTGGATTAGTTCTTTAAAAATATTTTCATCATCCTCGGTCTTAAATGATGATATTATTGAATATCTTTGGCACATAGTGCAAAGATGAATGATTTACTGAAGAATATCTTTGGCACATGTAGTGCAAAGATGATCGGTGTTTAAATGAACATGACCGGCGATGAATATCTTTGGCCTTTAGTGCAAAGATGAGCAGTGTTGAGATGAACATGATGGATTGATGAATATCTTTGGCTGTGTAGTGCAAAGATGAATATTTGATTTGAGATGAATATTGATTGATGTTACGAGGATAAAATATTGATGATGGAATTTATTAAATTCATAGATTATAGTAGATTTCATTCTCTCGTAACTCTTACTATGAATTATTATTTCATTGCGAATATTGATCTGAAACTTGTTGTCTATTGTATTCTATCGAGATTTTTCCTGTTGAGAGACTAACGATAATTTGTTGTATATTATCTTAGTCATAGTATTCTTCTTGAGGCTAGTTGAGCTCACCCTTTTCCTTGTTGTTCCATTTTTCTTCTCAGGAGGCGAGAATGTAGCGAGTACTAGTCGGGGTATGGAATGAAGGTTTTAGAAAGGATTGTTTAGTAGTCCTCACCATTTTTGTAAAATAATGTATCAATAAATGTGATGAGGATTTATTTGAGTATAGATATTGTCTAGAAGATAATATTTGTATTTAAACTCACAGTTTTACTGTTGTAATAATAAAGTTGTAGTTGTTTCTGTACCATGTATTTGGCGACTTCGAGAATGGGTGTGGTGTATACCTATTTTGGGGGCGTCACAGTTGATATCAGAGCTTAGGGATATGATCTCTGGCGGAGATCGGGGAATAGAACTAGGAGGGAGAGCAGAGTAAATCCTTAGCTAGTGTGTCCTACCTAAGCTTATTTGTTAGTTGGTCGATATATATAGGGATATTATGTGATATATTGATTTCCTTAATTAACCCTTATTTTATGGCGGTGTTTGAGAATGTCGTGAGAATATTAATAGTGGAGTAAATGAGGCCAGTGGAGATGCTGTACTCACCAACGGAGGAGAGCGTCTGTGGTGGCAATGTTCCTCCTGTGAATAACACCATTGAAAGCGGATGATGAGCGAGGGATGTTTAGAAGCTTTTTGCGATTCATGCAAAAATCGAGCGAGGAGACTCGTGTTCAAAATCTGAGGAGGAAATGATAGCAATTCACGGGTTATCCTGACCAAGCAGTTCAAAGAGTTGGGACCACGAATTTAAGGAAAGCGGATCCGATCATGGCGGAAACATGGGTCAAACAAATTACCAAGATATTCGATGTCTTGGGATGCGGGAGAACGAAGGTTCCATTCATACCTTATGTTCCGTGGCGAGGCGGACTCTTTTGGTGGGAGTGCGTGAAGCGTACCCATCCAAATACTTTTCGGCATGTCTTGGGAGACGTTTGAGAGACTATTTAATGACAAATACTTTCACGAAAGTGTTAAATCGTATGAAGGAAGTGGAGTTTATTAGACTAGAGCGAAAATAACATGGCGGTGTCTCCGATGCTGAGGCAAAGTTCACGAGTTATCGAGTTTGCACCTCATTTGGTGGAGAATGAGGAATTATGGCGGGATGTTTCTTAGAGGTTTGAAACCCGGCGTACGTCGATATCTCATTTCTCATAAATTTTCTCTCTATTCGATGTTGTCAGCGAGGGCTCGAGTTATTAGGCGAGATAACGAGTACGTTCAACCGAGGGACCATAACGAGGATCATCATCTGAGAGATAGCGATCAATCGAATAACGATAACCGGCGGAGAAAGAAGAATACGGACAAAAATGGTAACCACTCTCGGTGGTAATCGTGGCCATGAAAATAGAAGAAGCGAGTCGGGAGGAGATTTTAAAAGAGGAGATTCAACAACGACCATTTGAAGGCGTCGGTCTTAAGATGTAACTAGTTTTAAGGGAGGAGAAACGACCACCACCGGTCGTATATTACAAATCGGGGAAGAGGGACATATCGGTCAGCGCCCATGACAGTTTAAGGTATGCTATAATTGTGGAAAAGAAGGACATATCGCTCGAGATTATGCGATATCGAAACCTAGTTTAGCGGGACGGTGACTCAAAAACATCCCGAGAAAAGTTAAAGTCAGCGATTAGGGAAGGCGTTTGTTGTGGTTTGGTCATAATGCGAGGAACCCAAGCGAGGTGATCACGGGGTAAGCTATTTATAAATTCTTGCGAAGTTTATACCTTACTTGATCTGGGGTGCTACCCATTCATTTATCTCTCCTGCGTGTGCTCAGCGTTTAAACTTGACTCAGGAGAAATTAGACTTTGACCTATCTGTGGAAACTCCGTTAGGAGAAACTTTCATCACATCCACTGTTTATAAATCTTGTTTGATTCAAGTTGGCACCATCACCTTACATTGACCTTATCTCTTTAAAGATACTTGCTTTTGATGTGATTTTAGGAATTGATTGGTTAACTACTCATCATGCCAAAATTGATTGTTTTAAATAAGGTTGTTAGTTTTCATATTCCTAACCAACTTTTGTTATGCAATTCAAGCAACTAAACCATTAAAATCAATCACTATCATATCTAATCATAAAGCTATTCGTTTATTGAAAAGCGGATGTCAAGCTTTCTTAGCCCATGTTATGGATTTGAATAAAGACATGTCAAATTTGAATAATATTCTGTTGTTATTGACTTTCTGGCGTATTTCCCGAAGAACTTCCGGTCTACCCCGAGCGTGAAGTTGAATTCTTTATTGATCTTGAACTGGATACAAAGCCCATTTCTAAAACCCCATATCGAATGGCTCTATTGAACTTGAGGAGTTAAAGGTCCAACTACGAGGAATTGTTGGACATCGGTTTCATTCGTCTAGTACATCTCCTTGGGGTGCTCTGTTTTATTTGTAAAGAAGAAAGGCGGGGTATCATGCGACTTTGTATTGACTATCGGGGTTGAACCATGTCACCATCAAGAATAGGTATCCTCTACCTCGTATTGATGACTTGTTTGACCGATTCTGAGGGCACAATTCTTTTCAAAAATCGATCTTAGATTACGGATATCATCAATTTGAAGATTAAAGCGAGGATATTCAAAGGCGCCTTGAAAACTCGGTATGGGCATTATGAATTCTTAGTCATGTCTTTCGGACTAACTAATGCTCCTGCGGCTTTCATGGATATGATGAACCGAGTATTCAAGGAATATTTGGATCGGTTTGTTGTTGTCTTTATTGATGACATCCTTATATATTCCAAAAGTCGTGAAAGATCATGAGCACCATTTGAAATTTGGTACTCGAAAGGCTTCGTGAAAACAAACTATATGCCAAATTGAAGAAATGCGAGTTACGGCGAGGAAGTAGCATTCCTTGGGCACGTGGTGTCGAAACATGGAGTATCTGTTGATCCGTGAAGATTGAAGCAATACAAAGTTGGGAGCAACAGCAAAGTCGGTGGTTGAAGTCACGTAGCTTTTGGGCTTAGTTTGGTTATTATCGGAGATTAGTGGAAGGGTTTTCTCGAATCGCTACTCCATTAACTCATTAACTCGGAAGGATACAAAATTAGTTTGGAATGAAGAATCGAGAAGAGTTTCCAAGAGCTTAAGAGGAGACTTATTTGGCTTTTGTTCTAACAATACCATCTGGTTCGGATGGATTTGTTATCTCTGATGATGCTTGAGGGCAAAGGGTTAGGATGTGTTCTCATGCAACGTGGGAAAGTCATAGCCTATGCCTCATGACAACTTAAAAGAGTATGAGAGGAATTATCCTACTCATGATCTAGAGTTAGCGGCGATCGTTTATTATTAAAGATATGAAGGCACTATCTATATGGGGAGAAAGTGGAGATATATTCAGGACCATAAAAAGCCTTAAATATTTCTTCACTCAAAAGAACTCAACATGCGGCGGCGACGTTGGCTCGAACTATTGAAAGACTACGACCACACTATTCAATACCATCACGGTAAGCGAGCGTGGTAGGCGGCGCATTGAGTAGAAGATCATATCTTGAGGAGCGAGTGCGATGATGTCAAGTATCTGGCATAGAGCCAACTTTAATAGAAAAAGTTAAGGTTGCTCGAGCCACCAGGCACGGGTAATCGTATGAAGAAGAAAGTACAAGAAGGAGCTATTAGGAGCGAGAATTGATGAAGAAGGAATACTTGAGTCCACTCTAGACTTTGTGTTCCTAACGACTACGATTTGAAGAACAAGATTATGATGGAGGCACACAATACACCATTTGCAATCCATCACGGAAGTACTAAAATGTATCGTGATCTTGACATACATTTTGGTGGAACAATATGAAGAGAGAGATTGCAAAGTTTATCTCGATGTGTTTAACTTGTCGGCGTGTAAAGGCGGACATCTAGTACCTAAGGGTCCATTGCAACCACTTGAGATTCCGGAATGGAAGTGGGAACACATTACCATGGATTTAGTTACGGGTCTTCCTACGGTTTCTCAAGGCATCAATGTTATTTGGGTTATTGTTGATAGATTAACCAAATCTTCTCATTTCTTGCCGTCTGGAGACTTATTCCTTGAACGTCTTGCTAGTATATACGTAAATGAGATTGTGAGGTTGCATGGCATTCTGTATCCATAGTTTGGATCGTGACCCAAGATTCACTTCAAGATTTTGGGTTAGCTTGCAAAAAGCTATGGGCACGGATTTGCGATTTAGTTTCGGCATACCATCCCCAAACGGACGGACAATCGAGAGGACTATTCAAACTCTTGAAGATTTATTAAGACTACGTGTCCTGAGACTTCAAGGGCGGTTGGGATAAGTATTTACCATTGGTGGAATTCTCCTACAACAACGAGTTATCGAGGCAAGTATAGGTGTGGCTCCATTGAAGCATTATATGGGCGAAAATGTAGTTCTCCATATGTTGGGATGAGGTGGGTGAAGCAACATTGTTGGGACCCGAGTTAAATGCGTATGACTACCAAAAAGATCCAAATGATTAAACAGACGCGTATACAAAGCGGCACAAGATCGACAAAAGAGTTATGCGGATCTTCATCGAAAGGGCGTGGAATTTAGTGTAGGGGATCATGTATTATTAAGTTGCTCCATGGAAGGGAGTTACAAGATTTGGGAAGAGAGAAAACTCAATCCACGATTTATTGGTCCATTTCAAATTCTTGACCAAGTAGGAAATGTAGCCTATATACTTTGCGTTACCTCCAAGTATGTCTACGTGTTCATAATGTGTTTCACATATCATGCTTAAATAAATATGTGAAAGACCCGAACCACGTTATAGAGTTAGAACCAGGACGAGATAGCCAAGACTTAACGTGTGAGGAGGTACTGTCAAGATTTTGGATAGGAAGGAGCATGTCCCTACTGCATGAAGGTCATACCACAAGTTAAAGTTTTGTGGAGGAATCATGCTATAGAGAAATGACACAGGGTTGGAAAGCGGAAATGAAAGCGAGGTATCCTCACCTTTTGAAACACCAGTCGTCGTCAATTTCGAGGATGAAATTTCATAAGGAGGGAGGTTGTAAGACCGAAATTTTTTAAATAAAAGGAATTTCCTTTATTTATTATTTTGAAATAGTAAGGGTTGATTTGATTAATGTGGATAGTTAGGGGTTAATACATAAATATTTCAAAATAAGCAAGTGGTTATAAAATATTCATTTTTGTCGGGGAATATTAGTTTGGTGGTGGAATATTAAATGTCTTGTCGGGGAATATTAAATGCGGCCTTGACCGTGTGTGGAGCCCATAGCGGAAGCGATTGGATGAGGAAAGCGACAAATATAAGTTGTTTAAAAATAACGGGCGTAATTATTCTGAGATTATCTTTGTTGGAATACCCGGTGGTTAAAACACACTAATCGCGTTGTTGAACAAGTAGCACGCGGTATTGCATCAATTATTGATCCTTACGTGAAGGCACTACTCGATAATTATTACGATAATTCTTATTCGATATGTTATTTTATTGATTCAATAATTGTTGCGTTGGTATTTTATATTATTCTTTGTTTCAATAATTGTCAACTTTGCCGCGATATTTCCCATTATCGGATCGATAATTCATATTATTTGAATAATATTATTAGATAACATTATTGGCAATGTCTAGAAAGTTACATCTAAGGAGAGGTTTGGTCACCTAATTGCGGCGCCCGATGGAGAGATCCTTATTGAAAAGCCCCTCTTTCACAGGAGCGCTGGTTTGGTTGTCGTAAATGTGATTACAGTAATATTATTTGTGAATAATTAATTATTGATTCATATGATAAGAAAATATTTATTTATATGAATATAAATGATGGATTTATTTATGTGGTTATTAATGAAGGAATTAATGTTTGAGATGTTTTATTTGTATTTTGTCGGATTGGAGGTATTAAAAGATCAAATCGGTTGTTATTACGACTTTATTGTGTGAGTTATAATATTTAATCAAATAGTTGGATCGTTGTAATTTTTGGATATGTTATACATATATAAGTTGAGTATATGTCCACAAATTTTGAGCCGAATTAAAGATGAGCGTATAATTTATTATGAATTTTAAGAGGTGAGTGATTGAAATTAGGTTATAAATGATTTTGGTGGAAAATTCTAGAATTGGTGGGCCCCACTTTTGGTTGGTGAGAAATGTGCTCAATTGAATTTTCAAATGTGGTGGGTGGGAATAGTAGCGAGTAAAAGCCATCGAGTTTGCGAGTTAAAATGCTTGGTGTCTTTAACATTTTCCTATAAATAGAGGCTAAGTTAGAATTGAAAATCACACGAAAACAAAGTTTTCTCTCTTTCTCTCTCTATATTATTGAGCGTATTTTGTGAGTATTTAGATACTTTGAGAGTTCTTTGTTGAACAAGTTTCATTCAAACATCACTTGAGCCTTTCCTTCCGAAATCTTGATTCTTTGAGGTAAGGGATATTATTTTTTAAATTAATGATATTATTTCTTGATATCATTATCTTTGAAATGTTGATCTGAAGTTTTATCAAATTTGGAACTTTTTCATGTCGGGGTTACTATTCATGAGTTACTATTCACGAGTTACTATTCATGAGTTACTATTCACGAGTTACTATTCACGAGTACTATTAATGAAGCGTGAAGATGTTTTTGTGGAATTTCTATCTTTTGGTGTCGAGATTTACTATTCACGTATCGGCCTTATTCACGTATCTGACCTTATTCACGTATCTGGCACTATTCAAAAAAAATAAAATTTCTTCTTTTTAGTCCAAAATATCTATTACGGATACTAGCTTTGATTGTATCCATGTTTTGATCATTCTTGAATTTTACACCACTATGATTATTTTTGAGGTATTGTTGGACATGGATAAAACAAAAGTACGAATCCTTAATCCTTAATCCTTGTCATTTTGTTTCCTTTGGATTCGTTCTTTAAAAATATTTTCATCATCCTCGGTCTTAAATGATGATATTATTGAATATCTTTGGCTGTAGTGCAAAGATGAATGATTTCTGAAGAATATCTTTGGCACATAGTGCAAAGATGATCGGTGTTTAAATGAACATATTAGGCGATGAATATCTTTGGCCTTTAGTGCAAAGATGAGCAGTGTTGAGATGAACATGACCGGATTGATGAATATCTTTGGCACATAGTGCAAAGATGAATATTTGATTTGAGATGAATATTGATTGATGTTCTGAGGGGATAAAATATTGATGATGGAATTTAAAATTCATAGATTATAGTAGATTTCATTCTCTACGTAACTCTTACATGAATTATTATTTCATTGCGAATATTGATCTGAAACTTGTTGTCTATTGTATTCTATCAGATTTTTCCCTGTTGGAGACTAACGATAATTTGTTGTATATTATCTTAGTCATAGTATTCTTTACTGGGCTAGTTGAGCTCACCCTTTTCCTTGTTGTTCCATTTTTTCTTCTCAGGAGGCGAGAATGTAGCGAGTACTAGTCGGGGTATGGAATGAAGGTTTTAGAAAGGATTGTTTAGTAGTCCTCACCATTTTTGTAAAATAATGTATCAATAAATGTGATGGGGATTTATTTGAGTATAGATATTGTCTAGAAGATAATATTTGTATTTAAACTCACAGTTTTACTGTTGTAATAATAAAGTTGTAGTTGTTTACATACCCATGTATTTGGCGACTCGGAATGGGTGTGGTGTATACCTATTTTGGGGGCGCCACAACCGATCTTCACATGGTCGTTGTTGAATCTCCTCTTTTAAAATCTCCTCCCAACTCGCTTCTTCTATTTTCATGGCCACGATTACCACCAGTGGTTACCACCTTTGTCTCAGATTCTTCTTTCTCCATTTGGTTATCGTTATTCGATGATCGCTATCTCTTGATATGATCTTGGTTATGGTCCCTCGGTTGAACGTTACTCGTTATCTCGCTTCTAACAATGAGCCTTGTTGACAACATCTGAATAGAGAGAAAATTTATGAGAAATGAGATACTGACGTATGTCGGGTTTCAAACCTCTCAGAAACATCCGCGTCATACGCTCCTCATTCTCCATCGAATGAGGTGCAAACCTGGATAACTCCGCGAACTTCACCTCGTATTGGGACACCGTCTTGTTATTCTCGCTCGGTCTAATAAACTCCACTTCCTTCATACGACGAATACTTTCGTGGAAGTACTTGTCATTGAACTGCTTCTGAAACGTCTCCCATGACATCTTTGAGTGCAATTTGATGGGTACGCTTCACGATTCCCACCAAGAATCTGCCTCGCCACGAAAACATAAAGGTGGCGAATGGAACCTTTTGTTCTCCGTGCATCCCAAGACATCGAATATCTTGGTAATTTGCTTGACCCATGTTTCCGCCATGATCGGATCTCGCTTTCCCTTAAATTCGTGTGGTCCCAATTCTTTGAATGCTTGGTCATGTGACAACCCGTGAATTGCTATCATTTCCTCTCAGTATTTTGAACACGAGTCTCCCTCGTCTTATTTTGCATGAACTACAAAAAGCTTCTAAACATCCCTCGTTCATCATCTCGCTTTCATTGGTGTTGTTCATGGGAGGTACATTGCCACTGTTGCCACGTTCTCCTCGTTGGTAAAATACAGCATCTCCGCGGTCTCATTTACTCCATTGTTAATATTCTCGATCGACATTCTCAAATCTTGTATAAAACAAGGGTTAATTAAGGAAATCAATATATCACATAATATCCCTATATAACCGACCAACTAACAAATAAGCTTAGGTAGGACACACTAGCGAAGGATTTACTCGTCTCTCCCTCCTAGTTCTATTCCCCGATCTCCGCCAGAGATCATATCCCTAAGCTCGATACCAACCGTGGCGCCCCCCAAAATAGGTCCATTCCATCCAACCCATTCTCGAGTCGCCAAATACATGGAAATGAAATAACTACAACTTTATTATTACAACATATAAACTGTGAGTTTAAATACGAGATATTGCCATCTGCACAATATCCACACAAATAAATCCCCATCATAATTATTGATACATTATTTTATAAAAAATGGTGAGGACTACTAAACAACTCTCTACAGAACCTTCATTCCATACCCCCTAATTAGTACTTCGCTACATTCTCGCCTCCCGAGAAGAAAAATGGAACAAAAGGAAAAGGGTGAGCTCAACTAGCCCAAAAAGAATATTATGACTAAGATAATATACAACAAATTATCGTTAGTCTCCAACAGGAAAAATCTAATAGAATACAATAGACAACCAGCTTTTAAATCAACAATTGCGGCCGAAAACAACAATTCATTAGAAGAGTTAAGTAGAGAATGCAAACTACTATCTTCTATATATGAATTTAAAAGTTCATCGTCGATATTTTATCCCCGTAACATCAATCAATATATATCTCGAATCAAATATTCATCTTTGCACTACAAACCAAAGATATTCATCGATTAGTCATGTTCGCCTAAACACTGCTCATCTTTGCACTACGGGCCAAAGATATTAATCAAGAGTCATGTTCATCTCAACACTGCTCATCTTTTGCACTACGGGCCAAAGATATTCATCAAGAAATCATTCATCTTTGCACTACGTGCCAAAGATATTCAAAGAATATCATCATTTAGACCGAGGATGATGAAAATATTTCAAAGAAAACGAATCCAAAGAAACAAAAGAACAAATATTAAGGATTCGTATTTTAAACAATCCAAGTTCAAAAATACTTCATAAGTAATCGAGTGGAGTAAAATTCAAGAATGATCAAAACATGGATACAATCAAAGCTAATATC
This sequence comes from Panax quinquefolius, assembly GCA_020205615.1. NCBI lineage: Eukaryota > Viridiplantae > Streptophyta > Magnoliopsida > Apiales > Araliaceae > Panax > Panax quinquefolius. The sequence goes on along the minus strand of CM035152.1, from coordinate 49,445,695 downwards.
CATAATAGATATTTTGTACAAAAAGAAGAAATTTCATTTTTTAATGAATAATGTCGATTCGTGAATAATCTTTATAGATACGTGAATAGTAACTCAGACACCAAAAGATAGAAATTTCACAAAAAAAACATCTTCACGCTTCATTAATAGTACTCGTGAATAAGAACTCGTGAATAGTAACTCATGAATAGTAACTCATGAATAGTAACCCCAGATATGAAAAAGTTCCAAATTTGATAAAAAGTTTCAACCAATATTTCAAAGATAATGATATTGAAGAAATAATATCATTTGAGAAGAAAATAACATCCCTTACCTCGAAAGATGCAGACTTCTAGTTGAAACACCTGATATAGGCTATGACTTGAACTTGCACCAGATAGCAATACTCAAAGTATACTCAAAATACTCACAAGAATACGCTCGATAATATAGAGAGAAAAACTTCAGTTTACGGTGTGATTTTCAATTCTAACCTAAGCACCTATTTATAGGAAAATGCTTAGAACAAAAAGCGAAAAATTTAATATAATAATATATTTATAAAAATTTGTCTCACGCCAACCTTTGAGAATCTGAAATCAGCAACCTAACACATGTAAAATGAGGCTCATACATCTAAAAACCGTTTTTGTTAATTAAAACAATTAAAACTTCCAAAAATCAATTATTTCGGAACTTTGGAACTTCAATAATTCATAATAAATAGCTCTTTTATCAGAAAAATTCAAAACTCGCGACTTTCCATAGGAAATTCCATTATCTAAAACTTTGCAGAAGGAAGTTTTTCCAAATTCAGAACATAAATTAATCGAAATCAACAAACGAGCGACTTTACAGGCTATAATCAAATTTCAGTCAATAATTGTGTCCACCAACACACAAAATATGTGTTAAACATTTAATGCCACAAAAATACTCTTCCTCCTCATATACTCATATATCCCACATTTATTATAAAAATATCACCGTTAATATATTATTAAAATAATATATTTAAATGAATTATTTTATCAGAAAAAGATAAAATACTAATTTTCAACAATTGTCACATTAAAAATTTTCTCCATCTATATCCACATAAAATTAATATTTTCCTCATCATATAAATCAATAATTAATTATTCACAAATAATATTACTGAGAATCACAAGATCTTGCAACCGGTAGCTCCCGGAAAGAGGGGGTTTTCAATAAGGATCTCTCCTTCTTCGGGCAAAGCAATTAGGTGACCAAACCTCTCCTTAGATGAACTTTCTAGACATTGCCAATAATGTTATCCAATAATATTATTCAGATAATATGAATTATTGCTCTCGATAATGGAAAATACTATGTAATAAAAATTTATTGAAACAACAATAATATAAAATATCAATGCGTGAATTATTGAATCAATAAAATAAAATCTTTGAACAATAATTACCGTAATAATTATTGAGTAGTGCCTTCTTACGTAAGAATCAATAATTGGTGCAATACTGCAATGCTACTGTCAACAACGCAGATATTAGTGTGTTTTAACCACCGGGTATTCCAACAAGATAATACTTGGTAACAACTACGCCGCTTATTTATAAACAACTTATATTTGTCATTTTCTTCATCCAATCGCTTTCCGTTATGGGGCCCACAAAAGGATCGCAGATCATCGCATTTAATATTCCCGACAAGCATCGAATATTCCACGACTAAACGATTATTCCCCGACAATAATGAATATTTTATAACCACTTGCTTATTCGAAATATTTGCGTATTTTACCCATAACTATCCACATTAATCAAATCAACCCTTACTATTTCAAAATAATAAATAGAGGAAAATAAATTTCATTTATTAATAATTTGGGGTCTTACATTTTCACTTAAATGTACATATTACGTTTAAATATATGTTTGGAAAGCTTTCAAATCGCGTTATGTGAGCCTAGGAACCGCAGGGTTGATGACTTAATCAATGAAACTAAATTCGGTTCCCATAATAGATGTGTTTAAGTTGTAAAACCAACTTACTATCCCCTTGGGTATTCGGGCTTACTTCGATGGATTACATGCCCATAAAAAGTCTGACCCTTGTAAATAGTTCATATCTAACCTCGTAGATGCTTCGCATCTCGATAAATAAAATCAAATCAAGTTGAATAAAGAATAAAATGGAAGTATTAAAGGCCTAAATTCCTATTTGAGAAAAAGGGTTTGAAAATCAGATTTCAAAACCTCACTTTTATATGCTTTCATATCTATTAAAAATGAACTTTTATGTAAATCTATCCCTTTGTATATAGGTCTAAAGAGGCATATCACTACTTTCAAATAAAGCACAAAATATCTTTTCAAATCAAAAGCTTTCAACACACACACACACACACAATGCATAGGGAATGAAAAAGTAGCGGTAACCGTGTTTCACAGAAGTCGGGGGGTACCTAACACATTCCCCTCGCTTAAGCAAGCCCCTGAACTCTATGAATCTTGAGTTCCAGACCAATTAAATGGAGTCACATATTGGGCCATATTATGAAAACCTTTCAAAATTCGGTTGAGTTGGTACAACCATTTGAACTCTTACCAACTGGCGACTCTGTCTAATTCGGCCCAATCATAAAAAATCAAACTTTTCAAATCGTCAACTTTGTATGTCAGTATTTTCTAAAAATCTCACCCTTTTAAGAAAGATAATTTAAATCACATAGCGAACATGTAAAAGGTAGAGAACGCGGTAGGAAGGAAAATTCCCGACGTCGACACATAGCAAGCCAAGCTCTAAATGACCTAAACCAGAAGAGGAAGCCCATTAGCAGTACCTTAGTATTATTATTTGATTTTTAAAGTGTTTATTATAAAATTATAATATATGGATGTCTAGATTCATTCCTCCCATCTTTATTGTAATGATCTTTGAGTTTTTGAAACTCCTATGACTTTGAGTTTTGAAACCTCCAAATATTTATATTCATGTACCTATAAATTAGAAGTATTGTAAAAAGAATGATATTCATAAAAATACAATGAGAATGCTCTCTCTTTTCCTCAAATCACCTTTGTTCTTAATATTTGTATTCTTTTATAATACATTATCAGCACGAATTGCTCCTTACTTTCATCTTAAAGTAGATAATCATATTTGATTTGTTGATAAGAAGCAAAAGGTATGATTTCAAAATTGGTACAACATTTTTAAAAAATAAAGTTGAATTTGCTTCAGCTCTTTAACGCATGTATAAATACTCTAACTCTGATCACAATTAGTGTCATCCCTTTTAGTTTATTAAATTTTCATAATTTATTTAATATATTTATTAAATAAAATAATTATCATTAATATTAATTTATTAATGAAATTCATCACATAATATTAAAAGTTATTAAAATAACTTAAAATATTTTCTTATATCATAATATATTTTTAAATAATTTTTCATGTATTAAAATCATTTTTAAATAATTTATTTAATATTATAATTAAATAAATTAAATACCTTTAATATTTCAAAAATATTAAATATTTATGAAATATATTAAAAATTATTAAAATATAATTTTTGGACCTTAAAATAAATTTTAATAATTTATTTTGTATTTTTAATAATTAAAAACTAATTTTATATAATTATTTAATAAAAATAATAATTTTATAAATAAAGTGTCACTGAAGACTGTTTATAGCGACATAACCGTCGCTATAGGTGTTATTCATGTTCTTGATGAAACCCAGATCTTCATAGCAGTGAACAAGTGAGCAACTTTGACCAAACATTAAACACTAATCATGTTGTTTTTGGGCAAGATGTTGGTCAGATCTTGTAGTGCTAGTGAAAGACTACATGATCCAACAACAAACATGGCAACACAACATCATATCAACGAGATCTAAGCCTTCAAAGTAGCTGTCAGAGCTGTTCTTCATTTTCTGGGTTACCCAAAAATGAAGAACAGTTCGACCAACCACCTTTGGGCTTCCGCAACTTGCTAATCTTGTGTTATTTTTTTGATCTAAGAGTTGTAGTGTGTAGCCAACATGTAAGTTAATAGATCTAACACATAAAATCACAATAACAACAACAGATCAAGCAGATCCATGTCGGTCAAACCATGTCAGACGACATGTTCAAGCGTTTTCTAGGTTACCTAGAAAACAGCTTTCATGCTCGTCCGGCTTGGTTTGACCATCCATTACGATTCACCTGTTTGATGTTTAGGCTATATAAAAGCTTGAATCAACAGTTATTGTAACACACTACAACATGGTTACAAGATTAAGAACAAAATCAACAAACATAACAAGATCTGTGGACATGAACTCGCTATCAGAGCTATCTGGGTAAGTTCTGGGTTACCCAGAAAAGGCTTGGTCATGGTCGGTCAACCGACTTTGACCATTAATAACTTTCAATCTATGCTAGATCTAACCCTGATTCAAGTTTCAGATCCAAGATCGCTTAGTATACTATATGATTAAACCTTTAAACAACAAAAACACTTAACATGGAAAGATTGGTGGCCACTGACATTCGTTGTCAGACCACAGTTTGAACTTTTTTTGAATTTTGTAAAACACAAGATCTGAGCCTATAGATGTTATGGATCTAACATCTATCGACCCAGATCATTGATTAACATTATAAACAACATATTTAAACAACTAAACACAACTTTTATTACAGTTATCAAGATCAGATTGTAAGCTAGGTTTATACCTTTACTTTGATCAATCTTGATCTAAGGGTTTCTGATTTGATATGGAAGTGGTAGGGCTTGTTTGTGGGACTGATTTGCTTTAGGATTTCGTGGGTTAGAGAGATATATGGTCTTGGTAGAGAGTTGGTGCTCAAATGGCCAAATAATGGACTTGTCTCTCTCTAATCTTATATATAATACATGAATGCAATGAACTTGGCTAGAAATTTGCTGAATTCTAGAGTTTGTAGCACATGGCTATGTGTAGGGTTGATCAACCACTAAAGGTTTGGCAAGTTATACAAGTTAGCCTAAATAATTCAAGAAGGGCATAATGGTCTTTTGTCATATAATTTTAATGGCATGTTAGTAACTTAGCAAACCGTTAGGGTTTGACCCTTAGGGTTTAACCCTTAGAGTTTAACCCTTAGGGTTTTGTGTATTAGCATTTAAGGATTTCTTAAAAAGACTAAAAAAGGACATTTTAGTTTCTAAAATTTCACAAATTAGGATTACTAAATTAGTTTAGGTTTCCTAATTACATAAACTTAAAAATTAGGTTTAGGTATTCACTAATTATAATTAAGATCACTAATTTATCAATTAGGGCACCAATTTGATAGCTAAGGTTAATAATTTACTAATTAGGATTAACAATTTAATAATTAGGGTTAACAATTTGTAATTAGGGTTTCTAATTACATTATTCATGATCATTAGGGTTTAAAGTCCGCTAATTAGCATTAAACATCCTAAATTAGCAATTAGGGTTTCCCAATTTGACAGTTAGGGTTCCTAATTATCGGTTAGGGTTTTAATTTCATAATTAGGGTTTCGAGTCAATAATTAGGGTTTACCTAATTAGCATTTATATTTATAATATCAGACATTAATCACATTATCACGATTACCCAACAATCTTGAACTCTAATTTGTATTTTAAATTATGGTTTCACACAGTAATACTAGGGTTTGTCATATAACTCCATAATTGATCAACCATTATCAGTCCACATACATAATGTACATATTTATAGCATTGAAAAATCAAAATATAACTAATATTATATTATTATTATCATTCCTTGTTCCAAAACCAGAATTAGGGTTTGGATTCCATATCTAATTTACCTTGCATAAACAGCTTTATTAATTAAGTTAAAATACTTAACTTAATAATCGAGCTAAAATTCATATAAATAATAATAATTATAATTATTACAATAATCATTCCATATATTATTTAAATAATATAATATCATATTTTCTTGAATAATAAAATATTTCTATGAATAAAATTAATTATTATAAAAATATAATTTATAATAATCAATAATTCTAAAATAAAATTATTTGTAATTATTCATGTAACAAATATATTTTATGTATCATATATATATATATATACACACACACACACACATTATCTTAACACATATTTCCCCATATTTATTTTAATTAATAAAAAAAAATTATACGCAAAATTTCTGATTTATTTATATAGAAAATATCGGGTTATTACACATCCTTTCACTACGGCTAAGGATATTCATTAGTATCACGACCACGAATTATCCATGCACTACGGGCCAAGGATATTCGTGTTTTCACCAATGGTCATGATTATACCGAATAATCCATGGTCATAATCATACCAACAATTGTCCATCAATGCACTACGAGCCAATGAGAACTTTTACCACATCATTTGTAACATTACGGGTCATGATTATACCGAATGATCCCTGGTCACAATCATACCAATCAACAGTTCATCTTTGCACCCTTAGCCGAAGATGACTTTCATCACAATATAAACATGTGGATGATGACAATGATATAAGCATTAATCAAATGAAATCAATGATAAATATTAAAGACTTTAAATTTATCCAGAGTTTAAAAATATCCAAATTGTAAACATGATACTACTTTATAGAGTAAAATTCAAGAATAATATTCATGTATCAAAAATAATTTGAACGGAAAAGAAATAAATTTTTTGGGTGAATAGTACCCCGTAAATAGTACCCTGTGAATAGTACTTTGGGAATAGTACCTCGTGAATAGTACCCTAGCATGAAAAGTGCCCCAAATACCTGAGTGAATAATATTCGAGTGAATAGTAACTGGGTGAATAGTAATCTGTAAATAGTAACTCGTGAATAGTACCCCCGGTATGAAAAGTGCCCCAAATCCCCGAGTGAATAATATTCAAGTGAATAGTAACCCGTGAATAGTGCTCCAGGTGAAAATATTGATATTTAATAAGAAAGTTCATATCAATATTCTAATGAAACGATACTGGATGAAGCACAAAAATCAAGGATATTCCACTAATTCCAGGACTTATAAAAGCAATACTTACATTGTAAGTTTAGATTTAAGAATATGAAAAGAAATAATGTACGAAACTGCAAATGGATTTTCACCTGTCATGCGGTACGTAATCCGCGTAGACAGATTATTCCCACAGATAAAAGGATGAATACGAAAAATAGTATTTCTTACGAATATAACAAATAATATCCCTTACTATACGAAAATAACATCCCTTACGAATACAATAAATAATATTCCTTACCTTAGTAGAAGACTAGATACTGTAATAGTGAAGTAATAGAATACTCTTCTTCTTGCTCTCTATAGTTTCTCTTGGGAATCTCAATGAATTGGTGAGAATGAAAGAAGAATTAAGCTTTTATTTATAGGAGAATGGACTAAATAGTAACTGATTCATGAACGGTCCAGATTGATTTACTATTAGAACGGACGGTCTATATTGATTACTATTAAAACCACAACTAACGGTCTATATTGATATACTTTTAAAACCACCACCGACGGTCCAGATTGATTTACTTTTAAAACCACCAAAGATGCAAGCGGTCAGTTGATTTACTTTTAAAACCACCAACGATCGGTCAGTTGATTTACTATTAAAACCACCAATTTACGGTTCGATTGATTTACTATTAAAACCACCATCAATGATCCAGATTGATTTACTATTACAACCACCATCAATGGACCAGATTGATTAACTATTAAAACCACCATCAATGGTCCAGATTGGTTAACTATTAAAATCACCATCGACGATCCATAAAATTAGTAAATCTTCCCATGGGATACTAAGTCAAACTTACAACAAACGCCTCATAACAAATCCCTATATTTATATCAAAAATTAAATAAATATTTACCACAAATCATTTATCTTTAATAGACACATTTTTAATCTATTAACAATTATTCATCATTAATATTATAACTCACAATATTTAACAACCAGATCATTCCCAGGAAAGAGGGGGCTTTCCCATAAGGATTTCTCCCTATAGGCGCACAATTAGGCGACCAAACCCCTTTCCTCGACAGAACTTTCTAGACATCGTCAATATTGCAAATAATAATATGAATAACTTTGTCGTCTCAATTATTGATTTAATAATATAAAATATTATGCAGATGATACTGTGACAATAATTAAATCAAATAATGTGAAATACTATGCAGCAATTACTGCTGCAATAATTGAGTAAACTGAGTAGCTTCTTATGTAAGCATCAATAATCAATATCATGTGCTACTATACAACCATGCGTATTACTGTATTTTTACCACCGGGTATTTCAACAGTTTAACGGTAAAACTTTTGTCGTTATTTTTATAAAAGATATTTCTGCCATTTTCTAACTTCGACAATTATTTTTATAACGAATATTTCCTGAAGAAAAAAAAGAATATTTCCCGACCAAACGAATATTTTATATCAACTTGCTTACTTTGCAAAATTTTCAAATATCACCCTTAACTTTAACCTTTTATCAATTTAACCATTTACTAAATAGAATAATAATTATAAGAAAATTGAATAATTTCATTTCATAAAATTCGGGGTCTTATAGTGGCATCCAGGGAGGTGGTGTCAGGTATAATTCCGATCAATAATATAAATGCATATGTGTTATTTGATTCGGGAGCTACCTATTCTTTTGTATCTACTGAATTTGCTAAAAGGTTAGATTTACCTCACGAAAAGTTAGAAAACCCCATGAATATAGAAGTTGCAAACAAAGAAGTGATCCATTTAGAATATATCCATAGAAATTGTTGTGTGGAAATAAGGGGACATAAGTTAAGCATGAATTTGATTTCGATACGCTTAGGAGAATTTGATTTGATACTGGGAATGGATTGGTTGTTTAACCATGAGGCAGTTATTGACTATCAGAAGAAAAGCATATGCCTTAAGACACCGAAGAAGTCTAAGGTTATATTTTATGGTAGCAAGTCGCCACGACAAACGAGTTGTCTGACTATGAAGCAGACCAGGAAAATGTTGAAGAAAGGATGTGAATGTTATTTGGCTCATGTAGTGGATACACGGATGGTGAATTCTAACATGGGACAGATACCTATAGTTAATCAGTTTGGGGATGTCTTTCCAGAGGACTTTCCAAGGCTTCCACCAAATAGAGAGATAGAATTTTTGATCGATTTAGTACCAGGGACAGTGCCGATATCAAAAGCACTGTATAGGATGGCTCCGATAGAAATAAAAGAGATAATGGTCCAGCTACAGGATTTGTTGGACAAAAAGTACATCCAACCTAGTGTATCTCCGTGGGGAGCACCTATGTTATTTTTAAAGAAAAGGATGGATTGATGAGGTTATGTATAGATTATAGAGAGTTGAATAAGGTGACAATCAAGAATAAATATCCGCTACCAAGAATAGACTATCTATTTGATCAACTTAAAGGAGCGAGATGTTTTTCAAAGATTTATCTAAGGACTGGTTATCATCAGTTGAAGGTGAGAACGGAGTGTTAGGTTTGTAATATTTATGAACGCAATCAAATTGCACAAAATAAGCGGAAATGTGATAAAGTAGAGTTTTAAAAATTTTACAAACTATATACCAGGATCATCCTTTATGCATAATTATTAATTAAACTAAAAGATAAAGAACAACAATCATACCCTTGAAGATTCAAGCTTCCACAGGTACAAATTCATCTCCAAATCCTTTCGCGTTCAACATGGATCCACCGGATTTGGTTCCTTCCTTTGATCAACGTTAGCCACCCAAGTGTTTGGCCTCTAGAGGTGATCCACCAAGGAAAAAAAAGATTCAAGAAGATGGGTATTTGGTAAAACTCTAGTTTTTCTATCTCTTATAGAAAATGGTGTACTCTCCCAACTATTAGAATTACGTATTCACGTGTGTTGTGAAAGTGTCAACCAGCCTCACCCATAATAAGACTCCTTTTATTTATAGATGTGGGCAACCCTCCTTAACAATTAAGGAATTGGATTTTATTTCAATCAATTAAATTCCTTTAATTAATTAGGCTCCCAATCTTATTAGGAATAATTAATTAATTTTTTTAATTAATTAGCCTCCTAATTTTATTAGGATATTTGAGAGTACTTTTATTAATTAATTCCCAAACTCCATTAGAAATTAAATAATAATAATAGTAATAATAATAATAACAAGACTCCTCTTATTAATTTATATTGAATATTTCAAAATAATTAAATAATAAATATTAAGTTATTTAATTTATTCCATTACCATAGATTAAATTAAATATACTTAACTTATTATTACGATTATGCTATTTGCTTCTTAAATAATTATTCTTCCTTTTATGGTGTGACCCTTTAGGTTCTCCATATTAAACCAGTTGTGAATAAATCAATTAGAACAATTCTAATCTTATTTAAATAAATAAACTAAACAATTAATTTATTTAAATAAATAATATTTATTCTACAATAGGGATAAGCCTCCATAGCGATTAACGACTTTCTAGATAATATAGATTTCAACATTAATCATAAAAGAACCTTTGAGTAAATAGTTGTCGTACAATTCAATCCTTCCACCATACAATGTCCCAATTAAATATAAGACATGGAATTACTGTGACGCCCCCAAATTCTCTACATTCCCTGTAACCAATTTGGTGCTCACGTAAATATTCTATAAGATAATAATTCTTATAAATTCAAGATTTACAGTACTCATAGTAAATAGTAGTTCTCGTCAGAACAATCATTGTAACTGAGTACCCTCACTTGGATGTACAGGTTCAGTATCTTATAGATATTTCTTTCATATCTATAATTCTTATATATATCTGATTTCCACAGTATTAATGATAGAGTTCTTGGAACTGAGTGAAGCGCTACCTTAGTGCAACAGAGAGCCAATGTATGTTAACACTATCATTCAGATATATATAGTTCATATAGATATTGTACACTTTTCTAATTCCATTAGAATGACAACTAAATACTGCAAACTAATATTACATTAAACAAATAATATACCATTGCTATTACATGATAGTTTTCAATAAATATTCATGACTTAAGCCTTTTGTCCACAATACCGAAACTTCTGGAATATATTCTTTCTATCTGCAAATGAAGAAAATATTTGCAGGGATGAGCTACAGAAAGCTCAGCAAGTTTTGAACAATAAACGAATGTTATACATATATCAATTCTGAAATAAATGAACATAAATTTCAGAGTAATGCCATAAATATATACTAAGGTTTATCTGCCAAACCCTACACATTACGAGTTACTGTCAGTCCTATAGACTTAGCAACCCGAGTTAATTCACTCAACCAAACAAAACTAGGAGTATGCATATCATCCTCTATGTACTGTCCAATCATTGCTATAAATGTTGGATACAGTTTACATCCGATCATTGCTATAAATGTCGGATACAGTTTACTTTCGATCATTGCTATAAATGTCGGAGACAACTCGTCACTGCCAAGGACAACCATAATTGTCCACCAACAACTCCTCACTGCCGGTTCTAATAGAGTCAGTATATATATCGGCACCAAATAAAATTTCTTTTTCACAAACTATGCTTTTATACATTGATACCAAACAAAATTAGTTTTTCACAAACCAAGCTTTGATATCAAATCAAATACATTTTCCATAATAATAACTCATATGACTTATTATGTTTGAACAAGAAATCATAACCTTTAAATAACAGAACTCATAAACACTATGTACCACCAGATCATAACTGATAAATATCAAATTTTCATTTAATAAAGTAATTTAAATGAAACTGGCATTTGAAATATGAGGTTTGCACAAAGTGCAGAAAAACTTGCCTGCCCGACGATCAGCTAATTTATAATACTCAGAACTGTCTACGCAACCTAAATATGTTCATTGCAATAATTAGAACCAATAACAGTTGATATCTAATCAATTTTCTAGTGTTTGGATTGTATTCGATGTCTATTCGGTGTCTTATAACTTGATCGAATAATTATTGTATTTTCTTTCGAGTAAAATTTGTCTAAGAGTTTACATATTATCTTAAGTATTATTTATAATAATTTCTAGAAGCTTAAAATCATTTTTAATGATTAATATTAATTTTAACTAATTTATTAATAATCAAAATGACTTTAGAGTCATTTATATTATTTTAAGTAATTAATAATTATTTGTAATGATTTTTAAAACATCACTATTATTTTCAAATAATTTTACTATTATTGGTAATGATTTTTAAATCATTATTTTCATTTTAAATAATTTACTATTATTTAAATTAACTTATTATTATTACTATCTTATTTAAAATGATTTTATCAATCATTAATATAATTATTAATCATTCATAATAATTATTAAATCATCAAATTTATTCTTAAATAATTTATTATCACCGATAATGATTTTTAAATCATTAGTTTGCATTTATTATTATTTAAAATGATTTATTATCATTTTTACTAATTAATGTAATAGCATTATTAATTAATTTTATTATCATTAATATTCCAATGAATTTAATATTAATGAAATTTTATGTCAAAATATCAAAATTTACTTATTATAATTTAAAATGTATTTTATGAATTAATTATTAATTTATAATAATTATTTAGTATTTATTTCTATTTATTATATTATTTTTATTAATTTAAAACCAAACTGTCGCTAAAGGTCACTTTTAGTGACAAAACCGTCGCTGTTTGTGTTCTTCACTAACTGAAGAACACGACAGTCAATGCCAAGTAGATAGGTTTGACCGACTTTAATTCCTAACTGATTATGTTTTTGATCATGAAAATGGTTCAAAGGTGTAGTACTGATGTAATACTATGGGTATATACTAACTGGATGATCTAATTACATCACATAAGCGAGTTATAGCTGGTCAAAATACCCCTTAAGGCCTGATCCCAGAAACTCGATCAGTGTCAACCCCCTACTTTAACATCTATTATCTTGGATTCAATGTACTAGATAAACGTTCCAGTGTATTAAACATGTAATATGTATGTCATACTACAATAATATTACATCTAACAGTTCATAATAACATCAGAAGATCAAATTTGAGGTTGGTCAAATGGGCCATTAGGCATATCTAAGAACTTTCTGGGTTACCCAGAAATCTGGGTAACCAGTTTCGAGAACCTAGTTTTAATCTATCATATCTTGTACTCGTTTGATGTAATGAGTGATCCATTGGCATGGGCTTGTAGTCTACATGACAGGGTTCAAATCCATTACACTTATATGATCTAAACACCTGTCAGAGTGAAGATCAAGACCTTTAAACATCCTATCAGACGTTGTTCTTAAGTTCTGGGTTTTCCAGAATTTCCAAACCTGATCGGTCAACGGGTTTTAACCACTAATATCTTGCAGTATACACACCCTGTGATCCCATTTTCACTTCTAGATTACTAAGCTCACAACATACTACAAATATAATACATCAAACAACTCAAACATCTAACAGATTCGGATCTAAGGGGCCTGACATTCGGTTGTCAGACATACTTTTAGGGTTCTTGACTACTTTCTCAAATATTCATTTTGAAGCTTTTAAATGTTATGGATTGGTGTTTTAGTAACCCGAGATCACTTATTAACATGTTATATCATATATATAAACACTAAAATCACAAGTTTTGATAAAGCTTTATAGATCTAATGTTAGGGTTTATTTTCTTACCTTTTTAGACAAATTCTTGACTTGTGCTTTCTGATTCTGACCTTGGTTAGCTATGGGATGCTTGGAGGTTGTAATATGAAGTATTTTAAGTCTAGAATTCGTGAGGCTAGAGAGGAGAAAGATAACTACACTTGGGCATTTAAAGTAAGGTATAATGCCCCCAAAACAGGTATACATCACTCATATTGAGTCGCCAAATACATGGTAAAAAATTCAAATACAACTTAATAATACAACTGTCGTGTAAACAATATGACAAAACATAAACTGAGGGTTTTAATAAGAATATTGTCATCTAGACAATATAAACACTCAAAGTAGTCCTCATTACATTTACTGTCATACTATTTAACAGAATTGTGAGAACTACTAATGCTATCATCTGGACCGTCATTCCGTTTCCCGACTCATCCCAGCTATATTCTCATTTCCTGAAGAGAACAGTAAAAGAAAGATTGAGCTCAACTAGCCCAGTAAGAAATATTATGACTAAGATAATGCAGAATAAATTATCATTAGTCTTCAACAATGTTGAACTGATAAAATATAACAAACATCAAGTTTAACTGCAGCGGAACAAGCAATCCATTAGAAGAGTCAAGTAGAGAATAAAATCTACTATCTTGTATGATTTAAAAAGTTTTTCATCACTTTTATCGCTGGAACTCAACTTAATAAATAATCCACATTATCAATTCATCCCTGCACTACAGGCCAAGGATATTATTTAGTATCACGACCACGAATTATGCATGCACTACGGGCCAAAGATAATTGTGTTTTCATCAACGGTCCTGATCATGCCATAAAACAATTTATCTTTGCTCCCTTGGCCGAAGAGAATCCATAGCCATAATCATACCAAAAACTGTCCATCAATGCACTACGGGCCAATGAGGACTTTTTCCACATCATTTGTAACATTACGGTCATGATTATACCGAATAATCCCTAGTAATAATCATACCAAGTCCATCTATGCACTACAGGCCACAGATGACTTTCAATAAAATATAATCATAAGGATGATGACAATGATATAAGACTTCAATAAAACAAGTTCAAGAATTAAATTATCCAGGAACTAATAACATCCAAATTGTCAACATGATATTTCTTTGTAGAGTAAAATTCAAGAATGCTCAGAAGAATATTTCCATGAAAAGATCTTTGGATGAAGCCTTGATATCAAGGATATTCCACTAATTTCATGGAGTATAAAGTCAAAACTTTAACCAACCGAGTATAATAAAGAATGGAATAACAACAAAATCACCATGCATGCGGTATTGCGATAAAGCGAGTTATTCTAACGAGAATAATAAATAACGGAACCAAGTCGGTAAAATTACACTTAGCGGGATGTTCCAGCAGAATAATAAAGAATGGAATAACAATGAAATCACCATGCATGCGATACTTCGCGATGACGATGCAGTTATTCCAATGAATAATAAATAACGGAACGGTCAGTCAAAAGTAAACGCGCAGATGGATATTCAAAATGTAATAAAGAATGTAATAACAACGAAATTACCATGCATGTGGTACTTGGCGTATAGTTATTCCAATGTAATAATAAATAAAGGAACTAGGTCCGTGTAGAACGCATGCACGTGATATTCCAACAAAATAATAAAGAATGGAATAACAACAGAAATCATCATGCATGCGGTACTTGGCGATGGCGAGTTATTCCAATGTAATAATAAATAACGGAATTCGGTCCCATGAGAACGCATGAGATAGGATATTCCAAATGAATAATAAAGAATGGAATAATGAAGAATTTCACCAAGTATACTGGTGGCAGATATCTGAGTTATTCCAACAGAATAATAAATAATGGAATAATAGAAGAATTTCACCAAGTATAGGGTAGATCGCGTATACAGGTTATTCGAACAGAATAATAAAGAATTGAATAACAGAAGTTCTCTTCATGAATATGAAAAAAAATAATACCTTTTACCTTATAAAGAAGAGTACTCCGACGATAGGGCGGGGATATACTTGAAGAAACTTGCACTACGCTCAAAGCTTTCTTAAACGCTAAAGAAATACGCTTAAGATTATAGAAGAAGAATTCTCTCTACAGTTTCTCTCTCTAGAGTTTCAGTGAATTCGTAAGAAATATTGAAGGAATGAGCTTCTATTTATAGAAGAATGGACTGAATAATAATCAATCCATGAACGGTCCAGATTGATTTACTTTTTAAACAGACGGTCAGTTGGTTTATAATAAAATATAATATATTCTATTTATAATCTAATAAAACGAATAACTTTATAAAAGTATTCTGTTTTATATAAAAAAAATTTACTATGCAAACACTATGCAGGCACTATGCATAATAAAACATAATATATTCTAATTATTGTCTAATAAAACAAATAATTTAATAAAAGTATTACATTTTATATAAAAAGTTTTATTATTAGCCTAATAAAATGAATAACTTTATAAAAGTATTCTGTTTTATATAAAAAGTTTTTCTATTTTATTATATTAATAATACTAATAAAACAAAACTCATATATATAATATATATAACAATCGACAATAATTGAATTCAATAACGTGAGATACTATGCAGCAACTACTGTAGCAATAATTGAACAAAACTGAGTGACTTCTCACATAAGCATCAATAATCAATACCGTGTATTACTATGCAACCACGCCAGCATCGACTTTTACTACTAAGGTAGTTCAACAGTTTTAACGGTAAAACTTCCGCCGTTATTTTCATAAATAAATTTTTGTCGTTTTCTCATTCCGATAATAATTTCGTTGTGGGGTCCACCAATGATTGTGCCGTCGTACGAATATTCCTTGTTAAAATGATTATTCCCCGACCAATCGAATATTATATAACAACTTTCATACTTTGCAAAATTTATAAATATTACCCACAACTATAACATTATATCAAATCCACACCATAATATTCTAAAAAAAAAATTCGAGGAAATTAAATATTTATTCATAAAACATGGGGTCTCACAATCTCCCCTCCTTATGGAATTTCGCCCTCGAAATTTACGTACGATACCTGGTATGCTGAAGAGGTGAGGGTACCTTGACTTCATTTTAGATTCTAACTCTTGAGGTATAACCTTTGAGTGTCGAATATAATCCTTCTTATCCAAGATTTTAACACATATCTCCTCATACGTTAAATCATCCGCTATCTCGTCCGGTTCTAAATTAATAATGTGGTTCGGGTCGTCCAAATATTTGAAAGTAATATGCACACAAGCCAATCATGTTTGATGATAAAGCATATACTTTGTAACAATCTTATTCATTTATTAATAAAAAGTATTAATTTATTAAAGGCTTTTAATTATCTACATGATCTTTGTTTTATAATATGTGATAAACCCATAGTTTTAAGCAATGCTTTTAGAATAATGATGATGATCATTCTAATGAGATCTAAATTCTTAGAAAGCTTAAAACTAAAATAGTTCCCAATCATTGGATTACTAAATTGGGGATTAGTGAATCCGGATAGATTGGTACATCGTTGCTTGCTCATTGGATGAGGATGATTGATCTCATGATCATTTGTGTGGAACACTAAAGCAAGTATGTAGGTGCTTATTAGAGAATAAGTTCATTTGAGCATTGGCTCGCTAAAGGAATACCTAATGGAGTTTTACTTGCTGTCGATAGGAATTCTGTAGTGATAGTAGTCTGAGTGATCCTTGGACTTGAGATCATCATAGTATCTCTTGTGTATGATGAGTTATACTTTGACTTATTCCTTAAGACCCTTAGGGTATATCAAAGGGTATGCTTGGGTATAATAAGTTGTGCATGGAGATAATGTATGATCGATAAAGAATCTACCACTTCATTAAAGAGAAATGTCTATGTGATTAGATAAATGACAACCCAGATGGTCCTTGGCGAAAGCGAATGAAATTAGAAAGGAGTTTCTAATTTGCATTATTTGAGTTGTGCATTTAAGGATCGAAATACATATAATTAAATAAAATAAGACTTGGCGATAATTCCATGTCTTATATTTAATTGGGACATTGTATGGTGGAAGGATTGAATTATCTGGTAACTATTTACTCAAAGGTTCTTTTATGATTAATGTTGAAATCTATATTATCTGGAAAGTGGTTGATCATTAGGGAGAGCTTATCCTATTGTAGAATAAATATTATTTATTTAAATAAATTATTTGTTTAATTTATTTATTTAAATAAGATTAGAATTATTCTAATTGATTTATTCTGCCAGGTTTAATATGGAGAACCTAAAGGGTCACACCATAAAAGGAAGAATAATTATTTAAGAAGTTAATGGCATAATCGTAATAATATGTTATGTATATTTAATTTAATCTATGGTGATAGAATAAATTAAATAGCTTAATATTATTATTTAATATTTTAGAAATATTAAATATAAATTAATAAGAGGAGTCTTATTAATATTATTACAATTATTATTATTATTTTAATTTCTAAAGAGTTTAGAAATTAATTTAATATAAATACTCTCATTTATTCCTAATTGGATTAGGAAGGAAAATTAGTTAAAGGAGTTTAATTAATTATCCCTAATAAGATTAGGGAGCTTAATTAATTAAAAGTATTTAATTAATTAAATAAAACCCAATTCCTTAATTGTTAAGGTGGGTTGCCCACATCTATAAATAAGAGGAGTTTATTATGGGTGATGGTGTGGTTGACTTTTACAACTGACTACGTAATAATTCGATAGTTGGGAGATGCGCTTTTCTATAGAGATAGAAAACTAGGGTTTAATATAACACCCATCTTCTTGAATTCTTATTATTCCTTGGTGGATCACCTCTGAGGCCAAACACTTGGGTGGCTAACGTTGATCGAAGGAAGGAACCAAACCGGTGGATTCAAGTTGAGCGAATTAGGTTTGTAATATTCATGAAACTTGATCAAATTGCAAAAATAAGGAAGCGTGTAAAAATCGAGTTTAAAAATTTTACAAACCATATACGGGATCACCCTTTATGCATGATTATTAATTAAGCGAAAAGATAAAGAATAAAATCATACCCTTGAAGATCGAGCTTCCTCGGTACAAGTTCACCTCGAATCCTTTTAGCGTTCAACTTGAATCCACAGGTTTGGTTCCTTCCTTTGATCGGCGTTAGCCACCCAGTGTTTGGCCTCTGGGGTGATCCACGAGGAAGAATAAAATTCAAGAAGATGGGTGGTTGGCTAAACCCTAGTTTTCTATCTCTATAGAAAAGGCGTACTCTCTCAACAATTGGAATTATTATATGTTGTAAAAATCAATACCCCCATCACCCATAATAAGACTCCTCTTATTTATAGATGTGGGCAACCCACCTTAACAATTAAGGAATTGGGTTTTATTTAATTAATTAAATTCTTTTAATTAATTAAGCTCCCTAATCTTATTAGGGATAATTAATTAAACTCCTTTAACTAATTTTCCTTCTAATCCAATTAGGAATAAATGAAATACTTATATTAAATTAATTCCTAAACTCTTTTAGAAATTAAAATAATAATAATTGTAATAATATTAATAAGACTCCTCTTATTAATTTATATTTAATATTTCTAAAATATTAAATAATAAATATTAAAACTATTTAATTTATTCTATCACCATAGATTAAATTAAATATACATAACTATATTATTACGATTATGCCATTAACTTCTTAAATAATTATTCTTCCTTTTATGGGTGTGACCCTTTAGGTTCTCCGTATTAAGCAGGTTGTGAATAAATCAATTAGAACAATTCTAATCTTATTTAAATAAATAAATTAAACAATTAATTTATTTAAATAAATAATATTTATTCTCTGATAGGGATAAGCCTCCTAGCGATCAGCGACTTTCGGATAATATAGATTTCAACATTAATCATAAAAGAACCTTTGAGTAAATAGTTCTTAAATACAATTCAATCCTTCCACCATCTGATGTCCCGATTAAATATAAGGCATGGAAATTCTTTGTCGAGTCTTATTTTATTTAATTATATGTATTTCGATCCTTAAATGCCTGACTCGAATAATGCAAATTAGAAACTCCTTTCTAATTTCATTACGCCTTAACCCGAGGACTCTTTGGGTTGTCATTTATCGAATCACATAGGACATTTCTCTTCTTTTATTAAAGTGGTAGATTCTTTATTGATCATACATTATCTCCATATACAACTTATTATACCCAAGCATACCCTTTGATATACCTAAGGGTCTTAAGGAATAAGTCAAAGTATAACTCATCATACACACGAGATACTATGATGATCTCAAGTCGAGGATCACTTGTCTTCTACTATCACTCTGAGAATTCCTATTGACGAGGAAAAAAAACTCCATTAGGTATTCCTTAGCGAGCCACGTTCGATGAACTTATTCTCTAATAAGCACCTACATACTTGCTTTAGTGTCTCCACACAAATGATCGTGAGATCAATCATCCTCATCGATGAGCAAACAAGCGTATGTACCCGATCTATCCGGATTCACTAATCCCCGATTTAGTAATCCAATGATTGGGAACTATTTTAGTTTTAAGCTTTCTAAAAATTTAGATCTCATTAGAATGATCATCATCATTATTCTAAAAGCATTGCTTAAAACTATGGGTTTATCACATATTATAAAACAACATCATGTAGATAATTAAAAGCCTTTAATAAATTAATACTTTTTATTAATAAATGAATAAGATTATTCTGAAAGTATATGCTTTATCATCAAACATGATTGGCTTGTGTGCATACTACTTTCAATCTCCCACTTGCACTAAAAAGCCCGATCGTCGTGGTATCTTATACTCTTCTTCTCTAAGTGGCGATTATCCTCTTTGTTGGATAAGCTTTAGTTAATGGATATGTAATGTTGTTCTTGAGAGTCCACTATCTACTATAGTGATTTCCCATCTTTCGATGATTCTAATAATCAAATGAAAGTGCCACAACACATGTTTAGATCGAAGATGAGACTTAGGAACTATTCTGGTTTACGTAATGAACTTTTAATCCAAACAATCAACTTGCGACTTCATTTATAGCTATATACTTTGTCTTTATCACTAAACCGGCAACTCTTTCTTTTTGTTGGAACCTTTCGATTCAACTGCACCTTTTGTTCGAGATAACGCTTTACCTTAAAGTGGATTTTTACGTCATCTTGATGCATGCGAAAAAACTTGAGTGCATTAAGCCCTCTGGTTTTAATTTAGACCCACCATGAATATGATCACATCCTTAGTGCTTGGGTTAAGCACTTTAAGATGTTTTCAGCGACTCATGTAGTGAACTTCTCCATAATATGGTGATCGACATCGGTCTCGTATATTTCATTGCATACATGATTGTCACTCATGCGACCTCTCTTTTTTGAGTGCATGGGGACTATTAAGAGATACACTCCATAGCTCATCGACATGAGACATCTCTTGGAGTTTGCCATGCTAAGCGACTTTAGCATCAAATGAATATCGTTCCTTGGGTTAAGTCGAGCATCCTCTTAAATCTATCTATATAGATTTATATCCCCAATTAAGATACTCTTCCCAAATCATTCATGGAGGAATGTTTAGACAACTTTATCTTTCTTGATTGTAGCATTGGTATGTCATTCCTTATCAAGTAGTATATCAACATATAATACTAGAAATGTCACGATGCTCCAACACGTACACTAGGTTCATTCTTATTTTGATAAAATCAAACTCTTTTGATTGCCTCATCAAAACCATATTTGAAAACTTGCTTCATCCATTTCTCGAGATGTAACTGACACTTACCATCATCGTATCATCATCATCTTCATGATGTGTACCTCATCATCATCATCATCTATGATGAATCCATACCTCCTAGGTATCTTGATACTATTCGATTTACTGATTGATTTGTGGTATAATAGAATACATCTCTAGAGTTCCTCTTATTTGACTTATAGTGTTTTGTGGTTCTTGAACTCTTGAAGATCTATTATCCTCCACTAGCCCTTGATGATAAACACCTTTATCTTAGAAGGCGTGTTGTTCATAACAAACACCTTTTGCTAAGTAGGATTATAGAACATATACCTAAACTTACTTTAGGATGTCCCACAAATCGTACACTTGTCGAATCTTGTCCCAAACTTATCCTTTGAAACCTTTTCACATAAGTTGGACAACCCTTATCTTAACATACTTAAGATTAGGAATCCTCCACATCCATAACTTTTATGGAGTCTTGGGGCGGATTTTGAGGTTACCTTTTTAAATGAATATCTCGACCATTTCTAGGACATGATCCTGAAGGATCTTTGGAATGTCGGTAAAATCATTATGGATAGCTTACCGTGTCCAACAAGTATGATTTTTCCTTTCGGATACATCAATCAATTATTATGTATCGGGATGTGTCCATTATGAGAAAACCATTTGAGATGATCTAGAAACTTATTGCACAAGTATTTATTCCTTGATCTAATCAAAGAATCTTAATACTTTGCCAATTTGTTTCATTACGAATTCTTTGAACCTTTGAATAATTCACACTTGTATTCGACAAATACACACATTCAACTCTTTGAATGATCATCTCCTTTTCTTATACTAGTTTGTTCAATTTGCAAAATTATTTTCATGTAAATCAGTATACAAAATTTATTAAGTAATATTCGATTCTATACAAAACATTATTATTATAAATAGAACAACAATTGTTCTTAATTATAATACCAAAATTTTCATTGTCCAACAATAAAATGGAAATAATATTTTTAACAAGAATTGGAATCTGATAACAACTTATTGACTTAATAGATTTGCCGTAGGCATTGCTAAACTATAAGTTTCTATAGCTAATATAATGACCTTTGCTTCATTTCCCACACATAGGATTACTTATATTTGTTTAGCTTTCTACTTACTTGGTCCTTCATAAATCTATATTTATGATAACCAAAGTCGGTATCCATACCCAGTAGAACCTTGACTTAAAGAAAAATTTATTTTAATCATGAACAAAAAGCGTATTATGTAGAAACTTCACTAAGCTTCTTTGGTTAGCCTCTGCAAGATGCTTCTCATGATTTCTTTCCGATGTCGGGCTTATTGCGGTGGAAGCAAACTCCTTTGCTTTATCCGTGTCGATTTTGTTCTTATTATCCTTTGTTTATGCCTTTTCTATTTACCTTCTTTGAATCGTTCTTCTTTTTCGAAAGATCCTTTTTGCCCCTACCGATAAGACTTGATCTTTCTTGGTTGGAAAGTGACTCTCGACATTTTTCAACATGTTAAGCAAATCGGTGAGGGCGATATCTAGCTTGTTCATATGAAAAATTCACAACAATTGTGAAAGAGTCAGGGGTGAGTGCAAATCAAATCTTGGCTCAACTCTCCATCCATGACAAAACCGTTGTCTAATTGATCAATCAAATTGATTATGTTAAGAACTTTTTATGCATCTTATAGTGTGCGTTGGCCGTTCTAGATCGGAAGAGCTCCTTGAATGTCGATATCTATCGGTCCTACTTTCCTCACCATCAACTACTTGATGTGCGGGAATATAGTAGGAAGCATCCATAGTTTCATCTTGTGGCTTTGAAGCTTCGTTACTCGTGGATCTGAGCATGATGCGTTGAGCCAGTTTGTGCATCATCTTGCCACTTTCTAAAAGTAGCAATCTCTTCCTCGGAGGCATTATGCGCAACCATTCTTGAGGATAGGCGTATTAAGGACATAAGATAGCTTTTTTCGACTATGAGAACTATTCTCAAATTCCTTAACCAATCAGATTTAATTGATTACGGTTAATTTAGCATCTAATATGCTTGCGATGATAGTAATTTTAGACATTGTAAAATTACGTAAATGAATTTGTAATTAACAACATTTTAACATACATTCTTTTATTAATTACCAAAATAAATTAGGTCTTGTTTTAAATTGGTATCTCCCACTATTTTCTTCAAACTATATTACCCTCACTTATATAGTTAAACAAAATCTAATTAAAAGATTTGCTAGTGAGAATAAGGATCCCATTTCAAATGTATATAGCCTTGTGGTGACACAACAAACTATATATAAATAAATAGGTAGACAACTTTTGTCGATTACATCAACTATCTGACTCCTTTTCTTTTGCCTCTTAGATTATTTTGATCAGTGGTGGCACATCCAGAATCAAAATTATCCAAGTTAAGTCAACCTAGCACTCCATATATTCAAAAAGAAAAATATCATCCTTGTGGTGACCTGACAAAACAATATTGTTCAATTTTCTTTATAAGCATCAAATGTGATAAATTAACATCTTAAATACTTAATACTTGCCTTGTGGTGACACAACAAACTCATATTAAATATTTAATACTCTATTAATTTTATCATGCTTTAAAAAGCGACGTTCGATATTCCAAATATCTTTGAGCAGCTTAGGACTTAATATAAAAATTGAGGGGTTTGTTATTAATTTGTCTCATCTTGTTTAGCGCATATGCATATATATATAAAAATACGCGTCGTATTAATGAACATCGAGAAGCATGTTTGCATAATATATAATATATATATATATAAGCATGCACATATAGAATACTATATTCTACGGATTGATTATGGACTTTTATTCTAGTTTGGTTCACTAGAGCCACAAGTGAACCAAAAGGTTGAAACTCCCCAGGGGTGCGAAAAATAAT